>JAWZSL010000005.1:23101191-23816191 GCA_034769285.1 Lutjanus argentimaculatus
CATGGCCAATACAATTATGTTTCAAAATCCTCTAATTTGTGCTTAATGCTAAATCCAGAAGATCCCTTTACTTCACACATGGATGGCCGTATTATGTGCTTTTATTCTTATCCTGACAGCTTGTGTGTTACATATTGTATAGCAGCATCGGCGCAGCCTTTCACAGTGTCAGCTGAAATATGTTGAGTAATACATAGTAGGTCAATGGCCCTCGAACACTTCGGTACTTTGCGAAAATCCAATCTTACAGTGCCTATGGACAGGAATAGAGACACCATCACCAATAGGCTTTGCAAAAAATGTTTCTATACACTGTTATAGTCAGCAGTTGCAGAACACGCTGCAGTTACAGATACAGCTTTTAGATGATGTGATAGCCTGCGGTCAATGGCCAGACAGAAGGTCACACCTCTGCTGAGAGTAACACACCATTGCAGCAATCCTCAGTCTTCTCTGTGTGTCACCGTCTGAGCTGACATTTGAGTTTTTGTTTTAATGTTTGACTGTATTTATTTATTTTAACCTTGCTCATCCAGGGAAAGAGATATGCTCTTTTCCAGCAACACATCAACAGCAGCTTGATATGTGTGTGATATTTGACATTTCATGATTATATTATACCAGTTGTTCAATGCCTAGTGCTGTCTCTCTTTTCTAAAACCTAAAAAGATCTAGAACTGAAACTAAAGATAATTTTTTATTATTGATCAGCTAGTTAATTTTTCAGTTAACTGAATAATTATTTTATTAACAAATGTAAGAAACCATTCCCATCACATGCCCATGACATCCCAAAGCTCATCTTCACATACTGACTTTTTTTTTCTGGCACATCAGCAGGAATTGGTAGGAATTTACTGATACTGCTATTGATCATTGATACAATACTTGTCAATACTGTTATTGATACTACTCCCTATAATTTGGTGCAAAAAATAAAGATATGACATGAAATAATGTCATAGAAGATTATTGTATTATTACTTCATTGCAGAAATATGTCAAATTGTTTCTTGAGTTATTTATTGTATTTAGCTGCATTTTCATAAGATTTTGTAAAGCGTGCCCACAGTTTCGAATGTTTTGTCCTGTCAGCTGTTTATGTAAAAATACATGAATACCAATATCAATGTAACGGTTGTCCAGGAGCTTAATAATGTTTTGGTGCTGAAATATCTTTTTTGTACGTCAGAGAGTGAGGAAGGAAGTCGGTGAACTAACCGGCTAGCCACTGTATTGTTTACTGTTGTTTGCACTGCTCACTCGTGATGGAGCACGATTATTCATTTTCATTGCCAATAATGGTTGTTTAACACTACTTTGCAACATCATCTGTCTTTTGTTTGACATACAGTACACCGAGCAGTAGTAGCAGTACACCTACACCTTAAATACTGTGCATTTAATAGACCAATTGATTAGCAAATTAAATTTCTTTTAACAAATTGATAATTGACTAATCTTTTCAGGTCCAAAGAGATGTTGAATAAGCATGAAAGTATGTAACGTGTGAATTATCGTAGCAGGGTCTTTATGAAATATATTATCTCATTATTCAACAGCCCGTCCTGCCTATTTTTGTTTTAATCTCTCTCCATCCTGATAGCTTCAAGATTTCAAAGGATGTAGCCAAAGGGAAAGTCATTGCGTTGACAAGGGAGTCCAGTGTCTGCCCTTTGAAAACTCATTGGATTATAATTATTCTTGTCTCCAAATGCTGGGTACCAGCTAAGGTCTTATTACACACTAGTTAGTATTTTTCAGACCATCAGATAGACCGTTATATTTGCCGCAATGCATGATGCTATTGGAATTTGAATTGTCAATAGAATTACATAGGACTGCTGATGAACAGTCAAATGTTGTGATTGATTATGTCAGGATTTTTATAAGACATTCAGTCTGAAAATTGATAAAAAACAAAAACAGTGAAATCGATGTCCCATGCTCTGCTCTGACTAAAGTGTCATTAGCAGTCCTGTACCAATCTATTCACATGAATGAATGAAAAATAAGTATTTACAGCCTGCTTTTCATTAGAACTTGTGTCTGAACACTGGCAATTACCTGCCTGTGTTAAACCTCATGTCTTTGACAGTTAGCTGCTTAAATAGATCAGGGCTTGATGTAGTGGTTCATGATGAATCTGTTTTCTCATTTCAGTGTGAACTGAAATAAAATCTAGCCCCTTGCTACCTTGGGCCAGTCTGTTGCCATGGCAGTCGTCTGTGAGGCATGCTCCTATGCTGTTATCACGGATTGCATTGCTCTACGTTCGGCACAATTACCCGACTCATCTAACCAGCTCTTAAGGTGCAACTGCTCTCTTCCTACAGTTCACATGGGGTACAATGCAAACTTCAGTCCTAGATCCTATAAGCAATTTCCTTTGCCCTTTGTATTTGTTCCAAAGTACCTCGCTATGCATAACACAGGGGATCACCAACATTTGACCATGGTGACAGCAAAATGACATGTCATTACCCTGCAAATCAATATATTGGATCAGAGAACGTTACAACACACTGAATGTGGCACACTTCACTCTAGAGAATCAATATGTGAGCTTGAGCACAATGAGATTTGAGTTTTTTGTGAGAGCTTTTGTGAGATGAGTTTTTTTTTTTGTAGTGTATTTTAAGAGAAGGCAGTAAAGGTTATCTTAAATGGTAATTCCATTAAGAAACAAGTTTCACGAATGTTTACAAATCTTCCAGTATCACTATAAATAATTTTATAATTCTGGTAATAGATATGTTGATATTTCATTCACTCATTTAACTTTTTGAGAAAGAGACCTCAGTTAGCATTTCTGTTTGTTTTACTCAAGGATAATAACTCAAGGAAGATGACATTTATCTGTTACACATCTTCCTTTGCCACACTAAGACAGTAATTGCAGTTAAACATTTGCAGGTAGCAGGAGGTAGTTATGTAGTATCTTGTACACAATACTACGGTTGCAACTAAATGTTTATTTTCATTATGGATTAATCTGCTGCTAATTTTCATGATTAATTTTTTAGCATACAGAATGTCAAAAAAAATTTTTGCTCCTTTTGTCCAACCAACAGTCCAAAACCCAAAGATTCTTCATTTACTGTCACAAATGACAAAGAAAATGGAAAAATTCTTACAATTAAGATGCTATAACTGGCAAAAGTTTTTGCTTGAAATAGTTAATCAAAATAGTTGGCAATTATTTTTTTTCTGATCGACTAATTGATGAATTGACTAATTGTTGGCGCTCTACACACTACCTTTGCTCTTGCGCATCTTGACATGTAAAACTGGTGTTAGCCTTTTTGTGTTGTGATTAAACTAATGCAAAGTAGTTACGTTTTAGTTGTCACCATTGGCTGTAAATAACGGTGGATGACCCATTACCACTTCCCTCCACTGTACAAACATGAAGCCAAAATTTCCGAGTGCTGTCATGCTCATGCCAGTGCTGCACTGGTGATGTCATTGGTTACACTAGTTTGCAATTGCAAAAAGAATTTGCTAAATGAAATCACTGCCATGAAGTTACTCTGCTCCTGAAATTTAGTCCTAACTCACAAAAGTTTTATGTTTTTGAAAAGGAAAAGACCTGACAAGTAGACCAACTGCCCAGCTGACAAAAGCTTGGTTGCTAAAAATCTAAAAAGCTCTTGGTTAAGTAAAACTCACACACATACAGTGTGGATTTACTGCTGCACATAAGAATGGCCATGAGTGTTCTAAATACCTTCTCTGCTTTGAGACCCTGTGTCATTTAAACAAAAGCCACCAGAGGCAGAGAAAACAGTCGACTTTGGGTTTTTAAGACAACTTGTAAATGGTGACCCAGGCAATAAGCTAATACTATTTGGGTGACCTTGGCATGGAAATGTTTGGAAACCCCTTCGTATCTGCTTACATGGAGGAGTTAGGGTTTATGACCTATACTGCAACCAGTCACCAGGGGGCATTCAAGATGTTTGCTTTTGGGGAGCTGTCATTTTGTCCATCTTAATGGGTCTCACTTGTACTTGATTTTTCAAAAACGTGGCAGCCCCCTGTTGTGACTAAACATTTTTACACGTCTTACAGCGAGTAGTAAAACAACACAAACTGCTTCTGTATAAGGTTCCCTGTTCACACTTGTTTTGTTATTGATCCACAATTTGACAACTGTAACAAGTTCCAATTTATTCCTGTCTTCCTTTTTGTTTTGAGCGAGATGCTTGTTATTACTATGCACTCTCCTGAGACTCATTATGGCTGTGGAACTGGAGGATATAAAATAATGGTTTCACTGGGGACATGATTCTCACCAGAAACACATTTTTGGTATGTAAAGCTTCCACCCCTGTGTGTGAGTGTTTGCTTGTTTTGTTTTGTTAAGGTGCTGCTGGGCTGTTGCAGTGTGGACACTGAAATGCCAAGTGTGTATTCACGGTCACACCCTTCAAAAGTGTTAAATTGACTGTTGTCATGGATATCCAAATGTGACTCGAGCTGAGTTCAGAGTTTGGTGTGATTCAAAATGACAATGGCTCTCATTTATTAATGGCTTTGATTGGAAGCCTACATGCCACCTGTGGATTTTAATGGAGGGCAATCGAAAGTGGGCATTGTGTTATTGCAGAGCACAGCCAGAAATGCACTGTAGGTGTTGTGAATGTGCTCTCTCAGCTTGCACTTCTGCTAATATTGAGAAAGCACCATGAATCAGACGGTGTCTGTATCACCACCATGCCAATCTTTAGATTTGCAGTGGTTTTCAACAATAGTACAATAAATAGGACCAAAACTCCCACCAAGTGAGCTTGAGGGGTTATGGGGAGGACATTGACGGAACTGCAAACCTGCAGGAGATAGTGAAACACAATCACACACTTAGCACAGCACCGAGTTCTGGCACTTTATTGTTATCTGTAATTGTAATGACCTTACCTGAAATGTGTTGTTCTGATATGTGCGAGGAGGAGTGGTGACTCATCTAGTTTGCATTTTCTGTAACTGTGCTTATCTCAAAGTGTCTCTATTCTGCAGCACAGTTCGTACCTTCCTGTCTCCCATCTCTGCCTCTGTATCTGCGGATTAGTAAACCTTTGCTGCTGCTGATTCACACTTTGCCCAATACAACACAATCCACAGCTGTGACTATTCATTTCTATGTATGATGTCAGTTAAACAAACAGAAGAAGAGCACATTATTTGACACAAGTGCATATTTTATATCTGTATTCTGCATTTATTATGTACCTTAAAGGGATAGTTTTAATTATGCCTATTTATTACAGAGCTGTATGAGGCACTTGTCAGTAGTTGACCCACCACCAGTTTGGAGAAGCAGAGCAGCACCGAAGCTAAGCAATGTACTGCTGCGGACAGGGTCAGCAACAAAAGGTGGTTTAGCCACCTGTTTGGGGAGTCTGGTTGGTTTGGAGAGAGCAATATTTCGCTTCTGTAACGGCAGTTTCATTCAGCAGAAAAGGCTACCTGATGGCAAGGTAAAACGATTAAATATTATGAATATCTTACAATTAAAGTGAGATTGATTTACTCTTAACAGCAGAGCTGGGGCCTCATTTATAAAACTGTGCGTAGGATTCACCTGAAAAAATGGCGAACTGATGAAACACAGAAAGTGCTTACACACATAAAAATATTCTGATTTATATAAACGTGCGTACCAACTGTCGGTTCCTGTCATGAATCACAGTCAACTTAAAATGTGGTGCACCTTTTGTGGACGTCATGTAACACCTATAATTGCCTATAAATGGTCAGTGAAATGCCTTAAAAGAATGTTAATCCACAGTGACTGCATACAGAGGATCGCGGCAAACACAGACAGAAACACTAAAAAAAGAAATTTGATCAATTAATCGTTGCAGCTCTACTTATATACTGTTTGTTAATTTAATCTATGGCAATACATCATTTTCTATAAGATCACAATATATGTCTATATCTCAGAATAGCCTAAAAATATTGAGATATATTTAAGCCATATCATGCAGTTCTATTGATGCTTCTCCAGGCTGGTATGTGATACACTGACTATGGCTAAGTACCTCATACAACCCCACATCAAATAATCCAAACTATCCCTTTGAACATCTGTGCATGCATCTGTTGTGTCTTTTTAGCTGTTTTCACTATATCAGTATTAGCTCAAACAGGCTCCTCTCAGCTCCAAATGCTGTAAATACTGATGCTTTGAACGCTTTGTTTTGAAAATTCCTCATATAAAAGAGCAGTTATTTTAGTGATTATTGGGTGCCTCAGAATACAGTAATTACTAAAACAATGTAGCACTGCACTTACAGTATCCTCTTTGCATTTAACAAAATGCAGCAGTCAGATAATTTATGTACCCCGGAAAGCCAAGGGAATTTCTCTCTTTCTTTCTCTGTCCTCATGTCTTCCTCATCCCCCTCTTTGTTTCATCTCCATCTTCCTCTCTGTCGCTGCCTCTCTCTCACATCTGCTGGTGAAGTCTATTAGGAGTCTCTATGTATGACAGCCACGGGGGAACATTCCTTTTTGAAGACAGTGAACACTGAACACTTAAAACAGTAATTGTTATTAAGAAACTGCTGCTTTGGTAGCTGAACTAGCACTCCCTAATGGCTGGTTTTAGGCTATATGTTCCCCTAGATGTAGTCTCTTGATAATGCTGCCATTGTTGAGCTTCTTTTGAAAGCCCTGTTTACTCTACAAGTCGATGCCATATGGTAACCGTGAGGTTCATTCAAGATCATGCCAAGACATTCTCGCATAGACGTTAGAGGTTCCGTACGTCAGTGTAGCACCGCCGCCCAGAGCCGAAGGAGACATGTTTCTCTTCAGTGGATCGTGGGAAGGCTCTCTGCAGACAAGTCAATGTCTCACTCACTCTGCTTAGTCAGGCCTAACACGCCGGAGGCAGATCACTGTCTGCCTGCATATAAATTAAAGCAGATAGCCTTGTCCATGCTTTATTATCTGCTCTGCTGCTGAGTGCTGTTTCAAACTTCTCACTGAGAGGTGGTGCTTATTTCACAGAGGCTAATGACGGGACCGTCGACCTCATTCGCATGCTTCAAGCTGAGGATGAGTAACGACCACCATCATGAATTTATGGGAAGTGCTGCAAATGAATGATCAGTGATTCATCGCTGTTCTGTTTTTGCCATGCTTTTATTACCATTCCAAAGGGACACATTTGTTTACCATCGGCACATAAGGCACTGTACATGTGTGTGAGATTGAACAAAATGTGACTCACAAAGCAGATCTCACCAAAGGCTCTGTTTCTCAACCTGGTTATTTTTTGGTGTTTTCTCCAGCCAGGGCAGTGATCACTTGCTTAGTCATATTGTAATTAGCACTTACGCCCCAGCTTCCTGTGCACAATGTAGCCCATATGTATTTCTATGATGACACATTTTCAGTTGGTTTTCTCTAGTCCAGCATATTGGATCTGAAATAAAACAGTAATTATAAGGTAAAAGTGCAGGCTTTTAGCTTTAAGAGTATTTAAGTGTGTTGACATCTATATCGTGTGTTAAGTGTAGGACTAGTTGCCCTTTTTATACACGGTCCCTCAATTTTAGCATAATGCAGCTGGACAGTGACCCCAAACATGCAGCCAAAGCAATCAGCATTTTTTAAATTCTTGGCTGGCCAAGTTCAGTCACATGACATTAGTCCAACTGATCATGTGTCTCAGTGGTTGAAGACAAGACTGAAGGCAAATCCCCTGAATCCTTGATTCTCAATCTGTGGTACATGTACCACTGGTGGTACACAAGCTTTCTTCAGTGGTACGCGGAGAAATATGAGAAATAGTTTTTTTTAAATTAAATAAACTAAATTAGAAACATAAAAATACTGTCAAAATACTACAACATTTCAAATGGAAATATATAAAAGATGATATTCCTTAAATAAGTTTGGACTTTCCTGTATCTTTGTTGGAGAATATTTCAAATATTAAATTAAATGGACAACAGTGAAACATTCACAAGTGCTAGTGCCAACCTTAAGAAGTGCTAGTGAAGTCTCCACAGTGCCTGCGAGCACCAAATGGCACAAAACAGTAAGGTGGTACTTGGAGAGCTCAATATTTTATGAGGTGGTACACACTGTAAAAAGTTTGACAAACACTGCCCTAAATAATTAAGAAGTGAGTGTGACTGCAGTACAAGCATCACCAGTGAAGATACTAATGGTACTAATGATATCTATAGAGACTTAAGTCAGCCACAGACTTAAGTCACAACCACATGTTAAATATGATGACGTTGACTCTAAAACATCCTCAAAAACTGGGGGTGTATGTATGAAAAAAAAAAAAAAAAAAAAAAAAATATAATATATATATATATATATATATATATATATATGGTGAAAACAGTATATTCTGTTTGGATTGAGCATTTTCTGATTAAAATGTGTTGGATATGCTGATATTTCTTGGGTTTTCGGAGCACTCTTTGGACATACAGTACATTCAGAATATGCATCTCAATTGTTTTTTTTCCCCACAGTTTATGACACAGGCTCTTGCCAATTTACAATCAGCTTTCTGTGTTGCAAACAAGCAAAAGAGAAGCCCACAATTCTGGTCGGAACAAGAACATACTTACTTTTAAACAATATGAATGACTTGGATATTAACAGGCTTTTGGATATGCACAAATATTGCAAACACCAACCTTTTCAAGAAGGTGGTTGAACAAATGAAAAGGGAAGGCTGTGTTTGCATAGTTGAACAAGTCTGCCACCAGTGTAAAACTTTGTAAAAAAAAAAAAATCCTATTTTAATGACTGTGTATTATTGGAATATTTGTTTTCATTAGCTATGTAAACAGTTTCGTATTGGTACAGTTTTTTTGGAATTAGGGCAAAAAAAGAATGTTTTGTGCATGTAAACGTTATCATTTATTTCAAATTCAATAGACCTTTTTCACGGGAGCCATGTTCATATGAAACAGAGTAAATTAAAGAATAAAAAAAGAGAAAATTCAGTTACTTCAGTATCTACTCACCCTCATGCTGATTGAAGGTTGGGTTTAGATTTTTAGTCCACAAAACACTGTTTGAGTTTCACAGGATAACAGTGTTGCAGAAGCTTCCAAACAATTTAAGTGAATGGTGACCAGTTTTCAAACGTAACAAAACAACTGGGAAAAAACAAAACAAAACAAAAAAAAAACCTCCATACTGCTCCTCTGGTATAATCCAAAGTTGTCATTTACACCAGGTGTAAATGACAAGCTTGGAGCCAACAATTCTTGCTCATTCAGAGGATTCTGCAAACCACTGTTTTTTTCCTGTGAAAAACTCCGACAGTGTTTTTGTGGACTCAAAAACTATACCTGACCTTCAGTGAGCATGAGGTTGAGTAGATAATTACTGAAATTTAAGTTTTTGGTGAACTATCCCTTTAAGGTCCAGTTCCATTTAGTGTAGCAGAGCCTTTCCAGTAAGCTGCATGCACACAGCACCCTGACTCAGTTTGATCTGAATGGAACAGAATCTTCATTAGTGTCATTCATATCATCCATGCTTACTACTATTTCATGTAAGAATGTCCATTGTGAAAAAGGTCTGAGACCAGTTTCATGTAATAGTCAGACTTAAGATAGATGTCGAAATTCAACCGTTGCACAGAGCTGTTTAGTTCTGACTATCTTAAGTAGGACTAATTGCCTTTAATTCTTGGTAAATTAAGACTCATGGGTAAATTAAGACTCATGGCTGACCAAGCAACTGCCTCAAACCGCTCAGCTCCATTCACTTCAGCAGAAAATGTTTGCCATTTTACTGGGAAATTTCAGGATGGTTTACTTGGACGCATGAAAACGACTGATGATGTCTTTACTGCTGTACATTTCCAACCTGTTACTGCATTCTGTCAAAGCTTTAGTGTGATATGTTTTAGTGAAACCAGCTGCTGGATACAGAGCTGGCACAATGAAATGTGTCACTTGCAACAGTGACTTTTCTGTGCTCATCTAGATCGTTCTTATGCATTCCTCTAATTTCTCAACAGCATTTATTTTGGGTGCAAAATGTTTTCTAACCTCTGTGTGTTCTGCAACACCCATGTCTTATCTGCTCAATGCATTTTGAGTCTGTGTTTCGGTTTGCTAATCTAAATTGCTAGTGGAGAACCTAATACAAGGGTTTAAGATGCAGAATAGAAAATCAGCCTTGGCTCTTTCATTATCCTAATGAACTCATTATGGGTCTGATAATTGTCCTCAGTTGGCACAACTGATTGGAAGCTGTTGGCAAGTGATATTTCACCACAAGTTTATTTTCTATATTTCAGTTGGCCTCAGCGTATGTGTTAATACTGTTAAGAAATGCTGTAGCATTCTGTGTCTACACAGCCATAGTTATTGGGACAGTAATTCTTATTTCCAAGCAATCTAATTGCCATGTTGTCACTGTGGATGCTGCTGTGATTACAGTTTCATAGTGGTTGATTTCATCTGTTAGATCATCTTCCCTTCTTTTACACATGAATTATTAAAACAGTAAAAAAGAAAATGATGAAATTAGTTGAACCAGAGAAATGGAACATGTGACAAGATTAGCAAAATCCATGGGAATCTTCCCATATCAAGTTTGGGAACAACAGTTGAGCTAGTGATTCAAACAAGGGATTTTCAGGACACACCACACATGGAAGGGTTAAGAGTGCTTCACATCGGTTGGGACAGACTTCTGACTGCTGAATAAATTCTCAGAGGAAATTTAAAAAAAAATCTCCACTAGCTTTGAAATGAGAGAGAAATAATTTTGTGTCTCCACACTCCACACTAAGGGCCAGATCCTCAAAAGGATTGCACTGCTTTTGCGACCGCTAAACCTGTGCAAATGAGAGAAAAAAATATGCGTGCAATTCACAAAGCACCTGCAAGGTTGTGAGAATTGCACGCAAACTGAACACAAACTGCACTGCCACTCCTAGCTGCGCCGGTCCAATTTGCATGCATGTAAATTAGGGAATATTCATAAATTCAGCGCAAAATTGCCCCCTTCTTATGCAAATAAGCCTCATTGCAAATACCACCTGATCCACAAAGACCAGCGCTAATTGCCACAGGCAGTAAAGCGGTGCTATTTAACGCCAGTGAGACCCGTGTATTAACTCCGCGCAATTTCTTTTCTCCTCTGTCATCTCTCACGCAAATTACTCTCTGTGCGTATTCTTTAGACTGCAGTTGAGTATGCATTCGATTCATCGAATGCTTTTGGGGAGCCTGTTGTCCTCCTCGTTCGTCGCTGACGTCGTTGACGCCCCAAAATGTAAACAAGTTCGGAGTGGAGGCATTAAGGCAAATAGACGCGCGTCATGCTCTCAGTGCGCGTTCTGCCGAGTCAGACGCCTTCAGTGCGTTTTGGCCTCAATATTAAGGTCATAATCTGATCTTGTGAGTGTAGTGGTAAAACTATAATGGTTGGAGAGATCTTAAATTTACTCTACTGTTTGTTTTTACATGGGACAACGTCATGAAATGTCATAGAAACAGCTGTTCTGCTTCGTGCATCTCTCTCTCACACACTCTCTCTCTCCTTACTGACTGTCCTTTCGGGCTCACTGTCGTTTCCCTTCTGTCTGTGGATTGTTAGAATCGGGAGAAAGTGGAATGCAGACCAAAAGTTATATTTGCAACAACGGAAAGCTAACAGGAATCAAAGTAAGATGTTAAGTCTATCTATCGGTTAGCTCTGCTCCGTGTCAGAACCACGGACAGCGCAGCAGTCATGGCGTACACAACAGCGCACACAGCATTGTGTTAATTAGTGACAATACATAAAATGTGTGAATAAACACAAAGCTTTGCCATATTTTCATTGTTATTTTATTTCAGGACCATCATATATTAGAGCTCCCCCCAAATGTCCCAAATGAGGCTTTCAGGATCATGTCCTTTTTAGGTGCAGCTCCCATAGCTAATTCGGACCATGGATGTATGTCTCTGCACCTCCAAACTGAGGACTTTGAGTTCTCGTCTGTAATTTTTTTTTTCTGTCTGACTCTGCCATTGTCGTGTCAACTGTGATCTTGGAACAAAACCACTTACATGCCATGCGGCTTATTGCAATCAGAGGCGCAAATTGCGCTCAGCTGCCAAACTTTGTGGGCGTGTTAAGCGCCGGCATATGATTAGAGCAAATTCTTTTGAGGATAAGGCACTAAAACGGGCAGATTGCGTGAGCTAATTCTGCGCAAATAATGGCGCTATTAGCAGGAGCAATCCATTCTTTGTGGATCTGGCCCTAAGGGTTCAAAGAGGGTTCTTCCTGAAGGGCTGAGGTTCTACCCAGAACCATTTGCTTCTGAAGAATCCTTTTTTGGAAGAAAGGGTTCCTCAAGGGTTCTTTGTAAGACTATGGTTTCCATTAAGAACCCTTTTCATCCAAAGAACCCTTTTTGAAAGAGTTCTTCATGGATTGTTGAAATCCTTTAAAAGCCCTTGGGTCAAGGGTCCTACATAATATGAAGGGTTCTCAGTAGAACCCCTTGGGTGGTTTCTAGATAAAATTGATGGAATATGAAAATATTATCTATAGAGCAAAACCATTGAAATACAAATAAAGGTTCTCTGTAGAACCCCAAGTGTGTTCTAGATAAATTCCTTGGAATATGAAAAGGTTCTTGGTGGAAGCCCCTGAGCGTGTTCTAGATAAAACCCATGGAATATAAAAAAGGTCCTCGGCTGTTAGCACCCTTGGGGGGTCAAAAGGTTCTGGGTAGAACCCTCAGAGTGGATTCTGGGTGGAAACATTACACAGTAGAAGGGTTCTCTGGAGAACCTCTCACAGGGGGTTCTGGGTGAAACCTTTGACAGATACGTCTAGGTATAACCCTTTGTGTTGGGTTCTTGGTAAAACTCTCTGAAAGGGTTCCAGGTTCTGCCTGAAAACAAAATGTTCTTCTATGGGGATAAGCTGAAGAAGCCTTTGTGGTTCTAGTTAGCATCTTTATTTCTAAGAGTGCAGAGGGGAACAAAAAGAGTTGCTGGCAGTCTTGGGTGCAGATTGTATAACTCATTGGTATGCATCTCATTTGAGACCTATATTGTTGTTTTTTTACCTATTATCAGAGACATTTCAGCTGGAGTCAGTGTCTGAGCAGGGGCAATGCTCACTTAGACTGCTGCTCGTCCTAATTTGCCAGGTTAGGTCCGTCCTCATTCAGGCTTGTCGCAGACTATCTTTCCTCCAGTCCTTTTAAAGAGGATTTCACTCAAACTCATGCCTTCTACCCCCATCACCCACAGCCCACACCCAATCTCATTTACTAGACCAATTTCCTCTCTTGTCTGCAAACCTGAGCCAATGTGAAAAGTGCCATGTTCTTGTCTCTCTTGTGAATGTGAGGGCATATTCTCTGACATGCTTGGCGCATGAAGCGAGCGCCTGGCCTGATACCAAAACATCTCTATGAACACTGCGTGTGATAATAGTCGAATAAGAATTCTGGCTTCGTTCTAAAAATATATTGTACGTTTCAGTACTGTATAGAGTAGTCTGAAAGATCTTTGATCTCTGCTTTCCCTACTGTGGTGTTTCTGCACTGCATTTTCTTCTCAATCAGTATTCCCAGTAATGTGATGTGTTTTTCCTTTTGTTTTTTTTATCTTTGACTGTTCTGTTTAGACATGGTGATTTATTGCTGTTCATGCTAAGTGCTGAGTACTTCTTATTATGTACTTGAGCTATTGTGCAAACAATTGCTGTATCTGTCACATGCTGTGCAGGAGAGGGTTTTTACACTGGAACACCTACCTGCTCAGAATACCTGTGTGCAGACAAACTCTTATGCAGGCACATTAACAGAAGTATAACATTTTCATCATGGCCATCTCAGTGTTAATTTTGTCAACAAAAAATTTGACGATAAGCATTTGTTGATGTCCTTTTATTTCATGACTAAATTGTGACGACAACGCAAATAAAAAAACATATTGACAACAGAAATTACGACAATATCCTCTGCTCAATATGCCCTGACAGGTAAAGACGAGGTGGAACAGTTGGCTCTGTTTAAGCAGACAACTTAAGTAACATCACAGTAATTAGCCATCTTCAAGCACTAATAAATCTAGTCAGCTTAAAAAACGGATGCCTCAACTGAGATTATTTCTGATTTCTTACGACTCATAAAGAGACGCTAAAATAGAATGTTTCCCAGATAATGCTCATCTGCCTTAAGGATGCAGTTTATATATTTTTATTTCAGGGGCCTCAATACAGAAAAACATTCTTAATGCTTGTCCTATCTTAACTTAAGTTTCCAAGTAGGAAAAATCCTGTCTTCCTAATACAGAAGCAATTCTTAAACTCATGGCTGTGTGCCATCCCATCTCACACCTTGTATCTTATCTTAAGAAATCCTAACTAAAGCTACAAGCTCGATTCTTAAATTGATGCTTGTCCCATCATGCCCATATGTGTGTTTAGAATGTATGCGAGACTGCCTGTATCCATGGCAACTGCTGTCTCACTTCACTCATCATTGACTAGCTAGCTACCCTGCGAATGGACAAGAAAAAGATGGGTGTTAAATTTTACCTTTGATGAGTCAGGAAGAATTGATTGTGTGGTGAAGAAGATGTAACCCCACCTTTTTGGGAAGTTGTCTGGTCAATTATTGAGCGATAATTATTGACTGATGCAGCACATTGATCAACTTCGTGGCAGATGATATATACCCATTAATACATGGTCTGGGAAACCTAAATCATTATCATACTGTTTGAGTAGTCTTTCAGTCATAATATTTTGTTTGTTTATGTTGTTCCCCATCTTCATTGTCAGTTTTATACCCACCTAACAACAGTGGTGGTGTCATTTTTAGCAGTTATTTTGAATTTAGGACTGGGCTTATGCCATCCTAACTTAGGATTCATATCTTAGGAAATTCTTCAGTTAGGATGGTCCTGTAATAGCTAAATTCAGTAATATATAAGAAGTGTGTTTTGTCAGGTAATAAACATGATTAGTGTCTGATAATGACATGTCAATAATGACTTGCATTCATTTTTATATCGTGTCAAATAATGTGTGAGTAACACATTCTCTGCCTAGATGACTAAGCACAGTTCAAGGTGTGCTTACATTCATTGGAATTTTTACAGCCAGGAGAAATATTCTTCAGCAAAATCCATTACAGCATCATGAAAATTATGACTAAAGCATTGACTAGAATTAAAGCAAATAATAAAAAATCTTGTCAATATCAACACAGTCTAAAATAGAAAATAGAAAATAAAACCGTAAAGTCTGGCTGGAACTCTAAAATACAGAACCAATTCACAGTACCAAACTTCATAATTCTAAAGTTCAGCTTCTCCCTTCCACACTTGGTGAAAGTCCCACCCGCCACAGGCATGTTCTGGCAGAAGGGTGCTCGGCTTGTACCAGGGGGTGAGAAACAGCTCCCTCAGCCAGCAGGATCACATTCTCCTCCCCTCCAGTCTCGCAAAACCCCTCCTGCCAAGTGCCTCCTACTGTACTGCCACCTGGTCTCCTGTTGTACGTCTAATCCCAGCCAGAGACCCATCCATAAGGCAGCCAGGTTTCCTTATGAAGCTGTAGTCCCACCATCAGACCTCAGCGAGGACCCTGGCAACAACTTGTATGAATAACTGAGCATCAGTGCCAAGTGTTTAGCTAATCTTCTTTGTTTAGGCGTTATTGAATTACAGGAATGAATAAGTGGAAAATTAATTGTTGACTTTTAACACCATCCCCACAAATGTGTTGGCCAATTAAGTTAGTCGTTGATGGAGAGTATTGTTATTATCAATGACATAACTTTTTAAAGGAGCAATATGTAGCAATTGTGTGTGCAAAAATGAGCACAGCATTCCAATAGAGAGTTGGAGCCATAAACGGTATTTTAAATAGGTTGAAATTTAATAAGCAATCTTTGGTTGAAGCAGGTTATTTCCTTATTTATTTATAACTGTTAATATTTTGTCAATGTAAAGTTAAACCTGTTATCCTGAAAACAAAATCCCACTGCTCTGAAAATACACACTCTGGACTTGAAGTTAAGAGTTGCTCAGTTTAACTGTTATAAACATCTATGTCTTCTACAAGATTATTAATGCTTTCTTATGAGTCATAAGCAAACACAAAGGCATTTGGTGAACATTCAGCATTAATTTGAGCTCTAAATTATGTGAAGCAGTAATTCTTGCCTGCAATAGAAATTTCAAGTGTGACACCATGACTGTAGTATTATTGTGAGAGAAGCGAGTATTTTAACTTAACATGTTGCCTTCATCTCTGACAACATATTGTGGTAATGTTATGATTTATTACAGTAAATATATCACAGATTTCTTCTTTAAATCAAAAGGTCTGTGTTATAATTCTGAAATCCTACGTTCAGTGGTTAAAAAAAAATGAAAGAATTACAGCACAGGAAAGAACATATTTGTGTTGATATAGCAACCTTCTGTGGTTTCCAGAAATGGGTGGTTTTATTAAACAAAGGCAAAGGCATTTAAGTCAATTGCATGCTTTTGATACAGGACACTGGAGCCACACAGCGACCCAGACATTTAGTTATTCAGTATGAGAAGGGTTGAGGCTGACCTTTTTAAATGGAATATTCCCTAAGAGCGGTCGCCAGTGAACAAATTTAAGTCTTCAATCTTGTAGATGTAAACTCTGACATTCAGAGCCCTTATGTTTATCTCATTGATTCAGCAAACGTCAAGCACCAAGGCGTTGCAAGCAAATTCCCTGCTCTCCTCCCCTCCGCCTACCATTTTTTTTTGCCTGTTTTTAGGGTTGTGTGAATGGTGAATACAAATTGTATGTGATATTTAAACAGCCATAACATTTGCCTAAATCAAACAGTCATTGCCCAAAGCAGGTTGCCATCATCGGCAGCATGTTAAAAGCGTGCTGTTGATTAGTGTTTGTAATTTGCCCTGCTGTCTCCTAGTGCGATTGCAGCGCATTACCCGTATGCTTAGAGGTGACAAGGCTGTTGTCAGTGGCTCCAGCACAGACTCCTACCCTGCCAACTGTTGCTGATGATTCACAATTATCAATTTATTCACAGAGAATCTAATTTAAATCTAAATTAGCACTTGAACCTGCTGTGATTGAAGTCAGTGAATGTCTAATAACTTATTAATCAAAGTTGTTATCAATTATTTAAATGAAATTGCCCATCCACAGTCATTAAGGCATTTCATAGTCAACACAATTCAATAAACAGAGGAGAGGACACTAGTCCCAGACCCTTAGTCCTGTGCACTGTGCGCCAAACCATTCACACCACTTTCATTGACCTACAATATGAAAAATAACTGTCAGTTAAGCTAACTGGTGTTGAATAAGTATGAGATGATGATGCTGACACTGTGCTTTTACTTCACATTTACTTGTCTCCAACAGCAACATTGTTGTGCAATGCTGTTACCACAGAAAACCCATTGATAGCTGCATTACAATGCTGGTGCAGGTCATTTTAAATGAAACAGGCCAGGGACCAAGTTATTTTCTTTGCTCAATCAGAGTTGGCTGACTAGGGCTCTATTTCTATACTTTGCTTTGATCTTTGCTTCAAGGTAAGCAAAATCATTAAATCTGAGGGCGCTGAAAAACGTGCCTGTCGTACATCCACTGGGAGCTGCACAGGACACCCCTTTAGCTCAGTTGGTAGAGCATGTATCCCATGTGCAGCTCTTTGCTGTGTGTCATCCCTCTTTCTACCCCCTTTTCTGTCTTACTCTTCAGCTGTCCCTATCAATAAAGGCAAAAAAGCCTCCTGAATAATCTGTAAAAAAAAAAAAATCTATATACAGTATATATAATGTGCGTGTGTATATTCAGTTATTTTGATATTGCGATTGGGATATGAGTCACAATTTCATTTTCACTGAAAAAATATAAACATTATGTGATTTTTGCTGGTGTCTGAACAAGCATATTCCCATCAATCTTGAGAATATGATTTGTAGGCTGGGGCTCTCTGTAGCACCACGAAGCTTCATTCATAAGGGTATGTTGCAACACGTTTTACCTTTATCAAAAGATTTCAGCTCCTGCGATTTGGATATTACACTTGACCGTATTTCGACAATATTTCGGTTAATTGTTCAGCCGTACAAGCTTTCCCTTACAAGACATAATGATGAGTCACATCACACTTCTCCTCCCAGCCCAGACTGTGTGTTATGTTGACCGTAGTGGATCCACAGATTCATGTCAAGGCAGAAAAATGTTGGGCACACTCAGCTAATTTCTCATGGCTGTGTGCCACTGGGGCTGGCCCGGCCCAGGGAACACCACTTCTTGCTCGGGGAACACAGTATACACACAATCCATCACAGAGCCACAACGATCAGCCATCCAGCCAGCCTCAGCTGGATCTAAGCAGCGAAAGCACACTTCCTTGATTAATGGAGTAGCTGGGTGCCTAATAAAGGTCTTTATGTACCTCACATTTCAAACAATCGCCAATAGAGTCTTTAGGAATGTAATTTTTTTTTTTTTTTTTTTTGCTGGCTTTATTCCGTGGAAGGATCACTACCTTAACACAGGGTGCCTTTATCCCATTGTATGCCTTTATCAAGCCTAGTAATCTATTAATAATGGTTCTATTTTTACTCCCATTGTGCTTAAATTGCAGACACAACTGCATTGTCACAGAAATCAATATCCAGTTAAATCCTCGTGCCCCTAAGCCTCTGTCTTGTATTCAGAAATCAAAGATCAGCCATAGAGCGTACAGTCCCATATGGGTGTGAGAATCCCTGGGCACCTCAATGGATCTGTCATTGTCCACAAGCATTGTCAGACACAAAGCAACATGAGTGAGCAAATGAGAGGCAGCTGCATTGTCCCCTTTGTTCAGTACTGAAGCACAAACAGACAGTGCACAGAGCTGCTGGAGCTTTTTTTTCCTCCTAGTTTCTTGCTATATTGCAGTGTGGACTGGTGTTGAACATATGTAATTACCTGTGCCTCTGTAGGTGGGATTAGGAACAGAATTAAAATAGTGTGGATGGCATAAGGGAATACAAGAGCAGGGACAAAACTGAGCTTTAGTGATTACATTGGGAACGGTAGCAACTGCAGCACCACTGTCTGTGTTGTGCATGACTGGTCTGCATGAGTTAGGAGAAATCAAAGACAGTCAAAATCTGAGTGTTACTGCAGTTTATGTGTTCTGTACACATTCTCCCGTCTGGCTGTGGTGCAGTGAAGATATTTATGTGAGGTTGTGACACACCCAGATGCAGTAATGGTTGCATCTGTTCTGTCAGCCTGACCTGAGGGTTCCTCTGTTTACAGAGCACTGAGACATACTTTGAGTCGGTGACCCGGCTGTGTCACAGAGGCTTTTTTGTTTTGATTTCAGTAAAGTTCCTCCAGTCCTGCACAGTTCACACTGTGCTTTATGAGTGAGGGACATTTGCGGTCAAGTGGTAATGTTTCATAGGTATTTGCTGGCTACCGGACTAGATAAAACTTTGGTGATTGTACAGCTGTGGACAGATGGCTCGAATGATATGTGGATATGGCAGTGATGGTATTGACACTGGGTAAAAACTGGAAAGCCTGTCAGTGCCAGATAAGTGTTATTATGACAAACCCTGCATAGTTATTAGAGCCTTACCTTACTGGATTTTTGGTGCTGATACTAGTAATGATATTAGGGAGAAAAGACATTCTGATATTGATGTACCAGCTGATACTGAAATGATCCCTAAAATGTTATCAGACACTTGTGAAAAAGATCTGCAATGGATGCAGGATATTTTACAGTTTAACAATCAATTTTACTGTCCCAAACGACATCAGAATCGGAATCAGAATCAATTAAACTTGAATTGCTTGAATTGCAACCCTCATTCCAAAAAAGTTGGGACACTGTAAAACATAAATAAAAACATCAAGCAATGATTTGCAAATCCTTTTCGACCTATATTTAATTGAATACAATACTAAGGACAAGATATTCAATGTTCAAACTTATAAACTTATTGTTTTTTTGTAAATGTAAACTCCTTCTGTATTTGACGGCCGCAACATGTTCCAAAGAAGTTGGAACAGGAGCATGTTTATCACTTCCAACACATCAACTTCTTTCAACAGCAGCCAGTAAGCATTTGGGAACTGAGGACACTAATTCAAAAAATTAATTTGAAAGTGAAATTGTTTCTCATCCGTGCTTGATATACAACTTCAGGTGATCAGCAGTTGCAGGGCCCTCACTGTTGTATTTTGTGCTTCGTAATGCACCACACATTTTCCATGGAAGACCGATCTGGACTGCAGGAAGGTCAGTCTAGTATCTGAACTCTTTAACTACGAAGTCACGCTGTTGTGACACGTGCAGAATGTGTCTTAGCTGAAATAAGGAGGGATATCCGTGAAAAAGATGTCATCTGGGTGATAGCATATGTTGCTCCAAAACCTGTGTGTACCTTTGAGCATTAATGAGGCCTTCACAGATTGGACTGGTAGCCTTGATGCCTTGGGCACTAACACACCCCCCATACCATCACAGCTGCTGACTTTTGAACATTATGCTGGTAACAGTCTGGATGGTCCCTTTTCCTCTTTAGCCCAGAGGTCACAATGTCTATCTATGATTTACAAAAACAATTTGACATGTTGACTAGTCAGACTACAGCACACTTTTCCACTTTGTGTCAGTCCATCCCAGATGAGCCTGGTCCCACAGAAGTCAGAGGCATTTCTGGATGATGTTGATGTATGGCTTTCACTTTGCACGGTAGAGTCTTGACTTGCTTTTGAAGATTCAGTGACAAACCGACAACAGTTTTCCAAAGTGTTCCTAAACCTTTGTAATAATATCCTTATAATTAATTATTACTAATACAGTTATGTGGGGTTTTAATACAGTGCTGCCTGAGGGGTAAAAGGTCATTTGTTCAATGTCGGTTTTTGACCTTGCCGCTCAAATGCAGAGATTTTTTCAGTTGTCTTAATGTTTTAATGATATCATGGATTGTAGATGATGACATCCCTAAATTCCTTGAAATTGTGCTTTGAGAAAACTGTTAAAGTGTCTCGGCCAACAGTTTAGGCTAAGTTTTTAACAAAGAGGTGATCCTCGCCCCATCCGTACTTGAACAAGCCTTTTGAGGATGCCCCATTTATACCCTATCATGATACTGTCACCTGTTAACAATGAACCTGTTTACCAGGGGAATGTTCCAAACAGGTGTTTTTTGAGCATTTGATCGATATATCTGTCTGGCTCTAATGCACATCCCTGCGTATAGTGCAGTGATCATTTGAATGTTAATTCAAGCATCACATTCCCCAAGGTGAGAGTTACATGGGATTCAAAAGGGGAGGAGTGGCTGCTATTGATGGATGAGCAAAAGGATTAAGCTCTCCATAAGCCTTTTTATCAATATAACTTGTATCTGTGTAACCAAATATTTCCACAGTATCAGTCACAGATTTACACTGGGTTTAAGAGTCAAGTCCATTGCATATTCGCTCTCTGAATTGCTTTTTCACAGTCAAATAGCGACTCTAGTACATATAAGAGTTGAGTTGATTTCTCCTCTGGGGCCAATTCTTCATCTGTACATTTTTATTTGCTGCATTCTGAGTTCAGGGTTTCAAAAATTCTTAAGGCATTTTGAATACAGTGTATATGATACGATTGCTAAATACAGTTGACCTACAAGATTCCGTCTGGTAAAAGCTTCTCACTTTTGTTCCAATATATGTGAGTCTACCTGATGTGATAGAATGTCAGGCTGTTTCTAATACTGAGTCTGTCTGTCTGTTGTTGATTGTTGTTGTTGCAGCCCTCAGGCGGGGACTGTGGATGTGATGCCCTCAAGACCGTGAAAACACTTGCAAACCGCTCAGGTGTACAATCATATCATAATATTGCATAGCAGTGAATCTATTGGACATTCAGTCAGTTGTTTTTTTCAGTATATTACGGAGCTACAATGCAGGTTTTTTGGAATTCCTTCCCTACTGGCTTCTTGGCAGGAAACTGAACTGACCGCTTCACCTTTTGTAGGTTGATGATGAGCTGTTTACTTTTTGCTCTCTAAAATACTTTGTGCAGGCCAAGGATGAATGAATATTACACTTCAGAGGTGCACATGTTTAAAAGGAGTTTTTTTTTTTTTAAGTATAGTATAAATGATTTTCCCTCATTGAGAGTTCCGTAGCTGTAAAGCAGACATATTGCAGACAGCAGCCGTAATGTTGTTCATGTGGTGAAATATTTTGTCAGCATGTCTTTAAGTGTGGAGTTTAGACTTGTAAAGCAGTTAGCCCGGCAGGGTACTCAGGTAATTGCTGAAAGAGAAAAGTAGTGTGCAAGCTCAAAGTTGTTTCACTCTTGCTGTTGTACAAGATGAAGCTGTAACGCATGATCACACAGTACTGGCATAGCTCAATACTGCTGTCAAAGCTTTGATGTGGATGGATGGATGGCTGAAGAAAGACACAGTAAACAGAGAGAGACAAACAGACAGGCAGGGACAGACAGATGTTCAGATACTGACTGTTCTGCAAAAGTAGGTTTGTTCACTCCCTGTACATGGACAAACATTGATAATTCAAACTCATGTGCATATAGACAATGTTTTTCAAAATAGTCAAACAAAAAATAGTTGATTGTTTAGAAAACTCTGGGAGAAGATGCAAAGCTACTGCAGTAGCCTTTTTTTTTTTTTTACAGATCCATGGCTGTATGGGTGCAGGAACCATGGGTTATGGGGCCAGGGAGTGTTCAGGGTCATGTGTTTCTTTAAAGTGAAATCTTTGTGCTTGACAGCATTGGTGTCAAAATTTATGGTGCTGAAGGTGGAAGTGACACTTTACTTTAACCCTCACCCATTTAGCATTTATGAGCAGTATATAAACAGTGACGACTAATATAATGTAGTTGTAAATGTTTATTAATGTATTATGTCAACAACTAGAACTCCTCCTGTGGGCACCTGCAAGTGGAGGCTGATGTATTACAGATAGTAAATAACAATATTATAAAACATGGTTGTAATTATATGAAATATGCCCCAATAGCAGAAGGTATAATTGTTGGACATTAATAAACTCTGACAAGGTTCTTATTTCTGATTACAATTCCATTAAATAAACCAACAGGGAGGTTAAATGAAAATGTTGTGATGGTAGATTGTTCAACAACATGACTGAGTGCTGCAGGGATGACATATTTCTGTAGGCCAACCTGGTTCGGCATAGCATCGCTGTTTCCCTACACAAAAGTGAATGTGATTCTTCCATTGGATTTTGGATTAGTGCAGAAAATAATTTTTTGTTTAGCCAGATAGTTTTCCCAAACAAGCATAAATGCAAATACCAGAAGTATAAAGCTAATGTTAGGCTATAAATGGTCTACACTACAGTTGCATTACTCTGGCATCACCACCACTAATGCTGCATCCATTGCAAGTCAGATGTCTGTAGTTCCGAGTCTGTAGTCCCGAAAGTGTCAATGTCAGTGCATTTGCTTAGGAAAACATGGACGCCTGCAGCAAACTAATGTTTTTATGGCACGTCTCTGACCTTCAGAAGCACCTACAGGAGCTGATTTAATAGATTAGCACACTTAAAAAGAGACAGGAAGAGTAGACTAATACCGCGTGCTCACAGAGGCTCCTATCAAGCACAAATCAACTGAATGGAAATGGCAGCTACAAAGTTGTTATAGCACATTTCACAATAGAAAACACTGCATATAATGAAAAACACTGCAAACCCTGCATATAATATAAAAAATTATGAAAATGTCATTCTTTCACTATATGTGTGCCCATGTTTCTGTGATATCAGGTGTGTATATGTTGGCGGGAAGGATTTTGCTCGAGTTTCTGACTTGGAATTCCGTTTTGAATGACTGTTCCATTGCATATTTCAGTGTTGAAGGTAGTTTTTTAGCTTGTTTTTTTTAGAGTACAATGGATTGCAGCATAAGTGACTAGTCTTCAGTGTGATAATGTTTAATATCCTAGACAACCTCTGTAGTCTTACTTACCAGTCTTTTTTAAGACATGTAAAAGCTTCAGATTTCACAAGTGGGGTATTTACTGATGTATTTTATGAGGTAGAACAAAATGTGAAAACCTCTCAAGCTTGTTTAACCACAAACCTAATTTCATTCATCTAAACAACAAAACAAAACAAAACAAAACAAAAAGACAAGAGAACCAGAAGTGCTAATTTCCGGGTTTCAGGACTCATTCCTGCAGCACTATGTTGTGAAAAGGCAAGCTTTCTCACATATTCAAATAGCATAGTGTGGACAGTCCATTTCTGGCTGCACCGTAGGTGTACTTGGACTAGTACAGAAGTTGTGAAATTAGGGAAAATATGTAACTAGTTTCAGTCGTGTTACAGTCGAAAGATGCACACAAGAGCAACCATGTAATCTCTGAGTTTTGTGCAATACCAAGTAAAACTTAAATAACCTGACCATGTTCTCTCCGCTGCTGTTTACATCTCGTCTACATCTGTTAAATTCCCTGAATTAAAGGGAGCTTTGCCACTACAAATGTCTCCAACAAAAAAGCTTTGTCTGCCTTTTAGTCAATGACACTTTTGATCTAACCAAAATAGATTATACTTCTAAGTCTGAAGAGAGTGAGATACATACTTCTGCAGTCATATGACCTAAAACAAAAAAACATGTTCTTTAAAAGATGAAAGGAAGAACAACGGGCAGGCATGCCAGCCAGTATGCCAATCTTTGAGAAGAAGCCTTTCTTTAGATCATTCTCTCAGATGTCTCCATGATATTACTTTTGTTTATTCTCTGCTGGTGGTTTGAAACACATCAGGAAATTGGCATCTCTTGTGGCATCCAATTTTGTTGCCACTTATACCTTCTTGCTATTCCTCCGTCTTCAAGACAGGCCTGTCTCCTGCTCCCGCAAAACCGAACTGCTGAGAAGGCAGCTTTAGGTTTAGGATGTTACTGTGAAGTCATCAGCTGCAGTCTAGCAGACCGTGGAAATACAAAAGTTCTGTTTTTGTTTTGTTGCATCGCTGTCAGGAAATTTAAAAAAGTTTAATAAGTACTACTTTCCATTGTATTTTTATTACTTTTTCCTTGTGGCGCCAGATTGACAGGTGAGAGAAATTTGTCTGCATGTGTATGGGGATCTGTTAGGCTGGTTTTGATGAACCGTGTGAGGCATTATTTCACCTACTGACAGCTGTTCTTGTGCACAGAATGCAGAGATGTAACTCTCAGAAAATCTGTTGTAATTTTGTTTCCAGGTCTCATTGCATGACCGTCCTTGAGTCCAGATTTTTGTGCAATTGGGCTGGCGTGAATTGCTTTCAGTAGATAAAATAGGACTATCAATCAGCCCGAGGCATTCAGGAGGTTTAGATAAAGCCAAGTGGAATACTGACTGAGCCTCTGCAAACAACATAGGTATTAAAACAGTTGCGTTGAATCTTTTAATGTCTCCCTGGCTAAAGGTTTCCACCGGTGCCTGAAAATATCACCCAGTGTTCAATGAGACAGAGTGACAGTTGCTCAGCTGACACCAAGCCAGAGTTTAAAAGGTCATGTGTGTAGTCTGACTGAGGTTTGTTTATCCTCTCTAACTAAATGAACAGCTGATAGGGAGGAGGAAGGGTGGGTTGAGCTCATTATTAATGCATACAGGTTTCACAGGGGCATTATTAACAACCTTAGCCAGTCCCCACACACAGTACTGCTCCTGTGAGGTGCCAAGGAAATATTGGATACACTATACATGAGTTTTTTTCTGCCTAATTGATAGGGAAATTTCATTACATTTTGCTTAGTAGCGTTTACGATTTGTTTGTTATCTTGGTTTAGAGCCAGATGCAAAGTATTAGCAAAGGGTGAGCTGGAAACTCATATTTTACTTGTAACAGTTAATATGTTTTTTCTGGACACTGGTATTGTACAAGTGCTGAAGAATAATATCTGTAATGCTCTAGATTGTTGCTTTATTGACTTAACTGTCGTGATTAAGTTTAAGTAACTGTAGAGTTGTCATTATGAAACAAAAACAGTTGTGATGTAGCAGTCACACAGCCTAATAATCAATTAGGGCTGCTAAGCAATATTTTCATTATTGCTCTGGCACTTATTTTCTTGATTATCAATTATGTGGTCCATAAACTGTTAGAAAATAGTAAAATAACTAGCATGAACTTATTCACATTTGAAAAAGTGGAACTTTTTGTTTTAAAATTAATTCATTATTTGATCAAAATAGTTGTTGAAAAGTTTGAGTTGTTTGAGTAATTGATTAATCAACTAATTATTCCTCTCTCTACACTGAATTGTCATTTCATTTTCACCTCATTATGAAGTCTTACATTGTGGTTGTGTTAGTCCTTGTGCTTGCCCTAGAAATATGCCAATTTTAAAGTTATTTTTACGTTTGTCGACCTCTGACAAGTTGTACAGCTATACGAGTCTCATCCACACTTGTCACCATTTTCTGTTGGAAATAACATTTTATTTCTCTTATTCAACGGCTTTCTTGCTACCTGCGCTCCCTCTCCTCATTCAGTGTAAGCCTTGCAAGGCCACAGCTTTGTGCTCTTTCGCTCTCTGTCACACAAACATGAATGAACACAAACAGAGGGAAGCTTTATGGTATTGCTATTTTGCAACATAAACTGCAAGCCAGACCCAGATGTTGAAGCTGGATATACTCAGTAGTCGAGTTGTAAAAAAAATTCAGGGGGGATGGTCAATTTTTTTTCACCCTTAAAAAAAAAAAAGGGGAGTGGGGGTGGGGTGGGGGTGGGGGGGTGTAATTCATGTAAATTCATTATCAAAACAAAACACTGTAAATAAGACTTCTGAACCCAATTCCTGGCCATGGCTTTCCTCTACGTGAAGAAAACAACATTATAGGGTTTGATAGAATGAGCAGACATGTCATGCTAATAAGTTTTACAAATGATTAAAAGCACATCAACTTGCTCTTGGATAATAGACAGAATGTACAGTATAGATTAAAATCACATTTATCATATTCACTGTCTGTAATATTAAATTACAGGCCACAGCAACAGGCCCCAGAAGGAGGAAAAAACTCGTTGGAGATACTCTTTAATGTCACCTGCCTTGAATGTCAGAATTTTAGCTAACATCTTCACTTATTTTTGTTGCCTGACGAGTCCTATTGGTGAAAATAATATAGCTGCGTGAAGAATATTTCATCATTAATACTGGTAAAATATTTGAGACAAACTCTCGTCTAACGTTAACAGTAAATATCTGTTCCACGTTTGTCACGCTCATAAACCTGAATCTAACGTGACTGAATGACAAGTCCTGTGTTTTAGCGAGCTAGTTAACAAGAGAGATTAACGTTAACGTGAGTTCATCTCAGCTAGTTTGGAGGCTACACGGCGAGCTTGGAAAACTAGCTGTGTTGTTATTCTGCATGCGACCTGTGGCGAGTCTGGCGACTTTTGTATAGATTAATAAAAAGTAATGATTGAGATTCCTGAGTCTTGATTTATAGCTCACCTATAATTTTCGTCTTTTTAAAATACTCCCTGACATCGCGTTGTCCAGCCGCTCGTTTGGCCATGCTGACATTGCAGTGCAGTTAATCCTCAAGATGTCGCTCTGTTCTGCAGCTTGTGCCGCTCCCTCTGGCATCAGGCATCAACCAATTGAAAATAACAATCATGTTGCGTCATTGCATGTTTGCGTGCCCCTGTGCCCTCAGATTTTATTATTTCTTTTACTCAACATGCGTACTACTTTCTAATGATGAAATAATTATATATAATTATTATATATATATTATATATATTATTTATCACTCATAAAAGTTATATTTCCAACATTTACGGTAAAAAGGGAACAGATGGAAAGGGGGGATGGCAGTTTTACAGGGGGGATGATTTTGATTGTTTTTATTTCAGGGGGGATGCCATCCGCCTTCATCCCCCCTCAACTCGAGTACTGGATATACTACATAAACGAAGTGAGGACACAACTAGTAGATCATCATTGTTTGATCCGTAAACTCCACCTGAATAGCGCCACTTTTCAGTGATATTTCAAGCTGACTCTGCGTCAGTCTGATCACCAGCTTATGATTGGCCACTGCAACGTAACATCAGGTTGCGATTATCCAAAAATTGCCTCTGCTTCAGCTTTTTCAGCTTTTTGGCCTCCTCTGCAGCTCCTAGCGCTGCAGCCTAAACACACTACCCCCATTCAAAATGAATGAGCTGACTGGTTTGCCTGATTCTGTCTGAATGTGGCCTTAATCACGCCTACAAAGCTCTGATTGGCTCAGTTGTTTAGCCAACGAGGTAAGCAGCCATCGGTGATCACAACACCAGACATATTTCAATCACTGACAAAGTCTGCAGATGTCTGAAACCCAGCCTGAGCTAAGCATCCCTAAACAGTCACAACAAGTGAGCAGTTACCTAATAAATCAGAACTGACACCAATTTTCAATCATGTAAGAACACGGTGACAAAACCCAGTTTACAGATGCTCTAAAAAATGTTTGCCAACCAGCAAAACCGACAAACAGAAACACAGTATGACAATAAAACTCTTCTGTCTGTTAAACTGTTAAAGATTTTGTATTTAGCAGTTTATACTCTTTATATTCCTTATGAATAACCTGATGGCTAGATGTCATTCTGTTGTAGAGTGCAGGACTTGAAGAGGGGAGGAGGGCTGCAGAACTCTCCTCCTTGTGTTTTATTTACATCAGACATGCTGTGTTTCTGCACACCTACTGTTTTCTCTGGACATTATCACAAGCAGTGAAGCGTCGCTCCACCAATACAGATACAGATATGAGTATTATCTACCCAGCTGAGGCATGTAGTATTAACAAAGGGACAGGCTGCATTAATTAATTATCAGTCACTTCATTATACTTTTGATGATATGGTAAAGTTTTCAGCAGAGAAGTTTTACAGTGCACGAGGTCAATTAATTCTGTTTTAGGCCAGCAAGAAAAGGGCCAAGCAGAAAACTCGGGGGAACATAAGAGGGGAAATGAGAGAATTGATCTCTGTCACAGTTTTCATGATCTTTCGCCTGCATGTTTGGAGCTTTGGACGCTGCTGAAAGGTCAAATTCAGCCAGTGTACATTCAAGACAAGACCTGGAAAAACAAATAAATGTTTGTGTATACACACAGACCTACACTGACAGACAGAAACACATTCCCATGCATGCACTTATCCACCCACTCATTTGTACACAGAGAGACACACAAATACACAACCTGGCCTCCCACACATGTATTCACGCAGAATAGAAATCATATCATGCACCAACAAACACAAACACACACATACCATGAAACACGTCACGTCCTGAGCATCTTTAAACTCCAACCTGCCTTTAAAGTCTTCATCAGAGCATTTTGAACTTCACTTTTTTCCCCCTGGGAGTTAAAAGGAAGCTCGGCTGGTCTTAACAAAATAAAAGAGGGAAGTAATTTAGCATTCAGGCCTGTACCGTATTATCTCCTTTAATCATTTTATGAAGCCGCGTTGGTGTTCATGTATTTGTGTGTGCATGACTGACAGAGGGTAAGGGATGTCTGCCATACCTCCTTTGATGTTTAAAGTTGGTTAAATTTGAGCTCAGTTCAATAGTATGAACTTAGACCTGCTTAAGGAAGCATTTTGTGTGAGCATCTTGTGAGAAGCATAAGGATGCTACGGATTCTTTTAGATCAGTAGCATAATAACAGAGTATCTTGGTGAATTGCCGTTAATATTCAACTGGCTTTGACAAAATCTCTATGCTCAGGGACATCACACTCCTACATATTCCCACAGTCTGTCTGAATGGCATAGTGCTATATTTAATGCTTTTATGTAGCTTATTAAGATACCTAACTGACAAAAACACAATATGTCTTGATTTGGTAAATGGTACTCATGCAGTAATAGGTCCCAGCTGACTACCTTTGTGCTGAATATGAAGCAACTGGCATCTTATTCTGATTGGCCCCCATTTATCATTTTGCTGCTTGTCCTATGTATTGACAGAAGATGGATTCTGATGAACCACAGAAAGCACAATTTTCTTTCTGCTTCTTGTTTGCAGTGGTGATTATCTTTACTGACTAAATTCAGATATTCTGAAGATGTTCTATATGCAGTTTGGAAACAACAAGAAGCCCGAGGGGTATGAGAAAAATAAGGGATAGGACTATATTTAACTACACTGGCACATTTAACTTACATTACATGACACTTAAAGTCAAACTGAAATTGAAATTGATTTTTACTAAGATTTATATATTTCTCTCCCACTTTCACTCATATGTGTGTATGTATATTACTGAAGGCTTCAGCAGTATCTACTTTTTCATACTTTCCTGTCATTTTACTATGATATTATGACAGTATTTAAATAAAACGGCTCAACTCGACTCTACTTTACTGCTGATAGTGGACACATACACTCAGGAGCTTTGCTTTGGTCTTGGAAAGCTGCAGGCTTTTTTCACTGACAAACTGAAACCTACACTGTACATTTACTGTAATACTGACAACTTCACTGCTCAACTTTTCCTCCACTCAGCTCGCATTCACTACCACTCTTTGCCACCCACTCTCTTGCAGTCAATCAACTGTTAAACACTCACTATGCTATACTCCTCTGATCAATAAATAGTCTGCAGTGTTTGGTAACTGACCTTTCACATCAGGATGAAACCCAAAACACTTCCAAACAGGGGTAGAGGCATTTTCTTCTTTATTAGTTAGTCCCGTAACTTCATCCCACAGAGGCCATGTTTCTCAGCTCAGCTGCACTTCCCTGTCCACCAGTAGAGAGACTGACCCCTGGTGGCACATGTTGCACACTACAATACATGGATTCAATACAGCATCTCCCTCTCAGTTTAATAGAAAGGGGAATGTCTGTATTGTGGACTATATTGAAAATCATACGGTCAGGATTTCTTAATACCCTGGTTTACTGGAAAATCTTGATACTGCCCAAACCTACTGTATATCCTTGTTTGTTTTTGCTTACTGTTATCACTAAATATAATCACTAAAAAGTAGGGATGTACCAGTCTGATACTTGGGAAGAAGTAGCCTGTAAGCCAGAACAGTCCATTCACCTAAACTATCATGTAATTACTAACTTTGAGAAAACATTAAAGGATAAGTTCAGTTTTTTGACACCTGGACCTTATTGTTAGGAATAAATATGCTCGTAGACTCACCCAGACAATTTTGGTGGAGCTCGGAGCCGTTTTCGAGCAATTTAGATCCAGCCGACGGCGTTTATTCTCATGCCATAGTAGCGGACGGGGCCAGAAATCGAAGCCCCTAAATTAGACATTATCTGCTGCGAAACTCGCTCATTTCACCTACATTTTATAAATGAATGGCCAGTGTTATCACCATGTCAGCTCAACTTCGTTGTTATGGTCATCCGGGGCTTTACAAGGATGGGTAACTTTTGGTGACATAGACGTGCGCCGCAGGACTGCCGCTGAGAAGAGACGCTGTTGTTGCTAGGCTACACGGCAACACGGCTATTTCTGTGTAGCATGGCGGAATATTTATCCGATGTAGAAGTGTCTGACGACGACTTTGAGTATAATGGATGCCCGTATCGTTTTGAGCCAGAATACACAGACGAGGAGCTATTTGAAAGGAGGATGCAGAGTAGGGTGACCAGGTCCCAATAAACCAAAAGAGGGACAAGGGGTATGTTTGTGAGGGACAAAGTGGGACACCGCCTGTAGCTGCATCGTCTCTTCTTGTTTGGCGTCTCCCCCTCCTCCATTTCCAAAGAAGAACGCGCGATGCGAGTGTCATTCACTAGCTGTCACCTCAGCTGTTGGTAGCGCGGAGAAAAATTAGGGGCGGGCCTAAACGCCGTACGTGCGGTGCTACTATGACAACAACAAACAGCCCAGAGTGCAGTAACATCACCGGCTTCTCATTGCTGGGGCCTGAGGGGGATGTTGTGCGGGACATGGTCTCAATTTGCGTGATGCGTGAAAAGAGACAGAAAATGCATGAAATCACGCGCAAAGCGGGACATCTGGTCACCCTAATGCAGAGGGAAAGAGCCGAACAGCTGGCCAGAGAACGAGCAACCACTGCACGTCCACGAATGGGGGCTAACTGGTGGTGTTGTTGTGGACATTGCATGAGTTTCGCAGCAGATAATGTCTAATTTAGGAGCTTCGATTTCTGGCCCCGTCCGCTACTATGGCATGAGAATAAACGCCGTCGGCTGGATCTAAATTGCTCGAAAACGGCTCCGAGCTCCACCAAAATTGTCTGGGTGAGTCTACGAGCGTATTTAATCCTAACAATAAGGTCCAGGTGTCAAAAAACCGAACTTATCCTTTAAGATTAACTGTATAGACAGCCAATCTTTTCATTGATGGTGTTGTTAACAAATGTAGGTCATATAGAGAGTAATAACTTGAGACTGTTTCATAACCAGTTCAAAACTCTTTGCAGTAACTTTCACCAAAGTGCATCTAAATGTATCATTAAGAGTTTAGTTGTTCAAGAGAGGGAAAAAGACGGTATCAGACTGCTATCAGCGTTGGCAGATACTCAAGGTTGTGATATTGATATGGGACATGAAAAAGTGGTATTGAGCCATGCCTACTAAATTCAATTCAGTTTTATTTGTATAGCTCCAAATGATTACAGACTTATCTCAGAGCAGATCTAGACTGTACTCTTTATAAACCCAATAGAAGGATGTTGGTACAGACCAGTGATGTTGGCACTAGATTGCTGCAGTAAATGTGCAGGTGGGTACTAAAAATTGTTTGTAATATTATTTCATTCCAGCCACACAGACAGTCCCCCAGCTTGGGGTTGACAGTGATTTGCCATCACCGGAGCTGGTTCCATTAAAGAAATCTAACTCTTGGTGGGTCCCTCTACTTGTACTTGTACTTCTACTACTTCTAAGTGGAAAACAAACCTGACAGCACGATGGATCATCTCAAATACTAAATGTTGTAAAGGAACAGACAGTTTAAATAACAGTATGAAAAACGGCAAAAACAACTTGTATCAACTTTAGTAGTCTATATACAATATGACAAGCTGCAGTCAATAGCGCATCACTGAAGTAGACAGCACATCTGTTACCAACTCTAGTCTGCAGTTGTCAGTCAACAGCTGTCAAGGGACACACCTCAGAAGCCACCGAGGCTTAAGACCCTTTCAGGCACAATGCAATTTGAGCTGCTGCTGGGTTCAGTGCGAGGTGACAAGCTGCTGTGGCACGACCCAAGCCATTCAAAATAGCGAGTTTCAGAGTGCAGTGGTGCTGTGGTTACATTGTGTTTGAAAGACCCATTAGACAGTTGGTCCACAAACAAGCACAAACACAGTTTTATCCTGTTTTGAAAAATACAAAAAATGTTGTAGTATCACTTTACTTTATATTTCCTCATGCAAAAAATGAGGCGAACTCAAATATAAGTTGAACTTTAAAGGCAAGCGAAAAATAAAAAATAAACTATTTCAAAGTAAAATCTGAAATCACACTGGAAATGTTCTTTAAGTTTGAGCAGAGCAGAGAGGCAGTCTGATCTGCTTTGTGAGCCCCTTCAGACATTTTGAGATTTTCAGACGTGTTTGATTTTATCAGCACAAAATCTACAATGCTCTTGCACTGTGAGACAACACAAAAAAGGAGAACGGTGGGCAACAATTGGGAAAGAAAAGTTGCTCTGCAGCAGTATAAAAATCAGAAAAGACATGATGTAGTCGGCTAGTTTGATTGAACTTAATTATTTTGGCTTTATAATTTACCTCCAGCTCTCTGCAGAATAAACGTCACATGTAGCTTAGATCTCCTTAACCTGTATATCCTCCACATTTGGCATGTAGCCCTCTACTCTTCTTTGTTGCGTCTTCCTTTTCCCCAAATCAGTGCACACACAGTCGCTGCTGTGAGCTGCTTTCTCATCGAGCTGCATTGTAGCACACCATGGCAGAAACAGTCACATTTTGTGTTTATTTTTACAAGAGTATTGTGTAGTGCATCAGGTTTCTTCACAACTAGATCCGAGTAGCCTACGCAGTCATATTTTGTGACCCAATTTTGTGATTCTACAGGTATATATAATGTTTGTATAGTGTGCTTTCAGCTTTATTTGACATTGTCTTCAAATGTTAAAGATATCATCATCCTGTGGCATCAACTCTACTTTGGTATGCCTTGTGCTGAAAGGCCAGGCAGCTGTATCTGTTATCCCTGCTTATCAGACTTATTTCCTCATCCATTTGTTGCTGTGATAGATCCACACAAATAATGTTGATTCAGTGCACTGAAGCCTGTTGGAAATAAACCAAGACTTGTTTGTTCTACGGCTTCAATCCCTTTTCTCTTCCCTTTGATCCCCACCCTCTCTGGATATTTTGTTTTTCTCCTTCAGAGTGTACCTAGTTGTTTAAGCATGGATTAAGCATGGGGAGGAAGTGCACCCATCACTACCAGCAGGGAGTGTGGAGATATTTTTTTATTTCTACGCTCAAAATGTGCTCTAACCCAAGGCTCATTTGTTGATATTTTGTTGCGTTTCGACACTGTCTCCAAAGTTTTCCCCAAAGGGCTGGAAGCTAGAGATCCCTGTGGCGTGGTGTTTGATTGATGCAGCCTCTCTCCATCTATGTGATGTGTTCACTGATGCGGTGGTGATGGAGTGAGATACCCCTGCTAGAGCTGATCTAGTGAGCAGCTGGCCCATGTTCCCCGCTCACACAGTGGCTTCACAGTTGTTTCCCGTCACATTTTTCCTCCTCATTATGACTTGAGGGGCTTGTTTTGGTGGCTAGGCTTTAGGGAAATGGCAGGATTTACTGAGCCGTTTTACACCCCCGGTTAGTCTTTTTGATGATACCCCACTGGAATTTAGATTCACGTTTAAAGTTAAAGTGAGAGGGCAGAAAGAATAAAGATGTCACTTCTCTCTGCAGCCACATCTGTATCGCTTACATTTGATGTGTTGACGGATGCAAAATGTAAGTTTGGTTTATGACAGGAAGGAAGTTCCAGTTTAGATCCAGTTTGCAGTTGGCAAAATACACAGATGGGCATAACTCTGGTGCTAACCAATCACTTATAAAACCAATCACAATGTTTGTTTACAATAACATCCGGGTAGAAACCCCCTACATCACGTACATACTGGCAGCAACATGTTAAATGTTTTCTTTTTTATGATGTTATTTCAAAGTGTGTATATCTCTTTAAAAAAATAAAATGCATGTTTTATGCTGTCATGTCACAGTAATAACAACACTATTGTTAGGTTGGAGACCTATTTTACCTGTTGGGGAACAGACTAAAGAAAATGACAGCTTTAGTTAACTCAAAACTCAAAAATCAAAGGTGCTAGAAAAGAGACCGCGTGCATAAAATAATCTCAGCAGTAGCGTCAGATTGGTTGGACCATTGTGTTTAACTTTATATCATTAAATGTCACAGTTGTGACTGAAAATGACGACGTAAATAAACAAGCTCGCTGTTTTTACATAGCTCAAATCACTTTTTATAAGAAAAGAACAATGTTGAATACTTTAAGGGAGAAGGTCTCTCATTTTTAGCTGGCACAGACTGTTGCTCTCGCCAGTTAATATGACAAACATAACAGACAGTGGATTATATCAGCTTTAGCTCATTAAACGTACTACAAGGAGTTTGTACCTGGCAATGAAACAGTCTCAGTGTAATACTGATGCCTCTGTATAACCTACATAAACAAACACATTCAGTCAGATTCTTCTTGGAAACAGATTAAACAAGCCCATGTTTACATTTTCCCAGGCACAGTTACAGTGAGCAGCACGTTAGTGAGTTAAAAGGAAGCAGGAGGAGATTTTTATCCAGATAATTTTATTTTTGATATTATATTTCTGTGGTTACAGCTTTTGTCCACAGGGGCCCCCAAAATCAGATATCATTCATACCATATGAATACTATAAACTTCTCATCTGAATAGTTCTGCATAGGGATTTCTGGTATTTGAAGCAAGTAGGTTGTGGAAAAATAAGATTTAAAAGCAGGGACTGTAGACTGCACCCGGTATTTGACATCTGTATCTGTGTCACATACATATTTCATCAGTATATCAAATCTAATGCTGCTCACCTTATTTTCAGTTGCTATAGGTTGTTAACATTAATTGATCCGCCACTATAAACTGCAGTGTTTCTGCTTCCTAAGTCCCAAGCCAGCAAACGTTACTTATTTGCAGGTATTGAACGCTAAACAAAATTTCATCTTAAAAGTGATTCCATAAGTACATTTGAAAAATGGACTCAGAATTGATAAAATAGTATCATACACCAACCCTAGAAATATGATTGTTGTTGTTTTGATAAAAGTGAAGATCAGACCAGCTTGATTGATTGATTGAATGATTTTATTAGACAGTTCCATTTTAAAAATGCCAGCTCTGCCAGGGTTGTGAATGCTTACATAAAAGGAAAAGTCAGGATAACACAATAAGGCCTGAAGGCCTGTTCACATTGTGGTCCCTTTGGGGATCGAGGAGTGTGCAGGTAAGGGGTCACGGCACATGACACGGAAACATTAATCAACACAAAGCATTAATAATGTTGATGTGCAGGTTAATACAGACAAGCTGCACAGTCTCTATGGAGCAACTATAAGCAGGCTGGTGTTGTGCAGTGAGACATAGAGGTACCTGCTGTACACTGCTGTACACGCCTCCGTAGGGATGGCTCATTTCATGCCTTACTGACGTCTGTCTACAGTTGCTGCATCTACTGATTTTAAGCAAAAACAGTCACCCTGACCCTGAACCTGCTCCCCGACCACAACCTGAGCCTCTAAATCAATGCGTGTGTAGAAGGTCGTCTCTTACAGGAATTCAGCTTTTAAGCAAACAGTATGTTAAAGAAAAATGTTTCCCTTTGGCTGAAGAGTTCATGTTTTTAAAGTCAAAGTGTTGCTGTACAGTGTCATCTCTACCTTTTAGTAGAATATGCTCATAAAATAAATTTTGTAAACTGATATCAAAGAACATGAAATTCACAGTAGGGAAAGTATTTCAGAGTGAATCGTTTTGTTCAGTGATTATTTAATGCTTGAAAAATCTTTAACTCAGGAGCTTACTGACTTATAATAAGTCTCAGGTGAACCTCACTGTGACAGTTCAGTCACTATTGTGACCATGAACGTCGTGGAAAAACAAGACTCTAATCTTTCATGCAATGTGAAACTGCTCCTCTGGCGTTACATGAGGCTGACTGTGTCAGTTTTGGCCAATGTTTGTTTGAATTTGCATCCAGATGAGCTTTACATTTACATCTTCATGTGTATTGTGGCAGGACTATCAGTTATAACCAGAAAGTTTACCTAGAATACTAGAAAATGCAGGTGGTGTTCGGCCACCCTCTCAGTCTTTTTACAGCTGCACATCGGTGTGACATTGCAAAATCTCCTTGTTGCTTTCCATGGCATTCAGCACAGCAGTGAATGTTAGTGTAACTAATACAAACTCCTCCATCCTTAGGGCGAAGAAAACAGTATTACAGCTAAGAGTTCTTCCTGTACAAGATGGTAGATCAGGGCTCTGGACTGTTACGATTCAGTTTTCAACTATTTTAAAGAAGTGTTATATGAGGTAAAATCACACTCACAGGTGATAAACCTACTATACTTAGTTATGATTTGCAAGGTTAAGTTTTAAAATTGTCTTTCAAAAGTAAGATTTGAATGTGCGTGACAAGTGCCCTCTCCTGATTTTTGCTGTATAATGTTGGCACTGTTAATACAACTTCAAATTTCTGAATCTGCCTCGTGGATATTCAACACGCTCCTCTCAGAGATCTCAGAGATTCAAATGTGTTCTTTCACTGACACTGTTTTAATTGGGGAAAGATCTGAAACTCTGAAAGAAGCAGCTTAAAACAGCCAAAGTTCGATAGAGGAGAACTGTGGAGTCAGCCGTCTTTAAGACCTAAAGGACTTAAGAGCATTAAACACAAGCAACTTTGTTTTGCATTGAACTGTTTGCACCTAGTCACTGTGTATCCAATATTTAGACACTTTGGGTTGATTGATGGTGTTTACTGTGCCACAGCAGGAATGTGTCCATCGGTAGAGATTTGGTAACGCACTTCACCGCAAGAGCTGTTCCTGGAGGTCTCGTGCAGTAGCCTCACAAGGTAACAGGACAACAGGGCTCATTACCACGTTCTCATGTGATGTGAGAGTGATAGCTGGTTGGGGTCGTGCACCTCTAAGCTGGTTTGCCAACCGCTTCAAAAGAAGAAACTGACAAGAAAATGTGGAGGAGTGAATTTGTAAATACAGGGCAGGAGGCATCCCAACCAGGCTGGTATTTATTTGCACCTGTTAACTTTAAAACCTGTAACAGCTGATACAGTTGTTCTCATTCGGAACATGAGAAAGTTAGTTTTACTGTTTATTGAGTCTTTTGTTTTAACTTAGGTGTTGTGTTGTGTGAGAGGCAGCTGTTGATGTGATTAAGTACAGTGTGGCATGGTTTAGGGTTGCAAATTTTGTGCATTTTGTTAAAACTGATAGTTGAAAATTTAAACAGTCAATTAATCAATTTATCATTAATAATTAGTCTGATACAAAATGCATGTTTATGTTTATTTCATTTAGATGGGACAATGTATATAAAACAACATCATAACTTAAGTCACATAAATGTGCCATATTTAGTCATACAGGCTGTATACTGTGTGTGTGTGTGTGTGTGCTGTATACTCTGAATATATATGTATATATATATATAAAATATATATGTATATACTGTAACATTAAAAAGAACATGCATAAGTCTTTTTCTCAATTCAAGTTTTTATTCAGTAAATTCTAATGGCATATTAGTAATATGATACATTCATTAATAAATCACAAACAATTGAAAAGAACAGAATGATAAAACAATTAGGCTTGTGCTCGAAATGGCTGCTCTTGTCCATTTGTTTTCTTATGCAACAAATGGTTCAAAACGATGAAAATGGGGCAAAATTACTGCCATTTTTAGATAAAGGATTAATCATTAACATATGGTTATTTTAAACTGTTTCTTAATTGAACTAACTCTATGATGATATATACCATTGCCATGATATAAAATTATATATACCATGATAGAAGATTTTTGTCATATCGCCCACCGCTACTTTGTCATCTAGAGAACACAAATATTTTAGTATCAGATCAGTATTCTGTATTAGCTGATATGTAATATTCCGGTAGCGGAATTGGTATCAGAAGGGGCAAAATGCACCAGAACATTTCTATTTTTCGGTGTTTAAAATTCAAAAGAAAAATAATAATAAAAAAATGAAGAGTCACACAGATGTTATGATTATCTTTTTGTGAAAACCTAAGCTTTTTCTCTTTAAATAATGGGATCAAAAACTGTTATGTTAAGGAACCAGTGTCAAAGGACCAGTACCAGTATTGAAACATTGTGAATGCTATATCCACAAAAAGTAGATAGGAAGAAAAGACTGGAATAAACAAATGAAAAGGCCATTGTGTAATCAAATGCTGTCCAGTTTATTTCATTACATGTGACAGTGCAGAGCAGGAATGAAGATGAAAAGAGAAAAGCAGGCAGGGATGTGGTAGACTGTAGAGTGAGAGGGAGATTTTGTTTGCTTCTAAAAAAGGTGGAGAATCCGTGACGGCAGTGTGAAAAATACCAATTTATAATCACATAGAATGTTCACGATCATCTTCATTTGCATGTCAAGACCTGTATTTGTGCATCAGGTTCATTACCCTGGAAGGTGCATTGAGTCATCCTCCTCCTCACTGATATTTTTGCCTTCGGCATAATTTAACTCAAACACCTGATCAACAGACTCCTGTTCAACAGCTTTAGAGGCTACCTCATACACAGCATGTGAGTCAGCACTCATCAGCCCAGAAAATAAGTAGATTGACTGTGAATCTGCTCTCTGTGGACTGCCTCATAAAAGAGCTGGTTAGTCACATGTTGTCATGGTTTGACAAGTGATTTCTCTCCTGGTAGCCACCTGTAAATCTTCACTCTGCCTTTGATCGCAGCCCATGTGTCTCACTAAGGCTGATTATCTTCAGGGCTCTGCTATGTGAACACTGCCTTCAGCGATTGTGAATTGTTTCACCTTTTGTATTCCACAGTACTTTTATTTTAAATTGTCAGATGCATACGTTACCAATACACCTGGACACTGTTATAATTAAAGGTGCTAACTAGAAGAACCCTTTTAGATTCTAAGGGTTTCATATAGAACCCACCAGGGGGTTCTACCGAGGACCATTTTATAGTTCAAGCGTTTCTCAGGGCCCAACAATAAGAATTGCCTGCCTGCCTGTCCGTGTCAAGTAAAATGCCATGTTGGGCCAGTAAATCTGGTAACTCACTTGCCTACAAATGGTAAAAAAGAATGAAACTATTAAATTATTTTGATAAACGATTAATATTTAAAGTAATTTTTATGCAAAAATAGCAGTAAATGTCATCATTCTTCATTTGTTATATTAAAATGAATATCTTTGTGTTGCAGACTGACACAGTGAGACATTTAAGGACATCACCTTGGACTTTGAAAAATGGGGATGGACATTTTTCACATTTATAGATTTTGCATGCCCCAGATTAAACATTTGGGCAAGTAGATTTCTAACCCACTTGCCTAACTGAGCAAATGATTAAAAAACATTCATGTCTTATAACCTTCTACCTACACAGAACAATTTAATTTTCTACAGATGAGGCATAAAATGATTTGATCCCATAAATTGTATTTTGTGTCATCCATCATTTTTACAATCCGTGTTACAATTACCTTGTTCAAACTGAGGAAACATTCAAACATTTTCAATCAGTAAGAACTTTATTTTAAAAATCTTGAAACAATGATGGTTTCATGCTTTCAACAATCCCTGAAGAACTCTTTCTTCCAACGAGGGTTCTTTGGATGAAAAGGGTTCTTAATTGAACCCTTAGTCTTAGAAAGAACCCTTGAAGATCCCTTTCTTAAAAAAGGGAGAACCCTTTTGGAACCCATAGTTCTAAGAGTGTAGAACAATAGTGATAAACTGTGGAGCATTGACAGCTTAGAACAGCTGGCAATTAAAAATACATTATAAATAGTTGCTTCGCAGTTAATCTCTCATCAGTGTTGATTTCACGTAGCTACAGTGGCTCTACGCTTGGCAACAGACAATCTTTTAACAGCTCTTTGTTAATTCTGACTTCCTGTTGGGAAATCCATTAAGTTTTGCTTATAACCACCACTAAACTGCTTTTATCACAGACAGCCAGCCTGTCAAGATGACATTGTACTGTGCTTTAAGTATTATGAAACCTGTGATCCAATACAACATAAGTATAAGCTGGAATAGTCTTACCTACACTGTATGGCTGCAAGTAACAATTCGTTTTTATAATCAGTTTATCTAATTAATCAAGTAATTGGAAAATAACCAACATTTAGTCCTTGAAATGACAGATATACAGTAATGGAAATTGCCCAGTACAGTTTTCCATGGCCCAAGGTCTTACTTAAAATGATATAAAACAAAAGCTGCAAATTCTCATATTTTAGAAACTGTAACCACCCATTGTATGTATTTTTTAATGTATGTTTTATTTACAATAGATCAAATGACTTTATATACGTTGAAAGGATTGTACCGACAAACCAAGACAACTTTGCTGTTTTGGTTTAGTTTCACCACTTTTATTTCAAATCACAGCAGGCAGCTGTTAACAGCCCAATTTACACTACCAGCTCAGCACTAAACAACAGACAAAGTTAGATAGATGCTGATGAACATAGTGGAACATTTAGCAGCTTAAAAGCCTGATATTTCCCTTAGGAACTGACTGAGACCAAAGCAGAACTGAAAAGAGAGGGGATATTGAGCTGTTTTATCATATGAAGTCCAGACAGTGTGTGTAGGATGAGGTCCTGACATTGTCCAAAGTTGCCTTTTCACACATGTAGCGCACAAAAGAAGATTGCACATGTCAGACATGTTCTCACCTACTGTGTTTGGTTTAGGTGTTGGTGGTAGAGAAGGTAAAGTGTGCAGGATGCAGGATATGATGCATAAAATACACTGTGGAAGTGTTAGCATTCCTTGAATTTGTCTGATCATATTAGTGTTGGCCCTCGCGTAAAGAAGTTCTGAATCTCATTTTCTCTCCAGTTAGCAGATATTTTTGTTGGCGTCTTTGTGTAAATTACCCTTACTCTTCACCCTTTCACCTTATCTAATGCGCAGTCTGACTGATTGAGACATTTGCATTCTCACATACAACTCCTCAGGATAGTGGCTAGATAAGTTCAGGTTTGCAGTACATGTGTCTTTTCATGTCCACACCGTGTGTGTGAATAGGCAACTGTTTACTAGCTCGCATGTTTGCTGTGTCAACTTTATAAGATAATATGTCAATGTTTTGTTAAGAGATTGTTCTGCTGCCACCAAGTGGCCAAAAAAAGTCTTATTGTTGCTTTGGATTTGCAAAATTGTTGTGGATTAATTTTCAGTCAACTGACTATTCATTTTATTGACTAATTATTTAGGCAAATCATCAAATCTTTCTATTGAACAGCTAAATCCAATTCAACTGACCAAATTCTGAATCGGGTCTGTCTGTTATATTTTAATTTTTCTGATTCACTTCTTTGTACTGCAAATAAAAGCCAAAAACACAAACTTGATGATTATATAACATGACTTTTCAGCTCTGCAGGGATTTGCTCCACATTAGGAGACCTCAGGTATGGACATGTCAATACTGATCACATGTTCCTAATGCCCATGTATTAGTATGCAGTTGTCATTTTACATTAAGTGACTTGTTTGAAGCTTTACATTTAAATCACCGGGTGTGGTGCAGTGGAAAATTCCAGAAATGTACGTCTGCAGCACAGATTGAAGGAAAAAGAACTTCCTGGCTTAAGATTTCTGCTCCACTGAAGCAAGACTTTAGCTTTTCTGTGGACACACCTCAAACCTCGTCTTGTTCTGTTCTAGCCAAAAGAAAAACAAATGAAATTCTCTCCTTTTTTTTTTTTTTTTTTTTTTTTTTTTGCATGGCTCTAAATGTTAAATTTCAACATTTAATTACACCAGACCTGATTAAACCACTGCTCTGCCTCAATACAAGGGAACAAATGGATGCACCATATTAGGTTGTATCAGAAAATGTGCTTCCATTCTTTGCTGAACCTTCAATCATGAATGCTGAGAGAGTCGGCAAGACACGACGAGACCAGCCTCATAATTAGGAAGAGCTCAAAAAACAATTTCACTGGTGCTGCTGAAATAATGACTGTAATGAGGTTTAAATAACAGCAATGCCTGCCATAGTATTTTCCTGAATATATTTACATAGGTATGTACTAATTTCTGTGTGTTTATTAACTATGCAAAGGCCAAATTATCGCAGTTGTACTGAGAGGGAACCTCAGGATACAGAAGCTGCTCTGGCTCTCGTTATTAAGTGAAAGGCTCAAGGATGGTTTTGCTGATGACAGAAAAAACATCTTTATTTCGGGCCTAATAATGCCTGATGTAAACATTTCTTCTCCCTTTTTTGTTTGTTTGTGATATGAGGAATCTTAAAGTAAAATTACATTTGGCAGCTCCAGCGCTCTACAGAGGATTTATTACAGATTATCAACTGATTCTTGTTGATTTACGTAAAATGTAATCTCCTATATGAAGTGGATTTGCATCAGAACTTTACATCCCACTGTACAAATTGAGCCAGCATTTTTGAGTCCTTCTTAAACTAATCCTTTATTGTTGGCTTTTATAATGACCTTTTTGCTCTTGACAGCACTGACTGTAATGAGAATTATCACAGTCCCTCTGAGAAAAACAGAGACAGATAAAGCCAGACAGAAGAAATGGTAGAGAGAAAGCAAAGCGTCATTTGGAGATATTTCACTAAACCGTTATGAAGCCCAGTGTGATATGTTTCAACAGTCTGTGTGATATGGTGGCAATATCACAAACCTTCTAAAACACATAAACATCGTCCCCATAAAAGAGCTTGAAGAGATGTAACGATCAGAGAAGGGGGAGAGAAAGCAGCCAAATGTCTCTGCATCAGGTGCCAGAGTGAGACGAATGAAGCCTTTAACACAGGCGGCCATTATCCAGGTACACAGACAGGAATTGATGTTCAATGCCGCACAGAACAGAACACAGTCGGTTGAATGTCCTGGCTTAACTAGACAATTATTTAAACAGTAGACTTTCTTAAATGGATGGTTTGGATTTTTTGAAGTGGAGTTGTATGAGGTACTTACCTGAAGTCAGTGTATTACCTACAGTCAATGGTGGTCGGCGTGCCGCCAGTTTGGAGAAGCAGTAACTTTAGAGAATCTAAACTAACCCTTAAGCCAACAGTCGAACAATAACACAAGCGAAATATACCTGTCGGCAGCGATGAACGGGGTCCAAGCAGATTGCGAGTATTTGGATGCTTGTAAGAAACCAGTATTGATAAGCCACACGCACAACACATAGTCATTAAATTGGTCACATTGGGATTTGGACCCTTGACCTTTGGATCCCCAGAGAAGGTGACTTACATACTACACCCATGGGGTGATGTGATTTCTACACACTTTCTTACAAGTTGAGGCAATCACATCAGATGTATAAAACTGGAGCATTTGTATCTCTTAAAATGTATAAAGCTTACAAAAGTCAAAATCTTGGTGGTAAAATTCTTAAAATAATCACACATTATTCAGTGACGTTTGATCAAACATTGAGCAAAAAAGAAAATGTGCATACAATACAAATTATAGCAAGATATAAAGTATCACTGTGGTCTCACTGTTTGACGGATCAGAACACAATTTGAAAAACTGGAAATCAGCCATTTACAGAATGTCTCTCTGGATTTTGAAAACATTTGAATGAAGACTTGGGAGATTTAGAAGTTAAATTTTTTTTTTTCATATTTATAAAAATACAGACTGATGGACTTTTGAACTGACCACAGGTTGCAGTGACATAAACGTTTGTCACAATTCAGCAGCTGTGCTGAAGAAATTTCAGCTCTGTAGGATGTACAGCTGAATTTTAGAAGTTTGGATTGTGAAATGTAGGTTTGTTGTAGTAAGTCACGCCCACTGTAATAATTTGTTACCAAAATTCATGCGTCAACTGAGTCCTGACCCGAGATTGTGCTAAACGATTTTCGTACAAAACCATGCAGCCAGTTAAGAGATATAAACTTTTGGCATTTATGGTGCCCCCTAATGGTGAAATGCAATGTGCTGTAATACTTTAGCTTAATGAATAGTCCTGAACATGTTAACATGTCATTGCGTTCTTGAATTATTACACATTTTAGAAAATTAACTGTTTCACTAAAAATTGATTAGTTCATAAAATCCAAACAAGTCGTCAAATCAAAATTCCTTTGATAACTTTAAATCAGCAAAGTCTGTAGATGATGCAGACTCATTTTTTAATGGTCTGGGAGGAGTTTGCAAAAATAGGTTTTTGATAAAACTGAGGCTAAGTCATAGAAGTTGACATTTTCAAATCAGAACAATAATTGAGAAAAGATGCAGGTGAATTGCATGATTAAAATAATGGAAGAATTTTGAGTCTAGATAAGCCTTTTTCATGATAATTGCAAAAATGTTAACTTGAGAATGACAGTGCCACCATAAGGTCAATGAGTGTCTTTTATGTTGCCTGAGTAGTGGGTGGAATATACAACACACTTGTCAATTTTGGTGAAATTTTGAAGAAGAAGAAGGAGGAAAGAAAGAAAGAAAGAAAGAATAATCAGAATTGAGGCACGTTGAAACAGTGGTAGACCAGCTACTCCTTTGTTCTGCAAGGTAAAATGGTACGTTGCTCAACTTCCTACAGCAGTACTCCTGCTGCTTCTCCAACATGCGGGTGTTCTGACTGCTATATGGATAAGTGTTTCACATAACCCCACTTCAAAAAGTGTGATTCCTAACTGTTTTTGAAATAATATGTAATGGCATGCTCAAACTTGTAGTCATCGTTTGTAGTGGAATAGATTGATAAGTAGAGATTAGTACTGATTAGTAGTGACAGAATAAAGATTTTAAAAACATGTGAACATACACAATTGCTGTTATGCCTCACTAGGCTAGCTATGAAACCCCTCTGCCAGTCTTGACACAGTATCTACCACAGCCTTTTAACTTCTTTTTCTTCAGCTCCGGGTGGACACCCACGTCCACAGCCGACAGTATTTTCTCTCATATGCTGTAGCAGGCTCAGCTTCTATCATATGACGGTAGAAAAACTGGCATGGCCATTTTCAAAGGGGTCCCTCGACCTCTCCCCTCAAGATATCTGAATGAAAATGGATTCTCTGGGAACCCAAGAGTCTCCTCTTTACAGACATAACTTTATGTTAATCACATGCAATTTTTGCATGCTGTATAAATGGGCTATTTTTGCCTATTACATTTGAATATTTCTGCATACTTGGGTTACTAAACAGTACTGGAATTGGGTTTGACTAGAGAGCTGAGACTCTTGTGGATTCAATGAACCCCGCTGCATTCATGTGTGATGATGTTAGTCCCCAAAGCAGCCATTTTATTGTACTGAGACCATTTTATGAAACTTGACCTCACTGTATAAAATGACCCATTGTGACCTCAAGGATAATCACAGCCTCTTTTTTGTTTCTGAGCAATTCCCAGAACAGAAGTGCTCGCCAACCTACCGCTGAATGGTGCAGTTCTTACAGAGATCTCCAAATGTCAGAAGTTTTTGATACCAAATCATAGCATGAAGTTTTTCTGTGGTGTTCCTAAAGGTATTGGTGTCTTAATGTGGTATTTTGGAGATATTTGTTTTACTGTTTTTAGAAATTCTTGAGTTGTCAGAAATGGTTAAAATTTGTACCAAATTTGTGTAATAAATGGTATCAACCCAGAAACTGCTGCAACAACTTATGAAACATTATAGAGCATGAGAATGGCAACCATTTACTTCCATCATAATATTCTAAGTCCTTGTACACTCTAAACGTTCAAAATTAAAATAGGTGACTAAACAAAACACAATGTTTTTAACATATTTATGACTAGAAAAACTTAAGCTGCATACCTCTTCTATGTGGCCTATGCTATTGACTTACTACCTTCCCGAAAAGATCTCCTGTCCCTCCTTAAAAATTACAAAATAGGCCTGTGGTACAGAGTGTGAAGTGGGAGAAGTTAAAGAATTTGCCCAAATACTACCACTATCAGGCTACTGTATGTTACTTTATAGAAATGGCTCAGTAAAGGAAGCAAAAAATGCCTTAGTGCCATTCATAAATAGCCTGCAGCATATTGCACCTAACCTATTGCACTCAATATAGGGAATGCCCTGTTTTTTTGCCCCCAACTGCAGCCTGAGCCTGCTGTTTTTTGATTCACCCAACTGTAAAACCATGAAAATTCTGCCGCTAGTGATATGTGATATTGCTGGTATTGTGATTTCGATGTGAATGACTTATTCGGCATTGTAAGCCAGAAAAGGCACCATACAACCCTACTAGCTTCTACAGTAGTAATTTGGTTCTTTCCTGTTATGGACAATCTTACACTTGGCTGATTTTTGTGTTTTATGATACTCCGCCACAGATATATGCTTTATGAGTAAATCTTTTTGTTATACAAGTGATTGATTCTTGTCCTAGTCTATAGTCAATAGTTAATTGCAGTGGCAGTCATTTGCCCTTTTCCAGACAAAATCAAGTAATTCTCAACTATTCTCATTTCTCAACCAAAGAAAATCAGTGAAAAACTTGTTATGTTGCCATGTCTACCACGTCTCCAAAGTACAAGTTGAATTCATGTTCTGTTTCATTCTTCTTGACTGGTGCAGATGGTGGATATTGTCTGCGGCTGTCATCCATAATTCATAGTATTGCAGCAACATACGTAAGTGTTTAGGGTTGTAATTGGAAAAGATATCAAGAGTGTGCAGTTGACTGTAGTTACTTGCAACTGTGGTTGAGATTGTCCTGAATTTGCTTCTTTAAAATAAATGTGAAGAGGATGTGCTCAAGCTCAAAGGTTGCTTGCTAGGTTGCTCTTTAATGATGTGTTAATTTAAAAGCCATTTGGGATACCAGTGTTAATTTCCCTGCATATTTCACCCACTGTTTTCATCTGCCAGTCACACTGGCAGTGTTTTGTGGTACGTCAAACGAGTCAGCGGTTTCTCCATTTTAAATTTGGTGAGAGTGAGAAATCAGTTCTGCCGTCTGTCTGGTTTTGTTTGAGCAGTGTCATTTGTGTCACAAGTCAAAGTTCAGCCAAGCGATTTAGGTGAGATCTGTATGCAACAGCAATTGAATGCATTTTGCATGCTCCTTAGTACAGTTAATGGTGCAGTGACCCTCTGATACGGTGTTGGTCTGTCTGTCAGGGCAACACCATTTCTCTGTAACTATGCAAATATTCTACACTAACCACACTCAAATAATCAGCAGAAAATATTCTGGGGGAGTGTGAGTCATGGAGAAGTTCAGTGAGATGGATACTTTGTGTTGGATAATTAATCATAACCAGAAGTTGATTGTTGGTCTTGTGAGATGTTGTACTGTTAGAGTCATGAAATTACGCAATTCTGACAAGTTATCTAATAACATGATACAATCCATCCATTTCCAGGTGGGGATGATCATACTGTTAACCGTAATTAAGCTAATGATGACAAGATTAGATGCTCATTAAACGGATGCCTGGAGAAATGAGATAACAACATAAACTTGATAAGTTCAGGAGATGAAAAGGCGAGAACTGGCATTTTATGGCAAAGACAAAGAGCAATGAAAATTGTGCTGTCAATTTAATGAAGCATGAATTTTGCATAATCACTTAGTGATGGAAGTGTTATCAACAAGGGGGAACATTCTTCCTCATGAATATCTAATTTACATCCCCAAGAATTAATAGGTCACAGACCGAAAAACTCCTGAAAAGGAACTTTAAATTGTTAATTGTTTATATCTAAAAGATTTTTCAGTTTGTTGCAGTGTTGAAAGTCTGAACATATTTAACTTCATGAGACACATTCCCAACTCCCTGAGGTTGACTGTGCCACCAGCAACAGTTGTGCTTTTAATACTAACCTTCGATCAGTCTGTGCAGAGAAAAACAATCCATTGTGTTTTCTATCTCATTTCAAAAGAACAAGTTTCAATGCCACAACTGCTTAGGTACCTTCTCTTTCTAGAGGTAGTTTGGATTATTTGATATGGGTTGTATGAGGTACTTATTAATGGTCAGTGTTTTACCTGCCAGTTGGTGCGCCACAGTTAGGAGAGGCAGGGAGGAGCTACAGCATAGAAGCTAAGCAGTGTACAGCTGTGAACAGGGTCAGCAACAAAAGGTATTTTAGCCACTTCAAAAAAGATCCACCTAAACAAATCAGTATCAGTTTATGTGCACACATTATTTAGAATATATTAACCTCTTTACTTTGCCATCAGACAGCCTTTTCTGATGGAAAGACAACCACTAAATAAACAAAATATCGCTCTCTCAAACTTTATAGATGAAATCAGTCATTTGATCTCGCAGAACATGGACTTCCTGGTCTACCACTGTCTCTATCTGTTAGTTTGTTGGTGTTATTATGTAACTTGTATGAAGGTTATTATGTTGTGTTAGTAGAGTCGCACAATATTACAAACAAGCTAACAGATTGAGACAGTGGTACACCAGCAACTTCTATTTTCTGCAAGACAAAATTACTGATTTTGCCCATGGAGCTTGATTGGTTTGGAACACAATGTTTAGCTTATAGAATAGCTTTTTTTTTGTCGGGCTAAAATACCTTTTGTTGCTTACTTTGTTCACAGCAGTACGTTGCTTTGCTTCTGTGCTGATACTCTCCCTGCTTCTCCAAACTGGGGGCGAACTGGCCAGCATTTGCTGTAGCTAATACACTGACTATTGATTAGGATCTCATACAACCCCACATCAAATAATCTGAACTACTCCTTTAAAGCTGAATTGTCTGTCTTCATATGTAGCCTTTGCATACTGTAAAAAGTAGCCATTGGAGCCTAAACCATTAAAGATTACCACTCATCCATACATCTTTTCACTCAAGTACTGTCATTCCTCGCCATCATATTTTCAATTTACATCTAATTTGGCTGGCATAGCAAAACCCTCCCATTCCCCTTTGCAGAGAAAACCCCTTAGATACAACCATAGTAAATCTTCTCCAAGGGTCCCTGCACTATGCTGCTTTAAATCACCAACCTGCCCATCGACATGCTTCTATAAATAGCCTGCTCGGTTTTATTACCGAGCCTTTACACTGATGGCAGGATGGCAAAACTACACGACAGGGGCGCATACCTCCCTTACAATTAATGACGAGAAATGCCTCGTGCTAATTAGCTAACCACCTAATCGCCCTTTCCCTCAGAAGGGAGCTATACACTGAATGAGTTCAGGCATGCACAAATATTTATTGCATTTGGTCAGAACATGATTTGTAGGAAAAAACAGAACAGCATAAACCTGATATTTATTTTTCTATTCATTAGCTGATATTGTAGCCATAGCATTATTTTTTTAAGATTATATTTTGGCGCTTTTTGCCTTTATTGGATAGGGATAGCTGAAGAGTAGGCAGGAAAGGGGGTAGCGAGAGGGGATGACACACAGCAAAGGGTCGCAGGCGGGAGTTGAACCGGCAGCCACCTTGGAAGACTGACAGCCTCAATATATGGGGCACATGCTCTACCGACTGAGCTACAGCAGCAGCTCACTATTGCGTTCTTAATTACTATACAGGAGTCTGTATGCAACATACAGTTTTATCAGTTTGGTTTGACGACAGTCTGAGTGTACCCACTATTATAGCTATTGCATAATAGAAATAATTGTCACATTTATTATATTTGGATTTATGTTAAACACACAATATGTAAATTGTGCTGCTATGGGTCGATGTAGGTTAATGATGCTATGAAGTGCCGTGAGATCATGCTGTTTAAAAAAGAAGAAAGCCACTCCTTTTTTAAACAGCCACCTGATGAAGCTGATGACAATCTGTCTGACATGACTCAGGTGAAAATCATGTTCATGGAAGAGGTAATATTAAAGTTTAATTTAGTCACGTACAGTTACTTCCTCCTCACTCTCTCACAAATCTGACGTATCCTGTGTTTTCCTGGAAGTTACAAAAACTAGCAGCTAGTTACCAATGGCTAGCAGGAACCATATCATTACCTTGAATAAATGATATATTGTTCTGTGTGAACAGTGTTGTAAACATTTGGGATAATGTGAGTACACAACTCAACAAAATCAATAGCATATGTCTCACATTTTTTGTACGTTTCAATGCAGAAATGTTACATATTATAGATTCAAACTTCCCCTCTGTTTATTTCAGAATATTGCAATAGCATCAGTTATATCAGAACTGGAGAGTATTTCTGAAGTGAAAGAACGGCAAAGAATGGCACCGAAGGCTTTTCTCAATGAAAAACATGTTTTTGCTGTACTCCCAACTGGCTTCGGCAAGAATTTGATCTCATTAGTTGATTTTAGCCCATGTTAGACATGATAGACAGATGGCTCATCCAGTCACCTGCCAAGTGTTTGAAGTGCCTGCCCTTTTCCAAACAGTTTCTAAGGACGACTTCCCAGATGGTTCTATGTATTAAACCGTCTGGGGTGTCAGGTTACCAGGATTGGGCTGATGGATGATTCTATCCATCATAGACCACTGAGCCCTCTACCATCATTAAAACATGATGCTGCTGGTCTTTGCAGTAACGTTATTTCTCCGTGTCTGTTATTTTCTCATTAAACCAGCCCAGTTAGGAGAACCCAAGACGCTTGGTTACATTGGTGGCAACAGCGCTTCTTTTCTGTGGGCCACTGTTAGCTCAAATAACAACAGCACAACAGAAGGAAACACTATTATCTTAGCTTCTTCAGTGTACTGGCTAACTTTAGCTTCAGAGGCTCAACACATCTAAGTTATGGACGTGGCGTGAAGACGAAGACCTTAAAAAAAATTGGCATGTGGATGTATGTCGGGCACTTGCCTGGCAGGGATGTGAAGCATCAATAAAACAACTATATCATAGTCTGTCGCGATGCTTCACTTTGGACATTGTCCTATGCTAATTTGGTAGACATCGCTCAACCCTAGACCACACATACATCCATGCTACCTGTATGTTCAACTCAGGTTTTAGAAAGAAGTTTTCCCATAATTGAGGATCCTCTGACTGGAATAATTTCCATAGTATACCAACCCATGCCAGTTTACGGATGATACGCTTCCTCATAATGGCATATTGAACACTTTGAAAAAATGCCACTTGCTCCAGTAAAATTAGCCTTTTCTTGAAAGTAAATTTTGATACTACTGAATGTGTTCCTGTACATAAGTGATAAGTAAAATTTATTTGTTTTTATTTTGTTTATTGTAAATTGTGTTATCTTTTGTATATTTTAATGCTATGTTGTGCATATCAGGTATGTTTTAATTGATTTCTGTTTTTAATTTTAGCACTTGAAAGGCTTTAATCCTTTTCATTTATTCAGTTTCAGTGTCCGTTCAAAAAAATGCTGGCTATGCTATGATTATACTCAATCTCCTGCAGCAATCACGATGTAGACATGTGTTCAATAGAATGACTGGTTTGCCTCGGGCACTTGATTGTATTGTTTCCTTTCAATTGATTTGGGAGGGGGGGGGGATCAAAAGGCACCATATGTGTGGGCTCGAGTGTAAAAACCACATCAGATGCCGCAGAGCGTTTATTCTTCAGAACAGGAGGAGGCATAAGAAAAATGCTTTTTTAACCCCTACTTAACCACAGAAAACAGTACTTTGGGGTGTGGGAACTGTATGAAAATGATAGTATTTGTGCCTGTTTGTGTGTGGGTTTTTCTCTGAGGGAGTGAGTGCAGTGGATCGCAAAAATCACAGGAAACATACTGATCATCATCATTAGCCCCCGTGGTATCATGTCTGAACCTTGCGAGTGGTAAATTCTAATTGTAAAATTATATTTCAGTAAGAAATAAACTTGATAATGAAGGCAAAATGCGCTCTCTATCATGTTAGTGGAAAGTAGGCAAGTTGCAAACATCTATTTTTACCCTGTGGGCAAATCTGAATCAGTTGTGTACACTGTTTGCATATATGAATTTACTTTACATAGTGACTGCGGCAGAAAATGAGACCCCAGCCTGACACTCCATGCCCACACACGTTGCTGTGTGTGTGGGAGGGGGATTGGATGACAAGTCCAGGATATACTGTATAGTGCTTGACTCAAGCTCACTTGGTATTCCTGTGGATTTCAAAAGCCACATAATTCACACAGAAAGCTAGTTTTCATGCCAGGACCCACCACGTAGGGCTTACAGTCCACAATGGTGTTGCATTGTAATGCATGAATAATATCCTCTTCTTACCAGCTGTGAAAGCTACAACAGCAGCTAGATGGATGAAGAGGTGCCTCTTTGTGCTGCATCTATTTGATTCCCCACCCCCCAGAGCTACAAGCAGGAGCCTTCTACAGCTAATGATCCTTCACAAATTAAAAAGCTGCAGCCCTGAAACCAAAGTCACACCCTCCCATCCATCAAAACATGCCCATCATTGGACCAGTATTGAACTAGAGTTAATCCTGTGTTTCTCCTCTCTCACCCTGATGACACAGTGCTGCACACAAACTGCATTATTAGAGCGAGGGGACAAAGAGATCTAAAGAGCAATTGATCACTAAAATAACAGCCTTTCTTGAAGTTCCGACTGATTGAGCATCTGTTCTGTGTACAAAGCAGTCTATATATTGTATAGATACCAATGATTATGTGCATAATTGTCTCTTAACTGCCCTGATTTCACCGGAAAATCGATGTAGATGTGAAGTGATGTAGCTAACACACCTCATCAAGACCTCACTCCTCTCCTTTCCTTATCTCACAGTTTACTAGATGTGATCTCAGTGTCAGGGAAAATTATTGCCTTTAAATGATAGACTCTGCTCATGAGGACAAATGGCAGCACATGGCATCGGTTTTTCTGTCAGCCACAGATTTTCCCTAAGAGTATTTATCATGGGTGGACAGACTTGTTTGCCTTCCTGTATGCTATTGGTCATGGAGGCTTGAGAGTAATAGGTGGAAAGCCAAGTCCTCTTCCACTGCCATGTACCAGCAGCTCTCACAGGCACCCAGACCCACTGTAATCTCTCACACGACTGAACTCAAATTAAATTGAAATTCTCAGGTGTCAGAAATGTATGAGTGCCCTTCTGCGACCACTAGTCTTCTAACTGCTCATAGGCACTTATTGTGGTTTTTTTTTTTGGTTTTGTTTTTGCCCTTAGGCACAAATGTCATATTTTACACGGGGATCAAATTTGCTTCACATTAGATAAATCAGCTTTCTCAGACGCCTCAGAACAAGATGAATGACGGCCATCATTTATTAATGTTCAGCTGTGCAATCATATGAATATATTTTGTTTGAATTTGGTGGCATGAGTCATTCTGAAATGAAAGCGACTGAATGTGACATCCATGAGAATGAAAAAATCAAATTTCACAGAACACAGACTTCACAAGTCTCCTTCGAGACCTAATCTGGAGGCTCGCCTCTGCTGACAGGAGCAGATCTGGACTAGGATAGATAAATAGCTTGTTTGTCTACGCTAACAGAATGATTTGTGGCTCAGTAGTTGCTCTATGATGGAATACACACTGTTTCTGTGTGTGTGCCTCTTACCAGTATGGTATTCATCACTTTATTAGTCTCTTGTTTCCCTGGTCTAAGTTAACTTAAGCTGTTAGTATGTAATACAGCTGCAATACAGCTGGGTTAGGTGTGTATTATTCTGTGCTGAAATTCTGTTTTTTTTAACACACAACATGCAAAATTCCTACATTAAAATGTCTAAAAATGTTAGACTTATGTTATACATTGTGTCCAATTGTATACTTAAATCATCCAATTTTTTTCCATCAATTCAAAGCCAGAGAAATCCATAATTTATTCAAAGTAACAGTGCATTTCCAACTATCTGCAAGTTTCTTTAACTTCTGAGAAAACACAGGATACATCAGATATGTCAGAGGGTGAAGAAAGAAGTCTGCAAACACTTGACTAAACATAACATGAATAAAATTTGATTCCTGTCTGAGTCTTGACAGATTTTCATTTGCAATGGTTGCTGTTTAACAATGAAGAAAACAAACTCCAATGATCCCACACCGCTTCAGATGTCATCGAACTATGTCTTTTGTTATTGTTTTAAATGTGAGAGAGACCCCTTGAGACAGAATTTACATGTTATGTATTTAAATGCAAATGTAAAAGTATATTCTGTGGCCACTTTAGTTACGGCTATATTATGTGTCAAACTTGAGGCAGAATCTGGCCAGCACCTTATTTTATGTGGCCTACAAGACTACAGTTTGAACAAAACAACTCTATGCTATGTTACAGAAGTACAGTGACCATAAACTACATGCTGATTTTGTTATCCACGCACTGAAGGCGTTGTTAGTTGTCAGCATAGGTAGACAGCCGAGTGGCTGTAGCTAGTAACATTAACAGTAGCCGCCCGACAAAATGCAAAAACAAAAGTTGGTAAAGAGAAGACAATTTGATGAGAGAGGGGAAAGTGAGAAGTCTCGGGTTCAGGTACCAGACGAGCCCCCAGTTTGTAATGACTGCCTCAAAGCAATGACATAGAATAGGAGGCAACACAACCATCAAAAGTATCAAAATGTTGTGTGGTGTGACAATTAATAAATCAGTGATGTTGGCATTTGTGCATGTACGGTAGAATGCTGAGTGAATTGTTGTATAATAAAAGTAAAAGCAAAGGCAAGGATAAGATATGTAAGGCCAGATTTTCCCCTTTGTCTCTCCACCTGGTAAATGCGGGGTGTGTTTTTAAGGTAGTGGGAGCACCGCTCCCAGGTGTTCCCAGCACCTGACGGCTAAACCATACCTATGGGGTATCTGCAGCAAACAACCCACAGAGACCAGCAACCAACCCAGCACCCAAAAGCAGCAGGTCATCACATAATTCATGTTTATGCTTCATGGAGACAAGGCAGTATGTTATCTTCGTCTTATACTACTTATATACTACTATACTACATTTCCCTTTTTAACAAATTGCAGGATAATAGTTGTACACTTGAATGTCTGCTTGTCATTATTTTGACAGAGAGCTAGTTATTAATTATTAAGTTATTACTAGTACCAGAAATAATTAAATGCAGAAGCAATTATAAAATATGATGTAGAACATGTAGATACATTTATATAGTGTTACATTTCCAACCAGCTCATTGAGGGCAACCATAATGGATATTACTGACATATACATATTTTACCACCCTTGTGTTTGTTAGTGGTGTTGGAAAAACAGAGGCATCTCTCAATATAATGCAGTTCAGTTCAACACCACTGCAAACTAGAACCTCAATAATAAACATATAGTTGAAGTTCATATAGATTAATAATAATTTCTTCAGCAATAAGCACAAAGTACTTTCTTAAGTTGTACAAACACAAAACAATGTACAGGACATAAGCAGATTTGAGAGTAACTGCAAGAAGTATAGAACTATAATTGTTGTGTAACATATTTAAAGGCTAAAACAAATCACTCTTTTTCAGATACAATAGCACTTTTCCACAATACTGTATCTCTGCCTAAATAAACATTGCCACCTGCTGCCAGCCTCTATTAATTGAATCAGGGCACAAAGAAAGATTCTTTGAAATACTTTTTTCACTGTGTCAGTGCATCGACTGACTTTTCATTTTGTTGTCACAACCAGATATAGATCACTTAATTGACTTGGAGAAATGTCAAATGTGGAACCTCGAGAGCGCAAATCGCTTTAATGCATGTCTTCAGATATATCAACAAGCATTTAGCATCATAGCTCAAGGATTTATCGGTATGTTTTTCACAGAAATACGCAGGCAATGCAGCTGTTTGAATTTTAAAAGTCGCTCTCTGTTGGAGAAGCAGGGATGAGGTCTTGAAGACTGTACTACCTGTGGGGTAAGACGGTTTGTGGGGACTGTGTCAGTAGTGAGCGCTTGGTGGATGAACAGTGGAGATGCGTAGCAGATAGCTCTGAGGCACACAGGAGAGCTTGTTAAGGAGGCAGCTGAAAAGGATAATGGAAGCTTCTCACTTCACTGTCTGCTAAAGGGCCCTGACAAAAAGGGGGGAAAAAAATGCTCTGAGAATAGACATGCGCCCAACACAATGGGCCCTGCTACTGTATGAAAGCCTCCACCTCCCAAAAAGACAGTTATATGGCCCTGTAGCAACTGTTTTTTTTTTTCTCCTGAAGACAGCAGAGCAACACCTCTGCACCGCTGAAATGAAAAGTTGCTCTTCACAGTTTACAGTTTACATAGCTTTATAGACAGGTTCTGTACACATCGCCCCAAGAGTTGAAAGCCAGAAAAAGCTGTAAAAAAAAGTGGAGGTAATAACTGAGCAACAGTACAGCAGGAGAGGTCAGGCACTGTTGTTGATTTCTCCAGAACAATGGCCGGCTGTCTCTGCGGTGGTGTGTCATTTGTAACATCTCCAACACATGCCTCAGAAACTATTGATTAATTGCTGTAGTCTATGAAATGTTTCATATGTAAGCCTTAGTGTCCTTGCTTCTGTCGCGCTTGGTTAACCATCAGAAAGATTTAGTTAATCCTAGGGGAACGAGGGAAGTGGGACTCAGCAGGGTGTTCCCATGGATTAATGTCACAGGTTGTAGCTGAGTGAATGTTTGCTTGCCCAATTTAATTGAATTCCTCATGCTCCATACACAGCCATTACAAGCCGAAGATAGCCTGATTAGTTAACTCAAGCCTGAAGCCCGGTGACAGTTCCCTGCCACACCAAGCGATCAGATGTAATAGGGAAAGATTCTCACCATCAGTGCAAATACAGACTTTTAATGCTATTGATTCCCAAGCTGCCTTATGTGCCCATTTATTTTGTCCCAGCTTAAAGTCGCCTGTCAGATGTACAGAAAGAAGGTAATTGGTTTCAGTGTGCTGTTCATACACATCATGTGGCTATCACAGCACAACCCGGAGGAGGAGACCACACATGCATTTTCAAAGGTTTAATAAACCATACACAAAGATCATCTGAATTATGTAAATAAGTAACACCAGGTAAGTGTGCAGTGCACGGATGAGTTGGCAAGGCAAGCTTATTTGTCTAACACTTTTAAAAAACAGAGAAGAAATGAACATTTGAAAATGGGGGAAAAGGGAAATCAAATATATAGGTATATAATTAAATTAAATTATTTAAAATAGAAGTGGACAGTTTCAGTGCAGTAAGTACAGTAATAAATAGTCCCAACTTTAATACATGAAATAAGCAGTAGAGAAAACAAATAAGTTACAAAATAGGAGAGTTTTCCAGTTGAAAATGGCTGAAGTTGTAGAAAGTTGGTGGATTTTACTTTTTGTTTGCCTTTTAACACTAGACCATGGGAAAAAAAAGTTGAATTATACATTTCTAGAGACTGCATATCATGATTCATATTTCCAAAAACAATGCACATCACATGTCAGTCAGTCTTTCTTACTCCAGCAGCATAATTGCTATAAAAGTACTCAAGCAACAAGGTTAAGGTGATGCAACATGGCGGCCTCCAGGCCCGCTGTGGATATAAAAAAGCTCAATGTAAGGTATCGAAAACACAACAATTCTCAGGTGATTTTAGATGGATGAAAACATACTTTAATATTACTTTAATATCACATTCCATCACTGCCATAGTCTGCCAATAGATCCCTGTAAATCTTACACACTGGACCTTTAAAAGAATGATTTACTTATTGCCACAGTGTGGCTTGGAAGCTGAGATCCATTAAAACATAAAGATTTCTAATGTGGCCTTTAGTCTTTATAGCCTGGATCAAGGTGAGCATTAACTTTAAGTCATTCTTCGTTGTTGCCAAAAAGAAATGTCTCTGTCTTGTCTTTATTTAGCAGACCGAAATGTAGTCACGTCCAGTTGTTTACTTACTTTCACTGACACAGTGGGAAATGTTTAGCACTGTACAAAAGAAACAAACGCAAGTCTAAACCCACCCAACAAAACAAACCAAATACCAGGGGAGCAGGAGAGTGACTGACTGCCTCCACCAGCTTATAAAGCCGAGAATCCAGCCAGCACAGGTGTCAGCCTTCCCTCTGATGGACTTCCTGCCAATCTCCCCGAGGGAGTAGACAGCAGACAGGACCAGGCAGCACTACAGGCCTGTCACACTCCTCACAGTTATTCTGCCTTTCTCCTCTGTTTCATTTTCCAGACGTATTTCAGACAGCTATCAAAACAATCAGACTCCCTCTTGTTGTATATTAATTGGTCCGAAGCAATTTATAGCCGCTGTAATTAATGGCCGTGGGAGTGAATCGGAAGCAGGCTTGTGCTCAAACTTTACACCCAGGCATAAATGAGAAGAGGGAGTAATTCTTTATTGACAAGAACTGTCCAGTGCCTCCTTTCGACTGTCATTGCTAATCCAGTTAGCTGACTTTGTACAGCAGTGCAAAGTCAGGGCAAGCAGGGAGCTGCTTAAATACTCCAGTCTATTTAATCATATCAGCATTCCCCTAAAACATCTCATATTGACTAAAGGGATCGGACTACTTAGCTGTGATGATTAGTGATAAAAGATCTAATGGATTCCATCCATCAACAAACACTTCATTGATTTGTCATGATTTATAAGCAGAGAGAGGAAGAGTTTTATGTAAAATACTCTGTTGAATCAAGGCTCACCCTCTAGCTTTTGCTGCAGATGAATATAGCAGGTGAAGACCAGGATATGATAACAGGCTCACCCTCCAGCCCTGTGACTACCTGTTAAACCTGTTCCAAACTTGGGTCACATGATATCAACCGAGAACACTCCATCTTCTGAAGGAGACCCTGAGATGCAGTTGAAAACTCCACACGGGTTGACGCTGATATTTTTAAGAACTGACCCCATAGGCCACCAAGCCCTAAAATTTGGTGGTCAAAGTTTATTTTTGGTGGTCCAAATGTAAACCTATATTTTAAAAAAAAAAGACAATGTAACATTTGTGTTGTCCACTTCCACTTCCACTTTTCACATGGATTGTGATGTGGTGTTTCCTGAAGGCATTGTTTTTGATGAAAAGTGAGCTAGACTTATTAGCTACTTAAGGAAACTGGTACTGGACGTGACATACGTTATGTCCTTAGATGTGTCATATTCTAGCCACTTAAACTCCTGCTTCCATTCACTTCTAAATATTTGTTGTCCTTCTGTTTTTTCATTGCCCATCTTTTGTGTTTCTTCTGTAAGGATCACATTAGCAGTTTGAGCTGGCTTATTAAACCATATTTCAGTATCCCTGACATATCAGTAGCTAGCTAGGTAGCTGGTGACGAGTACTGTTCTCATAAAATGTTGAACTAAAGGTGCAAAGAAATCTGGATATTTGTGGAACTGTGTTTGGAGCGAAGGCTTTCATTATGGGGCTAAAACTTACATGGAATATTTGGTGGCTACTGAATAATTTCTTGGGCCATGCTTAATGATGAAACCCTGTTTCAGAAAAAGCTAATAATTAGATTTTGTCTTAAGACTATTTTGTAAAACTGCTATTTCTGACAGATAAGAATGGACTTTGGCACTCATCGTCCTGCCTTATCTCTGTCATAAAGTAATCCACAAATTCCACCCACACTAATCAGGACCCTCTACATTTCTGCCACTTTCTGTAAGATGCTGGTATTGATTGGCATACTTCATTAAAATTTTATTTTGCCATCCAGAGAAAGCTGGAGTCTAGACGGAGCACCCGTGTTTCAACGCATAGTGTTGTTTGACAATTGAGACAGCGGAGCGGACGTGCCCCCAGTTTTTCAGGCAGAGAGACCTGCTAATTTTTTCATGATTTTAAAACCTAATTTTATGCTATCATTCAAAGTTGACCGGGTGGTTATTAACAGTTTCTGTGTTGTGACAAACTCAGAATACATGTTTATTATTGCTTTACTCAGACTTTAATGTGTCTTTACTGGCTACGATACTGGCTGTATCTTTGCTTCCCTTGGTATAAACTGTTTGCTGCAAGTTTATCAAAATTAAATCATCTTTACACCATCAAGGTGGCTTTTGAGGTTGTTTCTAGTGTCCTTATATACAGGCCATTGATCAGTCATGCAGCTACTGTAGATCACCATTAGGGTTGATTTGTTTTAGTCAATCTGTGCCAAATTTAATTTCCTGGGAGTACATCTGAATGAGAAAGTAACGAAAGTAGAGAGAGGTGGTGAGAGAGCGATGTTACTCCTGCAGCTTGTTAAAGTCATAGTTGGAGATAACAGGGCTTTTTTCACTATCTTGGTTAACGTTGGTTTAGCATTTATTCCTAGCATTAGCCAACAATCAGCCACTGGCTGGACCTGCAATATCTTAGCAACATGCTATTTAGCACGCTAACATAGTTGATGCATTTGTATGTCTGGAACTGTATTATGAAACCAGTGTTCTTGAATTGCAGTCAATGAATAAGCTATGAATATGTTAACATGGAACATATAAAAAGAAAGAACAGATCTTCTAGTTTCAGACCCAAAAAAACGTTTTGTTCTAGCTTCATTCATTCTTTTTTATAAGCACTTGAATGTTGGTTGGTTACGTCAAAAAAATCCACTTTTCAGAAAAAAAAAAAAGGAGCAAACTGTGTTTTGTGAAAAAGGCATTTTAAGCAGAATATTGACTTAATGTTGTTGTTTTATTTATTTATTTATTTATTTTTTAAACTTCATATTACGTGTGTGATATCACTGTCACCAACATGGTTAACATTAGGTGTGTGTGTCCCCCGTCAGCCAAGCAAACACTGTCCGAGAGGCCTGGGGGCTGGAGTGCTGTCTGCCCCGGCTGCGGCGCAGGTCCCAGGGGCTACAGCGCGAACAGTCTCAGTCTGTCCCGGCTGCTGTGGAGGTCTGCGGGCTGCAGCACGAGCAGCCCTGCTCTGTGGCCTGGTCATGATGCCTTTTGTTTTCATGCTAGATAACACCGTCTTCTTCTTCTGGGGCTCAATTCCAGTGATTCCCTTCTTCTTCAAGTGACAGTTTTTTGTCAGATGATGTGTCACAGCGTAAACGGCCGCCTCGCAGTGAAAACAGCAATTGATGAGATATCTCGTCAATGGTGGGGAAAGAGTTAATGGGGAAAAATTACAGTGTGCAAGTGCTACAGTAGTAAAGACAACAAAAACACAACAGGAGAGCTATCACACATGCTTCCTCCGAGACAAAAACAACAGCGTTAAATGCCCTGGTGACAGACTGACAGGCTGCACAGACAGGCTTACAGTGTATAGAGATGTGTTGGGGGCGGTAGGGAAGGATTTTATTTTGTGTGGTGTTTAAAATAAGTCACAATGTTGAAATTAAAAAGTTTGGACTTATTTTTACAACTGAAATTACATTTTCGTGGTTACAGAGAGAGTAAAGCACTGAAAAAAGGTATTGTTGGGTTCCTGTACTGAATTCCAGGCACTGGTACTGTATTGGTTCAAATGTGATCTGTACCCAACCCTAATCATCATAGGCACTACTGTAAGTTTGTAAACATTACTATCAGGTTGTTGAAATAGTTTTTTTTTTTTTTACAAAATACATGATTTACTGTTAGTGGATACAGAAATGTGCAAGAGCAAAATAACTGACTACGAATACAAAACATACAATAATACAACCACATTTCAAAATACACTTTTTACTCTACCAAATACAATATTTCATCCTGAAGTATGAGAGTAGTGTGAGCACTGAAGCTTAGACTGGTTTGCATCTCAGTGTTCTCAAAGTCAGAAATAGAGTTGAGTACAAGATTTTACTCTGCAGTGTATAGGCACAGTGTCAGTTGAGTTTGCTTTAATGTATGAGGTTTGTTATTGTAAGCAATATATTATAAGCAGTGGGTTAACCTCCAGTGGGCCATTTTGCAGTATGGTGCCATCTTGATAACTGTAATCATGTATTGGGAGAGGTGGTCATTATTGTAAGATGAGCCCTCATAGGTTGAATGAAGCTGGAGGCCTTGATTCAGACTGCTTGTATGTTGATTTTCAGTGGCCATTACTCTTTATCATTTACGAGGCAGGAAATGCAACACTTGGACTCGATGTTATATATTACCAGGCACTTGGAATCCAGGGCTGTCCACAAATTGGCTGTCAGCCAGCGTTCACATGTTTTGCTTCTGTGACCTTGGATAAAGTAGCCAAGATTACTGTCATATATACGAACATTTGTATCAAACCTAGAGACAACACAGAAACCCTTATCTGTGAGTTCATCGAGTGGGACTTCCTCAAATTCTTGTTTTAAGTGGGCAAGAGAACTTTTGGACACTCTGGCTGTACTCTGACACTGGTCACTGACATTGTAATTTCCTGCAGACATGTGCCTCGGTTCAGAGCTACCAATACTAAATGGAAACAGCATTGATTTGGAAATAAAATCTCCAACACGGTCGTATAATACAAATTCCACCAAGTCAGCAGATTGAAAGTAGAGTCTTTATTATCTGGATAGCCCAGGAGAAAAGTGTTCATTATAACGAGTCAAAGATCATCCAAGGCACTGGTAACAGTAACCATTAATTCAATTTAAAGGTGAACATTTCCTTTAAGTTTTATCTTCAGTGATCAGAGCGTTAAAGTGCTTCCTGAGGAAATTACTGGGATTATTCTTATGCTGTCTTCAAGGTGCGCTCTTAGAAATAAAACTGTTAATTGGAGCCATATAGGGTTCTTTGGCTTGTCCCCATAGGAGAACCCCTTTTTGGTTCCTGGTAGAACTTTTTTTTATAAATGTTCCACTTGGAGCCCTTTCATAGAGTTCTTCCCAGAACCCAACATAAAGGGTTATACCTAGACCCAGCTCTACAAGGGTGCCCCCAGGCCCCTTTTTACCAAATAAGTTCTGGTTCTTGAGCTGGTTCCATTCAAAATCTTCGGAACCTTGGTGCTATCTAATGAACCAGCCCACATTTCCACTAGTTTTGAGTGGAACCATTGGAATAAAGGATGTCACCTACAGAGAGCATTGCACAATACACAATAACAAGTAGAATATGACACGCCCACTTTGGTTCCCAAGGAACACCTGCTATTTTTTGGTTCCAGTTGAGAACCAACTTTTCATGTTCTGAAACAGCTTATTTTTGGTGAAAATGCTCAGAACGGTTCACAATTAGGTGCTTGAACTGGAACAGGACAATTCCATGTTGGTGGGCCACCAGAACCCCCTATGAGAGGTTGTAAAAGAGAACCCTTCTATGGTGTAATAGTTCTGCCCAGAACCCTTTCTGGGGTTTTATCTAGAAGCTTTCCACCTTCTAAGGGTGCTAACGAGAATTCCACCTAGGGGTTTTACTGCTAATCCTTTTATATTCCAAGGGTTTATTTAGAATCCACCCAGGTAGTTCTGCTGAAAACCTTTTTATATTCCAAGGGTTTTATTTAGAACCAACCCAGGGGCTTCCATCAAGAACCCTTTTATGTTCCAAGGGTTTAATTTAGAATCCACCCATGGGTTTCTACCAAGAACCCCTTCACATTCCAAGGGTTTTATCTCAGGGGTTCTGTTGATCTCAGGGGTTCTACCAAGAAGAATTTTACAAGGATTTCAACAATGCTTGACAAGCTCTTCAAAAAAGGGTTCTTCATGGTTCTGGGTAGAATCTCAGCCCTTCAGGAGAACCTTTTTGAAACCCTTATCTCTAAGAGTGTGGAGTGGTCAGTCACTCCTCAGACTTAAAAGGTTTGTCTCCTAATGACATCACAGATTAGAGCCTCTGCCAACATGTCTCTATTTTTGGCTCAGGTAATATGTGACATTGACAAATCTGGACTGAGTTGTCCAAAAACCTATAATATCTGTGTCCCTTGTGGACAAGGTGCTTCAGCAATATACTCTCCAGGACACTGAGACAAACCTGTAAAATTAGTTTCATATATTTCTCAAAAGTTCTCTTTTTGAAGGTTCATGCTCTCTGCAGTCTGCGAGGACACGGACGATATGTGAATGTCATTTCAGATAAGATTTTCTTCTCAGGAGTGTTGTTTCTGAACCTCTCTCTTAAATGGATGGGGGGGGGGGAGAAGTCACCTTTTATTCCCCTTAACTCTACTTACAGCTAATTGCTGTCTTAGATGGACAGAAATTAATTTTGAAAGGTCCTTTGAAGTACCCACAGCGAAGCTTTTCTGCCTTTTATATTCCATGTGATTACTTTGGCAGCTGTATGAAGTCCTCTGCTACTGCCTGATGAATAACTGTCAGCATGGAATTAGGCATGAAATCAAACTGGGGAGGGACTCTGACATAGAAAGTTACAGACCACACTCCTCGTGAAGCAAAACCACAGTATACACCAGTGCTGCGCAAACAACAGCTAAAGCATCTTCCCTTTGCTGTTATGATACCCAATTTATCAAGGATTCTCATGTGTTTGGGTCAATACTGAAATATTGAATTTCCTCGTTATTCGTTGCCCATTTCCTGCCTGCCCTAAGAGAAACCAGCTGCAGTCTACATTCAGCAAAGTCCCAGATTCTGATTATTGGTATTTAAAAATGTTCTTTTATGAAGTGAATGTGGAGTAGTGGATGGAGAGTAGTGCTGGTATTAAAATGTGTTGATGATCAGTGATTTTGAATGGATGTTGCTTTTTATTTTGTACAAATACAGAATGAAGAGATGAAATTTGCCTAACTGTAATATGAGTCATGCAAGTTAATAAGAAGGACTTTTTTGAAATATTGAAAACTGGATGGCTCGTAGAAAGAGATGTTTCCTTAGTGATCATCTATTTAAAGAGGGTTCTTATTTGTGGAAGTAATTTGCATTTAGTTACATTTTGGCCTAAACATGACATTGCAAGTACCATGAAATCGAAAGCATTTCTGTCTTTGAATACAGGTCAATGTACCAGCTCATCTGGAGCTTTCAACTAGAACTAAAATAAGGATGCCAAGCTGGGGAAATTTTGCCAATCAGCCAGTGTTACGAATCAGACCGGACATTTTACAAGAACAGAGTGATGACTCGCAATACAAGGCTCACCAATGAAGCCCAATTGCCCCAGAGCAAGTAAAATGCTCCATCAGACAAGTAAATCTAGCAACTCACTTACCCTAATGGGAAAGTGGTAAAACAGACTTCAACATATTGTTTTTTTTCTCAAGCTGACGATCCTGAGCCACCATGCTTCCTTCTCTGTGGAGAGTCGCACATGTACAGTACCGAGCTGGCATTTGCAAGAAAATGGTGGTGGGTAAAAACAGTTGAAGCACAAGTAAACATTTCAGTTATCATAGAAACACAAGTTTGGTTGGGTGGCATAAGAGGATGTGAACAAAACTCCCAACTATATATAGCAGAGTTTCCCGCTCGTTTGAGTGCAGAGAGTTCATAACAGGATTGTTTTTCAAAGACACGACAAGATAAATAAAATGTTGCTTGAGTATCATAACAAGAGCCGACAACATCTCGCTTGCATGGCAGCTAAGAAGGCTGCCGACAAACCCCTGCTCCAGGGCCTTGTCGGTGCTTGTATGAGACATGAACACTGAAGCTTGTCAGGGAATCACAAAACTGATTACGATAGTGTATAATGTTTCAGAAAAAATTGTTACCAGTAGGGCTGTGATGATAACCGCATTACCGAAATACCGTTATAATGTGATTCCTACCGTGGGGTTGCACTCATTCTGTCAATAATGCAAATTGTATTTTGAAGGATCTATACTGGTCAACAAAATCAACCCAAGGCACATGTTAACAACAACAACAACTGTTTTCAAAACAGAAAAATGGATAAATAACCAGAGAAGGCATTTGTGTTGGATTACAAAGCTTCTGAGAGAGATACGATACCACGAGTCAAAGTTGTGAAAGTATAATGCTAACATTAGCATTAGCTTAACGTTAATCTTTCCTGCTTGGCATACTTCGGGACTAACCCTTCACTTTTCCAGCAGTTGAGAAACAACAGACGAGACTTTTCGTGGTCTAGAGAAGCTGCAGCATTTCTTAGTTGAGACACTGTAACCTGTACTGTACATTTACTGCCTGATTGACAACATACTGCTCAGTTTAAGTTTCTTCTCCACTATGAGCAGCACCGTCATTCTCAGTCTGCTGCTCACTCTCCCTCACTTGCATGCCTCACACACTTTTGTCACTGCGGTATGAAAAAAATCCATATGGTCAAACCCTAGCTACTAGTTTTGCTTATCACTTTGTGGTCACTTGATAGCTGCTAATGAATAAAACAGTTTGTATAGGGGCAATTGAAAATATCAAGCATGTAGATTTCTTAACAACTTGCCAGACCACACAAGTGAAAAAATAGCCCAGCAGTATCTGTAATGTTAGATCACTTAACTTGACCCTTAATGTTCAGCTCTTCCCGTACTTTGAACAAAACAAATGTTTAGACAGGTTCACTGTTAACTGGTTCATGAGTTTCAAGTTGCAGTTCTATCAAACGCCCCCCACACTGATCCTAATAACTGTAGCTAACATTCACAGACAAATTGTAAAGTACGCTGATGTTAAAAGTACACTCTGGTTGTAATGTTAGCTCCTTGTAATGGTTAGCTTGGTTTAGTTCGCTTTAGTTTTGACAAATTACTACCAGCCAATGCCTTTATAGTAATGTATTGATCAATAGAATATGCTCTTTTCTGTCTGCACACACCCCACGACTGTTTTGCGATGCTGGGGCTCCGTATAATTGCCCTTCCAGCAGATTTCAGTCTGTACAAGTTGTCAGGCAACCTTGTGTCAGGCTGTGATTAGCCTACAAAGTTATGTTATGTTCTGCCACTCTGTGCTGCCGCTCTGCTGCTGCTGCATTGAGCAAATGCTTTCAGTTTATCTGATAAGTATTGATTTCATGCTTAGACGGTGGAGGCAGTGTGCAGTGTTTCCCCTATAGTTTATTTGGGAGGGCGCCCCGCCCCCCCAACAGACACTCCCCACCCTGCCAACAGGATCCCCACCCAGAAATTCAAGTCATAGATTTAAAAAAAAATCCATCATTTAATTTTTATTTTAATCAAAAGGGCCTATAACAGGCGTTCTTTTTATCAAATAAAAAAAAGCTAACTCTAATTTGCGCAATTTCAGAGTCTAATGCGTCGCTATTGTTTCATTACATTCATTAAAATGCATTTCTTCTCTCCTCTGCGACGGGAGGGGCTCCCCCCTCGCTCCTCTCTCACAACATACACACGTGCACTCACACCGGTACAGACACACCCACCCACACTCAGAGAGCGGAGGAGAGGGAGTGTTGCCAACATTACGGTAAAAAAAAAAAAATCAACAACAAACAAACAAATTATTAATGGACGACTGGAGGTTCCCCAAACGTTCGCCCCCCAGGCAAAAATCTCTGCATTTTTTAAACGAACCGTACGTGGCGAGGCGGGAGCACAGCTAACTCTACGGTGGTGCTAGCCTAAAATGAAGCTCTCTCTTGCATCCGCCTCCGCACTAACTTGACTCACACCTGCGTTCAACATCCAAACTAGTAAAATCAACAGTTAGCACATAAAACCTGCTTAAGTCAAAGAAACAAACTCAGCATATGTACAATACTATTGTTCAAGATGAATGGAGTTATGGATGAGTTTGATAGATGATGGTTAAGAATGCAAAATAGACCAAGTTGAGTAAACTTTATTGTCCCAAAATAGACCCAAGGTTGGAATAAACTTATGACACAATTATCTTTACTTAGCTTTGCAACTGTGGTTGGAAAAATTAATACTTGGTGAACCTGAAGCTTCACACTGATGAGTTTGGGGTCCAAACATTTGAAGTGAATCCTGCATCCTGCCTGTCCCGCATTTTAATTAGTTTATTTGCGTCTTGTTATGTACAGTTGTTAATGGGCTACTTTTCTACTTTAACTTGTGTTTGATTGAAAGAAACTTAGGTAAAGAATGGACGATTTGGAGACAGTTGGATAAAGTCTCTGTGAGTTGAAGCGTCCTTGTGAAGGACATCAGGATATTCCTCCCAGGCCCAGCTGCAGGGACGCTTTTCTGTTCTTGACCTCTGACCTTCCTGTGGAGGAGGCCAAGCAGTTTTTGTACCACCGAAAAAAGAATCGGAAAATAGCCAATAACATTTCAACCTCCTTGTGAACTGAACTTTTGAATGACCGGGTGGTTGCAGGGGGGCACTCTGGTCAACCAAACATGAGGGGAGGTAATTAGAGTTTGGGGAGCAGAGGGACAGGTTGAAACCTTTTATCCAGTATTTAAATGACCTTTCGGCATTATGAAAATGACATTCTTGTAGCCACCAGTAACATGTCTGTCAGATTCAGCAGACTAACTCTGAAATACTCCACACAGTCAGGATACAAAGCGTCTGATGAGAAAGAGCACTTAGTCTCTGAAGATATCAGTAATCTCGACACGTGTGAATGCAGCCTCGGCTTCTTCTCACTGTAGAGTGAAAGAAAGTGTTTTCAGGCCACAGAGAAGCCATGATGCACTGAATTGCTGATTTCTTACGGCAGTGCATCAACCAGTACACCTAACTTAAAGCATCTGGAAAAACTCCACAGTGTATTGATTGAGTAGTGGCTTGCACTCCACTCAGAGTGCACCTATTAATTACAGAAATGTGCTTTGACCACTTTCCTATTTGCTGTAGTTGAAGAAAAATGACTCAATTTTACCCGTAGGTGACTGAGAATGGTACTCACAGGGCATCAGTGCTCAGTTAACTGTGAGCATAGTGAAGAGCTTTTGAATGAATTTACTTACACTTAAACAAAGACAACTGCTCAGTGCTTCGGCAAACTGTGCATGAAAGAAGAAGCTGAAGTTTGAAGCTGCACATTCTTTAAGTTGCTCTGGGTCTGAGTTTCTGTAGTTTTGATGTGCCGTTGCTAAACCTGACATTATCTAAATGAATCTTCTCTCAGTAATTTGACATATTCGCTGAGGGAGAGGTCGTTCTGAATTTCTTTTAAACATTATCTTTAAAGTCAACTCAAAACATCAGCCTTCAGATTTGGCTGGCTTTATGTTCTTGCCCAGCAGCACCTACCTTAAATGCTCAGCTAAAGTATACTGCAGCTGTGGCGTTAGGTTTGTTTTTTCTGAACTTGTTCTTGGAGTAACTATCTTTTCCAAGGAGTTTAGTGTGTATTTACTGTTGTGTGTGTTGCTAGTCCAGTTCATTAGGTTGTCTCAAATAGTAAACAGACTTTAATGACATTTGGTGGAAAGGTACTGCAGGACCTCAGCCAAGGAAATGATCAATTTTTGTTAGCAGATCCAAGAAAATATTTATTTACATTGTAGAATGTTGTGTGTTCAAACATTTTAATTATTTCCTCATTAAAACACAGGCCTTACTTAAATGAAAAATATGTTGCATGTATCCCTTGATTATCACTATTGGGGCTTTTCCATTCGCACTTTTGGCCGCGCCAAAGCAAACCATGCTGTGCCGATTTGCATTTCAATTACCACATTTAGCATACCGAACTGTGCAGACTCTCCAGAGTGTAGCCAAATTTCGCCTGACATAGCTCTAAGTGGATTTCGGTGACATGTCGCAGACAGCGATTGTCATCCATGATGACACCCCTTTCTCCCCCCCAATCAAGCTTGTTGTGAGATTCAACTTATGTCTGTGCAGGAGAGCAGGGAGAGTGCTTTTAAAAGTCTCTGTGTGTTCAGCTCTCAGAACTTTTGTAGCTTTTAACTGAATCGCTGTGGTTTGAAGTTTAGTTTCTCTCCTGCATTGTTGTTTGTGCTTTCAGGCTTCTGCTTTCTTTTACTGTTTCCTTTTGTCTTCCAGCTGGATCAGAGTCTTGTTAAGTTACTGCTGTTGAAAAGGCAATATTTCCTGATTTCACTGTTTCATAATAAAGGAGTTTATATAACAAAATAATGTGGGACTTTAACTGTTAAGAATTTATAGGAAATTAAGTATTTATTTGCTGTTTTACAGCTGCTCAGTTCAAGCTAAACTCTCATTTTCAGTTAAAAGACACCTTCAAGCGGTAGCCATGTGGTGATGGGGATGCAAATCCCTGCTGTGCTGGGCTGACGTGCCGAGTCAAGCACAGTCAAGCCGAGCCAGCACATCTGTATGGAATAGGGGTATATGATTACAAAGTCAGAGGACTGTGCAGCCTTGGCAGTGCAGTGCTTTTTGTTTTCACTAAATAAATGCATTTAAAACCTGTCAAACAACAATACAAGTGGCTGGTGTGAATGTACAGTATTTATACATTATAACGTAATTATAAGGAATGACCTACTCATCATGTACATTTTCTTGCCAGCAGGCATTAAGTGATGAAACGAAGGTTGAGTCAGCGTTTAGTACAGACATATAATGACAGCCCCACTGGTAATGTTAGAGCTGTTAAAGCTGCTTCAATCAATATTTTTACATTAACAATGGATGAAAAGACCGCATGTAACATGAAAGGGGGCGTTTGTGGTGATTAACCTACAGAAAACCCTGGAGCTCTCTGGCGTTTTCTGGAACATTTCGTTTTGGTTTTATGGCCAGCAATCTTACTGTTTTGATTCACTGTCACCGCTCTCATCAACCTAGCAGCTGTTTTCAGTGAAAAAAACTCAGAGACAGAAAGTAAGACAAAGTTAGCAGTTTGAAGGCCAGATATTTCCCTCAGGAGTTGGTGAAGACCAAAACAGAGCTACAAGGAGAGCCAGTATTGGGTTTACATTTATGAAGTGGACATCCCTTATATATTACATATATTATAAGGTGTAGATGAATGTTGCGTTTGGTTGTTGTGTTGCCCCAAGTGGCCAAAACATAATCTAATACAGATTTAAGGTTTACATACATACAGTAAAATCTCGCCCACCCCTTTATTTTAACCCAAATCACAGCCCTTTCCTAAACCTACCTAAGTATTTTTGGTGCCTAAACCTACCCAAACTGTGACCATTTCACAACATTGATCATGTGTTAAATAAGGTTTCTGGCAGCCTCTCATACAGCCAATAAACCTTTCCTTACCCATCAGTATGAGACAGGGAGGGACATGACAAAGTAGCATCAGTAGTGAACAAGCTGGGATGAGAATGTGTTGTCTCCATTTTTGGGATGCAACACAGTGCATATCAGCAACTCTGGAAGTTCACAGCGATCTTTACTCAGAAGTAACATAGCTTAAACCTGCAATAATCGATTTGTTTGACCACTTGGGGACAGCAGAAACAAATTGTAAACACAACATTGACATATCATGACCTTTTAAGTTTATATGGCGAACTTGTTAGCAAATAGTTGCTTATTTACACATCCAGCAGGTACTTTATAGAGCAACATTATTATTCATTTGGTGTTGTGTTTGTGTCCACCTAATGAATATAGATCCAATATTCACTCTCCTTTAGCTCTGTATTTGGTCTCTGCTGACTCCTGAGGGAAATATCTTACTCCTTTACCTGCTCCACTGTGCTTACCAGCTGCCTGCTGTGGCTGAAAACAAGCAGTGAAAGTGAATCAAAACTGTAAGTTGAACAGCTAAACAATGAGCTGAAACTCTGTAAAGATCTGTTAAGTTGAGGAGAGCTGCATAATCAGTTCTCTATAGGTTCATCACTAAGAGCTACCTCTTTCACATTGTCATTTTTTACATTATTAAGGATCAGATATCACAAATGCAACACAACACAGCTCAAGGAAATCAGTAATCAATAAGACACGTGATTCATATTTGGAAACCTCAGACAGTAACTGACGGAAAGCTGAGAGAGGTATGCACAGAAGTGATTTAAGGAAAGTACGGAGAGAATATATTGAAGAAGTTAGATAAGGGTAATGTATATAGGTGGGAAGAAAGCTGAGATAAACAAAAGAGAATGTGTTAATCAGGTATATTTTAAGTAGTCCTGGCAGGCGATTAGAGGTGTGGCTGAGGTCTTTGCTTTGTTAGTTAACTTATTAACTTCATTTTAAATGAATGCTACTCTGAGCAAATCAATTTCAGTCGAGACAGATTCTTATCAGGATGGACTGGAGTAACCTCGGGCCTGCATTCTGCGAATATACACCTCTGTCCATGAGTTGAAATGTATGCAGGAGAACGCATTAATAATTGATGCTGTTACAAAACACATGATAGGGAGGCTGCAGCAAGATGGAAGATGATGTGAGCTGCAAACTTAAGGGATCAGCTCTGGTTGTATTGACTGCAATTTAATGTGTTTTTTGATCTTTTTAATGGTTTTAAAGGGGGTATTAAGAATGTGTACAGTAGATGGATGCCTGCTTTGACTCTCCACTTAAGTTATTGTATTCTGTGTAATCGTTACAAGAAATCAAAAAGTTCAGGAGGGATGATGGTAGCCTAAAGATTATAAATGTGTCTGTGACTATGAAGGGTGCCAGGTTTGAATCCAGCTGCAATAAGCTTAATGGGAGCTATGAATGAATAATACTCTGGCCTTTCACAACAACGTCCGTTAAGGTTTCATTAAGGAAAGCACTAAACCATTTCCCCGGTGTAGCTCCCACTGGCTAACAATAGATTATTGTGGTTGAACATGGCAGCTCAAGCTTTGTGTGTGCTGCTGTAAGTAAATGTGAGGCTAATTGGGAATTGCTGACATTTTGTATCTGCAAAATGTCAACTTTTCAGGAACTAAGAGCAGCCTTGTTTTTTGCTTTGTGGCCACACGTTAGTGATGCCTCCAGTGGGGTTTAGATTGGGTCACAGTGTTTTTTCACTTATTATTTAGTATTTGATTCTTCTGATACAAAACCAATTAAGTCCTGACTTGAAGATGGAGTTACAATTATTATGCATACTAGGAAGAGGCAGTGTCTCAGTATTTTAGGCTTTGCTGTGATATACGATATATATCTCAATATACAATATATTTTCTCTAAAAATTCTCCATAAATTCTTAAATAGTGATGATGTTATATAATATGATTCATTGCTATAGACTAAACTACCCAACAATATATAAATTAGGGTTGCAACTAACAGTTATTTTCATTGTTGATTAATCTGTTGATTTTTTTCTCAACTAATCGTTTAGTTGTTTGGTCTGTAAAATGTCTGTAAATTGTAAAAAAATTGTTTCCCAAAGCTCAAGATGACGTCCTCAAATGTCTCGTATTGTTCACAACCCAAAGATATTCAGTTTACTGTCATAGAGGAGTAAAAAAAAACAAAAAAAACCCCAGAAAATATTCACTTTTAAGATGCTGTAGTGTGAGGGTTTTGGACTGTGTGTTGAGTATCAGAGATAAAGCATCATATGCAACAAAGGGCTGTATGTGGGAGTTGAACCCACAGCCACTGCAAGGATTCACAGCCTCAGTACATGGGGCAAATGTTCTTCCAACTGAGCTACCAGGCCACCCATTATCAGTATTAAAAAAATTAAAACAGATGAATCAATTATCAAAATACAGTAGATGGCAATTAATAGTTGACAATTAAGTGATAAATTATTGCAGCTTTAATTTAAAGTATGCCTAGGTCATAAGAAAAAATTAAATATCAATATTTTTGACCAAGTTCAACTCCGACTGTAGTATAACATATATAATAATGTTTTGTTTAGATAATTTGCTTTTCTTCTTCAGACAAACTTGAATATTTGAGTTTTAGAATCACCCCCAACAAAAAAATGTTGAGTAAACACATTGAAGTAAAATAATATATAATACACTGATATTATCATTTTCAATCATTTTATTTTTAAGCATCTAAATGGTGACAAATCAGGTTCACAGTTCACTGTGCACAATTTTTGAGGGGTTTCTAAAATTCAAAGATTCAAGTGTATTTAAGAAGTAATGTAAATTATCTCAACAAAAGATTATGGGTAGGTAAAACGTATTTATTTCAAAACTTAAGACTACTCTACTCTGCTAAAAATCTCTGTGAAAGCACAAAATATTAACACATTTTGCGGATATACCCGCGACCCTCACGGATAAGCGGTTACAGAAAATGTGAGTGAGTATTGCGGATATAATGACTTAGTATATAAAAGCAGATAATAGAACAGCTACAACAGTCTGTTAAGTTCAGGAAATGACATGACTTTAGTGTTATGCAGGAAAAGACAACACTTATGCCATATCATGATATAACAAACAATATCTAAAATCTAAGACGATATCTAGTCTCAAATCCCAATATTGATATCTTATTGACATATTGCCCAGCCCTAAAGCTGACAGTAACATTGACATGTGTCCCCCGGATGTATGACTATTACAAAAGAGCAGAGAATTTGGGTGTGTTAGAGGTCACTAAATTGAATATGCTTCAGTTTTCATCTTTGCTTCTCTGGTGTGTCTGATCTGTCCACCACTACCCGCTGTGGGATCAGGTCTTCCTTCCCAAATGAAACCGGATCTCTTGAATTCAATGTGCCCTCTAAGATCTCAGTGAGGATTGGTTGATATAGCAGTCCATTGCTATTTCCCAGCTCCAGATATCCAACCCCTTCCCCTCCCGCGGGTGCAAAGAGGAAACTAGACCGTCTCATCCTGCCTGCCTTGGACATTTAGTTTAGGTGAACCTCCCTGTTAGCATCAGTGTTCAGCGGGTCAACACTGCAGCAGGACCGTCACATCAAGCCAGCAATCACAGAGCTTATCCTGGAAACTCTTTGGTGATAATGGGAGCCCCAGAGGAGGAAGCACCTCGTCCGCCGTCGGACATTACAGTGTTCGGGGCCAACTGTACCCTTCACGGCCTCAGCCACATCTTCCTGCCTGGTGGAGTGACTATCCGACGGCTGCTTTGGGCCGCCGCATTCAGCTCCTCCCTATCCATCTTCCTCTACCAAGTGGCCGACCGTGTGATCGAGTACTACCGGTACCCTCATGTCACCATCTTGGATGAGATGGACAGTCCCGTCATGTATTTCCCAGCCATCACCCTCTGCAACTACAACAGCTTTCGAAAGTCCCAGATACGTAGGAACGACATCTTCTGGATGGCAGGGCTCTTGGGTGTGGAGCAAGGGGACTTTGATGACTTCATGGCCGCTTTGGGTCAGCCCGTGGACAACAGCAAGTTTTTCCCCAGCAAGACCTTCAACATGCTGGAGTTTGTGCAGAGGACTAGCCACAACATAGAAGAAATGCTGCTTGACTGCAAATATAGAGGCAAGGACTGCGGTCCAGAGAACTTTACTACAGTAAGTATGGCGTTCTGTGGGTGTAGCCTCGGGTGAAATAAGCATAAACTGTGTCATAATCATTATAGGAAAAACACTGAGAGTGAGGTACTATGTTAAATATTTCAGATTTTCTCTGTAGGATAAAAACAGATTTATTAAATATTTAGACTAAATATTTATCAGAATTTCTTAAAGTTAAATTCAATTAATTACAAGCCAGATATGAACATATGCAGAAGCCCTTGGCAACAATACCAACAACTGTGAGCTATTTAGCAGTCATTATAATGCTACAATTGGAATGCTTCATTCCACCCGTGGTGAAATGAAATACTGTATGAGTCAGTTCATGTTCATGAACGCCAGGAGACATTAGAGCAGAGATCTGCTGTAAGAGAGTGGTTCTTTTTATAAAGTGAGCATTGCCATGATGAGACACATACATCCAAATCAGATATTCAAATTATGTTGTCATTTCTTAATTGTTTTTTTTTCCCCAATAATGGTCTCATAATCCTCCATTTTTAAAATAATTAATGACATGTTTGTGGAAAGATTAAGTAGCTCGAGGCGGACAACAGGTATGGGGGTGTAGGACAGGAAACATTTCTAAGGAATACTAATAAAGCATTGCTTTATCTCTGTTTACAAGAGTTGGCACCAAAAGCAGTGAGACATTTCCTGGTCTTTTATTGCTTTTATTGTGACGCCAATATTTATACTGTGTCCAATTCTTCATTTTGTGATGACTATTATTAGTCATTTTTCTTGAAGGAGAAGTGAGAGTTGCTTCCTTAAACGTGTCCTCAGAAAAGATGTAAACTACTGAGGTGCCATATGGTTCAGCAAATCTCTGCTGACATCATGCATCATGCATTATGAAGCAAACATATGCTGTTTTCAGGACCAGTGGAGTTTTTAATACGTTATTGTTTTTCTTTGTAAATACCTCAGAAAATCGATAATAGTAGCAATGGCACCAAATTTATTTCACAAAATGTGATTTCACCAAAACACAGCAGTGTCACTTTTGCAATGAAAAGATATATTTTTTCTTAATTGTGTGCATTACTTTTTGTGAATTCCCATGTTTCCACCTCAATTTGTCGGCCTCTACCAAAGAGATAAAATCATGTCAGCAGAATTTGAATGGAACTTAATCGTCCTGCTGCAGAGACAGGGGAAGGATTGTATTTCGATGAAATGGGCCATTGATTTGAGTGATGAAAGCCCAGCACCAAGATGGGCTTGTCATGCTGCACAGTTTCTTTGAGAACCAGCAGCAGTGAGAGTGGGGCAAATGATTTACATTAATTACTTACTAGTTCCACAGTGGCAATACTTTTTGTTTTGTGTGAGAGACAATGGTTTAAACTGAAAGATGACCTGTAATCTACTAAAGAAGAGCTTCAGGCTCATACAAGGAAATGGCGCACAATAGTCAAATTGTATCTCCAAAAACAAATGGGCACATGTAAGCTTATAAAGGTGGATTTTGATATCGCTGTGGCCAGTCAGGTGACCTTGGCTCTTTCTCATCGCCACGCACAAAGGGCAAATTTCAGCTAAATGTCAGAAACTGGAGACGCTCTGAGGGCCTAAGTATAGAGGGGACTAATTAAAGATTCATGGAGCTGCCTGAATTCCCCCTCCTCGGCCTGCTGATCTTACTGTGGGAGGCTCAGAGGCAGGTCCTCTCACAGAAGATGAGATGTGATGGAAGCGAGATTGCCCATTATATACTTCAGCAACATCACCGCAAGATGACTCACGCAAGGTCTAGACAACATCTGACAATTAGCTCTCTGCATGTGGAAAATATATGCATAAAATCACTCAAATGCCTCTGCTGATATATTTTACTTTTGAGTGTTATGCATTTTGATGTGGTACTAAAACGGTACTCCATTAGAATAAATAGACCATCATCTTTTCCTATTTAAACGCATAGAGTACGATTATTCTGTCTCTCCTAGAATTTAACATATTACCTGTACAATACCTCAATCTTTGTAGTATTTTTAGTCAACGTTTTAGTACACCGATGTGTATTTGTATGGTAGGCCTGAATGTGCATTTTTGTGTCAAAGTCAGATAAAGAAACAGTGGCTGAAGGAACTCAGTGACAGGAAAGACCAGATGTTCCAACTAATGAGCTGGATATGGGTGCAGTGGTATTGAGAAATCTTGGAGAGGAAATATCAGGGCCCCCAAGTGCAATTATTCCCTCTGCATAAAGTAATGAAATATTTTTTTGGGGGGAGGATGCTGTAATTCACTGGAGGAGAACGAGTCTCAGATATTAAAAGGCTCGCAGATGGTAGATGCTGCAAATTTTCTACCCAGTGCTATAAATATATACAGGAACATAGCCTTGACTGTCACTGTATCAATCTGTGAGTAAACTGTGGTAATAAGCTTTGTTCAGATTACACTTGAGGATTTCTGTGCTTCTGCAAGACCTCATATGTATAAAATGTATATTTTTTTTATTCAGAAAGTGTGTGGTACTGAACCTTATTTTAGAGAAAGGACTTCCAGATTTTAACTAACTTCCTCAGTAAGGCTGTATTAGTAAAAATCGGGATATACAATAGGTATCACAGTACAAGGGTTACAGTTCACTATATTGCAATACTCTAAACACAGCAATGTGTTGCTTTTTTTAAAACTAATTTTAGGAAAACTGCCGTAGTGTAAAGAACACACCACCATACACATAAAATCTGAGTTGAAATAGTAAAAAAAAAATTTATGCAATCAGAACAGTTGGATCTGTATTTGAATTCATCACATTCCCTGTTAGGGCTGAACTACAGTATTTTTTTAAACTAATGATTATTTTTTCTATTAATCGATTTATTGAACAACTAATTCATTGATTATTCTAACAATTTTTTTTTAAATAATGTGATTAATGTAACAATTTATTCAAAATAAATATCTTTTTTTCTTATTATTTTAATATTTTATTCCGTCATAAACTTGAAAGAGACATAAAGCACATTTGAATAATGATAAGTGGCATATTTAGAAATTAGTTGGAGTTCCACCCTATTTGTCAGTCACCTGATAAGAAAAATACTGGACCTCAAAATCAAAAGGATTGTTGTGTATTTTTACTTAGGTGCTTGACTTCAGAATGGTTATGTCATGGATTTATTTCATCACCGGTGTAATATGCAGTGGAGATAATCACAAATTGTAGTTCATTGCGATGCGTCAGCATATCTTTGTAATCAGTGATGTCAATAAATCACCAGCCCTAGTCCCCGTGACATCCAACATCATAGCACTCCTTTTTGTGCAGTCTGAACAAAGATATGTGCTACTTCCTGTCTCAGTTTACATGGTTTTGTTAGAGTGGAGTCAGATGGCTGAAGATAATCTAATCTAATTAAAAATCAATACAGTGTTTTTGAGAATCAATATTGTATCACAAAACCTAATATTGTAACAGTCAAGTTTATCGAAATTTCTTACACCTACCACGGGTAATATGGCTTATAAATAATATCTTAAGGCTGAATGTTGTTCAAGTTCACACTAGAAAAGAGTTAGCTAAAAGTTCAGTTCACAGAAATTAAAATGAACTAGTTTACGTTCATAGGTTCATTTTTGGGACTGTGAACTTAGTTCAGAATTAGAAAATATGAAATATGTAATCCATGTTCATTCCTTCCGTTTATTTGTTGTATTTATTTGTTTTCAATTTAATTTGAAATAGAACTTACTCCTTCCAGGGACACTAGACTCTACAATAATAATAATATAATAATGATGTTATACTAAATGGTGCGCAATATTTCATGCTTTATATTTATTTTATTTGTAAATGTAAAATCAATTAAAATAATAAAAATTTTAGAATAGTAGCCTACTCTTGCAGATTCCTGCAGATTCAATCCACATACATTGCATGAAATTTAATATTACAGTTTTGTCTTTATTGATGAAAATATATCTATATCTATAAATATATCTAAGACGATATCTAGTCTCATGTCAAGATACCCATATAATATCGATATATTGCCCAGCCCTAACCCCTCTTTCTTAGTGGAGGATTTATTTCATTATCAGAATTAATCTCATGCCTCCATCTTGTTGCCTTACACGCTGTCTGTGAACTGGTGTGTGATTGATTGCCTCATTAATACTCAAAAGCGTAAGCACCCCAACGCAGCCCAACTCGCTGCTCTGGATTAAACCTGGGAGATTGGCTCTGACTAAATAAATCATCTGTCAGTGTGTATATGCAGGATGCATGCTGAAGTTGGAGTAATATCATTTCAATCGATCTCCAGCTCAGCCCTTTAGCTGGCCTGCGCCAATGCGGAGACTTAATTCTAACACATTTATCCTTTTACTGTTGATATCGTGTGTTGTAATTGAACTTCCTGCTGAGGTATCAGCTTGTGTTGAAACCAAAGCCCAAACCATTTTTAATATTACATTATAGTCTGTCTGTGGTGTTGGGGGATTTGTTCAGGGTCTGCCAAAACAGAACCAGGCAGGATGTGGTGTTTTACTTCATCCTCTGCAGTATAGTCCGGAGGCTGAATGTTGGCTTTGGAGGTCAAAGAAAAGAGAAAGGTGAGTGAAGGAGGCAGAAGTCAGGATTGAGTGTCAGACTTGTTCAGAAACAATGAGCCTGGCTGCAGAGAAGAGGCAGTGTGGTGGAGAGGAAAAGAGACAGAGCAGTAGTAGCCAGCCTAATACAAGAGAGATTGAGGAAAAGCAAGAGGGCTAAGACAAAGTGGAAACAAAAGAGAAAGGAGGAAGAGGAGGCTGTGCTGTGCTTAGATTGAGGTGGGACTGGGACTCAGCTGAGGACTGACACCATCATTGTGATTCAGCCTGCTTTGGAGCCGAGCCAGCGCCGCGATGCACAACTGGAAGCATTAGGAGAGATGAAGGGAAGAGGTGTGTGAAGGAGCACAAAATTACAGTGCTGCCTGGAGCATGAAAGGGGGAGGGGGAGAGATAAAATAAAACTGCACAGTGCAAACAATGAAATAAACAAATCTGAGGCGGTGAGTGTAGATGACAGGCCAAATAGCAAATACCTAATGTGTTTGTTCCATTACTCAGTGTCAGAACAGGCCAGTGTGGGAGCCACTGTTACTGTAAGTGCAGTATTGGCAGGCCGATCAATGCCACTGAAGAGGAATAGTGAAGGAATTCATAACGGGGGACACATTTTGCTGACTTGCACATCAGGGAGGAGATACCACCGGAGGCAGACATTGGAAGGTGCCAGTTGACAAAACCTCTTAAGTTAATTAGCTTGTTAGGTGGAGACACTGGACACAATAACGGCTTTGTCCAAAAACAATAGTGCCATTATGTTATGTTGTAGATTACCAGCCGTCTGGCATTGTTTGCTATCCAAACAGAAACATGCGTTAGGCCTTTTTAAGCCATTTACAAACAAATTTTGTCTTATTTTTGTTCGTATTCAAGATTTTTTCTTATTTTGTTAGTAGCCATTTATTTCTGGGATTCACCCATGTTTTCTTATATTTGCTCTTCTCTCAAGCAAGAGAAATTTTTAGGAGTGGCTGAGAAGAGGTAAGAAGATTAGAAAAAACATCTCGTTTTCACAGTAAACTAACTGTCAAACACAGGGCAACTCAAGTTTAAAAACATGGGGTTTGGGGGGGTTACAGAACATTTTGACCTGAACAAACAAACAGTTGCAAGTGCTGTATTATGTATGTCTTTCCACATCTTTTTCGAACTTGACAAACTTGCTGCTTTTATTTATTTTAATATCATCTTTAATTCAATAGTTTAGGGCTTTTAGACTGTTGGTCAGAGGACAAAACAAAGTAATTTGAAGACATCTCTGCTGCCATCCACAGGCTAACTGCTATAACTACATTTTTGAAATTGAGTTACAACTAAAAATGATTTTTTTTTTTCATATCTGTTTTATTTTGTGAGTTCAATTTTTAAGAGTTCAATTTTGCTTTGTTTTAGAGAAAAAGCGGTAACTACAAAATCTGGCCAGTTAAAAAACTTGAAAGCCATTTTTTACAGTTTTACCTTTGCATTGTTACTGCAGCTAGGCTTTGTAGGGCAGCGTGGAGCCCATAAACTGACATAATGTAATAAAAGGTTACTGGACAAGTCAAAAATATAACTAAATACTAGGGTCGTCTTGATAACAGACTTTTAAACTTCAATAAAACACTAGTATAAAATCGATACTCGACACTCTAGATACCATGACAAAAAGAAAAAAGTTCTAGGCACACAAAATAAAATAACAACGCTCACACATCGTTGTGACAGAAAAGGTAACTGAACTGAGGCCTTGAATGAGCGCTTAGATCATAGATTTGAGATCTTAGGTCATTTCTTTATTACTAGATACTTTTTAAACACGTATTAAAAAGGAATTGATACTTTGATACTTTTGACAGCCTTACTAAATACATTAATAAGTAGTACAGTTGGTTAAATATTTAAAATTAAAGTTTAAAAACATATATAAAACTTTACTTTTTAAGAAGTATTTAGTGGCATCTTGCGGTGAGGTTGTAGATTTTCAAACACCTCGTCTCACTCTCCCCTTACAAGCATAAAAGAGAATCCACACTGGCTGAGAGCCAGTGTTTGATTTATCAGTTCTAGGCTACTGAAGCATGGCAACATGGCGGTGCAATATGGCGGCCTCCATGGAAGAGGACCTGCTCTGTAGATAATGAGAATTTTTGTGTTTTCATTTTCTTAGAACAAGCCTTTTTTAACATGTGATTATTGACTAATGAAAATATACTTGTGAATGCTACATTCCATTTCTGCCACAATCTGCCAATAAATCGCACACACTGGTCCTTTAAGCTCTGATCAGTTGGTAAAAAATAGCAAAAAGCTTTTGATTTCTTTTCCCTTAACACCCACCATTTGATTTAAAAAAATAAAACTGAATTTATTTAACTCCGAGGCTTATTTTTTAGCTCCTTCACCCACCCACTTCAGTTACTGTGCGTCTGTCTGCTGACACAGCATTTACCGCAGCTTCTTCATACAGCCGCCAGGGTATTTGCACACTGCACAACATCTGCCCTTATATGGTGTTTAGGGGGTGTTACCTATGCTGATAAGAAACGATTAGTCACACCCTCCAAGTCATGATCAAGTGGGATTCATCATTCAGCACACCTGCAAGAGCAGATTTAGACGGTTAAGAACATTTGATGCATCTGGAGTTGACTTCTCATTTTTTCTCTTCACAGAAAGTTAAGAGAAAATGTAAGAGGAGAATTTAGGAGAATGCTGCTGCATGAGGTCCATGGATTCATATCACATGTCCTTTTGATCTTAGATTGCCTGTTGTGCCCATATTTAGCTTTTGTTTCCACTAATGGCCTCTGGGATCTATATCCTGCTCTCTTAGCCAATAAAAGCCAAGCCTTGCACCTTCTAAAGTATTGTATCACTATCATCTTTCAAGTAAACTGAGATTCCCCTCGACACCACGCGTCATTGTACAGGGGAAGCCAGGTATGACAGATTGCTGGAAACGTTAAATCATTTTTTGGAAGTATGAGTGATGATGTAATCCACTTTCAAGTGGTAAAAAAAAATCCTTTACATTCAGATTCTGTAATGACATTTCTTTGAATGTCGGAATAAGAGATATTGTCTGTGTAGCCTTGCGGATGTTTAGGGACGTGATTTGAATTTGTAATACGTTCACCGAACGCAGGAGGAGAAACTCTTGATGGAATGCTGTTGCACGATGGCACATTTAGGCCTCTGGCAAGTGCTTACTTTGCTTAATTTCTGGGCAAGCGAGCAAAATGGATTCAGGAACGGATACCAAAAGCCTCCAGCTGAGCAAACAAGATGAGAACATCCTAAAAAAAAAAAAAAAAAAAAAAAACACCACTAGATTATCCTTGCAAATGAAAGCACCGGTGAGGAAATTTGAGGAGTGAGTTTATCAAAGTGTGACTGCGGGCTGCAGACTGAAAGCTTGAATGACAGCGCACTTATGTTTTTTTTTTTTTTTTTTGGTTGGATTCTGCCTGGAAAGGAACAAGGGAACGAAACGGCAGGTGAAGCCAGCAGCGTCTGTTTTTTATTGATACAGGCTGTATCTGCCCTCCACCTGCTCTGGCAGAGTGGGATGTACTGTACATGTGCTGCGTTAGAGATGCTTACAATTACAGTAGATTTCAAATAAGCAACTCTGACTGCTGCATTTTCCTTGAATGAACCCAAAAAAACATGATGCAGCAATTTAAGAATACACTTTTAGGAAAACAAACATTTAAAAAGTTTTATGACCAATAAACGTATAGTGAATGTTCTCTCTTTCATACCAGCTTTGAGGTTAATTTTTTCACAAAGTACATGCCAATGTTTTTCCCTTTTGATGAATTTTATATGAGGTATTTCAAAGTATAAGCCCCTCTTAGCTAAAAATCCATTCTTGCTTCCCTTGCATTACGCGTGCAGCATACTGAGTGGCTATGCTGCTTTTCAAGGCAGGAAGAGGTTAGTTTCATTTAGAGGCAGGCCACAAGATGTCTCCCTTTGCTAAAGAAGCTGCCCGTCCACCAGAGTGACAGCCATGATTACAAATGCTTTGGCTTTAAGCGACTGTCTCTTTCAGATTTGCATTTGCTTTGGTCATCTTAAATCATAGTGTAACACAGGTCTCCCTTGCCTGTCTCCAGCCTTGATTTTATGTCTGGAAAGTCTCAGGGAGGGCGAGTGGTGAAGTTTTCTCAGTGTGACATGCTGCATATCAAGTGACTCCATTAGGAATCCTGAGCTCACGGTTGAGAGACTCTGGTGTATAATATTTCCTTGATATTCAACAAATCAGTTTTATTTATTCCAGCTTTAAATATTACAGCACTTTATAGATTTTTATCCCAAACTTTCAAGGCCAGTATATATGTGAATGACTGCCAGTATGTCTGCTCATTTGGTCAGTCCATTCAAGCTGAAATTCATTAAATAGATCAAATTTATTGCAATCATTTTACTGCGAACAAAAGGAAGATTTCTTTATGAAATGATTAGCCTTTTAATTGATTTTCTGCTTAAGTTAAATGATAGAGGGCTGCTTTTCTTAATTATATCTGATATTAAACTGCGTCTCTTTAAGTGTTGGACTGATGGTCAGATTAAAGAAGGAATTTGAAAAAGCCACTTTGGAAATTATGATTGTTAATTTTATAGAAAACTAGAAGAATGCACTCAGCAGAGTACAGATCTCTGCCAGGTGTGTCTGAGGTAGTGATGTGCGGATCACCTCTGACGTCAGTGAAATCTACATATATGCATGAATCATCCACCTGCCACCCACCCGAACAATTTATTTTCTCTGATTTTGAGACCCGCACCCACATGGACATTTTATTCCACCTCTATTCCTTCCTGTGGGCTATACTGCTTTTTAAATTATGTCGAGAAGCGCAAGCTTTCCAGGTGATTTCTTTATTATCAAAACTAAAAACTGGTTATAAACTTGACAGGACCCCAAGAAACTCTCCAGAGGAAACAGAATTAAACTTTTAGCTGTCTAAATAGATTTATATAGAAAGCTCTGATGGAGTTCAGGATTTATCAGGAAGACAGCTCCTTTACTCTAAACATTTCTGTAGGAAACTTTGAGAGTGTGTGTGATCTTTTACATGTGTAGAAGAACACAGAACATTAATTTACATTCGATCCTGACCGATCCTGTCGTCACAATTTTAATAACCAGTGAAGTTACTCTGCTACTCTGCTATCCCACATATGTAAATGTGCACAGATTTTTTTTTTTCCACCCAGCCTTCTGATCTGAGGATACGGCCAAACTGCAATCTGCGCATCACTGTACTCTAGAGGCATGTGGGTGGTGAACAGGGAATGCAGGGCAGGCTGTTTGACCAGCGTGTATGTATGAGAGTAGTGGAATGAAGGGGAGACGATAATATGCAGGTTACATTATCAAGGTGTAACCAGAGGAGACAGGTGACAATTCTAATTCCCTCTCTATACACTCCACACCCCCACCCCTACCCCTAAGTAGTTGTACCTGGCTTCTCCTCTGTTTTGCTAGCTAATCATGGTAACTAGCTACATCCAGGTTCTCCTGTTGACTGGGCATCACCGCTAATGATATGTATAGTGCCACCCCACCCACCCCCACCCCCTATTAATGGGATGGGTTCTTTAGGTTTATGATGTCATATACCCAACTGACTAAATCTGTTTTTTGAGACACTGCAGTTTCAAAACTAGAAATGCTCAGATGTCTTACAAACATGAAAAACACCACATGGACATGTTAACAACGTTAAAAACAGGAGTGAAAATACCACTAAAAGAATCCTCCAACACTTTTGTTACCACCACGTAAGTCATGTGTGCAAGTGATATTTACATTTATTGTTAGGTGATGGATGTGGTAATTATGGCAGGAGAAGTATAAAGAGCAAGAAGGTCAGTGTGAAGAGGAGGTGGCGTGGATGGATGGCTCAAACAGCCTAAGGACTTTCACATAAGAGACCAGAGTTTGTGTCCCATGTGAAGCCAAAAGTCAACATTGAGTTATTTAAAGTTTTAAGTTTTTTAAAGTTAGAGTCAGTAGGATCAGCCCGAGCTGTTTGTAAATGCATCAGGCGTCAAATAAAAAACATCCCCAGCACAGCAAAACAATGACAGAAAAGGAGGAAATACAGGCAGAGGCAGGGTCTCTGCAGGTACTGACACCACCACACACACTTGTACTGGGTCATAAGTGTGATGATTGAAAGGAATTATGTAATATGAGTCTATACGTTGTTTTTTAGGAAAAGGTTTGCAGATTATCACTTTAACTTTCGTCGAGTGCATCACTTCTGTCGCATTACTTTTATCACTTCTGACACAAGACATATGTAATGTGTTTATTTTAACCCAAACCACAATCTTTTTTTTAACCTAACCAACGTAAATCATGTGTTTAACATTGTGTACTTAAGGTCTGCTTCGTCTGTCACTGGTTCTCTCCAGCTGTCATATACGTTGTTTTGGGAGTCATTGGCAATCCACCTATTCTGTCATTTAGATGTGAGGATGTGTTGTCCAGGCTTACACCTGGTGGAGAGTAAAAATAATTATTTCTGTGTATGTTCATTAAGCGGTCACTTAAGGCTGTTATTTTCATCTTTAATTAATGATTCTCATCATTTGGCCCATAAAATGTCAGAAATTGTGAAGAATACCCATCACACCTTTGCATTTTTACTTAGCCGATTACTTAAATAATTCATCAGTTATCAAAATTGTTATTGATTTGTGTCCGTCTCCAAATCGACTAATAAAATAATCAATGTAGCTCTACAGTAACTGGACATTAATGTTAGATATGGCTTTTATTCTTTTTCATCTCCGTCTCTGTGCTGCGAGCATTTCTGATGTGCATCTAATTGCTGCCAGTATTTCATTCGGTGTTGAACATTTTCACTGGCCCTTGAAGGAGCTCTTCCCTTTACTCAGCCAGAGCTCTGCTGCTCCTCCTCTAATGAGACCTCTGGGGTTCAGCTTGGCTTTGACATGAAAGAAGATGGTTAGTGTCACTCCCTGACTGTCTCAGCCAGGGATCACTGAGCTGCACTTGTCTTAAAGCTGGACAATAAATGTGCAAATACATCTTTCAAGTTCTACTTTTCTTTTCCATCAAACAGCAATCAGCTGCTCATTTCATTTTGGTAAATGTTATTGCACCATGATCCTCTAATTACATGCTTGGATACTGAGACACAGATGAGATGTGTTTGCATCCCAGGAAGATAACAATGGAAGTGTGTGAGCGGCAGAAATGTGTTTTCAATAAGGAGGATAGCAATTTTACAGAAGAAAAATCATTAACTTTTGCCCGGAGCGCCTCATATTCTGAGTGATTGCAGCACAGTGTTGGAGGGGATATTTTAATTAAATTAATGATTTTGTGAAATGATTTTGCAAATAAACACTGTTCTAAAAAGTTAGAGTCACACTAAGTGTCAGCCATATTGGGAAACGTTCTAAAATACTGCAGTGCAGAAACATGATTGCAGTGTGTTACACTTGATTTGAAAGCTTTGTTTTTCCATACAGTAAATTGAAAATCCTCAGACCTCTTTACACACTGTTTTTCTAGTGTTGTATTTCTCACTTGGTGCAGGGTAAATACAAAATTCCTGTACATACAAAGATAGACTGCTCTTCTGTCTCTACCCAAGTACGTCATTGATTCCGCTAAAAACACAAACATAGACTGGTAAGACTTCACTCAACTAGTCCAGTATTATTACTTACAGCTTCACTAATCAATACTTTTTTTATTTTAACAGTAGAAAAGATGACTGTGGATCTCTATACTGTTTGTGTACTCTATCTGGTTTCCTCAACATAATTTTCAGCAGCAGAAGGCAGCTGTTTTCAGCTTTAAAACAACAATACACTACCTGCTTAGTACCAAACAGCAAACAGACAAAGTTAGTGGTTAGTGAGCATTTAGCAGAGAAGAGACAGACATTTCTCTCAGGACAGAACAGAGCTAAAACGAGAATAAATTCATATTGGACTTATATTCATGAGGTGGGGGACACAAACAATGCCAATAAAGCTCCATGTCTGCTGGATGTGTAGGAAACTGTTTCTTCATTGACTTTATAAACAAGTAATATGTCAGTGTTGTGTTTAAAGCTTGTTGCACTGCCTCAAGTGGCCATAAAATCAATTAATGCAAGTTTAAGGTTGTGCAAAGCATTTCACATCAGTTACTGAATGGTCACTGTGTTCTCTATTCTCGCCTGCCAAATAAGTAATCTGTATCTGCTGGTTATGTAAATAAGCAACTATTTACTAAAAAGTCACCTAAAAGGTGATAATATGTCAATGTTGTGTTTACAGCTTGTTCCTGCTCCTACTCAACTAATCAATTAAATGACTGATCATTTCAGTTTTAATAGTCATGTTTTGTAATCAAGTAATCTCAGTGAAATGAAGATTTTAAATCTGAGAACAGAGAGAAGACATATAAATAATAAACAGCCAGTAACACAAAAGTACACAAACAAATGTAAAATTAAGCAAGTTAAGAGACTGATCTAATCCAGGGGTTCCCAGACTTGTTTAGCTGGGATCTAAAAGAGAAACTTGGTGTCACCCTGGGGCCCAGATTAAAAAAAATAAAAAAAATACATATACTCTGAAGTATCCCCTTTATTTTAGTTTCATGTTTGCTTTCAGTGATAGGAGCCATGCAAGTTACTGCTGGGGAATAATTTCCTGATTTTGCTGCTTCATAATAAAAGCTTTGAGATAACAAAATATTAAAAAATAAATTATTGTTAAGAATTTATTTAAATTGAAGCGGCATGTGGTTAAGCAACGTTTTATAGCCGCTTGACTGAAGACGATTCCGTATCAAGACACAAGCGGGCACGAGCAGAGTCAAACTGAGGCAGCACGTCTTCCAGTTGATGCTCACAGTGAAAAATTGTCAAAGAAATACATAAGAATAGATAATAAAAACCAAAGAGGTGATGCTAATCTGTGAAACAATGCCGGTTGTAGGAACTTTCAAGATATTGTTGACTTAGAAACACAATCAAAGTGTGGGGTTTTGTTGTTGTTGTTGTTTGTTGTTGTTGTTTTAATGACTCGGCTTCACCTTAGCGCTCCGAAGTGCCCTGCTGGTGCCTTTCTGCCAGAAAAAAAACACTATGTGGACACGGACCCTTGTAGTTTTAGTCACTGCATTTCTTGACCCTAGCTGTATTTTGCTGTGGTGTTTTAAGATTCTTGTCCTCTGCGTTGAATATCATGAATAAATTGATGCTGCTGAGTGTTACTCTGCTCTCATTCTTCCTGCTCGCACTGCTCGAGGAAATATGTTCTGTATTTGTCTCTGCCAATTGGAAACTCGGTAGTTTGGAAAGTTCTGGTCTAATTAACGTTGCACACTAGATGTCTCGGAAACATATTTGGTCTTAAAGGACCACTGTGTAGGATTCAGTGACATCTAGGGGTGAGGTTGCAGATTTCAACCAACCTAATACACCTTGCCTCACCCTCCCTTCCAAGTGTGTAGAAGAACCTGGCCGCAGAAACACGTAAAAGACCCTCTCTAGAGCCAGTGTTTGGTTTTTGTCCATTCTGGGCTACTGTAGAAACATGATGGTGCAACATGGAGGGAGGAACTGTGCCCTCTGTAGATATAAATGGCTCATTATATTCCCTTTTTGCCTAGATCTCTCTAAATATTACTCAGTGGACTTTTAAAGGCATCACAGAGTAAAAGGCTGAAATTAAAGCTGCAGTCAAAGACAGAAAGCAAATGTTGAAAAGAGTAATGATGATTGTCATGCATTGCCTGTGCAACCTCTGGAGCTGGAAGTAATGAAATTGAGCTTTGGATCAAACTGCTGACGAGGGACGATTCAGAGACGGCAGACCCTCACGCCTCACGCCTCCACTGAACTCGTATAGGACAAATGAGCTCAAGCTTTTAACTCGCCAGTTAATTGTGCCTCATATCTATTGACATGTTTCTAAAGGAACCAAGAATAAAGGAAATCAATGTAGCTGGTCAGTCCTTGGAGGAACCAGGCAGTCAGCTATAACTCTGATAAGGATGGTATTGTTGTAGTTATTTACTTCCCTGCCACTCATGCAGCATTAGTATTTTTCTTCCTTTTGTTTTGCTTTGTTCTTAAGTCTGAAACTGTGGTAGTTATCCCTGATGATGCTAAAATGGAGGCTATTGTTCACTTTGATTGGATCTTCCCCTAACAAAAAGATAATCCTTAATTCTACAATTAGGAAAAGCCAGTCTGGTTGTTTCTAAGAATAAAAAGGTTGGAGCGTAAGGCAAAAAAGAGAGCAATGCCAAGCCTCTGTTTTGTCTGGGAGCCAGAAAAAATAGGCGTGGTGGTGCGGACATGACATACAGTAGCTGTTGGGCGAGCTGGATCCAGGCAATTAATTTAGTTGTTTTGCTGCCGGAAAGCCCTGAAAGCACACAGAGGGAAAATAACTATTACAAATATATTGTGGCGGTTACTTTGGCTGCCCTTTATTTCTCAGTATTCAGACATTCATTAATGTTATCATATTGTTATTACCACAGTTTCTTAACACAGAGGAAACTGTTCTGCATAGTGTTCCCATCCCTCTCTCTCTTTGTTATGAATTAATAATTCTGACTATAATTAAATTGGCTGAGATAAATTTAAATGTTTTGAAATTATCTGTTTTATTAAATTAAGTTTTACATCTTAGTTAAATGACAAATGTGCTGGCAAGAACAGAGAGAGACGTCCCAGTGCATAATTAATCCAAGTCTACAGCCTGACCTTTTGATATTTCTATTGAATGAAGAAAAATCTGCGGCACATTTTAAAATGTTTGTCCTCCATAATGGATGGCAAAATTAAGGTGTGATCACTTATTTCACGGTTTGTAATGACGTTAAATTACATTTCATGCATTTATTAAAGGACACCTTTTTACTTCTTTTTCTTATCAATTGTTTGGATCAAACATACAATATATGCGTTAAAATGTCTAAAACTGTTAGACCTATGTTATATAATTTGTTGATTTGTATACAGATGTTTTAACAGTGGTCAAACCTGGAGAAATACATCATTTTAGTAAAGGTATAGGTGCATTTAATTTGGTCAGCTGTTGCTGTAACTTCTGGGAAAACACAGAATACGTCAGAGTGAGAAAGGAAGTTGGCAAACGTGTCCAAACATAACATGAATAAAACTTAAATACCATGAACATGATTTCACAGACTTCACATCAGTTTTAATCAGCCATGGTGTTTGTTTAACAATGAAGAAAACAGCTTTCATGATCCCACACTACTTCATGACATCATCAAACTGTATCCTCTGTTATTTATTATTGTGAGAGAGCCCCCTAGGTGCAGAACTTGCATATTGTGCGTCTAAATGAAGCACATTATGAAAAAAAACAAAAAAACTTGGCATTTACACTACAGCACAGTAATTTAATAAGTGTGTTTACGTAAAAAGGCGCCATAGATGAACAAATTTGTGACACTTTCAAGCAGGCTTGGTGGCTACTGGACAGCAGAAGTCTGAGGTGAAAAAAATAGGAAAAAGATTCTTGTTTAGTCCGTATGACAATTGAAGTGTAAAAACAGCAGGTTGTGACTTCCTGCAGTTTTGTCTGGAAAAAGCCAGGGTAGATGTTTCCCCCAGCTATGCCAAGCTAACAGCCTGCTACCTCTAGCTTCATATTTAGCATACACATAGGTTGGGTATTGATACCCGCTACCTTTAAGGTATCAACTGAAATAACCCCATACCAAGTAGTATTTCTCCAATCAAACTATACCTGCGTTTGATCTAGAGGAAAATGATTAATCACATGGTTTGCTCTCAGCCAGTCACCGCAAGTGTTCTTAGATTTACTACGTGTGATTTGCCCACTACCACAGCAGCTACAACCCCGACAGTCTGTGGTGTGGTGAGGTCTAGTGTGGTGTATTTGACAGAGTTGGCAGTTCACCATGCTGGGAAGCCTCTAATAGCACACACCTGTGACGTCTGATAAAAATAAATGCATCAAATGTGGAATGCATCAATTTACATGGTGTGTATTGAATCAATATAAAAAAATATATCAATATCAAATAAAGTACTTTATTGATATCAGTATAATTTTAAGGGTACTGGTATCATAATTTTTTAAACTTTAGCCAGCACTAAATGAGAGTAATGTCGATCTTCTCATCTCATTCCCAGCAAGAAGTTTATTCCCCCAAGTGCTGAACTAACTGTAAAGTAAAACTTCTTTTCTCACATCTGCTGATTTCTCCTAACTAAATGTTTTAAGATGAAATAGGGCACATCAAAACATATGACAGATTCAGAATTGGCAGATCAGTTCTGGCAACTCTTGACATTTCTGCATCACTCCAGTCAGTGAGACAGGGACTCCGTGATGCCCACGAGTCATTTCCACCCTCTCTTCTCCGTTATATTTAAACTAGGTCGAATCCAATTACTTAAGTCCAATTCATCCCATCTAAACTTGCAAATGATATCCCCTCCTCTAAGTACACACAGCAATCCAACATTTAAAGCTATTTTTCACTTTTCAGAATCAATTTTTACAACCATATTGCGCTGCAGCTGTGATCAGGTTACTCAGCCAATACTCACATTACAGACTGAAAATATTCCAGCTAACATAATGGAAAAAAATAGTCTCAGTATGAAACCAAGCCATTCTGCCAAGCAGAATCCTCTGATATTCTCACATAAACGGAGCAAAGCACCTTTAATATCAGCCAGAGCCACATCTGCATGCAGCAGGATGTCAGCCCTCATTACACTGCATTTGTGAAATTATATTTGATGCTGGCAGAAAAGGGGAACTGGAAAATGTCCTCAAACAGATATTTCTAACACATTTTGAAGGGGATTTTTCAGTATTTTTCTCCAACTAAGCTGGCTCCCTTCAGTTATCAATTATATAGATATATTGATCCACAAGCAAGCTGCAGATTCTTCAGTATAAAAGAATTTTCAGACTTCGTCTTCTCTGTGGCAAAATTTCTTTATCACAATTATTTCTGCCTTGATTGATACCTTCCCTCCGCCTCTCTATACCATTGGAGGTCTACTTCATCACCGGAGGAAAACAATTTCATCCACTGGCTCCACCTCATTCTCCATTCGACTGTAGAGAGAGTGTGTGTGTAGGGGGACTACAAGCTTTATATTCCTTTCTGCAGGCTGCAAGTCAACACACTAAAAAGCATCTCTTCTTCAATCTGTGGAAAAAAGGAGGAGTTGGGTTCTGGGCAGCTACTGCACAAAGGGAGAAACCACCGAAATCTGCAAGTATTGTCTGGCACTGGAAGAGGGAGATGGAGGAGTGAAAGATCTGAGCAACAGGGGTAAGCCTCTTCGGATTTTCAAAGTGATTGCCTCTGGGAGTGAAGTCGTCGCTTACATCTGCAATTATCACGTCCATTTATCCATTGATGAAGGACTGGTGATGGTTACGCTTGATGGTTTTTGTTAATGGAGAGATTCAGCTGTTTTTCTCATAAAGGAATCATTATGTAAATCAATTTTACCTCCCCCAAGGAGCTCAGTTGCTTTTGTTTATATCTTCACGGCAAAGAATTTGCAAGCCTGAACAGTGGGACAGCTGCATGTTAGGACTCCAGTCACTGCTACCTGGAATTTGTGATACACAAACCTGGAAGATGGTTGTAGAGAAAGCCACTGTGTGTAAATTGTTGCTGTCTAGGGTGGACTGCTAAGAAACAGCATTTGGTGAATAAGCGCCTGCCTTGACACAAGCAATTATGGTTGAAGCACCCACATCCGAGTCAATCGCCCTGGGGCCACACCAGCAGTGTGATGCCCAAGAGACCCCTCTTAAAAACACTGAGTCCAGCTCGCTTAAACCAACGTGGAAAGAGATCACGGTGAGTTTCATTATGAGGACCAAGATCCACGGTTTGAAGTTTGTCTTCTCTCCGGACAAGTCAAAACCGCAGCGAGTCATCTGGATCATGGCCTTCTTTGTTTGTGTCAGTCTTCTCTGCACCTGGTCCTGGAACCGAATCCTCTACCTGATGTCATACCCTGCCATCACCAAGATCTACATGGTGTGGGCTCACAACATGTCCTTCCCAGCTGTTACTTTCTGCAATAAAAAGTCTTCCGTGTCTCCACGCTGACCAAGGAAGACCTGTATCACAGTGGCTACTGGATGGACCTCCTGTATCCTAATCACACCGTCATGGAGAGGAGCCTGTCCATCCTCAAAGACAGCCACAAGCAAGGTCTCCTGAGCCTGCTGGACTTCAACAACTACAGCCCGCATCCCGACTACCGCATCAACACCACCGAGATGATGGGACGTCTCGGTCACCAGTTGGAGGACATGCTGCTGGAGTGCAGGTTCCGTGGAGAAACTTGCACCTCCAAAAACTTCAGCACTGTATGTACAGAAAGAAATATGGTGTTTTGTCAGGTGTTGATTTGAGTGTTGTTTGCAAGGTGTATTAATAATTCATGCAGACATTTGACTACGCACCCTCCAGCTCTCACTCTCTCGGGGGGGTTTTAAGGTGTTGATGTTTCAAAAGCTGCAAACAAGCCTGTCCTGTTTTTACCTCTCAGACATGACAGCTTTTGTCCTTATTAAACTTGATTTCTTCAAGAAGTCACACAAGGGAACAAATACAATGTTACTTTCATGTTGTTGGTGGAAAATCAACGTCATGTCATCATCAGTGACTTCAGTGCCTACTTTATACATTTTTTTCTTTATGGTTTCTCATTCGGTTATATTCGCCCGGGCCAGTTCTTGACTTGCCAGTTGCTTTAACACCTTTTTGCTTTATAACCTGTGACAACAACATTAAGGGAGAAAAATTAGAGCATTAATAATTCAGGCGCCGTAAATCAGTTTGAATTAAAGTTTTAGCTTCTCTAATTAAACATCTGGAGGGCATGTGGAGTATATGGTTTCAAAAATGCAGCTGAGTTCCCATTTAAAACACCAGACATCTATTACACCCATTAATTTGCAAGTAAGCACTGAATGCTGCATGGAAGATGTGGATGACGTTTGCAAATCATAGTTTAGCACTATTTCGATATTTCTATCGAGTACTTTCAAAACAAACTGGAAAGCTTATAACCTCAAAAGAAAATATTTAAAGGGCTTCGATGAAGGAATTTCTGCAGTGAGAAATATGCATGCAGAGTGACTAATTTATTTCAGCAGCACAGAGAATAATTTAAACCTAGGAGCATGCTTGTAGATTTAAAACACTAACCTGTTACTGGCATCAAATTCAGCCACTTGACTTTGCAGATCTGTGCATCTAGATTCCATTCAAAGAAAAATCTAACTGCAACAGAGGTGGCAAAAGAACACACATTCTTAACTCGAGTGGAAGTACAGATATTTGTGTAAAACAAAAGAGAGCCTCTGGTAAAAGAAGTACTGATTCAACTTCTTAACTTCAGTAAAAGTGAAAAAGTACAGGCTATGAAATGTACTAAGAGTGTAAAAGTAAAAAGTTGCCGTCTGAAGGACATTTCTACTAGCTGTTTCTGTGCAAAGATAAATGAACCTCACCTTTTCTCTTGTCTTGTCTTGTCTATTCGATCATGTTTCATCTTATACGTTGTTTTGTCACGTCTGTTCTGTGTGCTCTGCACTGATGGATACATCAAGGAATCGTCTTTTTTCTTTGTGTTAGTCCCACCCATTCAGACTGAACTCGGTCTTGATTTGGGATATGAATGATTAGTCACTAATTGATTATTCACGTTAAGAATATAACTGATTAAAATATATTAATTGATAATTAATCAGTACTCTACCAATGGCTGTATTTTCACCTCATTTAACACTGTTTTGTCTGGTGGAGTCATTTGTTGAATAAGGACATCTTCAATGAGAGAAGAGAGGAAAAAAACAAGCAATAAAGGAAAAAAACACGTTTTGTATCATATTAATTAATAACGATTAGTCAATGAATCAGTTGTTAGTGTTTTTAACTACCAATTAAGTTAAATGCAGAAAATATGAACCCTTGTCATGATGTTGAGGTGGTGGTGCACACCGATGCAAAATAATGAATAATTCCTTTCAAATGCATTAAAACTAGCCTGTTTTGAACATGTAAGGAGTAAGTCCAGATATATTTGTGTTAAAATGAGGGGAGGGTAAAAGTAAAGAAATATCAGAAAAATAAATACTTGAATAAATTACAGATACCCTAAAACTCTACATAAGTACAGTAACAGTAATTATTTGGGAAGTATTTGTAATTTGTTGCTTCTCACCTCTTAACTGGGACAACTTCAGCTTGCTTTGAAGCAGTTTGAAATGCAAAGTCCTGCACAGTACCAGATGGCAGCTTTCCATGGTGGCGTCCATGTGTTTTGCACAAACCAGTGCAGAGACTGGTTTGCAGAGTCTCCACTGTCTGTAAAATCAGTTTTCATGGCCAGACGGGACCTAATTGGGATCTAAACTGTGTTGGGTGCTTGCATCTTAAGCAACACATGGCGTGACTGAACAGAAGCTCCCGTTTTATTTGAACTTGAATCTGCATCTTTAAAAATAGGTTTCTAGTTACTTTGCGGACCTCATTATGTAGCCAGCAGGGGGAAAGGACCAAAGCGCTGTCTTATCTGTCTGAGCTGCATGTAAGTCTCTCCGAGTCTGGACATGGAACACTGACTCTGATCTCCTGAGATCAGCTTTGCCAAGCTGGTTTTTGCCAACAGCACTCTTACCGTGACCTCACCACACTGGGTAGAGAAAATCAACCATAGGATGACATCCCTTTCCTTTCTAACTTGTTGTTTAAAAAGCGAGAGAGTCAGATTGTTGAGAGAGTCAGCAAAAACATCATCCCAGCAGCCACATTTCTTGTCAGGATGTTACAATATACCACCATCATTAAAGTTTGATCTGCCCAAATCCACCAAGTTGACAGATTCGTCTGGCATCATGACATGAAACAGCAGTATCTCAGCAGTTGAAGACGCAATCGATCCAATGAGTGCCACAGGGGAACTAACAATTAGCCAATCAGCACTGCGGGCGGGACCAATGTTGTCGTCAAGATGTCGGCAAGCTGTGTGCTGGAACCAAGGAGGAATAATAACAAAAATGACAATGCTATAGACAAGATACACACTGCGATTGAGGCTGTTCTAAATCGATTAAAAGTATCAATTACTTTGAAATCTGAACATCGCTCTGCTTGAAGGCATTAATTCAAAGGGCAGAAATGACGTTAGATTGTTATACGTTTGTCTCTGTTTGTCTTCTGTCTGATGATAAGCACCATTAATGTATGAAGTGTAGCTCAATGTAGAAAATCACTCTTAATTGTAATTCAGGTAATCTGAGAGAAGACTGGACTTCTAATCCTCCTCTTGGCGCTGTTTTCAGGGTTTAGAAGATGTAGGCTGCAAGGGGAGACTTTGGCCAATCACAGATCAGCAAGATATTTATTTGTTGAGTCTGGTTCCCAGAACATCAGTATTTTATGACCTGGGAATGAGGCTCAACAACCAACTATCTTTCTCCAGAAACCCCTGCCCTCACTTTAATAATTAATGTTTATATTACCTATGAATTTGTTGCATTGAAATGTGGTCCAGTTTGAATTCCCCTTTTGGAAATTTCCTTGAATAATTTGAGATTTTGAATAGATTCCATTCAGGCATAATTTCTCAGATGTTGAAGTTTTTCATGTTAAATTTTGGTGTCTGAATTTAATTTCAAAGTTCTCAACTCAATTTTAGAAATCTGCAAAAGACCAGTTGACTTGAAGCAACTTCACTAAAGGTTCTGTGATATAAATTATACAATTTTATTGGATGTCAGTTGCTTATAAAAATTCAAATCCTTCTGGCCTTTCTTTGCTTCCACATTTTTATTTAGGATTTATCAGGGATAGGTGCTAAAATTTTCAAGTGCATTTTAGGTGGCCTAAATGTAAACTTGTCTTGTCCACTTTTCACATGAATTGTGATGTGGTGTTTATCGAAGGCATAGTTTCCAATGAAAAATGAGCTGGACTTCTTGGCTACCCACCACAGTACATTATATCCAGATGGGTTATGTGCTAGCCTGCTAGCCCCTAACACCTGCTTACATTCACTCCTAAATTGTTGTTGCTGACTGTTTTGTTTTAGTACGCCTTTTGTGTTCCTGGTTCTTCTTTAAGGATTGTGTTAGCAGTTTGAGTACACTTAGTAAAACCCATACCTCCATAGCTCCAACACATTGGTAGCTAGCTGGTGATGAGTATTGTTTGCTGTTTTCATAGAATGTTCAACTAAAGCCATGAAGGAATCGGGATGTTTTTTGAACTGTAATACTGTGTTGGTAAAGGGGTAAAACCTGGTGGCTACAGGGTGCCTGCCTGCATGGAATATTTGGTGGCCACAAAAAAAGTTTTGTGGCTACAGGTTATTGGTCCATGATGAATGTCAAACCCTGTTTCTGATTTTCCAGTATGATCACGACTATTTAACTCCCATTGAAATATATAGTTAAATATGTAGTTGTTTGCTGGGAGCATGTTGCACTTATAATCTGACTAACTTGTGACTGTGTGTAGCCATATGTAGGAGTTGTCACAATTTCAAATGGTGTAAAACTATTTATAGCGGTTCTTAACACTGCAGGTTTTCTTGTTGTGTTGAAATGCATGAAGAATAGATATTCTAGTTCCTCAGAGGGTTGCATAACCAATCAATTATACAGTTTCACAGTCTTATCTCAACATGATAGACTTATCTGGAATTTACTGAACCCCTCAAGCTGTATTCAGATATTTAAGTTTTCTTAGTTTTTATCCAAACTGTAGACTGAATTTAAAATGTCACTATTTCTCATCATGATACAAATTTATTTTTGCTTGTTATGCAGAAGATAGAGACTTTTCCAATCACAGGGGAAATCCATAAACTCAACAACAAAAAAAGTCAATCTGTCAAATGTGAGTCCTGAAGCAAAAGCTGAAAATAAATAACTCAAGCCAACTGGATTAATTAGATCAGAAAGAGATTTTGTGTGAGCAAACTTACTGCAGCAATTGCACATCAAACGTTAAGTACCGCTGAGCTTCATTGGCACAGGTTGGTCTCTTAACAAGTTTGTATGTCAGGACACACAAATGTCTTTTAGAAACCCAATTTAGATTTTGTTTGTGTGTCCAGAGAGCTTCCACCTCAGATGTTTCTTATTTAATGACGGCAAACTACTACATTCACTCTTAGTTACTCGGGGGAAATTTAGAGTGAAATTGGGTAAAGATTGATAGCTACTGCCACCGCTGCTGCTAAGGAAAGCTCATTAATTCCTCAAATCAGAGCCAGGTGCCTGTTTAAAGCCAGTACTGCTTTCTCTGATAATCACAAAACCTCTGCAATGATTAGCTGTCCTGCACAATTACAGGCTGACGTGTAATACATCTCGTACAGGTGCACAATTTACCACAGCACAATGGAGAGGCTTTGACTTTTCATTTACCCTGCTGTTTTTTTTCCCCTGTCCTTTACAGATTTACACACGCTACGGAAAATGCTACACATTCAACTCAGGATTAGATGGCAACCCTTTGTTGACCACATTAAAAGGCGGCACGGGGAACGGCCTGGAGATCATGTTGGATATTCAGCAGGATGAGTACCTGCCTGTTTGGGGAGAGACAGGTCAGTGCAGCTTTTTCTGATATTTACAGTAACATTTTAACTTGTATAACCCTTGATGAAAATCCCTTCGTCTTGTTGAGTCACCGTGGAAATCCCAACTATTCTTCTATCATCACTTGATATTACAGTTGTCAGAAGTATCAATACTTTGTTCCATGTTTAAAAACAATACAATATCCATTAATTATAGTATTGAATATACACTGTACAAATGAAATTTGTACAGTATAAGTTTTCAAAAAGTTAGTGCCCAGGCAAATTTTAAGTTGACTGAATTTGAAAGACAAATTGAGATAATTTTATAATGAAACAAAACAAAATAAGCTTTTCTTGTCAAGTAAACTTGATATTAATTCAGTTGTACTTGAGAAAATGTGTTCAATAAGCTTAAGATCTTACCCAACAACTACTCAGTCACTGACAAAAACTTTAAACAAATTTGATGTCCTTTTATATTTTCTCAGTATAAAAGGTCATGTTTTACACAAAGAACATAAAGCTGCAGCTGCAGTTCCAGCATTGGCACGAAGACAATATGTGAAACTGCTCCCAGTGAATTTATTAAATTTTAAGTATAAGGGGGTAGAGACTGAGTTCAATACTGACCTTCAGCATGCTTTGCAGTGTTTTCATCACTGTGAAAACAAGCAGTAATAACGCAACTTAAAGTGTATTGTTTTTATTGTATATGTTTCCTTTAAACTATATAAAAGAAGGGTCTGGAAAGTCTGCGAATATGCTGATTATGTTTCTTTAGAAACTTAATTTAATGATTTGATTGAAGTCTGTACAGTACGTTCGTTAAACTCATCATTTCAAATCAAAAGTCTTGAGATGTAGTTAGAAGAACTCGTGTTTATAAGGTCTGAAGTGTTTTAAAAATTGAATAGAAATTTTAAGTTTAACGTCACTGCAGGAGTTTTTAACTGGTTTTAACAAAGTTCATTTATTTTCAATGTTATATTTTGCGGTTATGGCGGGGGAAATGCCACCACTTTTGTCCACAGGGGCCTCCAAAATTAACTAAATATGAAAGGTCCTTGTAGTAACTTACTTGAATAAATAAAGCTTGTATATTTCCATAAAGAGAAAAGATTAGTTGATTCCACTGAATTCTTGTATGACTTTTTACAGTGTACCAAACCCATAAAAAATATCTAAGTCGGGACCTCAGTTCAGTTCAGTCTTAATTATTCTGCCTGAAATTGGCAATTTGAAAAAAGTGACATTTTATGTGCCTAAGACTTTTCTTCTTTCCTTGCCGTCGAAAGCAGTATTGAGTACCGTTATTTTTAATACTACTGTTTTATCAAAGTGTACAAATCTAGTATTGTGACCACCCTATTTGATATAGATAACAAAATCCAAAGATTTTCCGTGGTTTACTTAGTCACTTACTGCTAAATGTCAGCAGAGTTTACACTACACAGAAGTGATATACTAGCATTTTTAATAGGATATTATCTTGATATGTCTCTCCCTGTCTACAGCTGACATCAGGTCTAATAAAAATGCTTCATTGACATATTGTCTTCAATTTATGGCAGGCAACAACGACACTGAACCATACATTCATAAAGTGTACAGCATGTAATAAATCATTGGTTGTAAATCTGTTTATACCATCCAACACTCTAACCTATGAGTATCTCTCAGATATTAGCCTTCTGCATGAGGTTTTGGAGCACTTAGTATCAATGCCAGTGCCAAAAAACGGGTTTCCGTGGGCGATCGTGCTTGTTGTTACATTTTCTGGCGTGCTGTATCCACAGATGAGACCTCCTATGAAGCAGGCATCAAGGTTCAGATCCACAGCCAGGACGAGCCGCCCTTCATTGACCAACTGGGATTTGGTGTGGCCCCTGGTTTTCAAACTTTTGTGTCATGTCAGCAGCAACTGGTACCTAATGTCCAGCCTCCTCCCCTCCAACCTCGACCTCTTTTTTGCTCCGCTTCATTCTGTGTTTGTCCCAAGAATCCTCGCCAACCAGTGCCCATTACCTCTGTGTCACAGAGCCTGGAGCAAAATCAGATCTTTGATTTAACTTGTGAAGGAAATGTGCAGCTAAGGTGTTATATAAACACCCAGTTTTTCTGAGTGCATGAAACAGAGGAATTATAGCAGCCAAGGAGTATTGACAAAGCAGGGCCAAGTAATGATTGGATGCAAGCGTACAAGCATACTGTGCTTATCTGAGCCAAAAGAAACTCAGACAACACAGCATGCAAAAATATCTGGCAGCCCAGAGTGTTTGTTTTACTTTTCATATTGAGTCTTCCCTACTTTTAGCATGGGAGAAAAAATATAAATACAGCTTATTTGAATGCTGTGAAAATTGTCTCAAGTGGCACATTCAAAGAGAAGGCAGAAAAAAGCTGTGAGGAAGACTCGGAATCCACACAGCCACGGTTAACAGGCTTTAACGATCAGAACATTAACTCTGATTAATAAAAAATAAACCGAGTTTAAAGTGTTTGAAGAGAGAATGAACAATTTCTTATAATTAACACCCTTTAACGAAAATTTTAAAGTAATATTAAACATTATGAATGTTTTCTCTCACTGCTAAAGTGGTCTATTGGCAGCAGCATTTAGCCAAAATCAGACTGCTTTAAAGACTCTCTATAAATAACTGACCTCTGAAGACTTCCTCTCAAGACTTATTGCATCTTGAGGGAAAGATGATAAAACTATCATCATGTTTTTGATGTTAGAGTGAACTATTAAAAGAAGCCTGGTGCACATGGCATCATATTATTTTGTTTCCCAATTCCACTAATGCTTAAAGTCTGCGTCATTAGGCAAGACATATGACCCACGGCTATTTTGAAGACATTTTAAAATGTAATAAGACTTAGGGACACAGTAAAGTGAGTGTTTTAGCACAGATGTCAATGGAAGCGGAAAGTTTTGTTGACTGTAGAAAATTAGATCCCTTCGCTGCCGTCAGTGAAGGATGAAAAGTAAAAATTGATTGGAAAGCCACTGTGCAAGGTCTTAACACTGAGCTTGCATGGATTTCCAATCTAAATTTAATGAAACTGTACGGCAGTTATCTGATGTTGCCAAGACAACAATTTCTTTTTTCTATTCTAGAATAGCACAAACACCAGTGTTTTGATTTCCAGAAGGAAACAGTGACAGAATAGTGAAATATCACAATGAAAATGGTGCCTGTGCCAGAAAGAATTCCAGGTTTTTGCAATGATTACCTTTGAGATCAAGTGCATTTTTGTATTGTGCTGCAGACTCATTAAAATTTCTCCCACATAATCAGTCCTTGTGAAATAATGGATACTCCAGCAGCTAATCAAATTCATTATTTTAGCCATTAATCAAGCCTAATTTGAGTGATTTTGCTCCTAAAGTTAATGGTCTTGGTCAGTTCATGAGCATGAGATAAATGATCACAGAAAATCTGCCACCCTTGTTTTTAGCAGAATAACATGGGATGATTGAGAGAAAACAGACACTTGGACACCACAAAGATGACAAATGTTATTTTTGGGAAACAGTTTGGAAACATGTAATGTATCTTTCTCTTTCTCTGTACGAGTGCTGTAAATATGCTCCAAGTGTATCATCATTCAGCCATCTCCAAGAAGTGCATCCGATCTATTAATCAACATCATCAAGTTTCCATGTGAAAGAAAAAGTCACGGATTGTCATTAATAATCATGACACGAGCGCCCACACCAGTGACAGCTAAAAGACGTGTTTACGACCTAAAAGATGGGTTGAATTAATTAGACTGTCATTAAAGCCTGGCCAGCATTAATTTCAGTCAATCTCCAGTGAGTACAGTGACACTGCTCTCAGTGTATTAATAGACAGCTGGCTGAAGCACTTATGATTTCAAGACTTTTCATTTGTTAAGCTTTCTGTCAGAGGAATTCAGTTTTTAATAGGAGGCTATGACTCCCAGAGCCATGAGAAGTACGCCGCCAAATTATGGACTAGAATTATGTAATGGTTCAAACTGAGCTGTGGCCTCACCAGTGGTGGAAAGCAAGTACAATTTGAAGGTACTTTACTAAAGTATTTACATTTTGTGCTTCTTTGAACTGAAAATTGTACTTTTTACTGCACTATATTTATTTGACGGCTGTCGTTTAATCTTCAGCTAATTGTAAAATACAATTAGCTGAAGATATATGGTGCGTTCCATTTGAACTGGGAAGCCCCTGAAGTGGAATTTCTAACTTGGGAAATTTCACCGACTCAAAATGCAAGATAGCTGCTCCACACACCAACGGTAGTGAAAGCTGTTTATTAGCACTACTGTCTTTTATGTCTCATTAAATCAGTTGACAACACAGTAGTGTCCGAGTCCAAATCTGTGGACATGTTGCTGTGGCTTTCATATATGCAAAATACAGCTTCATGCATTGTTATCAAGCACAAAATTCATAAAATAGTGGCTGGTCGAGTTTGGCCACATTGCCATGTCTAAGATATCTGACTCATTGATGGGACTTTCTCCCCCCTAAACTTTTCAGATGGTTTCATTTAAATTACCCACAGAGGTATTTTTTTTTCAATATTTCATTAAGAATCAAATATTAGAGAAAAAGTCCAAAGTATTAATAGAAATTTGTATAGCAGAACTTTTGTTTTTCCATTTCCCATTAATCATCTCATGGACCCTTAGATTTCTCTTGTGACCCTCTGGAGGGACACAACCTCTAGGTTGGAAACCACTGAACTCAACTACAAAACTTCTCTGTATGAGGCAGTTAAACCACCACTGACCACTACTAGCACATTGATTCACCAGTATTAACAGTCTAATAATGTAAAATATAATAATATATAATTTGCAGAAAAGTACTGTTGCTTTTGATATTTTAAAGGGATAGCTTGAATTATTTGATGTCAGGTTGTATGAGATACTTAAGATAGTCACTGTATTATCTACAGGTGATGTCGGTAGGCAAATCCCCACTTTGGAGAAGGAAAGAGGGGTAACGGCACGTGAGCAAGAGAATGCAAAGTTATTTTAACCACTTAAAAAAAGCCAAATATCACTCTTCTGAAACCAACAAAACTCCATAGACAAAATCAGTCATTTTCCCTCACAGAACACAGGGTTTCCCTCACTACCATCCCTTCTGTTAGTTTGTGTTATTGTGTGCCTTCAGCCAACACCTTGACAGCAGTAGACCAGCAGCTCTCATGTTCTGAGGTAGAATTACTGATTTTGCCGATGGTTGTTTTGGGGAGAGTCATATTTGGCTTCTTTAATGGCAGTTTCCCATCAGTAAAGACTGTCTGATGGCAAAGTAGTGGTGGTGAAAACATTCTGAATATAGTGTACCCCTAAAATGATAATGACTTTTTTAGGTGGATTTTTTTAAGTGGCTAAATACAGCAGTAAATTGCCTATCAGCTTCTGTGCTGGTACTTCTTTCTGCAAACTGCAGGCATGTCAGCCAGCATCTACTGTAGCTAATACGCTGACTATCAATAAGCACCTCATATAACTCTGCATCAAATAATCTGAACTAACCCTCTAAATACATCCTGATCATGATTCTTATGTACTTTTATTTAAGCAAGATTTTAAATTAATGACTTTTACTTGTTTTGGAGTTCTTATACATCACGGTATTGATACTTTTACTTAAGGAGAAGATCTGGGTGCTTCTTTCACCACTGGTCCTTAGTCAGGCTTGAGTGGATGTAAGAGGAGAATGGCTGAATGACCCACCAGTTCACCACTGCTGCAGAGTCTTCACGCACCACTGGGAGTTGTAGCTGTTTGGTTGTTATACTAACAACAGGCTGTGTTTCTGTCCGGAGGGGTTGACCACTTTCTGTCCCTCGCCTTGCTGTTGCTCCTCTTATTATTTTGATAATGATGTGGGCTGTGTTCCCTCACCCCCCCGCCCTAGATGAGACGTCCTATGAGGCCGGCATAAAGGTACAGCTTCACACTCAGTCAGAGCCTCCTTTCCTCCATGAGCTGGGCTTCGGGGTCGCCCCCGGCTTCCAAACGTTCGTTTCCACCCAAGAGCAGAGGGTAGCGTATGACTGTCTGGGCTTGCTGCATGCCACAAATGCTGTATTGTTAAATAAGCTACACACCCATCATCAAGATCCACACTTTTCATCTGCTGGTCTCCTCCCCCTCCCTCCCCGAGGAATGGATCCATCTGTCTCCCCCTGTGTGCGGCTGAAGCAACGACATGCAACAACATCTGCAGTCCGTCCTTGTCTCATTGTCTTCTCTGTTTAATAGATATCAGTAAGGAGCAGCTAATGTGTCTCATTTCAGCTTTGAGCCATTCATCCAAGTCTGTATCTTCATCAGAGCTGTTGTTTGGCTTTACCCTCTCACTGCCATGACCAGTTCTGTTGACATTTTCATTTTTGTTCGTTTTGCTTTTATGTGTTCTCGGGGCGATCCACTGGACCGCTACTTAATGTCATCTGGAGGGACCAGACAATGTGATTCATTAGGTTTTATTACCCACGAGGACTCTGGCATCAGTTTGAAGTCTAGCACCAGGGTTTTATCTCCAGTATAACTCCAGTTATGAGAGAGTCTCTGGTAAATGTGATAAAGCCTTTATTATATTCCATTTCTAGCCCAGTTTACAGGGATAGTTCGGATTATTTGATGTTGGGTTGTGTGAGGTACTTATTGATAGTGAGAGTATTAGCAACAGTAGATGCCACTCGGCACACCCCCAATTACCAGAAGCATAGAGGGGCACCAGCACAGAAGTTAAGCAGTGGACTGCTGTGGACAAGGTGGACAAGGCAACAAAAGGTGTTTTAATCACTTAAAAAAAGGTTTACCTAAAAAATCAATACCAGTCTAAGTGTACACTATATTTAGGATATTTTCACCACTTTACTTTGCTGTCAGACAGGAAACAGACATCATAAAAGCCAAATATTGCTCTCTTCAAACCAACCAAACTCCACAGGTGACATCAGTCATTTTATCTTGCAGAACACGGGAGCTCTACTGCTGCCTCGATCTGTTAGTTTGTTTGAGAAGAGTACAGAGAAGTCACACAATAACACAAACTAACTAATTGAGGCAGCAGTTGACCAGCCCCTCCTGTGTAGGCAAAGGTAAAATTACTGATTTCACAAATGGAATTTGGTTGGGTTGGAGACAGTGCTGTTCAGCTTATATACATACATCAGGAAAGGCTGTGAAGCAGTGAAAATGTTCTAAACAGGGCTCAACAATAAGGACTGACTTTAGTTGAATTTGGATTGTTCTTCCTTGCCCATGTAAGGACAATGCTATTTCACAAATAATTCTGGAAACTGGGCAAGTGGTAGAAATAAATTAAACTATTAAACTATTTTGATAGCCTTTTGAAGAGCCTTTCATGCAAAATGGTTTAAAAAAATTGCTCTTTTCAGCCCCTCAAACATGGAGATTTTCTGCTTTTCTCCATTCATCATCGTAATAAAGAAAATATCTTTGGTTTTAGACAAAACAAGACATTTATAGACATCACTTTGGACTTCACTATTTTCTGACATTTTATAGACATTGCAGCCCTAGACTGAACACAGCAATCAACTTTAGTCTTTGTTGTTATTTAATAATCCCTAATAAATAGAGCCAAGTAAAAATTGACTCTGGGTAAGTAGATTGAAATGAAAAAAAACAAAGCAAAACAGATAAAATAAACTGATATTGATTGATAGTGACTGTTTTATGTGATTCGATTACCTTTTGTTGCTGAGCGTGTCCACAGCAGTTCATTGCTTTGCTTCTGTGCTGGTGCTCCTCTCTGCTTCTCCAAACTGGGAGTGTGTCGACCGCCATCTACTGTAGGAAATACACTGACTATTGATAAGTGCATCATACAACCCCACTTCAAATAAACTGTCCCTTCATGGCTCCTCCTTCAGTGAGTTCCACTCTATCTTTGTCACTTTTAATTGACTAAATGACCATCAGATTGTCAGGGTTAGCCTGGTTAGAGCCGATGGAGCTGCTTGGGAGTTACAGTGACAATACCATTATCATGTCCCTGTGAAGTTTGTCAGGAAGAAGCCTTTGGCATTGATTGCTGGCAGGCTCCCACTGCAATTAGTATCTACATGCTCAAATGCCCAAGCAAGCATCGGTGGCCTTCATAAATAATTGGTTAGTTTTTGTCATGAATATGAGTAGTAGGCATTCATTACCATAAATTGCTGTAAACAAGACTTTAAAAGCAGACTGAAAGTCAGGCTGGTGGTTAAATGTCAGTGTGTTTGGTACACAAAAAAGGAGTTCCTTTAAAGTGTTAAAGAGAGCTCTAAAAGATTGCACACACATACACATACACACGGGGCACATTGCTGCAGATATAAGACGAGCACCATGGGTCTAATGTTTTGTGCGAACCAAAAGCTTAAAATTCAGGCATTAAATATTCCTCATTAGTAGATTCATTTAGAATTCCCTGAGTTACCCATAAATGTAATGACCTGCTCTTCACCTTTTAATGGGAGTTTTACCTCTAATGAGACTGCATACTGACTGTACACTATGTCTTCACTTCATTGTTAAATTCACAGGCAGTCAGGGTAGGTTTGTAATAAACTCTCATGGGTTTAGATTAGAAAATCTAAATAGTTAATCAACAGTAAAGCAACTTTTATAACCTCCTGGAGAGTAGATTATCCACTAGGACTTATTTATCAGATGTTTACTGGAAAATAGGATGTGATTCTCTGTACAATGTCTGTTAAATTCAGTCCAATTTTCATGTATTTGTTCATTCAAAAACTGTAAACTGTTTATTGTTCTGTTCTCAGGGTTGTAAAATTTGTCCATTGATTGTGGTGTCCTGTCTGAAACTACATATTTTTACAGAGTTTCCTTAAGCTTGTCTCTATTCCCATGGTATTCTGCTTCCTACCGGGGACTAGACCTGCATCAGTAATGTTCTGCATGACGTCTGCTTGCTGCTATACATGAGCAATAATGTTGGTGTGACTGGACATTTTGTGCCAGTATTGTCACATTTTCATTTAAATGCTTCTGTATTTTACTTACTTTTTTTTTTTTTGTGTTTGAGACATTTGTGTTGGGTTTTGTCAGCTTGTTGTCTTCTTTTGTACCTCTGCTGTACTGGGCTTGCATTATGTTATTCGTTGTAATCCTGTGTGCTGACTTACTGAGGGAAAACATGTGCTGTTTTGCTCTTTCAGCTTCAGTACCTCCCTCCGCCTTGGGGAGACTGCAAGTCTACTCCCATAGACTCTGAATACTTCTCCACATACAGCATCACCGCCTGCCGCATTGACTGTGAAACCCGGTACCTGCTGGAGAACTGCAACTGCAGGATGGTTCACATGCCTGGTATGAGCTCAGAAAGGCTTGTCCAATTAATAAAATGAGGCAGATACCTGTCTCCACATGAAGATTTTTGGTTGCACTTTATTTTACAGACTCTAATAAGAAGTAACAAGCTTTGTATTAAATGAGACAAAAATTAGACAAAAAATTTTGTATGATTTCATACAAAAATTAGAAACTGTGGCTTGCTACATTATAATAGTGAACCATTAGGTGTGTAGTTGTTTATTAGGATATAGTTGTTTGTTTACTGTCTAATAAAGCACATATTACTTCTAGTTTTTGTCTCATTTGATAAAAGGTACGGCTTGTTATGTTATAAAATAAAATGTGACCTTTTGTACATTATATGTGTAATTATTTTCACTTTTATGTCATCTTAAACAGGAACCTCCACAGTTTGCACACCTGAGCAGTACAAAGACTGTGCTGACCCAGCTCTAGGTGAGCCCACACACTTTACTGCATAACTATGAAATGTTAGAAGGATAATTTTGCATTAATGTATGAATTCAACCAAGTGTTCAGCAGCAGAGCCATGAGACTGTTCCCTCCTTTATATAATACCTCTGTAGCTTTAACTTGAAATTGCTTTAATCTCAGACAGTGCTGAAGCAAAAATAATAAAGTAAAATTATTGTTTAAAAATTCCATTAGGAAGATTTGTGATGTGTCTATGCTTCGCTGATATCAAATAAATCCCATGGAGCTAGTTTTTCTCCCTCTGTATTATAGCTTCAGTCATTATTTGCTTTCATGGAAAGTGAACGATGGCAGCGAATGAAGTTTTTCTGTCGTGTGCAGGGATATTTTTAGCAGAGCCTCTGTGTGCAGGTTTGTTTGATTCTTCGCAGTGATCACAATATTTTTAAATGACTTTGATCATCCACAGACTTTTTGGTAGAGAAAGACAACGATTACTGTGTGTGTCAGACCCCCTGCAACATGACTCGCTATGGCAAGGAGCTGTCCATGGTTAAGATCCCCAGTAAGGCATCTGCTAAATATCTGGCTAAGAAATTCAACAAAACTGAGCAGTATATTGGGTAAGTATTATTTAGTAGCAGATCTCAGCCTCTCTTCTTCTTTTTTTTTTTCTGTGGATGGATGGATGTACTGTGGCATAGCATGACCTGGGTCTCCATCGTTCACCTTCAATGTAACATAATGAAAGATAGTTACACAGGAAATGCGAGATATCATTTGTGTAACATGACATCACTGGAAATAAACTGATGTGCTTTTGTCTGTCTTCTCTCCAGAGAAAATATATTGGTCCTGGACATCTTCTTTGAAGCTCTGAATTATGAGAAGATTGAGCAGAAGAAGGCATATGAAATTGCAGGGCTTCTTGGTAAGATTCCCGCAGTTTTCAGATTCATTGTGACAGAAAAATGTGGTTGACCTTGGTATCAGCACTCTCAGCGGGCCCCCACCGCGCCGTACATTTCACATCGTGTGTTCATGCCTGGTGCTTTGAGGTTTCCTCTTTGAACTATGAAACAGGCTGAACACATTTTCATAATCTGATGCTCTTGCAAGATCGGCCGGGTTGGGTCTGATGAGGAGCTGGTGCTGGATGGACACTTTTGACAATTCTGCTCAGATTACTCTGAGAGATACTGAATTGGAAGTGACAGCACGGGGAATGGTTTCACGCACCATTGTTCAATTACTGTACCTGCCAATATCTGTTAATCTCTTTTCCTCTAGGTGACATTGGAGGCCAGATGGGGCTGTTTATCGGAGCCAGTGTTTTAACAATACTGGAAATATTTGACTACCTATATGAGGTAAAGTGATGGTTTTAGCCAATCATATTCAATTTATTCTTGTCCTAGTCTACATAAAAGCAAATAGTTAAAGCTGCAGTAGGTAAAATTATGTTGAAATATCTCATTTTGACCATTGCATGCCACCAATTATATTTTATAAGAGTTCTTTTGAAAAAAGAACTCAGTGTCTGTGACCACCTGCCCCTTTGTATTTAGTATTTTAAAAAACAGGACATGTTCTGAATCATAAAACCAGTTTCTTTCTTTAACTTTCACTGTTTCTTACCACTGAGTTGGACGTAACTAGCAGAGTAGAGCAGGCAGTTAATTAGTTTGCTAGTTAGTTTTAACAGTTGACAAAATGGACTTTCATGTTTGGTGTGTCATTTGGTGGGAGGGCCTTGGCGTAGTGATACAAGACAGTTGAAAGCGAGGTGGAAGGTTTTACACTGTATATTCAAATTGCTTACTGCAGCTTTAAGTGTAACACTTGAGAGCTAATTGAGTTTTTACCTTGTAAAATAAGTAAACCATATCATTTGAATAGATATTTGTACTTAAAGGAATTGTTTGACATTTTGAGAAGAAGCTTATTTAGACTCATGTCTGTCTGGTAAACATGGTGCTACAGCCAGCAACCAGTTAGCTTAGCTTAGCTTAGCATAAAGGCTTGAAAGAGAAACAGGTAGCTTGGCTCTGTCTGAAAATAACTAAAGTGACATACAGCACCTCTAAGAAAGGGATAATGTACAGTGAGCAGGCTATTATTGCAAAATAAACTCTGACAAGGTGGTGCAGGACCCCAACGCAAAGCTTATTTCACAGCTATTTACTTTAAAAAAATACATCATTTGACAAAAATGTTACAACTGTAAAAATGATTTTATTGCTCCTCCACAGTCTATGAACAGAACTGCAGACCTAGCAACATTGCAAATACCTCACGTCACCCTTCCCATCCAAGTGTGTAGGTTAAAATGTGGTGGCTGCAAAACTCGTAAAAAGCATGAAAGGCTGTATTTAGAGTCACTACATTTTGCACTACTGTAGAAACACATGGTGCACACGGCAGCCTCTATGGAAGAGCACCTGTGCCCCTGTAGGTATAAACAACTCTCTCTAAGGTAATGAAAATACAACAATTCTAATTTTCAGGCAATTATACACTAATGAAAACGTACTCATGAATATTGTATTAAATTTTTGGCATATTCTGCCCATAGATCCTCCAAGTCCTGCACACTGGACATTTAAATCGTCAAGGTGTGACTTTATGGCGAGTTATATACCAAACTGTTTCAATGGGAGCAGTAAATATCTGGTTGCCTGACATCTGCTCCCACCAAGAAATAGTCCGGCACATAAACTCCAGTAAAATCACAAATTGCAGTTCTTGCTCGTAAGTTTTTGTTGGAATTAAAGTAACAAAATGTAACTTTTTTTGTTCCAAGACTTTATGCTAAGCTAACTGGCTGCACAGTAGCTTCATGTTTACTGCACAAACATGAGAGTGGTATCAATCATGTCATCTTACTCTCAAATAAGCATGTTTACCAAAATGTAAATACAATTGTACTGCTAATGTTAAGTCTTAATGTCACTGACCATGTGTGAATAATGTGTATCTGATGTTTTTGCATTTAGGTGTTTAAGGATAAGGTTTTGGGTTACTTCATACGCAAGAAACGGCCACAGCGTTGTCAGAGCGACAATCTGGTAATTTTAGCCTCTCAGAATGCATTTGACTGAATGAAATGAATGTAATGTGATATTAGATGAGCTTGGGAATAACAAAAACAACAACAACAAAAAATGTCTGCTAACAGTTGGAATGCTTTTAATGAGCAGCACCAGAAAGAAAGCAAAGCCACAGCACATTATGTCATCATTAGTTTCAGTTTTCCATGCAGAAAAGATCGTTAATAATACATAAACATTGTTTTTGTTGCACAGTATGAATGCATAAACAGTGTATGTAATGGTCTACAAACAGTACTCTTTATTTACATATTGAATATTAAAGGGAATCAGCACAGATTGGTGCTTGTGATGACAAAAATCTACAATAGTTTTTACAGATGGAATGCGGACAAGTATTAACAAGGAGGAAACTGACTTTGTACGCTTCTTTTTCTGAGCTTTGTTGTGTTTGACTCCTTGAATTTCACTGAACTACAGTACGAGGCAAGTAGAAGTGAATTATCTGACCTGTTCTCAATTAAGTTTTTATCATGACTCATAAACTGCTCTTAGTTGATCCACACGCCAACCCACTTTTCAGTATTTACACAATATGTAGTACAGTAGCTTCTCACCTTCAATCATGTAATTACAGTTCACTTAGAGCAGGAAAGGCTGTTTTGTACTCGAAGTTTTGCTGCTTTATGTTTGGCGGTATGATCAGACTAAATTCACAGCCGATTCATGTGAGGGTAGAAGAATGAAAGCAGAACAAGATTAAGAGGTCTGGAGATTTTATTAACATTTCATGATCAGCTCATTTTCAAAGCCTTCAAGGCAATAAAACCTATTTTAACTTCAAAATGAAAACTAGAGTAATGTGAGGCATTTCTTTCCTGCCCTAAATCACAGCATTTTGTCGAGCCCAGTGGTTTAACACTGCGTCCAGAGGCACCTCCACTTCCCCTGCAGACTGTTATGTAGGCTTTATACTGAAGCAGTTAAGAAAATATTAATAACTGAGATGCACCTTCTTAATGCCAGTAATCAGCAAATGTTCAGCACATACTGCTGAATCAAACCTTCACCAGAAGATGTAAAGTCAGGTTTTATTGGCTGTAGCTGTAGAACCGTCAGTATGCTCACTGTGCTGAGAAAATACTTGAGATCATTATTTTCAGTCAAATTTTAAATTGATATTATTGATGATAGTTTTCTTAATGCCAAGTTTAAAAGTTGATGATTTTCACCTTCAGTTCTTCCCTGGATGGAGCCCTTTGACAGAACAAAGTCAGAATTTTCTCAGAAAGCGAATCAATTGATAAATAACTCCTGAGGAGTCCCACAAGGAAGTTGCCTGGTCCCAGTTTTATTTGCCATTTTCAAGTTATGAAGTTTTTAAAATGCTTATTTAGATACATATGTGGACAACTTAATTAGTGTACAGCATAGGGCTGTCAACAGTTAACTGTTAATTGGTTGACCATCAAGTATATTTTTGACTGGTTATGCATGACAGAGCATCGGTTAATTTGCATACACATAAGCTCCACTAATGGCTTCACTAGCTTGCAGTCTGAGGTAAATGAAGCACATTAAACAAATCAAATGTCAAATGTAAATTGTGGAATGCTACTCTTCAGTTTAGTAGCAGCACTATCATATGCTGTACCATATTAAGAACATGCACCCAGCTGTCATGTCTGAGGATGCCTTGCAGCCAAAGACCACTTTTTTTTTATCAGAAAATGTGATGTGAGCAGGTCTGAGGGCAACACCCAGTTGATGTGTTGAGGGCAAAGGAATCAAAGACCTAGTTCGGTACCTTGAACTCAAGTATGTTGTGCCATCGAGAGCTACTGTGACTAAACAGAAAACCCTTTGAGGGGCAGATGGATGAGATTAAAGTCAAGCTAGCCAGGGCAAACAAGCTAGGCACTGACCCCCAACTGCTGGACAGCTCTCACATATGAAAACTACATCATCTCATAAAACTACCTGTCACTTCAGCAGCGTCTGACTGGGAGATGAAGTACAGTGTGCTCCTCCCTCAGAGCTTCTCTGTCCAGCACATGTCAGGCAGTCTTGCTGAGAAGCTGACTAGTGCAGTGGAGAAATGGAGCTTCAACAGCTGTGTGTTGGCCTGCATTCACGATAACACCAAAAACATTGTGGCGGCTAATTTCTCCCCCAAGGTGTCCCCAGGGACTCATTTTTTTTTTTTCTTAAACATTAACAGGTTAGTTACAAGCTAATGGGTGTTGGATTATTGCAGGCAAAATTAACCAAAACTGACATCCTTAGTATAGCGTTAAGTAGAGCTGAGGAGACTCTGTGCTCTACATGTTGAGCTGCACGCTATTACAAAATGGGTGAAAATAATAGGAAATGAGAATAGCTAAAGCTAAACATATGAATATATTTACTAAATATCAAACAATTATTATTAAAAATATTTAATTATATTAAAAATGAATGAATTGTATTAAAATGAATTAGATTTAAAAATTCTGTGCATAGGTGCAATTCACTCTGTGCACAGGTTTATGTCACCTGATGTATGTTTCTATGTCATAATATATGTGGTTTTTAAAAATTAATTGAACTGAAAATGTGTTGTGTGCACTCACTCTTGTTTGTTACAGAGGTAAAAAACAGCTACTAAAGCCGTATTATTGGGGCAGTAAGTTAATTAATTTACTGTATTGGTCTGAATATCATTGGTCACATTTATTCTGTGATAGGAAAGAATATATTCTGTTTCACAGAAATGTTCTGCATATGAACCCTCTTCTGTCACGACCATCAGACACTTGTTCTTTCGTGTCTTTCTCAGTTGTGTTCATAAAATGCTGTAAAAACACCCATAACAGATACATTCTGTTTTTTGTTATTTCTGGGTTGATCAATGCCAGAAACACCCATCATGACTAACTGCGGAGGCTAGTTAATATCTGTTGCAGAAGGTATTTTGCCATGATGCACCACATGTCTGTGAAGAACAGTTTTTGTCATCAGTATAACACATGGCAAGTGAACACATGGTGTTTGATTGTGCCATGTTCGCAAACAAATGTGTAATGAGAAATGTTCTCTTTAAACCATTTCCTGTCTGAATATGCTACCAATGAATATAAGACAGACCTAAATTCACTAAAACGTTTAAAAACTCATGTAACCACCATCACATTTCTCAAGTAATAACTAAACTTTCCTTTCAATGCAAATTCATTTCAAAATGTCAGCTGTAATAGCGACTTAATCCAGTTCTTTCTAACACAGGGGGACCACTGGTCATGTCTCAAGTCCAAATAAGAGCTAAAAGCCACTAATCCCTCTCTGCAGCTCATTGTAGGGGTGGAAACATGAACAAAAGCTAAAACATTTCCTCTTTTCTGGTGCTGTTTTAATTAAAAACATTTTAGCAGATTTGTGTTAAGTGCAGACAGTTCCCTTTGTCCCTGAGTAAACTGTATCTACCAGTTTGCATCCAGTCTTATTGGCAGAATCTTGAAAATGCAAGCTCTAATTCTCTGTTGTGTGTCGCACAAGCCCAAGACTTTTTCATTATCAGCAATTCGACATAATGCGAAAAAGAACCCACTTATTTTTCTTCAAATCGGTGAAAAAGCTCTGGGTTTGTGTCTGCATGTGGATTATGTTCTTGCATGCTCAGTTGCCTTGGGTTCGGGATTTGGTTTGATGGCTGATGTGGAGGAAAAGATTGAAATTAGAAGTGGAAATATGTTAATTTAAGGCAGCACAGTTATGAAGGAGGTTATTTCAGTCAGTCTGGTTTTTGGAGAATCAGTTTTCATGAATTAAAAAGTGGCAGTAGAAGAAGCATTTATTTAGTGGGCTCATATTTACAGTGTGTCATGCTTATACTGGAGTCTTACATAGTGTGATATTTACTGTATTCTGCACCATTCACGTCATATGTTCACCTGCTGACAATGAACCATCCTTTTTACTTCCTTTCTCTCATATTCAATAATTGTTTTCCAACTAGTCCATCATCACATCTCCACTCAAACAACCTGACAATAAAGTAATGCATTTAGTGTTTTTTTAGACTCTATTTTAAGTTTGACTTTCATTCTCCTCAATGATCGTCAGCACTCATGTTTGACAGTAATTGTCTTGTGTTTCCCCCACTGATTAGAAAAACTCAGATGTTAAAAGCTGTCTCCCCGCAGTACTTTAAAGGGCAACTCCATCCATTTGTCTTCTTTTCTGGGTTTTTCAATTCGATACTCCACTCAGCCGTTGACGTCGGTTGCAGCACTGATGCCCTCCCCTCCCTCAGCCTAAGGCAGAGGGTGTTTTTTTTCAGCCAAGGCCCACTTACAACAGGGATACTCAACTTGATTTGCTCTTTTGCAAAATGACAGGAGGCCAGGGGCCACTTCATAAACAAACATTAATACTAGAGTTATTTATCAGATAAAATGAATAAACATTAAAAGACCCTAAATATTTTTTCTTTGAAATTTCTTATATTCAAATTAACTAACTTATTAACATAACTTATTAACTAAATTAACTTGACAGCATTTGCAAGCATTGGCAGATAGATTGGATATTTTACTGCATTTAATAGCTGTAACTGTAAATGGTTTGGTAACATTTGGAAGAGTTTATTTAACTTTGAACATAGGTGGAACCTCTTCCATCATGAGTGATTCATAAACATGAATCATGAACATAAACTGCTCCTACCAGGGACAAGTAAAAGCATAGAAGCTCTTTTAGTATGAACTACACATTTACGGAATCAGAATTATCCTCATTTCTGCACAACTTTTGCTCACCTTTAGCTAATACTTTATTAGAAAATGGTCACAGGACCACCTGGCACCCTTTTGTGGGGCTGCAAGTTGAGTATCACTGCCTTACACAATAAAAAATGTTCTGAGGACCCACTCATGTATGTCCCTGTGAAAGTATCCTATTTACGTCACACTTAGTTATGTGAAAAGAACAACAGAAAAGAAATGAAAAGGGATCTGGTTTCCACCATTAATGGGTGATGCATGCTTGACTGGCAGGAAGAAGATTTATATATATTTATTAAGTGAAAATATATATAAAATTTTGGGCTGGTTTCACAGACGAGGCTTAGATTAATCCAGGAGTTTGCTTTAATCTGCCCTCATTAAACCAGGACATTTAAATAGCTTTCATGAACATGGCTTAGTTAATCGGACACTGTGGAGTCCTGTAGTAAGATAATTAAGTAATGTTGCACACAAAAACCCAGAATGGTATAGAAAACACCAGGACTGGAGTAAATCTGGACAAAACAATGTCAGTTAATTATTTTTCATAATCTGAGCAGTTGTGAGCTGAGCACCACTCTGCATCTAAACTATACGATACATTACAACAGGGTGTGTGCTTTTGCACCCTTGATTTCTGTATTCCAAATAGTCCAAGCTCCATCACAAACAGTACTAAGCAGGAGTTAAACCTGCCTCCCTGAAGGATTAATTTAAGTTTCAATTTAGTCCTCCCCCTGTGTTAATGTAATCCAGAACAGGCCAAATCTTTGACTATTTTAATATAAGACTGTTCAAGTTGCATTGAGTTAAGAGCCTAAAAGGTATTTTAGTCTGGGGCTAAGCTTAAGCGTGTCTGTTAAACCAGCCCATTATTATATTATTTTTAAGATCATTATTATTTCAATGAATGAATCTGGAAACTTTTCACTCCCCTCCTGGCAGAGTGCCAAGTACCCCTGGGGGTCTGTTTGAGAACCATGGACCCAGAGTCTATCTGTAGCAATGTCATCATGCAGAACCCTTTGTCAGGTCACGTGGGAAAACATTTTTAGAAGGGCTGGAGAATCATTTCTGCTTTAACCAGAACTGGATCGTTGAACTCATAATGAACACCACCGGAAAGCTGCAGAATGATATAAAAACCTCAAAAACTAAAAAAATAATGGCCCTGCCCTTTAATAAAATATCACTGAGGGGAAACCACTCTCTTGCAGTATTCCCTCACAAGTTTTTAACTCTTAGCATTTGCATTGTGTTTTATTTTCATTTCAGTCACCCTCACCCATTTTTCTTTCATCATGTCTATTCCAGGAGTTTCCAGAGAACCCAACCAGCCCTGGTGTCACGCCTAATCATGCCCCCAGGTAGCACACCCCATTGATAATAGATGCTCCCTCCCATGCTGTCCCTCTCTTTCATACATACTTGATACCATCTCATACACCATTTCCTCAGTGGCTACAAATGATTTGGTTGGCTTTAGTAGACAGTCAACAAAAAGAGGGGTGATTATTCAACTGCAGTGAGCATTTTAATGATATCAGGTTATAATGGAGGTTAGTTTGGTATGTTTTCTTTATTTATCAGCTCAGCAGAAGACATGAGTTGGTTGGATTCTCCAAGTGCATAAAGATCTGAAATCTCTGCACCATGCAAAACTTGCTCCTTCCACTGAATAATGATGCTTTCTCTCCCGTAGGATAAAGCGCAGTACTCCTGTGAAAACAGATTATTGAATTGTTGTACAAAAAGCTGAACCACATGAGATCTATCTGTTTCCCCGCAGCACAGAGGTCCATTTAGAGGCAATGCATTTGAGGCTCATGCCAGATAACATCACTAGATGCATTACTTTGTGATGTTATCACCGGCCTGCATGCAGTGAGTTTGCACAAAATATAAATGGTTCTTTGTCTGCTGGAATAGCCATTTTTGCCAATGGGACTACCAGTGGTCGTTATCCACATATCAGCAGTTATCTACTCACAGAGCACATAACAGGGAAATGCAGACATATGTGGATGTTTTCAACTTCCAGAATTATATTATAGGAATAGTTTGGATTTTTTGAGGTAGGGTTGTATGAGGAACTTATGATAGTCAGTTTATTACCTGCAGCACATACCAGTCAACACGCCCCCATTTAGGAGAAAGAGAGGAGCACCAACGTGGAAGCAAAGCAATGTACTGCTGTGGACAGGGTCAGCAGCAAAAGGTATTTTAGTCATTAAAAAAGGTCCACCTTAAAAAAAATATATCCTTTTGGTGTTAGCTGTATTTAGAATATTTTCACAACTTTACTTTGCCATCAGACAAAGTAAAAACCTCTGTCATATAAGCCAAATATTGCCTTGTCCAAACCAACCAAACTCCATCGGCAAAATCAGCAATTATGCTTTGTTGGCTCGATCTGTTACTTTGTTTGTGTTATTGTGTGACTTTGGTGTTTTCAAAAGTTAGTTTGGATTCACTAAAATCACAGAATAACACAAACAAGCTAACTCTCTGTGTTGACCCCAAGTGAGTCAGATGTGTTTTTCACTTGCATGTTTCACGCATCAGAAACACTCTAATTTTAATGAAATGCAAGGCTCAGTAAAAAAAAAAAGCACTCAAAACGCATCGTATCCACATTTTGTAACCTATGCAGAGCAGAGTGTGTGCTACATCCAGAGAGCACAGAGAGCAGTGCACTCTGCTCCGCTTTAATCCTGCAGACTCTCCCTTCACTTTCCCCAACAGCTGAGAAGCAAGACACAGGAACTTCTTCAACTTCTTCTACATTGTGCAAACTGTACATTTACTGCCACCAGACAACTTCACTGCTAAACGTTAATCCCTCTACTCTGAGTGTTGCCACTCTGTCCACTGCAGGAGTCTTCACACTTTGAAATGTATGGATAATATGGATTCTATATAGACAAACGCTTTAGTGTGGTGTGAACAAGGTTATCAATTCCTGTGTTCTTTAAGGTAAAATACTGATTTCACCTATGGAGTTTGGTTGGTTTGGAGAGAGTGATACTGTCTCATATAATGGCACTTTCCTGCCAGAAAAGGTTCTCTGATGGCAAAGTAAAGTGGTGAAAATATTCCAAATATAGTGTACACTTAATATGATATTGATTGTTTTTAGTTGGACATTTTTTAAGTGGCCAAAATACCTTTTGCTGCCAACCCTGTCCACAGCAGTACATTGCTAAACTTCTGTGCTGGTACTTCTCTCTGCTTCAAACTGGGGGCGGTTTGACCGGCGTTGTCTGTAGTTAATACACTGACTATTAATAAGCACATCAAACAACCCCACGTCGAATAATCTGAACTGTCACTTTAATTGAACATGCTAGTGTAAAAACAGGACTAAAAATATGCTGTTTTCTTTCTCCTCTCTCTCCTTTCATTCATCTTTTCCCCATTTTCCCTGATTTTTTCTTTAAACTCTCTTTTCACTACCTGTGAAACATATGCGATGTGGCCGATCTTGGAACTCCCAAATCTGTCTTATTCATTACTTCATCATTGTCCACATATGTTTCTGTCATTCATTGTCCTTTGTTATACATCATATCCTTGTGTCTGATGCATTCATCACAATCAACAATCATTTTTTTCTGTTTTTGCTCAATTTCTCCTCGGTGCATATGCTATTTTAATTTCCTCCGCATCTCACCATCGTCCCATTCGCTCTCATTTTACCTGTGGCTCATTTCTTTCCCACCAACATTGTCATCACTCCCTTCATCGCCCCTCCCTTAACCCGGTTGAACTCGTCTTCCCTCCTTCCCTCCCCTCTGTTTTCACAGAGCACCTGTGACACCCTCCGGAGTCACTCGGACAGTCTCGGATTCACGCCGAACATGTTACCTCGTCACCCGACTCTAGGCAACTTTGAGGAGTTTGCTTGTTGACGACTTAAAGTAGGGGTTTGGGGGCAGCTGGGGTGGCACATCTGGGGACTTGACAGCAAACTGTGAAATAATGTATGTATTTAACAGAGAAACGGTTGAGTGTGTAACTCAAAAACAGTATAGTAGAGTTTATCAAATGCCTGAATAGAAATAGAATACTATCATCAGAAGAAAAAGAGACCACTTCCAAAACAGAACTCAGGTTTAACTGCCATGTCGAGGCATCAGTGTTTAATTTATTCATGTTTCATTTTGTGGATTTTTGTTTTTCTTACGCGGTCACTTGAGAGTATACAATCAGTGAAGATAAATGTGTCCAAAAAAAAGGGGGTTTCTGACCTGTGTTGAGATGAGTTACATAGTACTGTTGTGCTAGTTTTGCTGTACACCAATCCAAAAAACGAAGAATACATGTGGATTGGTATGTGTAGCATTGCAGTTTCTTATCAGTGTTACGTCTCCAGCATTTAACCAATGCTGTATTGAGTGACCTTATACTTGTCACCAGTTTGAACAGGAGAGCCTTTGTAGATATCTGCTCGACTTTAATGAGCCGATTGATGATTTAAAGAGCTGCTCACACCTGAATCAAAACACTTGACAAGTGTTTAAAGTTGCCTTTTGCTACTGTGAGGCTTTTAATTGCCTCATTAATTAGATGACTGTGCTTATTCGATTAAAAAAACAGAAGAGGAACTTGATTATTTGTATATATGCAAGTATAGTTTTGGTCCATGTGAGGTCCCAGGATGACAGAAACTACAGAATCAGATGTTTTTGTTAACTTTAGTCACTTTTTACACACAGTAAGGGTCAAAAAAAAAAAAAAAAGAACCAGGAGGCCGCAAAAAAAGGCTGTTGATTGTATCTTTTTATCTTTATATAGCTGACATTTCAAATCTCATTGTTTTACCATTTTTGCTGTGCTGTCACAAAAAATGCTAGCATGCAGCTTGCTGTAAAAGTTGGCCCTTATTTACATTGAATTTATTAGAGGAGAAACAATCAGGCTTTTTCCTTTTTGCCTTTTTTAATAACTCTCAGCTGTTTTCTCATTCCTGTGTCTTAAAGGTGTTCATCAGCACAAAGCCCTGTGATAGTAATCTATTCTCTATGGAACATAAAGTAGAGTTTAAAAAGGCTTGCCGGTGACATTCCTAAACTTGACAGAAATTTGTAAATACCCGCAATTAAATGCCATGAAGAAATTCTATACCGCTCATGTGAGACATTGGTCAAATATATAGTATATGTATCTATATATAAATACAGATATATATAGATAAAAAAAAGTGTTTCTTCATCTCTTCTTCTTACACCAGGAGGAATTTGGACTTTTTATCTTGGTGGACCGTAAGTGTCTTTTGAGTTTCTGGTGAATATTATATCATAACTGACAACTTAAAGGGACAGTTAACCCCAGAATAAAGATTTTTTTCGTCTTAGGTGTAGAGCTATTTATCCATCTAGATTGTGGTGGTAAGTGCGAATTGCTGAGTTTTGGAGCTATCAGCCACAGAGATGTCTGCCGTCTGTCGAATTAGCTGTAATATGAGAAACACTGAGACCAGGTGGCCGCCATTTAGTGCTCTTCTTAGAAACGGAGTCTCACGAAACTCATGCACTAGTGCACTGTTTGGCTGTAATACCAGAAATGTTACTCACCAGGCTGCTTGTTGAAAACAGGCTTGGGGAAGACGGAAAAAAAAATTACATTTGAAAAACTCAACAGCAATTTCTCCTTCCAGAAATCATGGCCTGGTTATTCAAGATAATCCACACACCTTGTTGTGAGCATCTTCATGTAAGAACTGTTTTCTTTCAACTGGACACCAACCATATCACCGTGCAGAAGGAAGCGCACATCGACTCATGGATGAGAGGCTCGTACTTGTGACAATGGTACTCTCCTCAATGCCCATAACAAAATGCACCAGCGTGTGAAATACCCAGTAGCAGTCGGGGGGTCCCTGCTACCTAGTGCTCCAGTGTCTTACACAGACTTAATATGCAATATACAAGATTTGAGCTGACTGTAAGTTGACTGCACTACTTTTCAGGTTGTACGGGATAATGTTTTTATAAACTACAGAACATTTGGAAACAACTGGGTATTCAAAGGCAATTTAACAGGAAACAACAAAATTTTTTCTGTATTCATATTTGGGAATAAACGTTTTACAATTTCAATAATCCAGACATAGTAAGCTTTTTAAGACAATTTAGTGACAATTGCTATTAACAACTTTTAAAAAAAATGATTTTTTTTACAGACACCCCCTGAAATTGGGCGGTTTTCATGGGATCTTGTGCCAATCAAGACCCCACAAGCCCCCCTGTAATTTGGACCATGAGATGCGCTCTTCTTTCTGCATAGGCTTGAGCAGTATTAAGGTGTTATAGTCAACCAGGTTATTAAGAAATTCCAACAGTATTGTTTTCAATACCGTCCGAAATACAGTCGCTCTTAAACTGATAGGAGATGGTGTATTGACTCGATATATTCTAGTATGCAGCATGCGCCACCAGAGGTCAGTCTCTCTACTGGTGGATAAGGCAGTGCAGTTGAGCTGAGAATCATGCGATCTGGAGGATAAAGTGACAGGACTAAGTAGTAAAAAAGAAAAATGCCTCTGCTCTGGGAGTATTTTGGATTTAGTCTTGATGATAAAGGTGAGCCAGAAAGCAATGCAGACTACTTATTGGTCAGAGAAGTGCATCATAAGGAGTGTGAACTTTATTGAGTGCAAGTGTCAGACTAATTACTGTTTTTGGTGGCAGAGAGTGACCGTGAATGCTCGCAGAGGTGAGCAGTGAATTTGTCAGCCTGGCAGTAAATGTACACTTTAGGTTTGAGTTTGTCAGTGAATAGAAGCTGCAGCTTCTCAACACCAAAGCAAAGCTCCTGTATGTGTTGTTTTCCAACTGTGGGAACGGCATTGCTATGACGATCATCTCCGCCTACTTTGAGGGACTACAGTACAGTGGGGCACAGTCAAGCTGAGCTGTTTTACACAAATTTTACAGAAATACCACCATAATACCATATACCCTGGTAAAATGTGGGGAAAAAAAGAAAATAGTTTCATGGTCTGCGTATTATCTTGAATAACCAGGTCTTGATTTCTGGAATGAGACACTCCTATGGTAAATATCTCCAAAGCTCACACCGAAACAATCTAGATGGATACAGAGCACTACAGGTGAGAGGGAAAATGTGTATTTTTGACTTTGTGGTGAACTGTCCCTTTAATAGACTTTATTAGATACAAGAGAGTTGCCTCAAAACATCAAAACCACCTCAGCCCCATTCAGTTCAGTTGATTTATACCAGAAATGCATTGTACAATTTTACCATTGTGTCCTTTTATTCTTCTTATTATTATTATTCCGGAACATGTAATAAGTCACAAATAACAGTTTGTGATGTATAAATGATCAAGTATAATAATAAACTCTATATTTACCCATCTTACTCACGTACACAACTTTTCTTCTTATCTCCGTGTGAGTCTCTATTGTTAATGTTCACTGTTATTTAAATCCTTGACACTACAGTTATGGACTTGTAGGTACATATCCTCGCTATAAATACTGAAAATTCAGAGAACATTTTTCTTTTTTTTATTTAAATGTGAAACTTTCAAGTATAATGCCAATCAAGTAACTGGTGTTCATAACACTGTAGCTTTATTACTCTGTTGTCTGTGTATTAGATGACTGTTGATGTGAAGCACAAACCCTTGGAGATCAGCCATCACTTTGAAAGCCAATGACCGGACGTCTATGGTTGTGACTACCTTTTATGGCTCTAGTTTTAACTACACACACTGTTATAGCGCGTGGTGTGTTCACTGCTCCAGCAGCATTAACGGGAATGAGAGCGTTCACTCCAAGAGGAGCCACCTCGTGAAGAGACTTTTTATCCAAATGGAAATTTCAGGAACAGAAAAAAACATTAAAAAAAAAACAAAAAAAACAAAAAACGGTGAATCAGTGGTGTTGTTTCATGAGCAATAAGTGCACTGAATCAGATCACAACTGTTATCAAATTTACATTAAAGAAATATTTGGAATCCCCATTTTCAATTCATGACGTATTCAACAGCTGGAATGGATGTAGACTGAACAGCTGCAACACAGATGTATGATATGACAACTGTATATTAACCATCATTAGCCAAATAAAGAGACACAAATGCCAATTCATGTTACACGATGATGCTATTCTGATGATGCTGCATTGCCATGATGATTTCGAGTGTGTGTCCATGTTGTCCGGTTAAAAAGCATAAAAACGACCCAGCATTTACCGCAAACTGTGGATGAAGGATTTGTGCAAATGTTCCTGGGTCTTTACCTCTTCTCTCCCCACCCCCTGCCTTACTACCAGTCAAAGAACAGCAGAGTGTATGTGAACTGGCAGAAATCTATTACTGAACTGTTTGTGCTCATTAAGTAGTCCTTCGATTGATATTTACCACATAGTTATGGCCAAGTAGAAAACAGTATTCTATATATTTCTGTCATCCAACACCTAGATTTGAGCTATTTTATTCTTGCAGGTAATAATTTATGTCACATCAGCCCATTTTCTTCCTTGCATGACCATTGTGTATTCCTATTATCTCTGGTCTCTTAATGTAATCTTAGCCATGCTATTCACTTTGTAAGGTCTTAAAATGTATTTTTGGAGCCAGATGAATCAAAATGGGGTTCTCCACATCAATATCTTGAATCTTTATAACATTAAAAAAAAAATTCTCCTCACACCAGGCTTGGGATCGTGCAATACTCAAAAAGAAAGATATTGCATAGATGTGGGTGAAACTGCATTATCTTTCTATCAGTTTTTATGGATTAAATAAACTTAAATGTGGCTTGAAGTGAAACTAGTGTGCCTTCAAGACTGGTTACTTACAGATGACATCAAGATTTTCATGCGCACAATAATCTGGGGAACCTGGACTTGCTTCATCTAGCTCTATGTGCTTTATGTGCATTTTATTGTAGATATGTGATTTTAACTCTGAACTGTACATTAAATAGTTAATATACAATTAACTATGTGTAACGTAGTCAGTCTTAAGTCAAAACTGTCATGAGCGTTTTAGGTCACAAACCAAACCAACTAAGAGGCTCTGGAGACACATTCACTTTAGCACCTTCTCACCTAACGATGGGATCCCACATGAACACAAAATCATCTGCTACAGTTTGAACAGTTGTGGTTATTTGAGATAAAACATTTCTTTATGTGTTTTTTCGTCAGAACTCCTTTCATTGATTAGAGGTGTGCAGGGCTCAGCTGGAACAAGGTGATTTCACAGACTTCCATTAACCAATCAAAATCTTTCAACATTTGCTGAATTTTTTAATGCTTAGTAACGTTCATTCTAAAACCTTAAAGGGTTTTTTTTTAAGTGGGGTTATATGAGGTACCTTTCTCTTATCAACATGCCCCTTGTTTGAAGAAGCAGCAGGAGTACCGGTGAAAGAAGCTGAGCAATGTGCTGCTGTGCGGCCTATTTTAGCCACCTCAGTAGTTTTAGTGCATATTATATTTGGATTTATTGCTTTATCTTGCCATCAGATAGTTTTTTCCACTGGGAACCTGCTGTTATAAAAGCCACATATCGCTTTCTTCAAAGCCACCAGACTCCTTTGACAAAAATCAGTAATTTTACCTCGCACAGCAGGGGAGTTACTGGTCTACTGCTTCCTCGATCAGTTAGTTTTTTTGTTCTTGAGTGACTTCAGTTAATGTGAATTGACGTTTTAAAACACCACAGTTACACAATAACACAACCTAATAAATCAAGGCAGCGGTAGACCAATAACCATTTTCTGCATGTAAAAATTTCTGTTTTTCTCAATGGAGTCTGGTGGTTTTGGAGAGAATGATATTTGGCTTATATAATGTCGGTTTCCCATCAGAAAAGGCTGTGTGACAGCAAAGTGAAGCGGTGAAAATATTCTGAATATGGCATACACTTCAATTGATTTTTTTTTTTTTTTTAATGGATAATAAAATATTTTTTGTTGCTGACCCTGTCCACAGCAGTACATTGCTCAGCTTCCTACACCAGGACTTCTTCTGGTTCTCCAAACTTGGGGCCTGTCAACAGCCATCTACTGTATGTAATACACTGACTCTGGATAATAAACTTACACAACCCCACTTCAAAAAAAAATCCAAACTATCCCTTTATGTTATGTTACCGAGAAAATTAAAGAAAATTAAATTTGAAACCAAGTTTTCAAGGGCTTTTAACAAAGCTGACACCCAGTTTAAACCTAGCAGCCTAGCTTGGTGTACAGTGAAGTAGATAAAAAGCCAAAATGGGGGTGAGATCCAGTCTACTGGATTCCTTTTTTTTACTATTTAAAACATGGTTGTCATAGATCTAACAAAATGTTGCAATAGTGAAGGTGTCTATGATTGAATCTAACTACAGCCGTCTATTTAGTAGCTGTTCTGGACCTCTCAATCATACAGATCCCTCTCAGCAGTTTGACCAGTTGCCATGGATACGATCAAAAGCTCAACAACAGCTACGGAATGACTGAACCTTGTGGTGAGAACATTTTATCAATTACTGCTTTGTTGAGAATTAACTATTAATCTCAATTTTTTAAGTCTACATTTCCATGTCAGCAGTGCAGGCTCCATCTGAAGAGGTCCAGACCAGCTACTAGACAGACTTTGGGGTGAGACAGTACTGTTTCCAACTCAAGAATGAACTCTCAGTCTCAAAAGCAAACATGTATTTATGTCTTACTGGCTGAAATATACACAGAAAGAATCACTGACATCTGTCCCGAGTTCTACCAACAAAAGCAAACATACTACCAAAGTGCAAAATCCACTCTTCATTCAAAATTTAAATTTAAAGCTGTATAAAGTAACTCTACAGCAGTTGGTCTGAAATGTCCTGTCACCATGAGATAATGAAATACCTAAGAGCAAATGCTTTTGTGTCTTTTCATTATAACTTAATCCACACACATACACACACAACCTTCAAACATGTTGTATCCTAAAAAGAGGCTGCTAAATGCTATACTGTAGATCTGAGTATCATTAAATCATTCAGGAGAGTTTCTGTACCAAATGAAGTTGTGCTACATTTAAACGAATGCAAAAAACATGAGCAGACATTCCATCATTAATAAATACATGCATTCATTATCGTGTCTTACATCAGCACAATGAAAATAAATCCTTTCCCCATGAACACGGTTACTCATTAATATGTAGGCTTTTATGGGATGAGTAGCGCTGTAACAATCTGGAGTAAAATAACACTGAAAGCTGTTAACCATGTTATTAAAAGTAACCAAAATGGAAACAGCTAATGGTGCAAAACAATCATAAAAATACAGATTATCATTGGATTTTTTCATCCCTAATGTAACTATTACAAAAGCATTTCTTTAAAAAAAAAAAAAAAAAAAAAGCTAAAAGACATTAGTACAATAATGATAAAGATGTAAAAAACAAAAAATAATGTGTCACTAATGGTCCACTAGTCATTAACATGTATATATACTGTATATTTATATATATATATTGGCCCATTTATTGATATCCTGGCTGTCAGTGTTCAACGTGTTTAATAATATTGATTACTAAATTATTTAAAATAAAACTGTCAGTTACAAAGTGCACAAAAGACAAATAAAAAAAGGGGAAATAAAAAGCCTGAGAAAAAAGAAAATTATAAATTAGCTTCCCATGCTATAATACAATCTCGTACTAGGTAGTGGGACAAAGAGTTGAACTGTTGGTATGTGAAAAATTAGTATTGCAAGTCTGTAGTCTGAATTTGGTCTAGAAAGTTAAAAAAAACAAAGTATGTTCTGGTCTCAAATAGTAAAAACATTAAATAAAAATAACTATTTTACAGGTCTGTAATTGCATAATAATTTCCTGGGATGTTTCCAGGAAACAAGTTTGTGATTTGCAACTAATACGAGGGGGGGGGGGGGTGGGGCAATTAATACCTCCAATTAATAATTTCTATTATTCTATTACTTACTCAGATTTTAATTTTTTCCACAAAAAAAAAAAAAGAACCAAATGAGATATTTAATCATTCAGTATATTACTAGGAAATTACAGATCTGTAAAATTAAATGTTACAACAATACAATACAACTTAAAAAGAAAGAAGCGACTGATTTAAGCCTTTACCATTTTCAAATTAATCACTCACTTCTGGTTCTAAAACTGACAAATCAATCTCTGTAAGTAAAGTTGTAGCATTAGCTGCCCCAGGAATCTGTGTTCTCCACTAGAACCAATATACTGACTGATATTAATTTATTATAGATGTGTCTGTACCGGCGTATATTATGACTAATGTATAACAACGAACTGCAGAACAGAAATGCCAAAGATAAATAAGATAATTTAGAAATATTGTCACCATCACACAGCCTGTACACACTTATCTTAATCATAGAGCTGCAATGATGAATCAATCAAAAGAAAATTAGTTGCCATCTATTTTGATAACCAATTAATCGTTTCAGTCATTTTTCAAGCAAAAATGTCAAACAGTTGCTGGTTCCAGCTGCTGAATGTAAGGATTTGCTGCTTTTCTTTGTCATTTGTGATAGTAAATGAAGAGTCTTTGGGTTTCAGACTGTTAGTTGAACAAAAGATGCCGTTTAAAGACGTCACACTTTGGGCTCTGGGAAGTTGTGATGAGCATTTTTTTTTTTTTTTTTTTTTTTTTGACATTTTATAGACTAAACGATCAATTGTAAAAATAAACTGCAGATTAAACAATCATGAAAATAATCAGGTGCAGGCCCACCCAATCGCAATCCTTTAATAACCAAATTTAAGTGATCCACATAAAAAGTGACTGTGTGTTCTTTGTGTTAGTGGAAATAAATAATGGCTGATGGCTGATCATCACATTTCTATTTAATTTCTCTCAAATATTAATATTGATATTGGCATCAAGACTCCTCTATCTGGCTACAGTCTCCACTGACGTTAAGACTTCTATAAATGGAAGCAAATTGGCAAAACTGCTTTGCAAAACACATTACAACAGGACCAGAAACCGTAATATTATAAAGGCTGTTCAAATAACCGATGCAGTGCACTTTGAATTTTAGGTTAATGAATTAACCAAATGAGCTCAGCACAGATTCAAAGGGCCTATTTTCATTCACAATCCACTATTAAATAGAAATAAACAGCACATGTTAATTTCAGTCTTTTGGAGCAGAGGGGCGTCATGTTTTTCCACAGGTATAAAATTTATTCAATGCAACACATAGTGCACCCTCCCACGTCAGTGCTAATTAACTGGGAGGCGAAATGTGTACCAAATTAAACAGGCTTGCGACTTAAAAAGAACCTAAAACCTTTGCAGAGCCACTAGGACTTTGATCCACACAGAGGCACAGCAGATTTAAAGCAGGGGGAGTGTTTGAAAACCGGTGAGGGATTTGCCTTGTTTGGACTGGTCCTAATGACCCAACAGAGTGAAGGATGATTGATTCTGGCAGCTGAGGTTCAGCAAGGGGCAATTTAGCATTTAGGGTGGGCAGAAGTCGGCAAAGTACGGGTGCTGCAAGGCCTCTTCTGCAGAGATCCTCTGGACGGGATTACACTTCAACAGGTTCTGGGTGAGATCAAAGGAAGCATTTTAATAAGTGGACAGCAAAATCACATTTCTTCCATACAAAAAAATATATTAGCATCAAGTGGTAGGTTACTTTAGCTGAAGTTAATTAACTATTGGTACAAACAATTAAAAAAAGATGTCTGAATGCATGTGTGGGTGCATGTATATCCAGAATGCCAAACATTACTGCAGACTCATTTATTCTGAAAAATTAGTTGTTACGCAAGTTCAAAGAAAAAGTACCTGGAGTAGATCCCGTCCTGTGCTACTTAGTTTGGGGACCACATTCACCAGCGAGGTGGTGGCTGGATACATCGGATATGGCTGCAGGTAGAAAAACAAACAGTAAATAATATTTTTTTGGGGGGAGAAAAATCCATAACGCACAGTGTATACTCCATCTGTGAGTAATAATTTACCTTGTAATCGGGGAGTTTCGTCATCGTCTGCCACTGTTCTTCAGTCGGTGTACCCAACAATGTACCAAGTGGTTAAAGAAAAACTTCTTGCAACAGAGAGACGTGTCCAACCTGTTTAGACTTACTGTTTGTAAATCATTGATCACAGAGGAGATCAATAGTTCTGTCTGAACAAACCTCTGTGGTCCCACATACATACTCATACAAGACCCAGTTGTTGATACCAGCAGTACTAATGATGTCAAAAAAGATATCTGAAGATTCTTTTCAACTGGTCGTCCACGTCGTTCCCAGGGAATAATGGCCTTCCAGCATTAGCCAGCTCTGAATGGGACAAGGAATCAAAAGGAAACAGGATTAATGCATTGTAGTTTTATTCTGGTATAAAACAACCTCAATCAAACAGAAAATAGACAGGTGAAGGAAGAGGTTAAACATGCTTCAACCAGATTACAAGAAATTACAGGCCTGTCTAGTGCTCTCAAGGGCAGGGAAATCTTGCAGCAGGAGAAACTAAAATTAATCCCAAGTATACTGGAGCCAGCAGACTAAGGCAACAAACTTCATTCTGTGACTAATGTTTAAACGCCAGATGTGTCCTCATCAGAGTCTTCATTCTTCATTGACTCTGATGAAGACGCATCTGGCATCAAAATGTTAGTCACTGAATAAAGTTTGTTGCCTTCGTCTGTGTGCTCCAGTGTTCTTTGGATTAATTCTCTCCTGCTACAGAAAGTCGATGTGCAGAAACACTAAACAAACTATAAATAGCATAACAAACAGTTATGTATAAATCTGAAGCATGGCAGGATAGAAACACTAAAAGGTAAAATGACCTCTTTCCATAGTGGTCCTTGCCTACCCCATTCTACAAATTATGCATTTTTAACAAATTACTAAATAAATAAAATTCACCATCTCCCCTCTTTCATAAAATAAAAAGTTTTTTATACCTGCTTTTATGAGCTGTAATATATTACAAAGATCTCAAATTGTATGGTAAGATTCTCCACATTCTAGCTACACAAGAGATTTATCTCCAAAAATACCTTATCTTTGAATGGATTATTTCTAGTATTATACCTGTGCTGTTCACTGTTATGCTCAGAAACTATTTAGGCATTTACACAGAAGACTTGACACATACTGAACCCTGTTAGCAATATTTAACCACTGTAGTGATTTAAAATACCACATACCAAAAGGACCAGTGTGCAATAATTATACTCCTTTTCCATACACATAATTTAACTTGACTCCTATTCAGCTTGAAGTGAAAATGAGACAGACACCTGAAAGTACAAACGACGATGCAGGAGAGAAACTAAACTTCAAACCACAGAGATTCTGTTAGAAACTACAGAAGTCCTTAGAGCTGAACACACGCAACACACACTTGTTTGAGAAAGAGGGTCATCACAGATTGGTCTTGGTGTACAAGACGTCACCACAACCCATTTAGGGGCAGGTGTGGCGCGCTTTGGCTCTACTCCAAAGAAGGTCCATTTGAAGTGCAGCTCGGCGTGTTATAAGTAATGGAAATGCAAATCAGCGCAGCACAGTGTGACTTCACATGGCCAAAGGTGTCGGAAAAGCACCAATAGTGGCATCTAATGATGCATACTGCAAAACTCTCGTCTCACTTTCCCCTTTCAAATGTGTAGGAGAACCTGGTGGCTGCAAAACTCATGACAACACGAAAAAAACCCTTTCTAGAGTCAGTGTTTGGTTTGTCTGTTCTTGGCTACTGTAGAAACATGGCAGAGGACCCTCTGTAGATATGAAGAGCTCATTCTAAGGTAATGAAAACACAATAATTCTTATTGCCTTATCTGCCATATCTTGCCAATAGATTCCTTTAAATCTTAACACACTGGACCTTTAAGTGAATAATGTTTTTTTTTTTTTTTTTTTTTTTTTTTTTTAACAGTGTCCTAGTTACACTAGGTAATAGAACAAACTTGGAAAGACAAGAGTAGAGTAATTTATATCCTTACTGATGTCATCAATCACAAACAAACCTGCAAATATGCATCCAGCAGACCACATGTCAATTGAGGTAGAATAAAGTTTAGCACCAAACAGCACATCTGGAGGCCGGTACCACAACGTCACCACCTGTGTACAAATCACACAGTAAAATGTTAGAATTAGACCAATTACACCAATTATCACAGCCAAACTGGTGTTAAAACAACCGTTCAGGCATTCAATGTAATGACCATTCCCTGGGGTGGTGTTATTTTGTACTGACACTGAATTCACAAAGAAAGGGATTTGGCTGCACTGTCACCAACACTAAACAGTCTGCTTACATCAGCCACCTGGTTCCCATTACAGCTTCTTGACATTTTCACAAACTGCTGTTTGGCCGAGTGTTTCATAGGTATTTTTCCAAGTTATGTGAAAATGTATTTGGTAAAGTGCACCGACAGAACAAAGTAAAAAGAATAAAATGAAATTACAGAAAAGTTCTGTTTCCCAGAGAGACTGTGTGGGCTGGCTGAGAGCAGTTGGAGGTGCTTATGTTTCAGCTTGAAAAGTTTAAAAGTACACTTCAGTGCAGATGTTAAATTATGTGACCACCTGCTACAGAATCGCTAACAACTTTCCATAAATCAATTTTAGAGAGAAAAATGGAGGAAAATTTGTGAATCTCTCCGACCGGAATGACATGAATGTACTTTAAGCTGCTAAGTGATCTGAAAAAGTTGCATATTGAGGCACGACCATTTGCAGAGTTAATTTTTTATTTACAATGTTCAAAAAAGTGACAAAGATGACATAAGTTGAGCATGTTCTAATGCACTTTTTAATGCTTTACAACACATCCTATAACACTATTTTTCAAAGCCAACCGTGGGTTATGGGAGATTTTTAATTTTTTCTGGGTGAAGGGTTTTATAGAGTACACTTATAAAGTGTTTTTAAGTGTGGGGAGCTCTGCATATGCACGGTTCTTGCATAAATGACTGAGCTGAAGCTTTTTCGTGCAGGTTAAATGTAAGACATTTTAAGACCATTATAAATGCAATTTAAGGCCTATTTTACATCCATACTGGCAAAAAGAAACCCTTTGATATGGCTTTGTTTTTCTATATTCTTCTATATTTCTGGCAATAATGCTGATATGTTAAAGCTACCACAAGGAACTTTCACATTTTTTTGATTTTTCAAGTAGTGTTTGTATTGCAATAACCACAAAATACAACATCAAAGTGAAAATGATCTAAATAAAAATCTCCTCTTACTTTCTTTTTAACTGGGTAACATATGATTCACTGTAACTCTGCTTGGGAAAATGTATAGACAGTCTTCTTTCATCTGTTTTCAAAGAGAATCTGACCTGGTGGCAGTCATTAAGAATAACTGTCAACAAAATATCACAGCATTGTAGCATCTCCCAAACAATTTCAGTGAATGGTGACCAGTTATCAAACGTAGCGAAAAAAAGAAAAAGAAAAAAACAACTGAAAGAAAACCCTCCATACTGCTCATCTGGTGTAATCCAAGCCTCTTAAAGGCCCTACCTGCCAAACTGACTTGAAAAATGTCATTTACATGTTTTAACCTAAATCTTCACTGTAGAGCCTTAGCTTGGAGCCACATTCACGTGCACACCGTCTGAACTGGGTGCGTGTGGAGTGACGATTTGCGCACTTGAGTTAACGGCATGTTTGGGGCTTTCAGAGACTTGCAAAAAACTGTTTTCCTTTGAAACTCCAGCAGTGTTTCGTGGACTAAAAAAAAACTAAACCCGACCTTCAATCAGCATGATGGTGATTAGATAATAAATTAACTTTCATTTTGGATGAACTATCACTTTAATGCAAATCATTTTAGAGGTATAATATGTAAGCATGGGTACTTTCCCTGATTAACAGGTCAAAAACTGTTAAAGCTGTTGTTGTTGTATCCTACTCTGTGTAGTTTGTCAGAGTAAAAAGCGCGATAGTGATCCCACAGTAATAAGTCCTGAATCATTACTGTACAAGACGCCTCCTGTCTGTGCTCACTACCTATTGATCACTGTAGCATTAATGTTGACAGTTATTAGGATGCCTGTAAAGTGGAGTGACACATGTAGTTAAAAGTCCCAGTGCTGCTGTATTCCATGTCAACACTTCTGGATTACCTCCTTTCTAATCAAGTTACTTGGTTGGAACCATTTGTTGTATAAACAGAAGTAGCCAATCTTCTCACAGGTCTTAATAACTTATGCAGGTCATATAGCAGCATCAGTATTAAACTGGGACCATTTCATATGCAGTTAAAAACTCGTAGTAGCTTTAAATAAAATCCTCATGCTATTATCATAAGAACATCAGTCACTGTACTTAATTTATGGTGCATGTACTAATATCTAGCACATCAATCTAGCGTGAAATAACTGTAGTATCATTCATTTCTTCTTGCTGAAACACTGCTAAGAGTCTCAGGGTAATACATCCTCTGAAATGACCTTTCAAAATGACCTTACTTCAAACTCTCAATGCTTCAAAGTCTGTCCCCCTCTAGGTTTTCTGTTATTACATTTTCAGATCAATCGTGTCACCCTGGGTCAAGTGCACCCTCATGAGATTGGCTCGCTGGGCCCTTAGGTCAGCCAACCAAAAACCACTAAACCTATCTGAGACTGGCCTGTCATTTCTCTGATGGCATCAGCAACAACAAAAACACCACTTAAGCAACATGCTGCCATGTTTTCCACTCTCCATCTCTCTCCATCCTTAATTCAATGGGTTCACTTCAGGACCTCAGAGAAACAAATTGAGGCCATCTCCTCTTCACACAAAAAATAAGAGCACAAACAAGTGTCTAAAAACATGGAACATTGTGAGACAGGCCACACATCTGCCACTGTTGCTGCAGTTTGCTGGTTAGATGTTACTCCTGCGTCATATTTTGGTATTACTTTTTATACTGAGAAATGGATTTTCAGGTCACGCTGTCCTGCCTGAAAGCTTTAAATTTAATGATGAGATACTGTTTGGTTTTAAAGAGACACTTGTCCCCAAAATTAAAAATACAGTTTCCTCAGGCCTGTAGTGCTATTTATCCATCTAGACTGTATTGGTGAGTTGCTGACTCTTTTGGAGATATCAGCTGTAGAAATGTCTGCCTTCTCTCAAATATAATAGAACTTGGTGCCACTTGGCTTGTGGTGCCCAAAGCGCCACAAAAATTACATTCAAAAAGCTAAGAAGCCATGTCTCTTTCCAGAAATCATGACCCAGTTACTCAAGATAAACCACAGACCTTGTGAGCAGTTTAATATACAAACTACTTTATTTCTACTTGAGAAAGAAAGTCCTTTAAAAATAGGAATATATATATATTTTCTGTTCAGAGTTTTTCCTCATCTGAATCAAGGGTCTAATGACAGGATGATGTACACTAAACAGATTCTAAAGCTCCCTAAGCAAATTGTGATTTTGGGCTATATATACTTAACCAGATTTGCCAAACCAGATTTGGGACAGTTTACCTTGGCTACACAGACATAATACAACTTCTATGAACCCCTGGATTAAAGAGCACAAATCTCCCTTTCACATTGTTAGTTAGCACCCAATTTAAAATCCCTCTCATTGGCAGCCTGAATGTTCAAAAATCACTTGGTTTCTCTTGAGACACTGAATGTGCCAAAAATCAATGCAAATGTCACACAGGTTATACATTTTAAGATGTAAGGTGTCAGTTTTTAGTACCTGATGTGTTAATAAAAGTACAACCTACCTCTGCTGAATAACACCTGACAGGAATGCCAAAGGCTCGAGCCAACCCGAAGTCAGCCAGCTTCAACTCCCCATTCTATAGACACAGATACAAATGATCAGTTTAGTTTAGTTTAGTTTAGTTTAAATAGTCTCAGATCATATTAACAAAGGCATACAATTTACACATTTCAAGTTTGCATAGTTTGTTTTGGGCTGCTTTCCTCTTGGTTTCAAGATTACATACTGAGCCAAATGATTTTCTCATAAACAAATATTCACCAGCCTTCAAGTCAAAGTCCAAATGTACTCACTCTGTTTATGAGGAGATTCTGCGGCTTCAGATCTCTGTGAAGAACATTTCGACTGTGACAGAACGCGAGGCCTTTCAACAGCTGGTACATGAATGACTGCAGCAGAAAGAGAAAAGACTGAGTTTAGGAAAAAAAAAAATCTGTAAGCAGTTAATTCCAAGTTTCACAAGATGTAACTGGCTTACTGATGACAATCACAGGCCAAACATGAGGCTATCTAAAAACCATGCTATCTGTACAGTAGGGCTGCACGATGAGATTATTTTGACAAATATTGCGATTGTATGGGAATGATCAATATACGTAACAGTTTTCATTTTCACCGAAAAAAAAATATTTACACTCTTATTTCAATTAATTACACGGTATGCATGTTGTCCTTGATTAAACTCCCAGTGTGTTTATCTCTCACCTTCACAGTTTCAGGATCTAGATCCCCATTGCAGCTGTCAAAATACTTCTTCAAATCCTGCAGTTGGCAAGAGACACACATTAGCCTTACAAGGTACACAGTAAACGACACACTGCGTGTACAGGATGACTCCATCTCACCTGATCACAATATTCAAAAACCAAGGTTAACTTCTTGTCGCTGTGCAAAACATCATGTAGTCTGTAGGAGAACAGAACAGATTTAAGTTAATGACATCAGAAATAAATGCAAACTTCTTAGCATATTGTGTGTGCAGCAGACTTACCTGACAATATTTTTATGCTTTAGTTCCTTCAGAAGACAAATTTCTCTCAGAGCAGAGCTGGGCACCCCCTAGAAGAAACGACACCCAGCTGTGATTAGCATTAGCCCGCTAGCATCACAGTTTAATGTGTTGAAAATGTTATTCTGAAAACAAACCTCGTCGTCATCGTCCAGCCTGACCCGTTTCAAAGCCACAATTTCGTGGGTTTCTCTGTTTTTAGCCTTGAAAACTGTCCCGTACGTACCTGTGGAGTAGACTTTAGATAACGTGAAGTTAAATAAATGATCGCACTGATGAATGGCATAGCAACGGTCCTAACAGGAGCTAGCATTAGCTACCTAGCTAGCCTTAATATCGTAAAAGCTGACGGGCAGAAATCTTCTGACAGATCTTATCACGGACACACGATAGCGTAAGTAAAAGCCGCACACACAGCTGTATATACGGTTAACGAGGAAACTGGTTAACGCGAGCACAAAGCTCACAATGTAGCTAGCTAACGTTTGCTAGCTCTGCAACTATATGAATGCTAGTTTAGCAAACCAGGGTAGCTAATGTTAACTTTATTTAAAAAAAAAAAGCGTATGAAACTCACCCTCCCCGATTTTTTCAAGCTTCTCATATTTCTGCATGTTTGTCCAGTGAAGCCAGCCTTCAACAAGCTAGCACACCAATGACTGATTAAAGCCCCGAATAGGGGTTATGTTATGTTATGTTATGTATGGGCTACCGTTAGCTTCCAGCTATCTGCACTGGATGTTCCTGCTCCGTCTGCAGCTGCAGCGAAGCTTCTCTTGTTGGTCATCTAGAGGCCAAAAGATGAACTACAACACGCTGCAAACCCAGACTGAACATTCAGAAACACTGCCTGATGCAGGAACATTCAAGTAACACATGTCTGTTCTCTGAGGACGTTTTAGGACAGATTATGGTTTTAAAACAGTAAACTTTATACAGAAGGTAAACTAGTTCACACTGTTCTCAGACAACAGCTGTGCAAGATGTAGTTGTGAGGGAGATATTCAGATCATTTACTTACATGAAGTACCAAGACCACACTGTGAAAAATATTCCATCATAAGTAAAAGTCCTGCATTGTAATATTACTTGAGTAAAAATATGTAAGTATAATCTGCAAACGTGTATTTGAAGTATTAAAAGTAAATAGTCAGTGCAGAAAAATGCTCCTTGTGGCAGTGATACTACCATTGTATGTTACATCAGTAGACTATTATTAATCATGCAGTAATGTAAAAGCAGGGTATTACTGTTGTAGTTGGCTGAGGTGGCAGTGGAGTCTATTTCGGACTATTTTGAACCACACTGCAACTAATGATGACTTTCATTATGGATTAATCTGCTGATTATTCTCTCCATTAATCAACTGATTGTTTGGTTTGTAAAATTCTGAAATTACTGTAGTTTCACAGCTTGTTTTGACCAACTAAAAGTCTAAACCTCAAAATTATGATTATCAGACTAATTAATTTTTCTAATTGTTTCAGATGGACTTGTATATTTTGATGTTTTGTGTTCAAAACGTACAATATATTCCCTCTGAGATACAGTGGAGTACATTTCTACTTAATTACAGTACTTGAGTAGATGTATGTAGTTACATTCCACCACTGGTAGGATGTCAACACTTACTGTAGGCTATGGGATATCTGAAAAATGAACCCTCCTAAATGTGTTTCCTTTTCCTAAATTGATCATTTCTAATCTAATCTCAAATTACAAATGGATTCTTCCAGGAAGCTGTCAAGCTATATGTTGTATACTTTGTTTTATTAAGCAGAGGCAGCTTAATTTACCCATTTAATGATATAAGCACTATTTTAAAAGGACAGAGCGCTCACTTGGTCCATTTGGCAAGTGAGCCAATAATTAGTTATTAGTTATGTTTTGTTTTAATTAGTTATAATTAGTTATGGCTTTAAAATTCACCAGCATACAAGCACTTAGACTGTACAGACACACAAGGGATGGATAAAATGCCACGTCAAAAAGGGACATTTAAGTCATACTACACCAAACTCTGCTGAGTATCAAACATTTAACCTCTGTGGGGTTGAAAGGTGGCCATAAAAAGTTTGTAGTTTCTAGCAGCTGTGTCAGAAGGAAAAAGTTGCTAAAAAAATTGAAATTAAAGTTAGTAAAATCATATATCCAGAGGTAGATGCCAGCTTTAAAAGACACTTTATAGTTATCACCCATATAAGGGAGGTAATATTGGCACCAGAACTGCAGTTCCTCCCCAGATGTCCCATCTAAATAGAATGGATGATTGTAGGGAGCAACTGAAGCGCAGAGTGGAAATTACATTTCTGTTTCCTTCATCCCCCAGTGAGCCAGAGGATTTTAACTGTAGGATCTCTACAAGAAAACTGACTCTATCCACAAAACATACACTGCTCATTACTTAGGTTCAGTGGTTAGTGTCTTCAACCCTGTATTTGTAACAAAACATGGAAATTCTGTGTTCTGTGATTCATAAAAAAAGGAAAAAAAACTTTAATTAAAACAAAGTTTATTCTTTTTTTTCTACCATAATATAACTTATCATTCTATACAGGATGAGAGAAAACAGTGTTATGAAATTCACATTTAAGTGAGATACTGTACAGTAGTGTGGTTTGTTAATCATCCCAGCCTGATCCAGTTGGTCCATTTAAACATTTACATACATAAATCTGAGAGTTTGTCATAAAACTAGACGGAGAGCTGGCAAATTTACAGAACATAATTTATCTGTTCAGGCAAGCCTCTCCTATGAATTTCATTAAAAATAAATTCCATTACTCATAGTACTCTCATTGTAGATCTACAGTAAACAAGTTCTGGTGTGTTCATTTCTGCCCCTCAGCTCTTTGCCTGCGGATCAGATCAGAATAAAGTCCTCCTTTACTCAGCAGCTCCATGTGAGTCCCAGCCTGAAGAGACGAGAGGAAACTGTTAGAGATCATTAAAACTCAGAGTACACAGTCAGCACAAGCAACCAATATACACTCTAAGAAATACAGATTACAGAAGGGTTCTGCTGAAGGGGTGAGGTTCTATCCAGAACTGTTTGGCTCTGAAGAACCTTTTTTTGAAGAAAGGGTTTGTCAAGGGTTCTTTGCAAGACTAAGCATTCCGTTAAGAACCCTTTTTATTCAAAGAACCCCTGTTGGAAGAAAGAGTTGCTGAAGGATTGTTGAAATCCTTGAAGAACTTGTGTCAAAGGTTCTTCGTACCATAATATATAATGGTTTTCAGTAGAACGCCCTGGGTGGGTCTTAGATAAAACCCTTTTAATATAAAAAGGTTGTCAGCAGAGCACCTTAAGTATGTTCTAGATAAAACCCTTGTATATAAAGGTTCTTGGCAGAACTCCCATGTTGGGTTCTTGTTAGCAGGGAGAAAGAAGGGAGGGAGGCAGGGAAGAAAGTAGAAAGGTTCTGGATAGAACCCCCAGAGAAGGTTCTGAGTGGAACCATTACATCATAGAAGGGTTCTCTGTTTAAAGTCTCATAGGGTGGTTTGGGTGCAGCCTTTCACAGATGGTTCTAGGTATAACCCTTAGTGCTGGCCTCTAGGTAGAACTCTCTGAAAGTGTTCCAAATGGAACCTTTATAAAAGGTTCTACCAGGACCAGGGTTGTCCTGTGGGGACAAGCCAAAGGACCCTTTATGGTCCTAGATAGCTCATTTATATCAGAGTGAACCTACATGAAGTTAATTATTTTCAGAGTTTCTTTTTTATTTTATATTTTTAATTTAGGATCCCTATTAATTATTTCCACAGTAACGACTATTATTCCTGGGCTCCACACAAAGGACAAGACATTCAAACTTTGAACTTAACAGCTAGTCTGATAAATGAGCCAAAACTTTTAAGAGGAGATAAGAGAACCTCCTTTTCTCTGCTGCCTCACCTCCACAATGCGTCCATTGCTCATGACACAGATGAGATCAGCCCCCTGAATGGTGCTGAGCCGGTGGGCGATGATAAGCACGGTGCGACCCCTCGTGGCCCTGTCCAGAGCCTCCTGCACCACCCGCTCCGACTCTGCGTCCAGGGCGCTCGTGGCTTCGTCCAGCACCAGGATGCTGGGGTTCTTGATCAAGGCGCGGGCAATAGCGATGCGCTGTTTCTGGCCACCTGACAACGTCACACCTCGTTCACCTGGGTGTAGAAATCTGGAGCTTAGTATTAAAATGGAACACAAATTTTAATATCTTGTAAATACCCAAACAAGAGCACATACCGACCACAGTGTTGTATCCGTCTGGGAAACCTGTAATGAAGCCGTGAGCATTGGCCTGCTTGGCTGCATTAATGACCTCAGCATCTGCGGCCTCAGGCTTCCCAAAGCGGATGTTCTCCATGACAGATGATCCGAACAGAACTGGCTCCTGAGGAGATACACGGTGAAAGATACTGTGAACGCTGCACAGCGACAAATGTGTTTAATTCACACTTGTATTATGCTGACTAAATATTCATATCCCTATTCTTATCCCTGCCATAGCCCCATTTTGGTCTGTTTTAGGGGGCGACAGGGGATCTTTAGGGGAAATAGCAGGTCAGCAGTACATGCCAAATAGAAGTGGTATACATCATCTGACAGCTGGGAACCTGAAGTATAATGTGAGATGCAGCTCAGCACTGTGCGTTTTTCTAGTCATAAATTTGTAATGTGTTTTCATTAGGCACCTATTCAACATTTTAAAGTTTATAGGTGGTTAGAACATAATGATAGACGTATTATGATTGCCATTCTCCTGCTCTATCATGTTTCATAAGTTGTTTAAGCAGTTTTCTGTTTGAGACCATTTATTACACAGATGTGGTGCATAATTAAACCATTCTTGACCACTTGACAATTGATTAAAAAAAAGGGCTAAAAATCCCTCAAAAATACCACATTTAAAGACAAAGAGCAAATTCATGCTGTGGTTTGGTATCAAAAACATTATCATTATTGACATTTGGAGATTTCTGTAACAATGGCACTTTTTGGCGAATGGATTGGTGGCATTTCTGTTCTGGGAATTGTTCAGAAACCCCCAAAATTCCACATATAAATCCATTCTCTGAATGCACCAGGTAAAGTTTCTCTGTCACTACTTTGAAATTGGGGACTAACATCATCACAGAAGAATAAAAATAAAAATAAATCATGCATAAATCTTTGCTGCATAAAAGCTTGCATTTTGTGCTGTGAGATACTGATGAAGGGAAAGCTATTTACCTCATGAAAACACAGAGGAAAAATGTTACACAACTGTTTATTCATGTAATAATTTTAAATGTTCACACTTTAAGACAATTAGCAGCACCTGACTGCCCCTCGACAGGGAAACTTCTCCTATGACGGCTCCAATGTGCTCAACCATGTCTGCCGAAGGTTTTTTTTTTTTTTTCCTGTCCTTCAGTGGCATTTTCTTTCTTTTTCTTCTTCTGTGTGGATTTACTGGGGTGTTTCCATATGCTAATTGAAAATTTCCTGGCACAGGCATCCCATTTAATCCAATCAAATATAATTCATCAACATACTCAGGATGGTAGTAACAGACTTGGCTGTCAGCGCACATTTCATGAATCCCACATAAGATTTTCCTATTTTCCTCTTATTGCTTTGTGCAAGAACAAATATGACAGGAAAATAAGAAAATATTTGTGCATGAGGCTCATTAAATCAGCCTTCCACTCACACTCAATTAATGCAATTCCAGTAGTATTTAGGGACCCCAGTTTCCAGATATATTAAAATAGTAGAAGCCAAAATAACTAATTTATGCCGCAAGCCTGAAACTGCATTGTTTTTGCCCCATACTTCATGAGATTAGCATGAAGTGGGCATTTTTGTAGAGGAGAGACTCTTTTATTCTGACATCATGAGGTGACAGGTCAAGAGACCTCTTTAAAAACAACAATGCCAGTTTTTCCCCAAGCCAAAACATAGCCTAACTTTGGAGTGTTTGAGCCCGCTACAGCTTCTGAAAGACACTAATGTCAGGCACAGAGTAGAAGAGGTTAAAAACTGGGATACATTACTGATGAACAGTCTTTACCTGATTGATGAATCCAATGACTTGCCCCCTGAACCAGGACAGATCAAGGGTTCGGATGTCAAGTCCGTCCAGCATGATTACACCGCTGGTCGGGTCATAGAAACGCTCCAGTAAAGACGCCACAGTGGACTTTCCTAAAATGTATTGGATTAATCATTTAAAGGCTCATAATCATATTGTTTACACATCACATATTTACAATCAGAATCATTAATGAAGAAATTACCTCCTCCAGATTCTCCAACAATGGCAACAGTTTTACAAGGTGGCAGCGTCAAGTTGAACTTCTTCAGGATCTGGTGGCCAGGTCTTGTTGGATAGCTATAAACAGACATCATTAGATAGTATCCTCTGATAGTTATGTACAGTTTATACCTTGAATTATCTTGAAATATACTTTTGTTTTAAATTAACCTGAATGAAATGTCCATGAAATCCACTCGTCCTGTCAGAGAATGGTACGGGATGCGTCCTCCTCCAGACAGCGGGATGGTCGGCTTTAAAGCGAGGTATTCAAAAACCCGAGCCCCGGAGCTTATTCCTCTCACCACCTGTAGTAAATATAAGAGAATGGCTTGATTTCTCTCTAAATAATATTTCAAATATCTACAAATGTGCACATAATGTGTATCACTCACACAGTACATGCCCTACACCTATATGTAATGTTTACTCACCTGTCCAAAAAGTATAGAGATACTGGCCAGTGACCTGAGCATAAAGAGAAATAGGAGTTATACCCTAAACATCAGCTACATCTAAACTGATAAATTTAACTGTAAATGGCAATAAAGAGCAATGCATGTAGATTAAGTTGTGTCTTTTACCTCTGAACAGTCTGTGAAGCAACCAGGAAAGACATGAGGTCTCCAGGGGACATTTCGTTGCTCGAAATTAAAGTCCCTCCGGCAAAAATAGTTCCCAGCACAATGCCTGTAACAGCACACAACACAAAGACATGACTATAAAGGGTACTGTGAGACACAATAACAATCTGCTCTACATTGTGTTTATCAGTTAACTTAGCAAAATACACTCACAGTTCAGGGCGATGTTTGACATTCCCTGGAAAACTGCTATTCCAGCACCAAGATTTTCATTCATTTCACACGATTTGTCAACCTCATATGCATATAACCTGAGGAAAAAGATTTAGGAAATTAAAACCTATTATCTCTGACATGCGGCATACTGCATCTCTACATGCATCATGGTTACAGTACATCAAAATAAACTTTCTTAAAAATCAAGACATAAATCAACAGAAAAGAGGAACAAACACAACACAAAAGTCACTAAAACAGACCAAAATCCAAAATCCAACCTGTACTTCCTAATGAACATACACACACACATGTCCACACACACACACACAACACAATACAGCCTCACAACTTGAGTCAGCCAGCCTACATTAACATTTAAGGATATAAAAAAAGAAATCCTTGGTCCCACTTATTATATACAAATTAACATTAACATTATTGTTTATGGAGAACTTTTCTTTTCTTTCTTTTTCCTTTTGTTTCTTTCTCTTTCTTTTATTTTTTCCCTTCCAATTTTTTTCTTCTCAATAACTTATACAAACTAAAGACAACAATCATCAGTATATTATAGAGACACCCAGCTAGACAATTCCAAAAAGCCTGCAAACGAAATACAAAGCAAATAACATACAGTACATCAAAATAATCAAAATATACTCTGACTTACTGAAGCTCCCGCTCCTCCATTGCAAAAGCTTTGACTGTCCGCACGTTGCCGAGTGCCTCATCTGCCACTCCTGTTGCTTTTGCCACCTTAAATTAAAATCAGTTCAGTCAAGACACAGTCAGGCAGCAAATTAAATTTATTTTCTAAATTGCAAAATAATTTCAATATAATTGTCTAAAACTGTGCATGTTGCAAGAACTGACACTGAAAATGAATAGTTTGAGTTGTATGTGTGATGACATACTTAGGCTTTGTGGTAGCAGTGTAAAAACTGATTCTCAAAACCATCAGAAATCTGAAGGAAACAACTTTTTGTTGCTTCTGATTAGTGCATATTTAATTTGAAGTGCCAATAATATATCTCACAATACAATCATTAACATGTACATATCTTTCTGTTTGTACGTCAGCCCACAAAATGATGAGAATCAGAGTAGGAGTCAAGAGGACAATGCATAGAAACTTGGTATCCTAATGTGTTGGCATCTATACTGTGTGAAGAGTGGAGGAGGTGCAGCTTGTCGTCCACATTTGTAAAAAAAAGTCAGTTCTGTTCACTCATATCTGCAGCTTTTTGAATTATGGCTGTTCTGATTTTGCAGCCTCTTGTGACATGGCAATAAAACTCAAAGTGTAAACAAGATACTGCAGTTCTAGCAAAAATTCTGAGCAAATTGAAAATACTACATCACCTGTTCCTGAGCCAAACGGGATAGTTTGCGGAGGACTGAGCCAAAGAGAGCCCCTGCTCCCACTAGACACGGGAGGACAATTACTGTCAAACCTGTGAGTTTTGGGGAGATGATGTAGAGCGAGAAAAAACATCCAACTGTCTGTGTGACACTCCGCAGACCCTGAAAATAAGCAAAAAGAGCAAAACAGAAATTGAAATTAAAATTAAAATTAGAAGGCTAAACCTAAATTGCATATTAATTACTTATTATTTTACAACACAAAAAAGCACTTCATACCTGAGAGATGACCAGTTTAAAGGACGACTTGAACTCCTGAATGTCAGCTGTCAGACGATTCACCAGCTGTCCAGTTTTATTGGCATCAAAAAAAGCCACATCTTGTCTGAGACAAGAAAATAACACTGACAATATTAACGGGTAACTTCTGGCATTTTTTAACCTGGATGCTATTTTCCCACATTTTTGTGTTTCACTGACTAATGGGGTATAACTGGTACAGTGTTGAGGGAGAGGGCTGTAGCCAGCAGAAATGAAACCAAACTACAACGTAATCCCTCCTGACCACTGCTGTAATTAGATGTGAAAATATTGGGAAAGAAGCAAGAGGGAGGTTGGACATCAGATAAGTAGTGGGGGTGAGTACAGACAGAATATTTTTGCATCTAACACAGTGAATTAAGGGTTTATTTCAACCAAACCAGAGCTGGTGATTGTTAGAACAGTGGAAAAACAAGCCCAGATGTTTTTGGTGAGTTTAATTTTGTTTCTGTCGAGTTTGAATGACGTGTTTTACGATGGTAAAATGACTGTTTCTGTATCTGAAGGGAGTTTGAATGAGTAGCAATCATTTTCATAATTTTGTATGAACTAATAAAAACAATCTGAGCCTGTCAGTGGCAAAACTTTGAGCGGATGTTCTTTGACAGCACACAGTTTCCCATAAGGATTACTTTGCAGCTTAGTTTTGCTTCTGCCGGCTGCAACACTCCTGCTCAATACTGGACCAGTTTCAAAAATTGTTGTTTCCATTAGTCATTTGGACAGAGAAAAATGAGAAAGCAGGATTCAAGCAGAAAAATACAGACAAAAACACCTCAGTAGTTGGCAAAAATAAAAATGACAGCATCTCGTCTGGTGAGCCTTTATTTTACTCTATTCATGCATTCATCTGCACTAGTATTAAGGGACTATGTACCTCAATAGTGATGCGAAAAGGGTTTTCCTCATGTCTGCTGCCACTCTTTCCCCCACCCTTGATAGCAGGATGATGTAGCCACTTGTCAGAAGACCCTGCACAAAGGAGGTGATTAATGACTGGTGCAGCAGACCATTTTCCAGAAAACAGCTGTGACATTTAGAAGTTTAAATGCCCATTTTCAGAATGAAAGTGAGTAACAAGCATCATGGCGATCAGAAAATGAACTGTTCAAAACCATAAGATCTGCAAGCTCTAACTTAACAGGGTTTTTGAAAGAAAATGTGCTCACCTCGGTTTCACTTTATAATGTAATCCAATACACCAACACACTAACAACAGCCTGGTACCATAGAGCTCAACAACACTTCTCTGACAGTTTCAATAAAAACGTAGCGTAACAAGCTTCATAAAGCTGTTGCACTGGAATGCATCATATTGTCCAGGTGTTACTTTTATTGCACCCACCCCCTGCATTTCTTCTCAGTTAATTAACAGAGACATAAAAGTCCAGTTATTATCCCCTATAATATAATTACATATTTTAAATGGTGCCATTATCACAAGACTCTTTGTGCAAATAAAACACCTGACTGAGCAATAATAGTTATATCACACATACAGTATATCTCCATTTGACAGCAGGAAAACAACAGCTGATTGTATTAGACTCAAGTTGTGAAGTTACTTTGCACATTGACAGATTCCTTGTTTACTTACTTGGATACCATAAAGTCCCAGTAATTTCAGTGCAGGACCTCTTATCTCCTGGACGTAATTGCTAGTATGTTCTCTGAGGTAACGAGCCACAACATTCACCAGATCTCCAAGCATCAAGGGGATTTGAATATTCAAGATGGCTGCACCAAAAGCAAGCTGAAAAGAAAAAAACGCTAAATTTAGTTGCATAAATCTTATATGTTAGATTATATTTTATTTTAGAAACATAGACATTACATTGACTGATTTAAGCTTACCACAACAGCACCGATGAGAGCAAACAATTGAGGTTTGACAAATTCCCACAGGATATGCCATTTGAACTCAGGCACAGAGCTTTTGGCTACAACCTCCACAGGGATGTTGTTATTCACATCTGCCTCACAATGAGCTACATGACAGAACAGTCGAGCAGAGACAGTGAGCACTGCAGGTCCCAGGATAAACTTCAGGGCCACTCCAGGGGGTTTGGATGTTCGGGTGGTGGACTGGCGGACAGCTCTCTGAGTGAGGCTCCAAAAACGGCTGACAGCATGTCCAGGCTGCTGTGAGGAGCTGCGTGCATTAGATCCTTGAGATGTGTACCACCTGGATATGAAGAATATTAATATAATAAAGCATTCAATAACCTTTTATAAAAGTAGTACAGTGCTTAAATAAGGCTACATATTTAGGCTAAAATAGATCTGAAATAAAGCTGCTACTAGTTTTTATCTGATTATTTTCTCAATTAATCGTCATTAATTAATATTCTTTCAGTCTTACAACAGAATTGCACTATGAAGGGCTTGTGTCATGGGTAGGCCTGTCATGATAATTACATGTATCGACTGATTGAGGCCAGCAAAAATGATTAAGGTCAAGTCCATATATTATACAATATTGACCTTTGTCTAAACATGATGCCAGAATGAACAGAAGGGTTTTCTCTACCAACAAAAGACTTGGGTGCAGCACCTAAATGTTTTTTTGCTGTCATTTCTGGTTGCGCTACTCCTGTCCTCTCGCTGTCAGCTGTCTGAATTAAAGGTTAACTGTTCTTCAAAAAGGTGTACTTACATTATTGTGCTATTATATTATTATTATATCAGTGGCATAAAATCGTTTTAAAATGACAATAATATTGTTAATTGCAATTATTTCTGGTAAAATATATTGCCTAACAAAAGTGGTTATTGTGACAGGCCTAGTCATAGGCAATCTCAAATAATTGTTTTGACCAAAACCCAAAGTTATTAAATTTATAATGATGTGATAAGAGCAACTGGAGCAACTAAACCAATTAACTATTCATCAAAATTCTCTCATGTCTTTAGTTTTGTAAACATTAAAACAGCTGTTTGTTAACCTTCTGTCGATCAACTAATCAATCAATCATCTATTTCTGATTACACACTACGAATTTAATGATTAATCATTAATTGATTTATCCCCATTGAGAATTTTGTAGAACAGATTAAAAAAGTATTAATAGATAATTAATCAGTAATCTGGAAATGGCAGTAATTGCACCTTATTTTACATTATTTTGTCTAGTGGAGCCATTTGTTGAGTAAGGAAGTTTAAACTTAAAATGAGAAAAAAAAAATAGTGTTTTGTATCTTACTAATTATTAGTGATTAATTGATTGTAAGCATTTCAACTGTTGGTTAGCAAAATGTACAAACTTACACCAACTACAAACTCAGCACTAGTACATCCACTCTATCTGTGTGTCTAGGGCTGGGCGAGCTGGACAAAATGAACGATCACAACATTTTTGACCAAATACCTCAACACTGCTATTGCTATATACAATATTGTAGGGATGACTATTGTTGGCTTCACAAAATTTTAATACAATGAAGATTTTTTTTGTATATAGTCATCAGTAATGTGGATATAATGATTAAAAGGATTTAGGAAAAATAATACTACAACATTCTGGTAAGTTCAGAAAATTGCATCACTGTACTGTAGTGCAGCCTTTAAAAGCAGGCATAGACAAAATGTATGTCATATCATGAAATAACGACATCCAAAACCTAAGACGATATCAAGTCATCAGCCAAACAACCGGTCACCGGTCACATAACCCTACCGTGAAAGTTTCCATGTGTCTGCTGTTTTATTGTATCGCGAGTAAAACCACAACGACCGCCCTGGAGCAGTGATATTGGCTCTACAACAGAGTAACTGAAACATGTTTTAATGCTTATTTCAGTAATAACAAGCTCATTAAGTCTAAATAATCGTTAAGCTCTACATTAATCCACAGGCAACCTGCGGGCTGCCATGTTGACTGTCAACCCAGAGTGCATTTCGGTCTAGCTTAGAAGGGAACCCCAGACCCGCGAAAGATCTCGCGAGAGTGAGCATTTTAAACCAAACCAAGGTATTTCCTCTATCATATTCAAGTGTTTTCTGCCCCATCCGATCTTAATCGCGACATTGTCACATTATAAAACATATTGAGTTTATACAAGATGCACAATAAAGAAATAACGCGTACAAATCTCGCGAGAGTCTTGCAAATCAAGGATTCCGCTTTGCACAAGAAGCTGTAGCTACAGAGGAGGTCATCTTCTCTGTGAATATTGATTTGTGACAGAAAAGTGCTGCTTTATTTTGTAACAGGCAACATATTGACGACTTTTAGCGATTTGTGCAACGTCGTTCAACAGAGACACGATAAAAATCTGACTGTTGGAGGGAAAGCCCGAAAAAAACTACAACTGACACCTGGAAATGACGTTAAAGTAGACGCGTCATGTCTAAATCGGAACCCTAGATTCGCCGACCTCTCGCGATGTGAAGTTCGTTTGACTTAACTGCGCACTTTATTCAAACTAATTATGTTTTGTAATGCGACATCGCTGTGGTTGAAATCACCTTTCGCGTAAAATCACCGGTTTGGGGTCAAGAAAAAGGTCACGGTTTAGGTTAAAATCGTTACTCTCGCGAGATCATGTGCGGGTTTGGGGTTCCCACTGAAGACACGACCGAGCAGAAGTGACGTCAATGACGTTTTGTTGACATTTGTTTGTGAAAGACAAAAACAGTGGACACGCAGAGGATGGTGTATTTTTGGACACCAACTGACGGACCTCGGGACAGACTGAAGACCACCGTATGGTGATTAAAACATGGCTGTGTGAATGAAAACGAGCTGATCAAGACTGGACTCTGGAGCAAAGACTAAAGCAGGTCTAGATCAGCAGAGCAAGTCTGGAACAAAACAAACCGTGTCACCCAGACTACACGAGAGGGCTGAATCATTCACAAGCTAACCAGCCAGCACACACTTGAGTTAGGTTGTATTATTCTGTTAAGGTAACTAACATTCATTAGTTAATCTACCGAAGACACGCGTACTTAGTTTCTCGCTGCTAACAAGTATATTACACGTTACCATGGTAATTTAGCGTTACACAAGCGTTGTCCGTCAGACTAGCAAGTTAGCATGCTAATGTTAGCCGCAGCTAGCGTTACCCTTATTTGAACTGCTGAGAGGCTAGCTTACAGAATGTACTGAGGTCGTGAGGCTGCATTCTTCTCAATAACAGTGTTTACCACAAGCAGCTCGTCGTAAGTTGGGAGCGACTGTTAAGAATGTGAAGCACAATGGCCAACTTTGAAGCTTATCAGGAGTATCAGAGGATTGAGGACTTTGAGGAGGACTCACCGCCAGGGAGGAGGATTTACTGGTGCATGTGCCCGAAGGCCTGAAAGGTAAACATGTTATTACAGCTAAAGTATAAATCATGTACTTAAACATTTCATAACTAATGCATGGCTTACGATGATTTAATACCCGAATCGATACAGGATGTATCATGAATCCCTCTTGCTCATCCCTAATCAATTATCAAGTTATTTTATGTGATTAGTTCACACTTAAAAGATCATCTGTTAAAGACTGTTAATTTACAATTGCTTCATATATGAATTGATATGCAATCAAATTAGCTGGATTCCACCTACTTAAAAGTTTATTTTTGTATTTACTCAGCCACTCTGAAAGCAGAACAGTACCTGTTCTTAGAAACATATGAAACTGTAACTGGTTGTCAGATGCAAACGATTCTATAATAAACATAAATAAACATAAATAAAGTTAACTGGAATCCAGTTAACTTGATGCACATAAATTAATTTCTGAAGTATTTGTAATTGAACATTAGAGCCAGATAGATATGTTGATTAGCCAATATTATCAGCCCAATACTGACTTAGCACAGCTATATCAATCTCTATAGGTATTTGCTTATATGTTGTCTGAATTTTTTTTTTACAGAACATAAAGCAAATTTTTGGAGGCAGCACTTATGTGTATTTGATCTGCTTTTTAATTCAGGTTCTATTTGTGTTTTTTAATGTTTGTTTGTTCTGTTTGTGTTTATTTGGATTATATATATATATGTGTGTACACACACACACACACACACACACACACATATGTATATATATGTGTGTGTGTATACATATATGTATATATATTATGTGTATATGTAATTTTAAAAAAGCAAAAAGACTCCAGCATACTGTCTTCTTCACTTGCAAATTCAAGATTTTATTAAATGTTTAGGTGCAATGACCTTCATCAGGTTAATTTTTACAGCACACAAGGAGAGACCATTTGAATTGGTAGAGTAATCCATGTGGACCAATCTGGTCACACTACAAGCTGAAGTCATGTAGGTCCTGATTGGTCTAGATAGTTTTCAGATTTTTCTCTGAATGATGTAAGCTTGTAGTGTGCTCATGTCTTGTAAAATTAACCTGATGAGGGTCATCACACTAAAAAGTTGTTACTAAAATTTTGAATTTGAAGACAGTGTGTGGGAGTCTTTTTGCTCTTTATTGTCAACTGTTCTATACTGTTGTATACTTATAGGTGTGCAAATGTTTTGCTCTTATAAATAAAAGAATATCAGCTGATATATCAATATCGGTATCTGCATCAGCCCCAAAATCCAGTATCAGTCAGGCTCTAAGTAACATTCCTTAACTGATGATCTTTTAAGTGTGAACTAATTTCATAACGTCATAATAACTTGATCATTTGTCAGTGGTGAGCAACATAATTTCATGATACATCCTGCATTAATATTCACGCATTAAATCCTCATGAATCATGCATTAGTTAAGCATCACATAATATATGATTTGTACCTTTATTGTAAATTGTTATTGTGATCTTTAATGCAATTGACTAATTGCACATTTAAAGTCTTGTACCTGTTGCAACTGGGTGAAATTTCTGTAGGGTGTCTAGCTTTCTAATAATGCTTCCATTTATGTTACAGACTCATGGCACCATATCAAGAACCTGGATAACTTCTTCACAAGGATATCCTTTTAAATTACTGTGTAGTTAAATGGTAGGTTTACTAGAGTGTAGCCTACTGTCATTTTATACGTCAATGGCGCCATGCCATGCTGACACACAGACTTATTAAGATGCAGGTCAGTAGTCATATTTAGAATCTGTTGCATTTCACAGTGTTTACGTCTTGACTGCCACTTACTTTCACAGTGTTACTACAGAGATCAGTAGGAAAGCGAAATCTTTTGGGAGTCTCGAGTTTGATGGTTGATGTACTGTATTTGTGGTATCTTGTGTTGTCTTGTTTGTGCTTTTCCTTAACCAGCCTGTCCACATCTATCATTTTCATCAAAAGAATGGCTTTGCCTGTATGATGTTGTCAGAGTTCTTTGAACTTGTGTAAGTACTGAATACTGATGCCTAGACTACACATGATAAGATAAAGTAATGTGTTTTTAACAAGACACTTGTTTTCAGTAAGACTTGGGCCTCATATGCGTCAGTGGTTATTTTTCACGTTGTTATGACAGTTAAGTGTGCCTCAGGCTTCAGCATGAACAAGTTCAGCCAGATGATTTCAACATCAGCTCCACTTGAGTCTCAAGTAAAACAATTTCTCCTCAGTAAACACCAAAACTTGATTACTAATTGCCTTATTTTTATTACATTTATATAATAATTTATATGCACTTCTTTGGGTATAATTTATTCAATGTGTCAGTGCAACATACTGTTTATTTTCCAGCCCTGTTGCGTGAGATAATTTTTTGCTACTAACGTGCCAGGAGCCATCTTTATTATTAAGTCCTGGTCTGGTGTTTGTCTGAATCTGGCCACAGTTATCTCATTAATGTGGGGCCCTTGTCAAAATATTTAATAAGGGAACTGCAATTGATTTGTACTAATTAGACTATTGGAAATGAATCATTTTTTGGTATATGCTGAGTGCACTGGCTGTGGCTTGATGGTTAGAAATTAAATATAGACATTGTAATATACACAATACTATATATTACTGTTAATCTCTTTTGTCATTGTTTTTTTTTTTGTTAATTTGATTAATTGTGATGCCTAATTGCTTTTTGCCTTTTTCATCTCATTCTCACAGTCAGTTTTTGTTTGTTGTCACGTTCACAACGTTCCTCGTCAACTGTGTGGAGTATGATGTCCTGTTTGCCAATCGAGCGGTCAATCACACCGGGCCGGGCCACAACCCCTTGGACAGGAACAAAGTCACTCTTCCAGATGCCATCCTACCCAGCCAGCAGTGCACTCAAAGGTAATTACCATGTTTAACACAGTTTAATGGAGAGCTTTTGGTCTGTTTTTCCTATGGGGGCAAAATGAGTGGAAAAGTCAAGGTGAATTAATCATAATATATAGTCAAGTGATGTGCCTGTCCTCTCATTCCAGCCAGTTTGATTAGATACTTTGTTCTGGAGCAGACATGGTCTTGGATATTATTAGAGCCCTTTTAGAGACAGGTCTTCAGAGGGATTTAATTTGTCTGGCTTAATACAGTTGCAATCAGATTTTCTGACTTAATTTCTTATTGGATTGTGTCAGACGCGGCTTCAGACGGCCAGATACAGTCACATTCACAGGGAAGGAATATGGAGCAGCAGCCTATTTAGCTGTACCCTGTGGGCGTCTTTATTTACACCAGAAAATCATGAGAACTCCTTTGTACTGGTAATGGTTGGGACTGACTGTTTAAACTCTTTTATTAACTGTCGGCGCTCTAAGCACTGATTTTAATGGTTTATCACAAATGAATCCATATCATATGAGAGCAGGAACACTCAGTTATTAGCTGACCTGAGTATTCGTTCCTTTTTTTCTTAAACCTAAAAGAGGCAACATTAACACAATTTTTCATATTTTTATTGTGCATTATCATTTTAAAGACATCTGCAAAATTAAAATAATTCATGTTGGGAAATAGTAGCAGTGACGATTGCAAATTATGAGCTTAAATGCTGGATTTGTTTTAGAAAGCAGTTCTATCAAAAAAAAAACCATTTAATCAGATTGATTAAAGCACAAGTGACACCTCTTTCTATGAAATGTTTTTCTTTCTCAGCTTTGTTGTTTATTTCAGCCTGAGATGGGTCGCTTCAAATTGCAACATTCCTCTAACTGATAGTTTACTAGGAGGAAGGTATTAGTGCGCTGTGTTCAGACTGACTGTAGGGAACAGCACGATGTAATTGATAGCTTCAGTGAGGTAAAACTGGCCTGTCGAAATCCTGACAACTTGGCTGGGCCAGCAAGCTGACAACCACATGACACCTCTGGCTGGCTGCAAGGGACAGACACCCCCCCCCCCCCCCCCCCCCCCCGGCTCCCCCCTTCCTCACTCCCATGTTGTCATATATTTTTTTTCCAAGATGTAGCTTAGTCTCTGCTTGTTTTCTCCAGCTACTCTTAATAGGCTTGTCATCCATTTGTTCCTGGTTATGACAGTGGCTCAATAGTCATTTATATCAAAGTCAATGACGTACAACCGCTTGGAATTCTAATTTGGGAACAGCTTGTCCCACAGTTTGGATCATCTCTGTCCTCTTCGTGGTCCCTCTCTAATTTCCCTTGTAAAGCCAGATGCTTGTCCTGAAAACATTCTAGTATTTCATTTATTATATCTCAAAGTGACCTAATATGAAATGATATACAAATGTAAAGGACCAGCAGCAATCACACTGATACTGGCTGATGTATGTTTTTAAGTATGGGCAACTAATTTCCAGTGTATTTTGTGTTTTGACATGTAATACTCAGAAGATTCCTTAATTTTAGAATGAAGTAAGTCAGCTGCCTCACCCACAACCTGTAAACAGGAGTTAAGTGTCAGTGTCATACGCTGGGAGCGACAGTTGCTACTTTTCTCATCTGTATATCACCTTAAAAGTTAAATACAGTATAAAAGGCCAATTTACCATGTTATAAGAGGAGAGGGGGTACCACTTTAAATGTTTGTTATTTTGCAGAAATTCTGAATGCCAGATTAGTCTCCATCTCAACCACTTTGTCAGGTCATTTATAAGCTTTTTTGTTTGGTTGACTTTATTCTCAACATTTTTACTTTATTCTCAAAATGCAAAATATAAAAAAACAACAACTTATTTTCCCCTTATGACTGGGCCTGATACTCTTTCCTACCTTCCAAATATTGCATGAGCATTGTTGCGTTTTCTGTAAATGTCCTTACATGTTTGATTACAGCTGTAATTTTACACCCATGCCTGAATGACAAAACCCATTACTTTTAACAGGTACATAAAGCCAGCCGTGTCTGAGACGGGTTTTTGTTTCTTTTCAGAATTCAAGACAACAGCTGGATCATATTCCTTCTCATCATGGCAGCCATCTTCTGGATTTATCGACTTGTCAAAGTCTTTTGTAATGTTCTGAGCTACTGGGAGATCAGGCAGTTCTACATTAAAGCACTGAAGATCAGAATGGTGAGTGTTTCACCTGGACACCTCATTGCATAAAAAAAAAGGTCCTCAAATCAGTCTTGTGACAAATATCTTGTGCTTTCGGAAAGATGATATGACAAAGTTGACAGACCTAAAATGATAAGTTGTTTGTCATGCATTGCCTCTGTAGTATTTGTCAGTTTACTCTGTGCCCTTGCCTCCATGTCCCAGGATGAACTATGCAACTTCACGTGGCAGGAGGTCCAGGACCGGCTCATCAGCCTGCAACGAGAGCAGCAAATGTGCATACACAAGAAAGAGCTGACAGAGCTCGACATCTATCACCGCATCCTGCGATTCAAGAACTACATGGTGGCTATGATAAACAAGTCACTGCTGCCGGTGCAGCTGCAGCTCCCCCTACTGGGCAACGTGGTGTTCCTCACCCAGGGCCTCAAGTACAACTTTGAGCTCATCCTCTTCTGGGGCCCCGGCTCGCTGTTTCAGAACAAGTGGAACCTGCACCCCAAGTACAAGCGGAGTGGAAACCGCCTGGAGCTGGCTCAGCAGCTCAGTAGAGTCATCCTGCTCATGGGTTTGGCCAATTTGCTGCTATGTCCCTTCATCCTGGTGTGGCAGGTGCTCTATGCTTTCTTCAGCTACACTGAAGTGATCCGCAGAGAACCGGGAAGTCTGGGTGCACGACGCTGGTCCCTGTATGGTCGTTTGTACCTGCGGCACTTCAATGAGCTGGACCACGAGCTGCACGGACGTTTGGGACGCGGCTACAAACCCACTTCCAAATACATGAACTCCTTTACATCACCACTGCTGACTGTACTGGCGAAGAACGTTGCCTTCTTCTCAGGCTCAGTGTTGGCTGTGCTCATTGCACTGACCATCTATGACGAGGATGTTCTGACAGTGCAGCACATTCTGACCGCCATCACTGTGCTGGGGGTGGTTATTACTATCACCAGGTGAGCACTCAGAGCCCGGTGCTTGTCCTGGAGCCATTCCAGGATCACTATCAGTAGGTGTAGAAACAGTTGTCTGTACTTTTTAATTGATACTCTCACTGTTTATATCAGCACATGCAGACAGGTTTGTGCTATAATAGATTATGATTTGTACTTGTTTTTATTTTTTTTATTCTGTTTGAAAAATTAATTCATTTCAGTTTCCTTGTATTGGTATACAGAAGCTTATGTAAAGTTGTTGGAGGAAGTTAATTGTAAAGGACACTATAGGCATCCTGCATATCACTTATTAATGAATATGAGGAAATGTTAAAGGGGCAGTTCACCCCAAAATCAAAAATACATATTTTTCTTTGTATCCGTAGTGTTATTTATCCATCTAGATTGTTTTAGTATGAGTTTCCAAGTTTAGAGGTATTGGCCATAGAGATGTCTGCCTTTTCTCAGATGTATTGGGACTAAATGGCACTAGACTTTTGATGCTCAAAGTGCCAAAACAATACTTTTGAAAAACTCAACAGCAATGTCTCTTACCAAAAATTATGATCCATTTACTCAAGATAATCTGCAGACCTTGTTGTGAGCAGTTTCATGTAGGAACTATTTTCTCTTGACCAAAGTACAACCATCAAGCATATCACAGCGCAGAAAAAAGCATGCATCTACTCATGAGTGAGAGGTTACAGCTCAGCTGAGGAGGACGCCATTAATATTTACATCCTTCGCTGTCATAGGTATGTGCCTCTCATCCATGACTAGTTGCATGCTTCCCTCTGTGTGGTTATACAGTTGGCAATTTTGGGAAAATGTGAAATTCAGAGAGAATCCCTGTCCCCTAATCATATCATAGATTTTTACTCAAAAAATCAAACTCTAGTCTACTTTACAAAGCAATCTTGTTTCCTTAATTATATGTACAGCCATAGTAGTTCTGTTGAAAAATGGCCATATTTTGTACCTGTCCTACACCAGGTCCTTCATCCCAGATGAGCATATGGTGTGGTGTCCAGAACAGCTGCTGCAGTGTGTGCTGGCACACATTCACTACATGCCAGACCACTGGAGGGGCAATGCTAACAAGAGCGAGACCCGTGACGAGGTGGCCCAGCTGTTCCAGTACAAAGCGGTGAGGATGCAGAAACTCAGTGGATAGGAACACATTTGTCACAGTCAGACTAAAATTATGAATGAGTTTTGTTGTGATTGATGAAGTTTTTAATGTAGCACCTGGTCAGTGATTAGACTTTATCAGACTGGATTTATTGATGCATCTTTAGGAACATTGATCTACATTTGAGTATGTGTAGAACATGAATATATTTAGAATTTGAGAAAGTATAATCAGCGTTGTCTCTGTCCAAATCAGGTGTTCATCTTGGAGGAGTTGCTCAGCCCTATTGTCACACCCTTCATTCTCATCTTCCTCCTGAGGAATAAGTCTCTAGAGATCATTGACTTCTTCAGGAACTTCACCGTGGAGGTGGTCGGAGTTGGAGACATCTGTTCCTTTGCGCAGATGGACATCAGACGTCATGGAAACCCAACAGTACAGTTTCTTCCTTCTTTTACATAGGATTCAAACCACTCAATTCATCACCTTTTTTCAGAATGGAGAGGATATGACTCAATGAGCAAAGGTCCTAGTGAATGTTTAATGTAATGTTGTGATGTTGTTGCTTGAATTGATATATACGTCTTTAAATGTTTTTTTCAGTGGATGTCAGAGGGCCAGACGGAGGCCTCCATTTACCAGCAGGCTGAAAATGGCAAGACAGAGTTGTCTCTCATGCATTTCACCATCAAGAACCCACGCTGGCAGCCGCCTCAGGAGAGCTCAGTGTTTATCAGCCACCTGAAGGAAAAGGTGCAGCATGATGCACAGGGCGGCCCCTCCACCCAGCTGCTGCTCTCTGAGGCTCCTCTCTGCACCTCACTGCAGTCCAACGAGTCTGCCACTGGGGTAAGAAACCCTGAGGAACATGTGATCACACAAATGCTATTTAAATAAATATCCATTACCATAGCATCTGCAAAGAAAATAGACTTTTCTGCATAGGTTATTAATCCATAAACTACCAGGTTTTCCTCCAAAAATTTTCTTTCCCACTGTATCTTATTTACTTTGTGGTTATGGACTGATGTATGTATGTTGTTTCCAGCCTGACAATCTGTTGGCTAGTGTCCTGGCCTACCCCATTCTAACTGCATCGGGACTACAAGGGCGAGACCATCGCTTCATCCCGCCGAGCACCGCTGCTTCTGCTGCTGCCAGCGTCCTGGCCTCTTTGTCCACCTCTCAACTCGCACATCCCAGCCGCGGCCGCACACACAGCTTCCTGCCCTCATCCGTCCACCCCGAGAGCACCATGTACCGCAGCGATCGCACCGTCATTGACAGGTACTTACCACACATCACATTTTCCACTGTGTTGTTTACATTCTGCAGCTATTAGAAATTAATAAATAATGCAGAGGCTTGTTTATCAGCTTTGATTAACGTGTTTCTTTTTCAGTATGACTAACAGTGACTCTCGCATCCGGAGCAATGCACTGCAGTCAGAGTTTGCGTCAGCAGAGATGAGTCTCCACGCAATCTATCTGCATGAGGTAATTTCCTGACCACGAACTGTCGCCCCAGGCACTGCAGTTGACATTAATATATTTATCCTCATCCTCCCTTCTCTGGAATTTAAAGTGATACTCCCCAAAACATATCAGTAGCACTTTACATTACAGCTCAGTAATAACATGGTAATAGTGGTATGATAGTTCGCTAATAAAGAGAGATAATGAAGAGGAGAGAGAGGCATAATATTACTAAACTAAAATGTTTTGCCTCCTTGATGTCCTTAAATTAAACCATTATTGCACTTTGTTTTTGGCCCCTTATTACCCTTCTACATACATTTCAGTGTAATGTTACCCAGATATACCATTGGTAATACTAAGCAATTATCTGGTTATTACTTTGGCTATTACATAATATCACTTAATTATTACCTCTTTATTATCAAACTATTAATTCACTATTATTACTGTTATTACCAACCTGAAATGTTAAGCGCTGCAAGATAGATTTGGACGGAGTAGCACTTTTCAGTATTTCTTCTAGACCACTAGTGTAGCGTTCTGTTCTGTTCTGTACACTGACAACTGCTTATCTCTCCAGCTCCACCAGCAGAGCTCCACCCACAGAGAAGTTCTGGGCAGTGGCAGAACCCAGTGCCAATGAGAGATCTACACACAAACACTGGTAAATGAACATATTGATTTTCAAGAACCTCGCAGCCTCGATTTAGCTGAAAAAAACAAGTGATAAGCTCCTGCCAGTATTGGTTCTGTTTGTTAAGTATGACCTGCGTTTATAAATATCTTTGACATTAACATTACATTAATTGACTCTGTGTAATGTGAAGAAGATTGCTTGTAGTGCTGAAATCCTGGTTATGACCTAAATCTGCAGCACTTAATTACACACTCCAGTCAGATCAAGAACTACAAATTGAGCAGAGCCTTAAAGGACTTTAGATTGAATTAGAATAGATTTTAGAAGCAATTATGTCTGTTTTAATATTTGTCAAACTTACGTTGGACTACATGGTAATGCAGCATGGAAGCCAAACCTGCTCTGACAACTTGGCACAGGCACATAACTGCAGATATGAAGCTCATTGGGGCGTATTAAAAGTTTAAAGTCTCTCCAAGTTCCAACTATAGTTAAATGAATGGAGACCGTTAACTGCCAGAAAGGTGAAAAAGTACAATAAAAAAATTAGGGCTGCCCCTGAAAAATCGACACTTCGAGTCATCAGTCGAGAAGACCCCAAGCTGACTTGCATTTTGTTTGTCTGATCTTTGCACTTTTGTTTTTTAGCTGCCTCATTGTACACAGAGTAATGCAGGGGCAACAGCACAACAGGCTGTAAACTTCACAAACCAATTCTCAAAATGATCACAAACCACACTATTTAGCTATTTATCTCCACAGTGTGTCTGTGGAGATAAATAGCATCTGTCAAAAAAAGAATACGAACGGCTACTCAAAATCTTCCTATAAAGCAGTCAAATCTGATTCGTCTGACAAAATTCTGAGTAAGATACAGCCCTAATAAAAATGTTAAACATTACACTATGCTTTGAAGGATATATATATGAATTACAAAATGGGGCATAATATAAGTCTTCTAAGCACTGACATGTAAACATATTGCAAAAAAAAATCTGCAATGTCTAAAATCGAAATCTAAAAAGCTGAGATAATATTGAATCTTTTCCCTAGATTATGAAAATTCATACTAATGTGATTCTGTATGCTAAAACAGCAAGGTAGCAAAACTAAAACTAATACTGAAATGAATAAGAACTAATCTAAAACTAAACATTTTTTAACAATAAACACCAAACTTTGACACAAGGTTTGACTTTGTATGGACACTCTTGTCAGGTATCCAGGCACATAGTGGCCTTGGTTCCAGTATTTCCATGCCGACGCCTGTCCACCTCGGTCGCTGGCAAGAGGAGGAGGAGAATGAAGATGATCAGGAGATAAACAGTGGATCTACTCCAAAACAGGGCACTGCTGGGAGTAGTTGTTGAAGTGCCTTATTTCATAAGGTATATGCTCTCTTTTAACACAGACGTATGTCTACGATCTATGCTTTGTGGCTCTGTATTCTGTGACAAACATAACAAATGGACTTTTATCCTACAAGGGATACATTGCCGTGATAATTTCTCCTCTTTCTCTCTTTTTCTTTTCTAGTGTTTACATTTTACTTTCTTCTATGAACATTGTGGCCTTAGATGATCCTCATGGAGAATTTAGCATGGACCTTTAAAACATCGTTCAGCGTTTGTTGTAGGAGGGGTCATTGAATAACCACTGTCTCTGCACCTCCACGCCTCATCCTGTCACATCAGGCAGACTTATGGCATCAGGGAAACCATACGTCTTCCGTCCGTTTCATCCTGATCTCGTCAGAAAGTTGTACAGACAAACTGCGTGTAAAGTAACAGAGAGACAATAGAGTGTATTCATAGGATCACTGTGTGATGGTGGGTGTGGCCGATTATTTTTATTGTGGAATGCATGTGAAAGGCTCATCGTGTCCTCTGCTGAGCCTGTGTCTGTGTGTGCGCAATTCAAGTGTTTGTGCATCACAAAGTTTTACAGCGCAAGTCTAATTGAAGTTTCTCACAGAGTGGTGTCTTGATCTGTGCTACAAAGACTGCAGACTGTATCTTAGCTGCCTGAACAACTTTGATCACCTGGAAAAAAATTAATTCAATATTTCAAGTTGTGCTGTATACAGAAGCCCTGAGAGGCAAGTGAGAACAATTCCAGTGATCCATTTTATAAGTCTCATCTGAATTGTTTTCTCTCCTTTATTTACAAGTTAAGAACAAGTGGACAAAAGGTTTTGCAATAATTATCTTTTTAATGCTCTAATTCTTATTTTCATCTGTGAAAACAGGGAAAAAAGTTTTTTTTTTCCCTTGTTTTTGTTTGTTGTTGGCTGCCGATTTTTGGCGCTGATCAAAATACATTTCTACCCAAAAGAAAAACATGACAGTAATGTTACATAATTTGCTAACACACTATATACATACCCTCTGTTTAGAGTGGATGGACATACCTCACTCACCTAACTGTCACCTAACTCACCTGTGACCAAAATTATTATTACAACAAACACTTAAAAAATTAAAATTCAGGGAAGTTAAAAAAAATATATCCTGACAAACCCTTTTTCCACCTGTTCTTAAGTCATAAATACAGGAGAGAAAACAATATAGATCAGACTTAAAAAATGCATCACCAGATTTTTTTTTCTTACTCTCCTTTCAGGGCTTGCATAGATGTTTGACCCTGGTGATTTGTAAATACACTTTTACGTCTTACTTATCCTTATAAAAGTCCTCATTTTTACTACCAGATCTAATCCTTGAAAAAGATACCAAGTATTGCTATGATAAAGAGCTGACTGTACTACTAAAACACCATGTGTACCTGGCAAAAAAGCCCTGTTGGGTTTGACAAAACATGTCTTTAAACCAGATATACACATGCTCTGATGCTGCTGTCTGTGTTTAGAGGTCCTAAATACAGATTTTATTCAGTATTAATTAATATTTCCACAGCTGATGCATCAAGACATTACTGTTCCTTTAAGAAACAGGACTGAAATCATCATGGGCCCCAAATACACTTGGTGTCAAAATCTGATGCAGATATAAGATGTCTTTTTAATTCTGTTTAAGCTGGACACAGAGTCAGCTTTATGCCTTAACACCAATATAACAACAGATGTATTTAAATCCTAGTTTTTACCTCAGCGGTGGTGAAGAAAAACTAATAATCCAACCAATACCTCTGCAGTGTATTTACTCTTGTGTATATACAGTACATAAAAGTTTATTTGCAGTGTACAGATGCATCTTTTAACTGCATTTTGATTTTGATGGCAGGTGTAAATGGAATCTCTTTCATTCTCTGTTTTTATTTCTTGCCCAGCAGATGAGTCAAGCATCAATGTCCCAAAATGTTTTATTTAGAACAAAACAGGGTGGTATTGTTTTTACAAATCTTTGTTGTGCACATTAGCATTTAGCTAAGCTCACATGAAAATGGAACTTAATCATAAAAGGGCTGACGGCAGAGTGTGCACCGTTGGGCTTAGGTTTTGAAGATTTTAGGACAGCAGTTCCTCTCAGTATTGGCTTCATACTTTAAAAGTAAGAGCATAAGGAGAAGATAATGCCTTTCCAGAGTCTTAGCTATAGGTTTATTTATTCCCCCTCAGATATTTCTTAGTTGATTATATGTGTATTATTTATTTGAGAAAAAAAAGAAAGAAAATATTTAGATTGTTTTGCCATTTACTTCAACAAAAGTTTATAATCCTGTTAATGAAAGAAATGGCATGTATCCCCTGCTGAAAGTAGTTTAAAACTACTGTTTGATTTAGAAACTCTGATTAAAAAAGGATTTATTAATGTAAAGATAACAAGGCCAGCAGCATGATGTTGAATGTGATTTACACATAAAAAATAACTTGGACTAAATCTGCTTGTGGATGCAGTGCGCAAAATATCGTTCTACCATATATTTTTTTTCACAGTAATATAGATCTCATCTCCATGACTGCAAGACTTAGAGGGTACAAACCGCTCTTTGCCCTCTCGTGTGTGTAAAAACTTTTTCTTTTCTTTTTTTTATGAGTGTGTCTGTGGAAGGAATGCATTTTGACACCTGCGTAATTATGCTAACATGAACTCAGAATTTTTGCACTGACAGAAAATAAACCTTTTTTTTTTATGTGTGCATATATACAGTACTTGCAACAGTTTAGAAAGGGCAGGTCTCTAAAGGGAGTGTGTCTCCATCCTGTGTGACCTCTTCTCATTGTTTGTATATAAATAAGCAAAAGCATCAGCACGTATTGTATTGTCGTTGTCCACAGTAAACCACCTGGAAGCACTGTGGCCGAATCACATAATCACTTAAAGGTTGTTCTTACCTCTGGTCAGTAAAAGTTTGCCCTGTAGGGGAGGATGTGTGTTTCTGTCACACCGTTAGATACGCTTACATGGGTGTTGTGTCCACTGTCCGTATGTGCAGTGAGTTTATTTTTGTAGAGACACTGGAGCTCAGCTTTGTGCACAGAGTTGATTTCTGTTGACCGTCTCCACATTTACACCTCACTGCTATATTTGTCATTTTATTTTAAGCAGTGCCTTAGTATTAAGGTTTAGTCTTTGCTCTTTATAGAAGCCATTTCATGTAAACTGTTGGATTACTTTCACAAATTTAGCAGCAGACACTATGTACAGTATTTTATTTCAGCGAGTCATTGTGTATAGCATCAAGTATGTTGTGAAGTTGTGGATGAGTTGCAAACTGAGATCTTGTGTCTGTCTGTTGCATCTGACAGCACACTTCTTATCATGGTGTCTATGATTGCACTGTACTCAATATCCTAAAGAAGCAGGAGTTTGCCTTGTAATTGGCGTTGTCATCACGGCCAACCTTCTCACCGTACTATGGTTTCTTATCCACTATACACCAGTCTAAAGAATCACAGTGACTGGAACAAGGTGCTAAGTTTTCATCCTGAAACGTTGAATATGTTTTAAGACATGTTTTGTTTTTGTTTTTCTTTTTGTTACATAGGTTTGTCTGTTTGTTTTTGTTCTGTAAATTAAAAAAAAAAAACACTAGCTGAAAAATGAAACATGCCAAAAGAATTTGTTTTCGGCACAGCTTTACAATACATGTGTTGTTTTCTGTGAGTGAGTAGAGAGGCAAATAAATCTTATTTTGAGTGTATTTAATCATTTCATGTGTGGTTGATTATGTGATGTTTATTTGAAATAAAAATATATTTTAATTTTCTCTCTGTTTTATGTTTGCTATTTTGACTAGTTTTGTTTTTTTTTAAAGATTTTACGGGGGGCTTTTTATGCCTTTATTTGACAGAGACAGCTGAAGTGAAGACAGGAAAGGGGGCAGAGAGAGAGGGGACAACAAGCAGCAAAGGGCCACAGGCGGTACCCTAACTGGCGGCTGCAGCAGAGGCCCGACAGCCCCAGTACAGTGGGGCACACTTCACCAGCTGAGTCACAGAGGCGCCCCAAGTCTTGAATGCATCTAATGCTGATACAAGGGTACTGATGAGGGATGCACTGTATTGGATTTTTGACAATATCTGATGCGCTGATATTTTCCAACTCATTTTGGCCAATACAGATACATGTACAGAAGTGTTTCCACCTAACTGCAGAGAACATCACATCTCTCCTGTAGAGGAACTAACATTATTATGCCTGCTCTTATCACGATGGCCCACTGGCAGATGCAGACTTAAAATACACAGCCTTTTAAAATGTTCACAGTCACTTAGGAAAATAAGAAAACTACTGCTGACTGATTTTTCGCTGCTACTTGTTTCTCTTTGTTCTTTGCAAATTTGTCACAATGATCAGGATGAAGTCTTATGATGGGCAATTAAATTTGTAGTTCTGAAGGAATGTCATTTGACCGACGCTAAGTAATCATTGCAAATAGCAACTTCAAAAGGCAGACATACTCACGACGTGTGCATAATTAAAGCATCATCTTTTCAGACTGGCATATTGGCAGAGATGTTCATTTCATTTCAAAGCTTTTATTGGCTGATACAGATGATGTACTGATATTATCATGCATCCCTAGTATTGATGCATTTGTCTTCTGGGCTGAACAACATGGTTTTCTGAAAGTGTTTATGCAGTATTGCTCAATGTCAGTCTGTTAACCAAACATTTTCCAGAGTGAAGTATCTCGATAACTGTTGGAATGATTGCCGTGACATTTTCTACACACTTTCAGTCTTTCATTCGTGAATGATGAGATTGTAAACTCATCGATTTTTCATCTAGTCTCCAGTATTTGTTAACATGCCAGTTCGATGATGCTAGTATATTAACATGCCAGCTATAGGGAAATGCTAATTATTATTACCATACATTTAGCCCAAAACACAATGACTAAGTGTACCTGAGGCTGATGCAGTAGAGGCTTAGAGACCTTACGAATCTGAGATGTCCTAAATCAGGGCTACCCATTGTAGGGTCTGCAGGCCAGTGGCCCACCATAAGCTTCCATTTTGGCAGCCAGATGTTAATTTAAAAGAATTGCTGTTAATGCTGTTTTGTTTTGTAAGGAACAAGCTCTTTAAATATGTAGGATCTCTAATTATTTTTCATATTTAGAGCCACACTGCAAGCCTGTTAGTTAAAGGAACTTGGGATCCTAGTACTACTTTGCCTCTTAGTACAGTATAATAGGTGTTTGTTTCTGATGCATTGTGAAGTTTCAACTTTGGTCCACCAAGGAGAAAAGTTTGGGCACCCCTTTATCTTTTGACCTCTTAACTAAGAGCTCACTGGAACAAATCTTCAAAAAGGCAACACTTTATTCAGTGTTGTTGAACGCAGACTTGATGCTATTCAGGACGCATTCACACTGTCAGAGGCCATGCCAGCTTTTGAGCTTTTTGTGTCTCTGTTAGAACATGTCCCCTGTACTTTTCTTAGACTGCTTTCAACAAGAAATGATTGGTGGTGCAAGGGAGCTATAAATCTAGAAGTATCCCAGGCGAACCTTTTGTCATATACACCAGGTTTAACTATTGTATATTTTTTTTATTGGAACAGATTAGTTAGATATTTTTGTTTGATTTCATTTTGAATAGTTAGGGAAACTTATCTTTCAAGGTTTTCTGTGGTTGATCTGTTACCCACATTGTCCTATTTGATACTCTGTTAATACTGTAAATACTATCCACATTGTAAATAAACACAACATGCTTCTATTTTGCAACATACTGTTTTGTCTCATCTGTTTTTTCGATGTATATCTTCACTCTTCAAGTCCCCATTGCACATTTTAGGGACAGAAGCGCCACCTGCTGTTCATTCCTGGCTATGGGTCTGTTATGACCCTGGCTCATGGGAAGCAACATGAAGGACAAAACAAAGCTAGTTAAACCAGATTTGATGTTTTCTCGTTAAACAAAAGAAAAAGGATAAACAAAGTATTGTGGAAGGACTCTGCTCCTGTAGAGTCTGCCTTTTTGTAGTCCGTGGTTCGGGTGCAGCTGATTAAAGGGAGGAGATGGTTGATTGGGAGCCTCCTGGAACAAAAAAAGAGAAGCCAAGAGTACAAAAACTACACTCATCGTAACATGGCACTGGTGTGACTGACATTTGTCTCACTTGTCATCTGCTATGTAAATATTCTTTTGAGGTAACACCCATGTGTTTCGACTGTGAACATGATACAACCCTGACCTTATTCTTGAAATGGCTAAGAGGTCAAGAGGAAGGTCCACATTGATCAGATATTGCAGAGTATACATTGCCTCCATTTTTGTGAATATTGTTTCATCACAAAGGAATGTTTTAATTGGGATTTTGTCCAACTCTATGGCTGCTAAAAACATAGCCTGGAGCGATGTGTATGTCCTCTGTCCTCTGCTGAATAGGGCTCCAGGTGCCAGGATGACTGCTGGCTGAGTGTGGCTGCTGGACAACGACCAAATTGTGGAAATACCATCCATGATGTGATTTGATGCTACTAACTGATTTGGCATCTTGAAATGTAGACCACAGAAAAAGCAAAAGGAAGGGGAGAAAAACAATTGTAGGTAAGTTCAAAACATTTAAATTTATATAAAAATACATACAAAACATTCCTTGATTTTTCCACATATTTAAGTGGAGAGACATGAGAGAATTACTTGTCAGTTTTTTTGTATGTTTTTATGTTTCTCTGTGTACTTTCAGTAGTATGGAAACCAAACACAGTAGCCAGAACAGGATGAAGCAGAGACTAGCAGCAACAGTGGATTACCGTCTGCTAGAGTTTCAGAGAGTTTAAATCAGGGTCCAGGCGACCTGCTGCTGTCAGTCATTGGCACTGGGGGAAAGCCCACTCTGAAAGACCGAGAAAATACCATGGAAGCCAAAGAATAGGGTAGAAAGGAGTAAGACGTGTTCCCTTTACTTGTGCAAAAAAAAAAAAAAAGACTCTGGTGAAAGATAAAACTTCTTTACTTGAGTAAAAGTGAGAAACTACAGGCTCTGAAATGTACTCAAAGTATAAAAGTAAAAAGTAAAAGTATTTACATCCTATTACATCTTTTTTGTCGTTACGTCTTTTTCATAGTTTTTTTGTCTTGTTACAGCTTTCATGTCTTGTTACATCCTTTTGTGTTTTTTGTCTTGTTAGTCTTTTTGTCTTGTTACATCTCTTTAGTCTTATTACGTATTTTGTCATTTTTTATTTTATTACATCTTTTTCATTGCTTTTTTTTTTTTGTCTTGTTACAGCTAACATTTTTTTCTTGTTATGTATTTTTAGTCTATTTCAGTATATTTTCATCTTTCATGTTGTTTTTTTTGTCTTTAACATCTTTTGTCTCAATAATTCCCCTCAAATCCATTAAAACTAAAGTAATGAAGCCTGTTTTGAAAATGTAAGGAGTAAAAAGTACAGATTTTTGAGTTCAAATGAAGGCAGTAAAGGTAAAAAGTTGACAGAAAAATAAATACTCAAGTAAAGTAAAGATACCTGATAAATCTATTTAAATACAGTAACAGAGTATTTGCACTTAGTTTACTTCCCACCTCTGGACACTATAAGCATTAAATTATATAATTTATCTCCAAATCTGTGATAAAGTGGAGCATAATAGAACACAAATGCCCTATTACCTAAGGATGCTGTGTCATGCTGAATGGTTGCTAAGTGTTTTCATCATCATGAAGGTGTCATGGATTCATTTAACTTTTGTACAATATGAAGTCATAACTTAATTATGGGCCTGACCAGCTGGGCAAAGCAGCTGTCATCATGGCGACTGTTGAATACAATGTGCCAGGGGGCAAGTTCGGCCAATCTCTCAGCTTAGACCAATCATATTTAGCCTACATTCAATCAAATTGAGGATTAACACGTACTGTATACATATATCCACACACATGTGGATAACAGGGATTTTCTAGTCTTGCTCAGTGGATGATGTCCACCATAAAGGAGAGGTTACTCCTCCTCTAGTGATATAATAAGACACTGTATGCTGATAAGGTCACTAATGAAACAACAGAAAAACACAAAAAATAAGGTTTGTAGGAACATTAACATTTTGGGAAATATGCTCGTTTGCTGCAGTCTAATTAGAGGACTGATATCAATTTCATCTCTCTGTGTTTACAGATCAAAACAGGTGTTTATTCTAGTTAAGATGAAGAATTAGTTGAAGGATCAGTTAACCCCTAAGTCAAAAATACATATTTTATATCTTACCTGTAGTGCTATATATCCATCAAGATTGTTTTGGTGTGAGTTGCAGAGTTTTGGAGATATCAGCCATAGAGATGTCTTTCTCTCACAGATAATGGAACTGAATGCAATTCAGCTTGCAGTGCTCAAAGCGCCAAAAAAAAGTACATTGAAAACCTTAACAGGAATGTCTCTTTCCAAAAATCATGTTGTCTGGTGTTGAGTTTTTCAAACGTATTTCCTTGGTGCTTTGAGCACCAGAAGCCGAGTGCCATCTGGTTCCATTATATGGGAGAGAAGGCAGACATCTCTTTGGCAGATATCACCAAAACTTTGAAACTCAAAACAAAACAATCTGGATACATAGCACTATAGGTGAGAGAAAAAATGTTTTTTTTTTTTTTTTTAATTTTGGTCTGAACTGTCCCTTTAAGCCTTTGACAGAACTGGGAAAAATATGCCAAAAATGTTCAACAGCTCCAAGAGTCCCCTGGGTTTTGTTCAAAGTTACAACTGTGCCAAAAAAGTAACCTTATGATAGGGAGTTGAAATGGGACATGATAGGGACAGGGATCAGCTATTCTTGGTCCAGAACTCCAATACACAAGTTAACTTCACATTCAACCACATCACATTTAATTTGGCTCATCCTCGAGCTCAGCTCCCACTACACCCTGTGGTAAGGCAAGCCAAAAGATCATTAGATACAGACAGAGGAGGCAAGAGATTGATTTATAGGTCACAAAGTTGAACATACAAGAAAGGTGAAGTTGCAGTTCAGATTTGGCTTTTCTCGAGTTAAGTGTTAAGTCATCAACAGTCCTGCACTAGACAAATTTTATGGCATTTCTGGCTGCTTGTGGCTCTATAGTGAAATGTGACTGCAGATGAGTTAAGTGACTTAAGTCCACAACACTGGTTACACAAAGTGAGTGACCAATTACCTTAACTACCCTTTAAGGAAGTAAAGTAAATACATTATTTGCATTAAACAAAAATAAAAAAAGTAATTCCCCCCACCTCCTTGGGTAAAGATGGAAGCACTATGATAAACTCTAAAAGCATTTATTTGAGGCTGACTTGAATAGATGTCTCATAAGCCAAAAGCAGGGGCATAACTAATATGTAGCCAGACAGTTAGATCATGTCCTAAAACTGTGCTTGGGCAGAGATGGCATATGTGAACTGAAATTAAGATATGATGAGTATTTTATGGGCTAATTCCAGTTGATTCAGTATATTTAAATTTGGCTACTTTTAGGCCAATAAATAAAAAAAAAAACCCACCTTTTCAGATTTTATATCTCACCAACCATTGCCAGCACTTACTCTGTTTGCAAAATTAAACAAAATAATGGATCATATCTAGCTCTTGCTCAATTCATGTTTTGAATCCACTTATTGTAAGTCTGGATAAATTAATTAAAGGGCTACTGGGCCCAGTGTGACTGTTAACGCTTCTTTGGAAAAGTCGATTATATGACTACAAAGAAACACAAAATGACCGCAAAGATGTACAACAACAGAGACACAAAAGTACTACGAAGAGACACAAAACAACTATGAGGAGACAGGAAACTATTTTAAAAAGACACAAAAATACCAGAAAAAGACACAAAAATGAAGGGGCAATAGTACCACCAAGAGAGACAAAAGTACCAGAAAGAGGCACAAAGGAAACGATGAGGAAACACAAAATTACTGCAAAGAGACACAAACTGGCTAGGAGGAGGCACAAAAGTACCGCAAAGACACACAAAACTACCAAAAAGAAATACAAAATGATCACAAGGAAACACAAAAGTACCACAAAGAGACACAGTGTCTCTTTCAATCTACTTTTATTAAGGAGGATTGGGTGGGGGGGGGTGTCTCTGCACAGGGGCCCATTGTCTCATAATGTATAAGTAACTTTGGACAAAAGCATAATGTAATACAGCCTAAATAAACAAATAACTCAGTATCTCCCTTGTTTTATTGTGTGGAAAAGACTGTGGACCAGCATTTAGCGAGGAAATGAAATATACAGAAAATATAGCTAAATAAATGACATATGAAAAGTCCAAATAGAAATTTTACAGACTTTCTAGGTGGGATTTGAGCTCATGACCAACAACAGGCCTTTATAAATTTAAACTAAAATACAGCAAAAGCAATCAGATTATTTGCACTGAAAGCTTCTGCTCTGCAGGTGCACAACAATTTGTTAACAGAAATCAGCATTATGACTTGTTTATGACCATTGTAGTCCACAGCCTGCCTGCAGCAGTGTGCAGTAGCCCGGCAGAGGCCAGGGCAGGCCAGTCTGCTCTGTTCCCCGACCTCACCAACAGCAGGCTGTCTCCTATCTCCACAGTTAAATGACAAGTCTATTTTGGAAAAGGAGGCTGCGCCAAAATAGGCACGTCAGCTATTTGGCATCATGAGGTACCTACCAGAGAAGAAAGTCAACCGCCCACTGTAGGAGACTGGGGGATGTTCCACCATCCTGGATTTACAACCATTTCAAGGATATTTCAGCAAAAAGACGACATTTTTTTTGGGTGGGATTTCTAAACTCTGATATTGGAGCATCCAGACATCTTTGACGGCCAGCTGACGTTTCAGCCCACATGATTCAACGTCCGTTTTACCTGAAGGGCTGAAGACTCAAGGTGAACAAGTAACGACATGATAATAACATTAATAATACCTAAGTTAATAATCATACAGAGTACTTGACCGATATTATATCAGTTTTTAGTTCATTTAAATTCAAATTTGTGTGGGCCTCTAACTGTTAAATACCAGACTTTTGAACCTGTAACGGTTAATTAACGGTTACAACGGTTATCTTTGAGCGGTGTAACCGTTATTACAGGCGCGGCGTGCGGCGGTTTCCGCAGTGTTGACGTTTAAAAAAAACTGCAAATTTGTAATTAAACTCCAACATAATTTCCGAGACGATAGAGTTTTCAAAAAACGGACAGTGTGTAAAAATGAAGCATGTTTCTGAAGTGGGAGCTTTATCAAACAGCTGATGTCCCTTTCGCTTCTACAAATGGCAATGGACAGAGACGGGGTCTGACAGCTGAGGTTATTTTTGGGACAGGCGGTTCAAGCGACGGAGGTGACAAAGCTGGCAAATGTCACTCTTTGAAAGGCGCATATCTGCGCTGTTTGACCTTGTTACAGGGGGATTTCTTTGTTGTTGCCTTATTAAACTACCTGCATATCGAACAGGCTGCATGGCATGAAGTTAAGTGTTTGTTGTATTGATGAATGTCTGCAAAGGCCAGAGCAGATCACTGTATGTTGACTGACACCTACTGTAACTGCCAGCCATAAATATATAAATATGCCCATCTGAACTATGGATTTATGTCTATTTTCATAGCATAACATATTTATAGAGTAGGTTTAACAAACTGAAACATCTCTCAGTGGTTGGGTGCAGGGCACAAAATTAGCACCAGCCACCAGTCAAATGCTGGTAAAATACACAAGTAGCTGGTAGATTTGCTTCCCTGACCAGCCAAAAAAAACAATGGTAATCTAAATGCTGGTAACATTTGACCATTCACTGATCGTTTGACAGGGTTTCTTTGTAATTTAATGTTTCATCAAAAAAAAAAAAAAAAAAATAAAAATAGCTTACACAACCTTTGTATGATCATAAAATGTGCAGTCTTTTTTTTTTTTTTCGAAGAAACTGAATGTGCTTTTCCTAAACATTTAACACATGTAACTGAGCTGCATTTAAAGTGCAGTTTTATCCATTATTTCTAATTGTACCTAAAATAGTAACTGAAAATTTATTGTGGAATTGGATACTAGAGATGCTCAATATCACTTTTTCTTGTCTGATTCCGATACTACAATACCGATACCAATCCGATACAGTCTTATGCCCTCTCTTAAACAACTAAGATGTTAATAATAGTTACATTGGTATGGATAAGCTTTGCATCTAAAAGACTCAACTGTGGAACAAATATTGCACTCTCATGAAAGAAATACTAAGCCCACAACATGACTCAGTTATGCAATACTGTTCATGTTCAAAGTTTAATCGAATCAAGCTATATTTTATATCAGGTTATATTTTTCCCCCCAGAACCATCCCTGTTTGGTTGGAAGCTGTGTCAAACTACTACTTGCTGTTTCACCAGCCAGAAGTTAAACAAAGGTGCCATGCCTAGGGCTGCAACTAACAATTATTTTTCATTATTGATTAATTTGTCTTTTATTTTCATGATTAAAGGACCACTATGTAGGATTTATTGGCTTCTAGCTGTGAGCTGGCAGATAGCAAAGGCTTTGTGAGGTTGCAAAACTCATGCGAAACTTGAAAGGCCTTATCTAGAGTTTTTGGTTTGTCTGTTCTGGGCTACTGTAGAAAATGGCAGAGCAACATCCCAACCTCCATGAAAGAGAACCTGTTCCCTCTGTAGATATAAATGTCTCATTCTAAGGTAATGAAAACACAGTGACTCTTATATTCAGGTGATTATATACTAATTAAAACAAAAGTATATTATAATCAATTTCTGCTGTATTCTGCCTATAAATCCTTGTAAATCTTAGACACTGGTCCCTTGATTGAGTAACTGTTTAATCTAAAAAAAATGGATAAAAGGGTCACCACAATCCCCCAGAGTTCAAAGTGACGTCTTCAAGTTGCTTCTTTTGTCCAACCAACAGTCCAAAAACCAAAGACTCTTAATGTATTATCATAACTGATAAGAAAAGCAGAAATTCTTGCTTTTGAGCAGCTGGAACCAGTAAATGTTTGACATTTTTACTTGAAAAATTACTGAAATGATTACTTGATTTAGGGCTGCAACTAAAAATTATTTTCATTACTGATTAATCTGTTGATTGTTTTTATGATTAATCAATGAATTGTCTACTTGTCTACTATTTGTGAAAAATTATCATCACAATCACCCACAGCCCAAAGTGATCAAATTTCTTCTTTTGTCCAACCAAGAGTCCAAAACCCAAAGTCTCTTCATTTACTATGACAACAGACCAGGAAAAATTACATTTAAGAAGCTGGAACCAGCAAATGTTTGACATTTTGGCATCAAAACTGACTGACTAATTTATCAACTAATCAATTAACTGACAAATCGTTGCAGCTCTGGGCACCTCCTGTTCATGGCATATTATATCTTACAGGCCTGGACTGTATTGTAATATTCATCTTTGCTTTGATTACAGGAACAAACTATGGATCCAAACTTGTTTGGAGGAGTCCCGAGGTTTCTCACCCGCCCAAAGGCGTTCTCGGTGTGTGTAGGCAAGGATGCCACACTGAGCTGCACTATCGTGGGTAGCCCGACCCCACTGATCACCTGGGAAAAGGACAAGCTGAAGCTTACATCTGGGGGACGCTTCAAGACTGTGGAGGATGGAAACGTGTACCGCCTGACCATCTATGACTTAACACTGGAGGACAGTGGCCAGTACATGTGCCGGGCCAAAAACAGTGTTGGGGAAGCTTATGCTGCTGTAACCCTCAAAGTGGCCCTGCCAGCAGAGATGGCTCAGCGGGCCCCTGTTTTCCTGGTTAAGCCAACCTCTACACGTGTTGGTTTGGGAGGCGATGTTGTTTTCCTCTGCAAGGTTGCAGCTTTCCCTGAAGCCAACTTTGATTGGGAGAAAGATGGGCGCTACTTGGGGGAGACTAACCGCATCAAAATTGTCTCTGACAGTGACAGCAGCACCTTAAAGATCCAAAGTGTACGTAACCTGGATAGCGGCACCTACACCTGCAGGGCCCAGAACACTGTTGGGCGTGCACACACTGCAGCAGCTCTGGTTGTGGATGCCCAGGATGCCCACTACCTGACTGCAGACAAGAACACCTCCCTCCTTTCTCACCTACAAAAGCGCAAAGAGGAAATGAAGAAGGACATCTCCATCTATCGCACCGAAGAAAGCAGCTCCTCTGTTTCTTCCTCTTCTACAGTCAGAGATGGTTTGAGTTCTCTGGGTCTGGAACATGAGCTGAGGGCATCCATGCTGGCAAAGCTGCCCAAAGGTGTGTTCACCCGTACCTGCACGGTAACTGAGGGCAAACATGCCAAACTCAGCTGCTTTGTGACAGGTCACCCTAAACCCCATATCATCTGGAGGAAGGATGGAACAAACATCAGCGAGGGCCGCAGGCATGTCATTTATGAGGACCAAGCTGAGAACTTCATCCTCAAGATCCTGTACTGCAAGCAGAGTGATAACGGTCTCTACACCTGCAATGCAACCAATATGGCTGGGCAGACCTACAGTGCTGTGTTGGTAACTGTCAAAGGTAAGATGGTCATGTCTTAACACAGTAACAAAAATTTTATGTACACATCTCAGATTCCCCTACAAAGAAGCTGTCATTAGAGACATGTTATATGCATGAATTGTATTCAGCATCTGCCAGCATGTATAACACAATAGAGGCTTGCAGTCTAGACCACTTTTTGTCCACCATTTACAACAAATTCTGCACAAGGATTAAAGGACAATGCAGGCATGACTCAATTTTTTCCTTAATATTAACAAAGCCAGTGAAAATCAACAATGTATTAGTCTATTTCCAGAGGTTGCAAAAGTACACCCAGTGTTTACTCAAGTAAAAGTACAGCAAGTAAAACAGACTAAGGTAAAAGAAGAGGCACTGATTCAAATTATTTATTCAAGTAAAAGTGAAAAAGTACAGGCTCTGAAATGGACTCAAAGTACAAAAGTAAAAGGTATCCCTCTGAAAGACATTTCTACCAGCTAAGTAAGGAGTAGAAAGTACAGATATTTGAGTTACAGATACTTTTCAACCTCTTTCCATGTTTGTGGCAACCCACCCCAAGACCCACTGAAGACATAAAGGTGGCTTACAAATATACAGCACACCATACAAGCTAGTTATTTGTCAGCTGGACACTGTAGTTTTTAGCAAACATTACTCAAACAGTAGTGAATAGGCAGTGGCTATTTTGAGCAGCATATTAACACACGGTTGGTGCTCTAGTGAGTATTTAAAACACCAGGATGGTGTATGTGTAATTTACTCAAAATAAACTACAGCACATTGCATATGTTCATCACAATGAAGGAAGGAAGCTGTCATCCAGTACTGCAGTGTTGTTCATTTATGTGTTTTTAATAGTAATAGAAGTGGAGGTATATGGCACAGCTATAAATATAAGCTATATGTTTTTGCTGGCAACTGCACTACTGTAAGTGTTGCCCAAAGCCTCATTTAAACGTCTGAAAATGCGTGTGGCTTTTCACAACAAGGTTGAGTTCTGGCTCATCCTCTGAAGGAGGGTGTTGTGTTGCATCTATTTTCTGCTGGTGATGAGTGGTTCACAGTTGCTAAGATGGTCACTCGCTTACTGGAGCACATTGGCACCACTGCTAGTGTGACTTCCCTTGGGAAGAAATTGTCCCAAGAGATGAAATTGTAGAGTTGTAAATTTATGTTCGTTGTTAATCTCCATTCAGTTCGACAAAGTGGGCCGTGCCACACTTCTTGTTTATTGTTGTGTGCAGGAAATAGATGCTTTTGACGTTTACCTTGGAGTTTCGTAGTTTTCTGGATTTTAAGGGAATGTTTGCAATGGAAAATATACATTTTATATACATTTAGTTGATGTATGACCATTTAACAATTTTACAATGATCACACCAAATACAGCACTGAATAAAAAGAAATACAATAAACAGAGAATAAATGGTAATGGTAACAACAAATACAGTACACAATTACAGGCATTGAATTGTCTGCCACTTCTATTATACCATATTATTATTATACCTATTATACCACAGTGGACATAGAAGAAAAAGTTGGTTGTTAATTTTCAACAAAATAGAAAAAGAAATTGTGCTTTGTGTAATCTTTAATTTAACAACTTTATGTAGATTTTTATATGTCACTTAGAAATGAAATGAGGGGTCTTGGCAGAAAGTGAAGTCAGTCACATTTCTGGGAAGAAAACTCTTTAAAAATAAAAAAAAAAACTTTTAAGGTTGTTAATGTTTAGTGTGCACTGAATATATATAAATTACAAGTGACTAAATTACAAGTTAAGGGCCACTTTAGGAGCTAAAATCTATCTCATCAACTTTGACTCTCTTAAGTGTGTGACCTCTGTTTATGTGCCCCCTCATATTCCCAAAGTAAACATCTTTAAAGCTGAAAACAGCTGACATGTCCTTTGGAAGGTACATCACAGGAAATATTAGAATCATTTAAACATAAATACTACATTTACCCACTGAACTTCACCCATAACTCAAAGTGGAGTTCCACATCTTTCAACACCTGTTTCATAAAGTTAAAACGTTTGGCTCAGGACCAAAGTATGGATATGGATACAGTTGTAGTGCAGAGGGTAGTAAGAAAACCGAGAAGTAGGAGAAATGTCCAACATACTGCATACTCTGCAACTTCCATTGAAACAGTGGATGTAGTAAGCACATTAAAACATTTAGTACACATTAAATAAAGTCATGTAAATATAAACAACAACAAATTTCTTTTGTCGTTATTTTTTCAGGTATTGTCCATACAGTATTTTATTTTATTTATTTTATTTATTTTTGCATATTTCGACTTATTAACTTTAGAAAGTATTACAACTTACTAACAGGCATTTCTGAAAACATGCCAAAGGTTTTTGCTTGACTTTCCAGACAGCCATTGTGTAACAAACCATGGTTTCAATAACTAAGATTTCACAGTTTAATACAAAAAGGTTTTTAGTCCATTTGCTATATTGTCTGAAATTTAATCTAAAGGATATGTTAACATGTAATGAAAAGAAAAACATCAGTTTAGAGCAACTATTGAAAACATTGTTGAATAGCCAAGTTTTAGCTCTCAAGCAAGTATCTGTGTCCCCGACTTTATATTAATATTGCTCTAGCCTGAGCTACATCTGTGATCACATGAAAATTAATGTAGAATGTTTCAAAAATGGTTGATGCTATCTTAAAATATATGCTGTTATTTGTGGTTGATAGATTGACATTTGTACATCAATACAGTTGCATATCCTGAAGATTCTGTTATTTTTCGTGGTGTCAGAGCCTAAGGTGCCATTCAGGAGGAAGCTGCAGGATGTGGAGGTACAAGAGAAATCGTCAGCCATGCTGATGTGCGAGGTGCCTGTCAGTGTCACCCAGACCGACTGGTTCATGGAGGAGACGCGGCTGGTGCAAAATACCAAATATCGCATGGAGGAGGAAGGCACTCTGCGTCGTCTCACCATACACAATGTCACCACCAACGATGATGGTGTTTATATCTGTGAGATGAAAGAAGGCAGTCGCACTGTGGCTGAGCTCACTGTCCTGGGTATGGTTGACACTTTTACAATGCTATTATAAAGAGTAATTAATGTGATCTTCTCTCAAAGTTTTGAAATTATACAGATTAAATCCACTGCATACATGATCCTTGGAATCCTTCTTCAGCTTTTCTTTGTCTAAAGTCTACTTCCCCTCATATCCCAGGCAACATCACAAAGAAACTTCCCCGGAGGACAGTAGTTCCTGTCAGTGACACTGTCATCTTCTGTGTGGAGCTGGAGCATCCCTGCCCCGATGCCTACTGGACCCGCAATGGCGAGAGGCTGAAGGAGGATTCCCGTATCTCCATTGCCTGCATGCTCAGACAGTACACACTCACAATAAGAGATTGTCATGCAGATGACTCAGGAGAAGTGGCCTTTGTGGCAGGAGACTGCAAGACGTCCACTCGATTCACTGTCACTGGTGAGGCTGACAGCTTGGTCAGATTTATTGTATTTGTTCTGACTTGTTGCATCACATACAGAATGGCTTAGACTGTGATAATTAATGTTTAAATTACAACAAGTCAAACTAAACTAATTTTTTAATGTTTTTTTTTGTTATTGTAATGTTTTCTGAAAACCCAGCCATTTGTTTTCACCTCCAAAAAAAGTGATGAAAGAGGATCATAAACTGTAGGTATTCTTTGGATAGTTACAGCTTATTAGGTGTCGACTAATACTTTTTTTAAAGTGCTGATACTGATTATGAGCAATCAACACAACCGATAACCATTATTTAGGACCACTATACATTTGTAGTAAAAATTTAAATCTTGGTGTTAAAATTTAGAATAACACAAACTCTAACACCTAACTTTGTTGATGCTTTCAGGGATATGTATAATTAAAAGAGAATTTTTCAACATTGTATTAAAACAAAAAGTTCAGGGAGCTACCAGCAGCATTGCTTAAAGTCAACTGAAAATTTTGATAAATAAATAAACAAAATAGCTCCCAGAAAATAAAGAGTGAGACCACAGAATGGTGACTACAGACAGACAGAGGCACCTGCGTCAGAGCCATTTTGAAAATAACTGATCTTATCAGCAATCAGATTAAAAAAAATGCTGATTCCAATTATTGTAAAATGTTGGCCTGGCCGATAATTGGTCAGCCCCCACAAGCTTATGCTTATGTTTTGAAATGGATTGGTCTTTAGTAGGGCTGTTAATGACTAATTGATTAATCACCATATAGTTTAATAATGTATTCATTGATAACTAATAGTCAAGAAATGTCAGTAATTGCACCTGATTTGACATTGTTTTGTCTGGCAGAACCATTTGTTAAATAAGGGAACTTAAACTTGAGCTGAAAATGATAAAAAAAATAGAAAGAAAACAAGAAAAAAAATGAAAAATGCCTGTGTTTTATAAAATTATTAATGATTAATCAATTAATTCATATTAGCATTTTCAACTATCTCTTAGGGAAAATGCACATAATTTGCAACCCTAGTCTCCAACGAAGGCTTTTTAATTCACACTATATGGCTTTGGACCTATGTTACTTGGATTTGTCTCCCTTAAATAGTCTAGAAAATTTAATCAAAGTGGGCTAGTTTAAAACCTGGTCTGATTGCTTATATCTGTGTACTGTGTTGTACAGCTATGTAGAGACAAGATTCCAGCAGCTTCAAACAACATCACAGTAATTAAATTGGCAAACAAAATATTATTGTAACTGATGAGAACAGTCGCCAACTTTGAGAGCAAAGCCTAAGTTAAAAAATAATTTTCTTTTAATCTTTTTTTTTAATTCACTACAGTCACTAATTTCTCACCTGATAATCACTCTCTCTGCTCTAGCTGCAAGGAAGCATCCTCCTGATCCCCCAGTCGATGCTGTGGTGCTGAACAAGACTGACTCATCCATCACCCTTCAGTGGTCTCCTCCTGACAGCGACCGCCCTGTGCCCATCAAGGGCTACAGTGTGGAGAGGAGGAAGGTTGGCACGCAGACATGGCAGAGGTGCATCACTGAAGAAGGCTTTGTGTCAACACAGATCACCATCAGTAACTTCGCTGAAGAAGCCAGCTATCAGTTCCGTATTTCTGCTATGAACGACTTTGGCCAGAGTCCCTACCTGGAGGTGCCTGGAAGCTTCTACCTGGGTAAGACTGTGGCATTTTTCATTCATGGCTGTGTGCTGTTGTGGGAAGCATTCAAGTGTTGTTTCCTCATGTCTGGTTTGCCTGTTGTCTCCAGAACCCAGTGCTGAAATCAGAAAAGGCCTGATGAACAGCACGGCGATCTCTGGTGAGGAGTTCTCTATCTCTGTGGAGCTGTCTGCTGTTTGCTCTGGCTTCTGGTCTCTAAACGGCCGCCTCCTGCGTAGTGGATCCGACTACCTCATCACTAGGTCCAAGAACATACACACTCTGCTCATCCGCACTGTGACCACAGAGATGAACGGAGCTGAAATCAAGTTTGTGGGTGGAGGCTCACAAAGCACCTGCACCCTATCTGTGAAGGGTATGCACTCGCAGCCAATTAAACTATTACTAGAGGAAAATTCTCTGGGGCCAAAGGCCAATATAGCAGAACATGCATTAATCACACATCAAAAAAAGGACAAAAAACACTGGCATTAAAAGGAATTTGCATTAACGTGTTATTATTGCATTAACTTTGACAGCCCTAATTAATATATTGTAGTTCATTCACTTCTCTGCATTAAAATTTTCTTAAGTTTCTGTCTTAACCTTGTTTTTAATTGAATCCCACTGGTATTTACTGTATTTTTCGTGAGAAGCAAACCAGTAATGCTTTCTCTGTATTTTTAGCTCCTCCTGTTAGGTTCACCAACAAGTCAGATGTGATGGAGGTGACCTGCAGTGCCCAAGACACTGCTCAGCTGACTGCTGAGGTGTCAGATTATGATGCACAGGTTTGTGATGGGATCACACGCCACTTACCGCTTTACTTTTAGCTTTTACAGATTATTTTATTTACCCGCATTTTTTATGTTAAGTCAACAAGTTTTGATTTTTGAGTTTATTTGACTATGATTTGTAAAGCTGATGTAGCATAATTACTTCAAGACCAATTAGCAACATGTACATTGTATATATTAGTATATATTCTGATAGTTAAATAAACTAGAAAACAGTGTTTGAAAACTTTTAATTTTTTTTATGTTGCTATGACATAAAGTCAATTTCTTGTACAATAAAACAAATAATTTGTGTTCCCTAAACAAAACAAAAACACATTATTACAACAAGAGTTGCAGTGCTATGCTTAACACAAAAATTGCTTTCTTAGCAAGAAACTCAGCAGTTCCTGAGTTTTAAAAACTTATTATTTTCATGTACACACAATTTAGTAAAAATGAGTCAAAGCAATGTTTATTTTTAGATTGCTGATTGCAGGTGCAGGTGTGCAACTTCCCAGCATGCATTGTGTGAGAATTAAAACTCTCCTGAGTTACCTGTTTTCTCAAGTTCCCTTAGTTAATTGGTTTTACAAACTTAATATTCTACCTAAGTTCAGTTATGTTCATTTTAAGTTGAACCAGCTCAAAATTCTTTACAGTGCACATTAAAAGTTTTGTGTGCAAGCAGTTTATGCTAAACTTTTAAGCTGAGTGAGGGCATTGGTGTTTACAGTTACAGTTGATGTTGGTACGATTTATTCATATGGAAATGACAACAGTCAGTATAATAGATTTTCTATTTCATGTTACTATTACCGAGAATAAAACTTTTGTATTTGATTACTTGCCAGCTTCTTTACTCCTGCTTAGTAACATTCATGTAACATAGTTCTGCTTGAGTAAAACATTGATGTACTCTATTAACCTTATCTGTTTTGTGTTTGTTTCTTCAGGTGGTTTGGATGAGGAATGGGCGAGAAGTGAAAATGGGAAAGAAGTTTGAATATGTGATCATTGACCGCAAGAGGATCCTGATGGTGCACAATGTTACAGAGGAAGATGTAGGCATCTATGAGTGTGTTTTAGGTGAAGACAAAATGTTCCTGCAACTCTCTCTTAAAGGTAAGTTCACCAAAACCATTGCCTCTAATTACAGATTTTGCTGTTTAACTTTATCACAGAGCACACTCAATAATCTGTCTGCTATGTGTGCAGATGTTCGAAAGAATGGAGTGTGGCTCGGCCATGTGATTATGAAAAGACTTCTAGTTGCTAGCAAATGCTTAGCCTCAACAGAGGAAAGAGCTTTCTGTCATCACATAGTCATCTCCAGTGTTACTCTGCTCATACTCACACTCTTTCTACACATGAGCTGCTCTGATAACCAACATAAAGATACACATTATAAAGGGATTTCAGTCAATGCTAAAAAAGATGTATTGCAACATATTCTCTGACTCATTAACACAGATATTCATTTGGATGAAAACAAAAGAAAGGCAAGTAAATAATTAAAAAGTAATTACTCTGTGTCTATCCCTTTTTCTCAAAGATGAACCTGCCAAGTTTCTGAACAAAGCCAGAGGTACCATGGGTTTGTCGTCGACCCTTAAAGGAGATCTTGAGCTGACCTGTGAGGTATCTTCGGCGAATGCAACTGTAGTGTGGAAAAAAGATCACGTGGAGATCACTGAGGACCAAAGAAGTAGCTTCATCTCCAAAGGGACTCAAAGGAAACTCATCATCAAGAATGCCAAGAAAAGTGACGAAGGACATTACTCCTGTGAGACAGCAACAGACAAAGTCACATTCCAGGTCAAGATAAAAGGTGAGAGTGTATGATGTTTTTGTAATACTATTCAACACTTGACTGCACATCACGGATATAAATTTATTTACCTTATTCTGTTTCTCAGAATCTCAAGCCCTAGCTGCTTTCTCTAACAAGGAGTCAGTCCAGAGGGAGGTGAAAGCAATTCTCTCCCAGAAAGCCACCCTTAGTTGCAATGTTTCCGACAGCAAGACAGAGGTGAAATGGTATAAAGATGGCAAGTTGTTGGTATCCAGTAGGACAATATACTCAGAAGCAAAAGGCAATACTCGTCAACTGGTGATTGAAAAGGTGGAGAAGAGTGATGAGGGAGAGTACACATGCGAAGCTGGAGTGGACAGGCTCGTCTTCAAGATATTTGTGTCAGGTAAGCCTGCTTGATCGATTAAATGATATATAGAATTTAACAATTAATTTCAGTTTCATATGATTAATAAATAAATCTGTAATTCAATGAGTTAGAGGTAAAAATATACTGGCTTTACAGGCCTGTTTTCCCTCTCATTCTTTCTTCAGCTCAGTGGTTGTGTATTGTGCCACTGAATTGATGCTCTTTTTAAATGTATTTTAGATATCAAGTCATGGATGGCAGGTAACTTCTTACAGCTCAACCAGGACAAAACAGAAGTACTTGTCATCGGTCCTGAAGCACACAGAGAAAAACTTAATCTAAAACTCAAAACCTTAGATTTTAATACGTCCGAGCAGGTAAAAAACCTTGGTGTTATTTTAGATTCAAAATTAAATTTTAATGCTCACATAAAAAGTATAGTTAAGAGTGGTTTTTATCATCTCAAAAACATTGCCAAGGTGCGGCCATTTTTGTCTCAAACTGACACAGAGACACTAATGCACGCTTTTATCACCTGTAGAATAGATTACTGCAACGCTCTTCTTTCTGGTCTCTTTAAAAAAAGCATTACTCCACTACAGCATCTTCAGAACTCCGCTGCACGAGTTCTGACGAGGACCAGAAAGAGAGCGCACATCACACCAATTTTAAAATCTCTGCATTGGTTACCTGTCTGCTTCAGAATCGATTTTAAGATCCTCTTAATGGATTTTTAAAGCTCTTAATGGTCTTGGTCCTAACTATCTATCTGATTTGCTTTTGTCATATGTGCCCTCTAGAAATCTCAGGTCTTCAGGCAGTGGCCTTTTAATTACTCCAAAAGTTTTAACCAAAACATATGGCGAGGCCTCCTTTTACCACTGATGGTCCACGTTTATGGAACAGCTTGCCTGAGGACCTGAGGAAGATAGAAACTGTGGACATTTTTAAAAGCAAACTCAAGACCTACCTTTTTAGTCTAGCTTTTAACTGAATCTTTTAGCCTAATTTTAATTGAGTTATTTTAAACTTCTTAGTCTGGGTCTTAACTGAATCTATTTTATTCATTGTATCTCTTACTATCTCTTAGACTAGTTTTAATTTATTAAAAAACAAATTTCAAGTCATTTGTGTCTATTGTTCGCTGTACTGTTTTTATGTAAAGCACTTTGAGCTGCTATTATTGCATGAAAAGTGCTCTATAAATAAAGTCTGATTGATTGATTGATTGAATGAGAGTGTGTAGCAGTGCATTGCATGTGCTCAGACCATTAAATTAGGAAAATAAAATAAAAAACAACCACCAGTAACTGATATGATTCTTCAGTTGCCCAACCCTAAATTTGATGTATCTGATATGTTTCAATTATTGGTTATTTCAAACAGTGCTCATAACAACACTGTGTTTCTTATTGTCATTAGCCTTGGAGGACAAATCAGCGTTTCTTAACAAGGAGTCAGTCCAGAAGGAGGTGAAAGCCACTCTCTCCCAGAAGGCCACCCTGAGCTGTGAGGTAGCTGATACCAAGACAGAAGTGAAATGGTACAAGGATGGCAAGCTGCTGACATCCAGCAGGACAATCCATACTGAGTCAAGGGGCAAGAGTCGGCAGCTGGTGATCGACAGTGTGGAGAAGAAGGATGCTGGAGAATACATCTGTGAGGCTGGGACTGAGAAGCTGGCTTTTAAGATGCATGTGACAGGTAAGGGAGAGTGGATTTTCAAACTCATAATAATACCTCATGGAGTCTTAATAGGAAGCCCCGAATGAAGAGTATCTGATTTTTCCATGTCACACCTCCTCCATCAGAGGCCCAGTCAGCCTTCTTCAACAAGGAGTCGGTCCAGAAGGAGGTGAAAGCCATTCTCTCTCAGAAAGCCACCCTGAGCTGTGAGGTAGCTGATCCCAAGACAGAGGTGAAATGGTACAAGGATGGGAAGCTCCTGACCACTAGCAAGACAATTCACACGGAGTCTAAGGGCAAGAGTCGGCAGCTGGTGATTGACAGCGTGGAGAAGAAGGATGCTGGAGAGTACATCTGTGAGGCTGGGACTGAGAAGATGGTCTTCAAAATACATGTGGAAGGTAAGGAGAACACAGCATGTTTAATAAATACCAAATGAGATGATTAAATTCTACCTTTGATTGTTACTTGTTTGTAAGGCCTTCAAAAATCATTATTTTGAAGACATGGCATGTGCGTCTAAATCAATTCGAGTGCTGTGCAGCTTTCTTTGTTTGTTTGTTTTGGATGTCTATTCATTCTGTTTAAATCCGGTATTTCTGCACTGTTGCAGATAAAAGTATTAGGCTACTTTATGATATATCAGAGAGAAACTATCATAACAGAGACAGAAAAGAAACTCATGAAAAGCAACAAAAATATGCTTGGAGTTCTCTACCATGGTTAGCTTTTCTGTCCTCTCCTCTCCCACACACACACACCAGAGCAGAGGCAGAGAAGTTAAAACGCAGTATATCCACCTGCTTTGTCTGCAGTTGTTATTTTACACAACCACAGCACTCTTGTGAAGCTAATAGGGAAGTGTTAGAAACTGTCAAGATATTGTTGTCATAGAAACAAAACGCAATTGCAGCATTTATTTCTCTCACAGCACAAGAGCGTTATCACTGTTTCATTTTCTGTTAGAGAACAATGCTATATGGACAAAAGCTCTTTACTCATTAAATGAAATCATAAAATATGACAACAGAGATTTGAAGCCAGCTGAAGCAATGAGTAATAACAAACAATTATAAACATGAAAGCTAATTCTGAGTACACTAAACAACTGTTTGATTAATAAATACTGAACATTTCAAATTTTGAAAAAGTCATGCTACTAAGTCTCATCCTAGCTTTTTTTTTATACACAGATAAAAAGACATTTGCAATATAAAAATGGTGTATATTTTGTGTTTTATTTTGGTGTCAGTGGTCCCTGATTTGTGATTGTAAATGTCAAGTTGAATTCTGGCTGAATTGTTGCTTGCTTTAGTTATGGTATATTTGACATGATTTGCTCAAATATTTATAGTGCAGTACTGATCGAAAATCTCGTGTTATTAGATGACAAATAATGTGGGAATATTTCAGGGCTTGTGTGCACTACTGAGCTCCATGCTTTGATGTCTTGTGGCATTTGTTTGCTGAGGCAGCTCTAGTATCATTGTGGCTCTGTTGTTTGTTGGTTCCTGGTCACAGATTTGGTATTTTAATTTTTAAATGAACTGTTTTTGATGTATTCATTGTGCCTCTTTGTGGCAACTTACAGATGCCCAATTTGCTTTCGCTTTATGACTGCAAAGTGCAATGTTGCGTCTTTGTTTAATGTGCTTCAGTAGAGCTTATTTTTCTGTACACTGCCACTGTAAGGTTTGGTTGCATTTGTCCAGTAAATCCAAAGCAGTGCCCACGCTGTGGAGTCATGTATGGGTAATTGTACTGCCACTACACTCCTTTACAGATATTACTACAGAGGTCCGGGCTAAATCTGCTTTCCTCAACAAAGAGTCTGTCCAGAGGGAAGTGAAAGCTACTCTCTCCCAGAAAGCCACCCTGAGCTGTGAGGTAGTTGATAACAAAACAGAGGTAAAATGGTACAAGGATGGAAAACTGCTGACTTCCAGCAGAGCAGTTCAGATGGAATCAAAGGGAAAGATCCGTCAACTGGTGATCAACAGCATAGAAAAGAAAGATGCTGGAGAATACGTCTGTGAAGTCGGAACTGAAAAATTGGCATTTAAAGTACAGGTGACAGGTATGAGGAATCAAAAGGAATAGTGTGTGTGATATGTGTGTATTTTGTTAAGGTTTGAATGCTTGTCTCAAAATAAAAATGAAGTAGACTGAAAACAGCTAAATTGGAGGACTTTATTTCTTAGTTCTGGGGTGTTCTGAATTGACTTGTGAGTGTTGTAGTATGCTGGTATCACAGATATTTGGATTGTTGTTTGTGATTTATTTTTGTAGGTACACAATACCGTTTACTGATTTTGGCTGCACATTTTTCCACATTATTTAATCTCTCTTGATGTCTTGTTTTAAGCAGTTTTCCTGGTTATATTTTGGCTTGCATGAAAGTGGAACAGTAGTTTTGCAATAGACCCTGCTCACGGCGTCATATTGATATGAAATAGTAAATACAGGTTTTACCAATGATACTAACTAATGTCTTATTCCATTTAGTTAAGCTTTCCAGTGAGCCTACATGCACAGTGTCAGCACCATGACTTTGTTTGACCTGAATGGAACATAACTTTAATTAGTAACACTGGTAAAACCAGTGTGTTTACCCTACTTTTTTTTATTTCAAAATGGCAGTTGTGAAAAAGGTCTATGTTTTCTCATATTAAAATGAAGGGTGGCAATGACATTTTCCATTATTACTTTTGCAGAGATCCAGGTCAAGTCTGCCTTCTCCAACAAGGAATCAGTCCAGAAGGAGGTGAAAGCCATTCTCTCCCAGAAAGCCACCCTGAGCTGTGAGGTAGCTGATACCAAGACAGAGGTGAAATGGTACAAGGATGGCAAGCTGCTGACTTCCAGCAGGACAATCCATGTTGAATCTAAAGGCAAGAGTCGGCAGCTGGTGATCGACAGTGTAGAGAAGAAGGATGCTGGAGAATATATCTGTGAGGTTGGGACTGAGAAGCTGGCCTTTAAGATACAGGTGGCAGGTAGGAAGAATAAAATGTTGCTAGTATTTCCAGGAATATGGAAATGTGATTGTGATTTGTCTTATTTGTTTCGTAGAATTGTGTAGATGTTTTTATATTGTGTTTTCCTTGTTAACATTTAATTATTAAGTCTGTTCGATGCAGCTGAAAGGTTTTGGATGTCAACTGATATGTTGTCATTTGTTTCCCTCCAATTTTTAATTTGCTCTGCAGAGGCCCCAGCTGGCTTCTCTAACAAGGAGTCTGTCAAGAAGGAGGTGAAAGCTACTCTCTCGCAGAAAGCCACCCTTAGCTGTGAGGTTTCTGATTCCAAGACAGAGGTGAAGTGGTATAAGGATGGCAAGCTGCTGACTTCCAGCAAAGCAGTCCACATGGAGTCAAAGGGCAAGAATCGTGAGCTGGTGATAGAAAAAATGGATAAAAAAGATGCTGGAGAGTACACATGTGAGGCTGGAACAGAGAAGCTGGTATTCAAGCTGCAGATGACAGGTGAAATATATTCAAATATAAATCATTTTGCCACAAGATTGTTGATTCTCTGCACAAAGCGCTGAAAAGAAACTCTGACTTCTCTTTAGAAGCAGCTGTCAAGTTCCAGAAGAAGACTGTCAAGGACACATGCATTGTTCAAGCAAGTGAAAACATTGTTTTGACCACTGAGCTGACCGCAGAGAGTGGTAGTGTGAAGTGGTTCAGAGATGGCGTGGAGCTCAAGGAGGGCAGCAAGTATGAAATGAAACAAGATGGCCTTTCTCGTACCCTGATAGTAAAATCCACTGAATCCAAAGACAGTGGGTCATACTCCTGTCAGACTGCAGACGACAAACTGGAGTTCAAAGTTCAAGTTAAAGGCAAGTCACAGAATTGTTTGTACCGTGCTGGTAATTACTTCAGATGCCAGATTTTGTTTTCATGTCTAATTCCCATGTTTTCATTTCAGATGCAGCTTTGAAGTTTGTTGTCCCTTTGAAACCTACTACGGTGGAGTTGGGAGGTACACTTAGCCTGGTGTGTGAACTAAATCAAGCCTCAGGGGATGTTGTCTGGAAGCATGGTGGTCGTGAGATTAAACCTGGAGGCAGGTACTCTGTCAGAACAGATGGTGCTAAGCGGGTTCTCACTGTGACTGGGATGAGTAAAGAAGATGAAGGAGAATACAGCTGTGAATGTAGAAACGACAAGACCTCTGCCAAAGTCTCCTCTAAAGGTAATTAATAATTTAAAACAAAATAGCTACGAAGAGACACAAAACAACTACAAAGAGACACAAAATGACTACACAAAGACACAAAATAACTATACAGAGACAAAATAACTACAGAGACACAAAACCTCAACAAAGAGACACAAAACAACTACAAAGAGAACCAAAATAACTACAAAGAGACACAGAACAACTACAAAGAGACACAAAATGACTACACAAAGACACAAAATAACTATACACAGACACAAAATAACTATAGACAGACAAAATGACTACAAACAGACAAAACGACAACAAAGAGCCATGACATGACTACAAAGACACAAAACCACCACCAGGAGACATGAAACAACTATAAAGAGACACACAACTACAAAGTGACACAAAACAACTATGCAGAGACAAAAAACAACTGGAAAAGTGATACAAAATCAGCACAAAGAGACATGAAACATTTACAAAGTGAAACAAAATCACTACAAAGAGACATAAAACAGTTATGAAAAGATGCAAAACAACTACAAAGAGACAACACTATACAAAGTCACACTAAATGACTACAAAGTGACACAAACCAGCTACAAAGAGACACAAAATAAGTATGAAGAGACACAAAACAATTACAACTACAAATAGATACAAAAACAACCCTGTCTTTCGTATCAGTCTTCTCCATTTGATTCCTTTCAGAACCCAGACTCGTGCGGCTGACCACCAAACTGAACAATGTGGCTGCAATGGAGGGAAAAGACGCCATTTTCAAATGTGCTGTCAGCCCAGCAGACGCCAGCGTGAGATGGTTCCACAACAGTATACCTGTCACTGCTGGGCCCAAGTATAAGATTGAGCGTGGTGGCAGCAGTCACTCACTCACCATCACCTCCGTCACTCAAAAAGATGCTGGAGAGATTAGTATTGACGCAGAAGGCAAAAGCTGCAAAGCTACCCTACAAGTGCAACGTAAGAACATGCATTTCTCATCTGTTGTGTTTTAAATAATGTTATTTCCTCATTAACTTAGACATTTCTTTCAATTAGATGAGCCTGTGACATTTAAGAAAAAGCTTGAAAACCTGACAGTGGTGGAACAGAGTGAAGTGAAGCTGGAGGTGGAGCTCAGTAAGCCGTCGGATGAAGTCAAATGGATGAAGAACAGTGTGGTGCTGCAGCCCACAGGACACATGGAGATTCGGGTGAATGGAGCTAAGCAGGCTCTGGTCTTCAAGAGTGTGACTCAGGCTGACCGCGGCATCTACTCCTGCGAAACTCTGGATGACAAAACTCAGGCCAAACTCACTGTAGAGAGTAAGAATGATACCCTATCACATTTAGTTACACTATAGTTAAGTACACATCTGAACCCTAGATGGAGATTGCCATTTTCCAGTAATGTTGGTTGGATATAAATTTTGAGTAACAAGTTAAGACATGTTAACACTCAAAAAACATTTCTTTCTCCTCACTTCAGTGAAGAAGATCCAGGTAATAAAGGGCCTAACAGAAACCAAGGCACATGAAACAGAAACAGTGACTCTTGAGGTAGAACTCAGCCAGGCTGATGTTGAAGGCTTCTGGACCAGGGACGGGGCCAAGATAAAGTCAGGGGGGAACTGCCGGATCACAGCTCTGGGAAAGAAACATGCTTTAACCTTGTCCAATCTCAAGAGGGAGGATGCAGGAACTATTGCCTTCCAGGCAGAAGGAGTACATAGTTCTTGCAAACTGATTGTCACAGGTAAGGGTTGCTTCTTGCTAGTCGGTCACTAATCAGCCATTAGGGCCAACCAAACCTGGACCTACACTAGATATCTTTTCTAATCACATTTTGACCAACATGTGTTGATTCTACAGAACCTCCTGCTATGATCTCCAAACCCATGATGGATATCAGCATTCCTGAGAAGGAGAAAGTTACTTTTGAATGCGAAGTGTCCAGAACAAATGTAGACGTTAAATGGTTCAAGGTTAGAAAATATTGTTGGAATTAGTACATGCAGAGTAAAATTACACAAGTGCACATTGGATACGTAACGTTTTGTAAAACTGATTAATCTGCAGGATGACGTAGAACTGAAACCAGGGAAGAACTTTGGCATTCATTCCTTGGGTCGAAAGCGCTCTTTGGTCATCAACAAATGCACCCCTGAAGACGCAGGCACTTACATCTGTCGCACTGCTGATGATAACACCGCCGCCAAGCTCACCGTTCATGGTAAGTGACGATCATGTCATGAAACACACAAATTAGTCAGAAACCATTATTTAGAGTACAGCAAAATAATTTTCAGTGTATAGAAACATCTTAAAAATATTTCCCCTACAGCCAGAGATATTAAGATTATTAAGAAACTTGAAGATGTGGAGGTGATGGAGAAGGAGAGTGCTGCGTTTGTCTGTGAAATCTCACATGATGAAGTGGACTGCCAGTGGTACAAAGGAAGTAACAAACTCAAAGTCAGTGACAACATCAAGATGAGACAAGAGGGTAAGGCCTCAAGAAGAGTAAACCAGTTATGATTCAACTACCTGTAGTGTGTATTCGTGCAATGTTTCAGGGTTTATCTTAATATTTATTAACACTAACAATGACATTTTATTACTACTAGCTATCTGTTTCTTATTCCAGGCAGAACTTATGTACTGCTGTTTAGGTCTGTAACCCCAGAAGATATGGGTGAGATTAAATTCACAGCTGAAAAGGCCTCTTCAACCGCAAAACTCAAAGTGAAAGGTAAACAAGTCTCTGTTATGTGCTGAAATAACATGTGTACTGTAAATTGTTGCATGGATTACCTAACCATTATGTTTAATGTTCAAGTGTGGTTGCAAATGGATTATTTCTATTCTAATCTATTAAGAAGTTGCAAATAATTAAATACCTCTGAACATTTTAAACCTTATTTTCTTTTAAATGTTTAAGAAATACTGTAAACAAATTAATAGGCTATACAGATGTAATGAAAAATTCCTGAGTAATTTTATATTCTGACCTCAACATTTCAACTGCTTTTGTGAGCCAAATGTAGAAGGTCACACTAAAGTTGGATGAAATGTTGTCTTGCTGAAAGAGTAAACCCTGTGCATCATTCTGACAATATTGGTGAGATAGAAAATCCATTTGCAACTTGCATGTACATTGTTATGCCTCATTGAGGCCTGATGGCAAAGGACACACAACTCACAGTGGAAGAGGGGTTTTAGTCATAGCTTTCATTCTTCATTCAATGTAGGTCTGTTCAGTTGTCTATAGGCAAGAGGAAGGGGCTATTTGATGATTGGGAATCTACAGGAGCATAACAAAAAAATGTCAAAATTATGTTAGGAACACACTTTGCTATCAGTTGCATCAACAGACAGATGTTTTCTTGTTTCTATGTCAGTGTCCAACTGTTTGCAATCCAACAGTCACTGATATACAAACAAAAATGACTGGCAAGTGTCATTACAAGATTCTTGCTCTTGCTTTAGCTTTTGCAAAAAAATATTGGAACCAGCGGAGCATCAAACACATTAATGATCCATTACATATTAGACTCATTTGCTTTGGCAATAATATAATTTAGTTATGTGCATTGCCCATCCTATAATGTGCTTAGGCAGGGTGCAAAATTAATTTTTTTGTCCATCTACCAAATGGCTTTTTTTGGCTGGTGAGTGAAGCTAATCCACCAGTCACTTGCATATTTTTACCAGCACCTGGCTGGTGGCTTGTGCTAATTTTGTACCCTGTGGCTCAGGCAAGGGCCCTGGCAAAGCCATGGCATTGATATCCTTTAAATTCTTCTTTTGTGGCATACATGATGGTTTTTATTGATCCAGTGTTATTGTTACTGTAGAGCTGCCTGTCAAGTTTGTGAAGAAACTCAGGGATAAGATAGCGATGTATAAGCATCGTGGTCATCTTGAATGCCAAGTGTCACGTGCCAGCGCAAAGGTGAAGTGGTACAAGAACAAGATGGAGCTCAAACCCAGCAAGAAGTACGAGATCAAGAGTGAAGATGTGTACCGAAAACTCACCATCAATGACGTGGACGAGCGTGACGAAGACACGTATACCTGTGACGCCATTGATGATAAGACATCCTGTAAACTACTTGTGGAAGGTAACATGATGGAAGATGACAACGGTTGATTGTAAGCAAGTGTTAGGTTTATCAACTGCAGGGCATTTATTTATATGACTATAAATACATGTTGGATTTACAAGGTATTTACACCAAACAAGCCATCAGACTCCTGGTCAATGAGGTATCTGTCTATATATCTATATGTCCGTCTATCATATGTCTGTCTGTGTATTTATATAGCACATGGTCATGTATAGATGGGAAACCTGGATTTGCAAAGCTCTTGCAAAATTTGTATGCATTGTTTCTTCATTGCACACATTATACAAACTAATTAGCTTTAGAATGTGACAAGGCCATGGTTAAACTCTGCTCAGGTTTAGGGACAAACAAATACTTAAGGCTAGGATAGAGAAACATCATGGCTTGGTTAAAATCATCACTCTTGCGAGATCTTTTGCAGGTCTGGAGTTCCCATCTAGACATGACCCTTGAAAATCAACTAAACTAGACTTAATTTGCATTTGTGAATTAGTCTGGTGATGCCAGGTGATGGAAATATGGGAACATTATGTTGATTTATTTGAGCCTGACCTACTAAATTAATTAACATAGGCATTTCAAATGATTAGTGCATGAAAGAAATTAACAAAGCTGTATTACCACTGCAGGTGAAGTAACAACCTGAGGTGTTTGCAGTCGTTCTGATTGAGTAGACCTCTAAGGTTTAATGGTAAATACATGAGGACATTATAATAAAGTCCATGGACAATAATACATTTGAATTATTATGATGATGGCTGAATTCCAAGTAGCTGTTTCAGTTTCAGGGGTCCTGGCATTGTGCACGCTGGCTCGCTGTCACATTGTCATGACTTCCTGGGACACGAATAGAAATGAGCTGTTGTTTTTTTAATTGGTTAATTTTGTAATACCTGTTGGTGAAAACACCTTGTGTGTGTGTGTTTAGAGGCTGGGAAAATAGGACAAAAAAAAAAAACTGTGCTTGCAGAGGATTTATGTTGTCATTTATTTGAATTGCATACATCATACTTAATTTAGAAAGTGTCTCCATTACATAGTTTGTCCACATAAGAGTGCCGACATTATTTTTCAACTTTAAAATGGCCTGCTCAGTACAAAACTTGGTCAAAATAGAAAAAAATGGAGAAATTGAATGGATCCATATTAAGATAGTTTGTTTACATTATTTATATTTAAAATGACTGTAATGCAGTGTAAATGACTGAAGGATCTACCAATATAGCGTTAACTGATTCCCAAAAATCGGTATCTTCAAAAATATCAAAAATGGTACTTTGCTGCTAAAATCCAGTACTGGTCAGACTACACTTTACATTACTACTGAACATTTTTCAAAGGATACTATAAGTTTTATGATTTGTTTAATGACAAAAACAAAGGTTCTCACTTGTGTGTTACTTATCTCAAGCAAGATTTAAGTTCCCTCAAGTTGATTTTACAGCACACACAAAATATTGGATGCCATTTCTTGATTTCTGAGCACTAGTGCAGCATTTGGTAATATAATGTAAAGTGAGACGGATTTGAAAATATTAAGTCTCAAAAAAGGCTTAACATTTACTATAAATCAGCATTACATTTATTTTATAAAATTATACTTTATCATTGACTTCTTACTGAGCCATTCTGTTTTCATGACCCCTCCAGAACAGTCCATCAGCATCGTGCGGGAGCTTAGTTCAGTAGAAGTGACAGAACCTTTTGTAGCTGTATTTGAAGTTGAAATCAGCATGGAACTGGTGAAACCTCCGACATGGACTTTGAATGGAGTTGCTGTGCAGGAGAGCACTGATGTTGAAATGGAGAAAGAGGGCACTCTGCACCGTCTCACTTTCAAAAAGACCAAAGCATCAATGACAGGACCAGTACAGTTTACAGCTGGGAAGAGCAAATCATCAGCGCAGCTCACAGTCAAAGGTAAATGTGTTGAATCACTTTTATACAGCAGTTGGAGACAATAGCTTGTGTACTGTGATACTGTTGAAGGTATCTAATCATATACTGTTCGTTACATTTAGAGCGTCCACTTGAGGTTGCAGAGCCCATCAAAGATGTGAAGGCGAAGGAGAAAAGCTCAGCCATACTGAGCTGCAAATTCTCTGCCTCACCCAAAGAGGTGAAGTGGTTCAAGGGTCAGGTAGCAGTGACAGCATCAGACAAGTATAACATGAAGCAAGATGCTACAAGGGCTCAACTTACCATCCAGAAGCTGACTGAGGAAGACAGTGGAGAATACTGCTGTCAGTCTGGACCTGCTACAACCAAAGGCAAACTTACTGTTGAAGGTAATGTATGGACCTTTGAACACCACACAAAATACAGCAAGTGTGCAAACCATCACATAGAGCAACTGTTTTAGAATGCTTCTGGACTAAAGTGGTCTTCAAACTAAAACATCTTTGTTTCTTCTGTCCAGTGCGTGAAATTAAGGTCACCAAGCACTTGGCCGACACAGAGGTTGATGAAGACAGCGATGCAGTGTTCATAAGTGAGATTAACTATCCAGATGAAGAGGTACAGTGGCTTCTGAATGACAAGGTGCTCTTCACCAATGAAGTCAACACCATCGCTCATGAAGGGAAGGTTCACAAGCTCACACTGAAGAACTTGGCACCTCAGGATGGGGGAATTATCACATTCCAAGTCCGCAAGGTGAAAGAGTCTGTGACGCTTAAGGTTAAAGGTAAGAGCTGTCATAAAAGAGAGTTTTTCCTTCCCACTGATGCCAAGTGCCTTGGGCCTCTGTGAATTATATTAAAGAGCAGTGGTTCCCAACCTTTTTCCTTCAAGAACCCCTTTTTTATCATTGATTAAACTGACAACCCATGACTAAGTGACATATTTTATGGATGTTTCATATTATATTTAATGCATTACAATACCAGTGGGAAGAACTGATAAACTGTACAAATAAGCCAAATAGTGACAGTTTGTGTAAAGGTTTGTATATTACAAATATATTTTTACAGTCATACATACTTAATAGTGGCCTATTAATTTTACATAGTAGCCTCTTGCAGATAATTCATGTTTGTGAATTAGTCTGGTGATGCCAGGCTAACTTAATAGGTTTCAGTGTCTGGCCAGGCCATTGTTCCATTTTAAAAGTAGCAATTTCATTTAGTTTTCCTCACAGAAATTGATATATACTGTATATATATTGTATATTTTCTTTAAAAAATTTTTTTATACCCCTTAAAATCAAGAAAGCCTTGCGACTCCTCATGAAGCTTTGGTGAACCCCTAGTGGGGGTCAGGACCAGTAGAAACCAGTGTCTAGTCCTGCTCTATATGAAAAGTGCTCTGAGATAACTTATCTTATGATTTGGTGGTATCTAAATAAAATGGACTTGATTTGACTCATGAGGTACATTTCCAAGCACAAAAAAATTACTCTTTGTACTATCAGGTTAAGGCAGGAAAACAGACATTGCAGTTACATGCATGATCATGGTAGTAGTAGAAGTATTTAGTAATATTTGCCTTAGCACCTACCATACCTTGAAACTGCAACCCTTTTTCTCAATTCCTCCCAGAAAAGCGTGCTGTGTTCCTGAAGTCTCTAGATGATGTCATTGGAGAGGAGAAGGGCATGATAACTCTGGCGTGTGAAGCATCCAAGCCCAGGGTTTCTCCCACGTGGAGGAAAGAAGGTAAAGTTTTGAAGGCCGGACCAAAGTATGAGCTCCTTCACACAGGCAAGTCCTTGGGACTGATCATCAAGGACGTCACAAAAGAAGATGCTGGAGAGTATACTTGTGATCTTGGAACTGAGGTTTCTAAAGCAAAGGTCACTGTAAGAGGTTGGTACTGTTGTTTGAGATACATAATATTATAGTGTTATCCTTCATATATATACTATTGTTTGGCATTGTCACCAACTTAATCTCTCTGTCCCAAATTTAGAGATTGGCATTGGAATTACCAAATGGCTAAAGTCAGCGGATGTGAATGAGGGAGAGGCATGTAGCTTTGAATGCATCTTATCTCGTGAGAGCACAGATGACTGTTCATGGACTCTTAATGGCCAAACTATTCCAAATGGAGGCCGCTTCAAAATCACCAGTAAAGGGCGCAAGTACATGCTGACCATCAAAGATGTCACTCCTGCTGATGCTGGAGAGGTGGTCTTCAACATTAAAGACCTAAGCTCCAAAACAACATTAACAGTCGAAGGTAAGCTACAGATTTAGTTTAAAGGTCCAGTATGTAAGATTTATGGCGATCTGTTGGCAGAATATGACAGGAATGGAGTATAATATTCATAAGTATGTTTTCATTATAGTTTATGATCACTTGAAAATAACACTTGTTGTGTTTTTGTTACTTTAAAATGACCCATTTATTCTACAGAGGGCACAGGTCCCCTTGCATGGAGGCTACCAATTTGACCACCATGTTTCTACAGTAGCTCAGAACAGACAAACCTGGGCTCTAGTTTAGGCTCTAGTGAAATTTCTCCAGTACGCCGGAAGGGCAGGGTTAGGCGAACAGTATTCAATTGGTTACAATCTGTAACCTCACTGCTAAATGCCACTAAATCATGTACTCTGGTCCTTTAAGAGGCCTAGACAAAGTAACACAAATATTAAGGTATGAAAATAAACACATCATCTCTTGTTGCAGGCAAAGCTTCATCGTGTCAAAAGGACTGCAGAATGTTAGTGTTGTACAAGGGGAAGATGCTGTATTTACCTGCGAGGTAACACAGGCCAGTTCCACTGTAAAGTGGTCCAAGGAAGGCAAAGCCATCAGAAAGAGCCAGAAGTATGACATCAGCCAAGAGGGTAAAGTCATGAAGCTGACCATCCATAATGTCTCTGCTCAAGACTCTGGAGAGTACAGTTGTGAAGTTATTGGAGCTGCAACCACCAAGGCCAAGCTGGAAATCAAGGGTGAGACTGAAAACACTACTAAAATTTTCATCTTTGACAGCATAGGAGCATTTAAGAGGCCTACCTATGATAACACTTTGAGATTGTGGTAAAAAGTTGATTAACATCTTTACTGAGAATAGAGCCGGTTCTTGGATATTATTATTTTTTGAAACCACAGACTAATCCTACAATTTAATACTGTGCCAAAAAGTGTAACAAGGTAATTTTCATTTTACAGAGCCAATCCATAAATTCACTAAAGCGCTAAAGGATAGCCAAGCGGAGGAGAGGGGCTCCGTGACCTTGCAATGTGAGACCGTACAAATCCCGTCCACTGTGATTTGGCTTAAAGGTCACACAGAGCTCAAGGCTGGAGGTCGATATGAGATGTCCCAGAAGGAGAGGGTCTTAACTCTCACCATCAAACATCTGGAGGAGAAAGACACTGATATCTACACCTGTGACGTGGGCACTGCCAAGAGCATGGCAAAGGTGACAGTCAATGGTAAGAACTTAACATATGTTTGTATGTATGTGTGTATACAAGTTTGGGGTAAGTTTTTTTTTCTTGCAGAGCTGATAATCTTTATGGATTCTGTTTGAAAAGATATTTGAGTATTAAATGTCCTGTATGTCTTACCTTTAGAAAACACAAAAAGGGAGTATTTTGAAGGATTAACCACTGACCACTGTTAATGTTTTGATGCCATGTTGACTTCACTCAGAGTTTGGTTTTGTTTTGCTTTAAAGGCCAGTCAGTGGTTATACTGGAAAAACCTCAGGATGTAAATTGTTTTGAAGGGGAATCTGCTACATTTGTTTGCCGTGTCAGTCCTACTGATCGTCCTCATGTACAGTGGTGCTTAGATGATACTCCACTACAGCCGAGCCCCCTCAATGATATTCATGTTCTAGAGGGGGGTCTCCACTCTCTAACTGTAAGAGAGCTAACTCTCAGGGACTCTGGCACCATCTCTGTGGTTGCTGGGGACCAGAAAGCATATGCGTCCCTTGTTGTCAAAGGTAACTGACACCGCCAGCCAATCTACTTACAATGTAGATTTGCCAAAAGTACCATAGATTTAGGTGGATTTCTTTGCTAAATCATCTGTATTCTTTGCACAGAGGTTTGTTTACAGTATTTTGCATTGGGTCTGCTTTGCCCTTTTGTTGCATTATTCCATCCTTTTTGTCTTTGGGTTTGTATTTTTGAGAAACTGTTTGTACATCCACAAAGTGTGAACAACATCCATCAGCATGTGCAGATGTTTCAAAGTGACCTGTTCTCACATGAACTGTCTTGTTATGCGAGGACTGTGGACTGCATAAGTCAATGTTTCCTTTCTGGGTAATCCTTTGTGCATTCCAAAAGGCTTTCATTCTGTAGTAATGTAGTGAGAGTTTGTTTTTGCTTTTATATTAGTTGCACTGTCATAGCTCAACCTCCATCAAAAGGAACATCAACCCAACTGATGGAATCCTTTTTGGGTTCCAAAACCTAGCATTGGACAACTGGAGCACGGCAACTCACCTTCACCTCTAATCATTTTCCATCCCCCATCACAACCCAACAAAATGCAACATCCTGTTTTATATAATGAAGTCACTCTTCATTTTATTTTAGCCCTGCCTGCCAGTTTTACAGAAGAGCTCAAGAACCAAGAGAAGAACCAAGGGGAGACTGTCACTCTTGACTGCAAGTTATCAAAACCTGTGGCTGATGTCCAGTGGAAGAAAGGCTCTGAAATCCTTAAAGCTGGAGAGAAGTATCAGATGAAGCAGAAGGAGACGTCTTATGAGCTTCAGATTATGAATGTGAAGGTTGAAGATAGTGGAGAGTATTCTTGCATGTATGGAGACCAGAAGACATCTGCAACTGTGAAAGTCAATGGTATGGATTCATGGAGTCTTCTTCAGCAAAATTTTATGTGTTTATATTGTATTTCCCAAAGGAGCTCTACTTCGGTTGCCTTTATCGTGTTTTGTTAACACTTTTGTTGAGCTATTTATTTGACCTGATTTTGACAAATAATGAAAACTTGGTTGTACAGCATTGCCACCGACCTTCACACAGAAGCTGAAGAGCCAGGAGGCTGAGGAGGGAGCTGACGTTACTCTGCTCTGTGAGCTCTCTGAACCTGGAGTCCCAGTGGAGTGGAAGAAGGGAACACAGGTCCTGAAGTCTGGAGAAAAGTACCAGATGAAGCAGAAGGCCTCTGTAATGAACTTCTGATCAACAAAGTGGTGCCAGAAGACAGTGGAGACTACAGCTGCGTGTGTGGAGACCAAAAGACCACAGCCAGTCCTCAACATTAAGGGTAGGAAGAGGATTTTCAAGGAGTCGATCCCTGTCGCATTATTTAAAAAATATGTACCTATTTAGACATGTTTGTTTGGGCGTCTGCATGTCATTGTGTGCCGCAACTTCTCAGGGTCTCCTTTTTTTGCTTTATTTACATTGTATTTTATGTAATGGCATGCAACTGACTGCTAACCAACTAATAAATGCTCAGCCCAACCAGTAAACCTTCAAACACAAGCTGGAGAGCCAGGAGGCTGAGGAGGGAGCTGACATTACTCTGCATTGTGAGATCTCTAAACCTGGAGTCCCAGTGGAGTGGAAGAAGGGAACACAAGTCCTGAAGTCTGGAGAAAAGTACCAGATGAAGCAGAAGGCCTCTGTGAATGAACTCCTGATCATCAAAGTGGTGCCAGAAGACAGTGGAGACTACAGCTGTGTGTGTGGAGACCAGAGACCAAGCCAGTGTCAACATTAAGGGTAGGAAGAGGATTTTCAAAGAATCTGTTCAGTTGAAATATTTAAAAATATGGTGTAAAATAGCTTTTTAATTGTACATATTTAGACATGTATTTTAGAGTCTGCATGTTAATGTGGCTTGCAAATCGCCACAGTTTGTGTACTGGCATGCAACTGGCTGCTAACCAACTAATAAATGCTCAGCCCAACCAGTAAACTTCAAACACAAGTTGGACAGCCAGGAGGCTGAGGAGGGAGCAGACATTACTCTGCGCTGTGAGATCTCTAAACCTGGAGTCCCAGTGGAGTGGAAGAAGGGAACGCAGGTCCTGAAGTCTGGAGAAAAGTACCAGCTGAAGCAGAAGGCCTCTGTGAATGAACTCCTGATCATCAAAGTGGTGCAGAAGACAGTGGAGAGTCAAGCTGTGTGGTGGAGACAGACGACCACACCAGCATCAACATTAAGGTAGAAGAGGATTTCTGAAGAATGTTCAGTGAGCATTTAAAAAACTATGCAAGTGGTTTTCTGTGTTAGCGAACTAAATTGCCTGCTGCTTACCTTGTGTCCTTCTTTTGATAATGATGCAAAGAACCTAGTGAGACTGGCTTGTAACTAGCTCAAACTCAGACACTAAAATATTTACACTTACCAAGCTATAGATTATCCACACAGGGGAGCTGTCCAGTTATTGTGAGACCAGTTCTCCATATATCAACATGTGCTGCCTCTAGGAAAGTAAAGTAATAGCAACAATTGACTTTAAGTCCTGTCCCTTTTTCCTCTGTGCTCCAATAACAGTTGAGCAAGCTTGGTACCTGGCGGAACCTTTTGGGTCAAATGTTGAATATGAAACTTGAGCCATAAATCTGTTGTTAAGCCCAATTCCTAGATATTTGTGAGACTCAACCAGAGCAACAATTACCATTTAAAATTTTAAAGGCAGGATAGTTAGAATCACTGGTGGAGGTCGAAAATACCATGTACTTGATCTTTTCTGCATTTTAAACTTGTCTGTGATTAAGTAGTAATAATTGGAAAACATCAAAGGCAGACTGAAGACGGGTCAAAGCCTGGGCTGGAGTGATGTCTGGGGCACATAAAATTGTCCCATCAGCAAAAATATTGACATTGAAGTATTGATTTGGAGGAATTGTGTTATTTATGTACAAATTAAACAGCAGTGGACCAAAAATAGAGTCCTATGGCATTCCATTCCTGATGGTAAGATAGCTTGACTTAATACCTTCAGCAACAGCTTAGATATGCTATGTGCTAGACTTTTCAATGTTAAAAAGAAAACCAAATTTTACAATTTGTTGCTGGGAGACCTGTAAAAGCAACTTATCGTTACATCTTAAGCAAGTTAGTCAGTAAAATGCAAGCTAACTGGCTAGCTAATAATTAATGTGGATTAGCAAGCTAGTTAGCAAACATTTTGCTAACATTTTCTATCAAATGTAACCAGTTAGCTCACAATTGATGCAGATTAGATCTTTAATTAGCCAACATTTTGCCACAGAACTAGCTAGTAAGCTAGCATTTTTCTAACATGAGCTAATTTAAGATCTGGCTATATATATGTTGTTTTTTCGTGTCCCCCAAAAACATCTTTTAATCATTTTAAAATGTGGTTTTCTTGTTAACTTAGACAGACATATATAAGTACAGGAAAAAGAGATAGATGACAGAGGATCCAAAAGGGGGAGCACATAGGTAGGGTCAGTTTAGTCCTACAGATGAAAAATGCAATGTCATCACCCTGAGACAACAATGTAAGAACAGCTGAAGTTTTAACACGTCTGCCACCTGCAGGCAATGAGTGTAATGGTTTTTAAACTGCAGCTGCTGTACTTTTCAGACCTGTAGGTGGCACAGGTCAGACTGAGACTGCAAGTCCAGACCTGCAGTGCTAAAACTGTTGAAACAATTGCGCTGCATTTATTGATTTTGCTGGGCCTGGCTCCGGGTGCTTTGCATCGATGATATCAGTGTGTGTTCTTGTTTTTTCATTTCTTGTGACTAATCAACTAATAAATGCTCAGCCCAATCAGTGACCTTCAAACACAAGTTGGAGAGCCAGGAGGCTGAGGAGGGAGCAGACATTACTCTGCGCTGCGAGATCTCTAAACCTGGAATCCCAGTGGAGTGGAAGAAGGGAACACAGGTCCTGAAGTCTGGAGAAAAGTACCAGTTGAAGCAGAAGGCATCTGTGAATGAACTCCTGATCATCAAAGTGGTGCCAGAAGACAGTGGAGACTACAGCTGTGTGTGTGGAGACCAGACGACCACAGCCAGTGTCAACATTAAGGGTAGGAAGAGGATTTTATGGACTTGGTTCCAGAAATATTTTCATAAATGGCATAGAACAGCTTTTTATATGAACATATTTAGAGGGTTTTTGCTGTCTGCATGTCATCATGGATTGCAACTTGTAAGCATTGTTTTTTGTGGTCTATGTTTGTTTTTCCACCAATGTTGTGTACATTTTTTCATGTTTTGCATCATGGCATGCAACTGACTGCTAACCAACTAATAAATGCTCAGCCCAACCAGTGACCTTCAAACACAAGTGGAGAGCCAGGAGGCTGAGGAGGGAGCAGACATTACTCTGCGCTGTGAGATCTCTAAACCAGGAGTTCTAGTGGAGTGGAAGAAGGGAACACAGGTCCTGAAGTCTGGAGAAAAGTACCAGATGAAGCAGAAGGCCTCTGTGAATGAACTACTCATCAACAAAGTGGTGCCAGAAGACAGTGGAGACTACAGCTGTGTGTGTGGAGATCAAAAGACCACAGCCAGCCTCAACATTAAGGGTAGGAAGAGGATTTGCAGGGTCCACTCGAGTAACATTACAAATAAATATAGATATATAAAAAAACACCTTTTTACATGTACATATTTAGACATGTATTTCAGAGTCTGCATGTTATTGTGGAATGCAACTTGTCAATGTTTGCTTACTGGCATGCAACTGACTGCTAACCAGCTAATAAATGCTCAGCCCAACCAGTAACCTTCAAACACAAACTGGAGAGCCAGGAGGCTGAAGAGGGAGCAGACATTACTCTGCGCTGTGAGATCTCTAAACCTGGAGTCCCAGTGGAGTGGAAGAAGGGAACGCAGGTCCTGAAGTCTGGAGAAAAGTACCAGTTGAAGCAGAAGGCATCTGTGAATGAACTTCTGATCATCAAAGTGGTGCCAGAAGACAGTGGAGACTACAGCTGTGTGTGTGGAGACCAGACGACCACAGCCAGTCTCAACATTAAGGGTAGGAGGATTTGTGATTTCAGCATCTTCAGTAAATTACTGTGTCTCTTTGTAATTCAGGAATATCCATTTTGTGGTGTATTATATTTTTGGTCTTTGTCATTGCACTTTGTCACTTATTGTTCACATTTAATCATGCTGAATTTGTATTACATGGTGAATTTGTCTTGACTGAAGCACTTGTATCGAAGCACTTGCTTTTGCTATACTATTTCTTTTGCCGTCTCTTTGTTTTTTGTTTTTTTTTTGTTTTTTTGTTGTCTTTTTGTTGCCTCATAAAATGTCACATTCTTTGAAGATGTCTAATATCGGATTCATCAGATCCTTCCTTTAGCATTGTATGTGGTGGATCAATACGTTGGATGTCTTTGGCTGGATCACTTTTCTGCAGTGTGCTCTGTGCTGTGATACAGAATTTCAGTTTTGATCTTTGCTTTGGAAGCTTGATCATCACTTTTTCTTCCCTTTTTTTATTGTGCATTTGAGATTACAAAACAAAAAATGCAGTCCTCTTCCTTCACATCACATAGTTTGTATGTTTTATTTTCTATTTTTGTTTATAATGTACAGTTCATCCTTAAACTGTTTTCATCTATTTAATCAGACAAACCAATTGATCTTTGTTCATGTTGTGTTGCTATTATCAGCTGTGTTTTATGGTGTTTAGATTTCTGTAATTGTTTTACTTGTTTACATGTTGTGAGCTATTTCGTCTGGTGATATTTAGTTTTTACTCGTTATGGTAAAATACTGTTGATGAAGTATCTTACGCCATTCTGAATTCAAATTGTTTCCTCTCAGCTGTGAAGCTGTCAGCTCCTCCTTCAGTTACTAAACTGGAATCTAAGAGGCAGGAGACCAAAGAAACAGTCGAAGGTATGGAAGGAAAATGGCAATGTGCTGGCTTGACTTTCAGCTTTATGTGCTCTGTCCACCTCCATAATGGCCTTTGTGTTGCCATGTGCAGTGTGCCCTTAAATTGGGCCTGTGTGTATTGGCCCTCATAGGTTATGATAAATGTATTCTTATGGCATTATTTCTTTCTAGTTTACCATATTTTTTAAGTTGCTGTTTTGTTATGCCCCTGCTGCGTCAACTGTTCCATCTGTCTTATTGTAAGGCTGTGTTTAGCAGTTTTTTGTGGGTCTTTTTCCTCAGTGTTGTATTGCAGTATATGAGACATAACCAGGCCATTTAAAAAAAGTAATAAGAAAGAACCCTTGTATTTGCACCAGTTGTGCTGGTGGCATGATGAAGGTTAGAATGATGCCTGCTGTCGGCTGGGGTTTACATGTGCATTATTTACTTGTGTGTGGCATGATTTTTTGTCATTTCCATTAATATTCACGTGGCTTGTGAGGCCTGAAAGTCCTGGAATATATGGCAGTTATACAGGCTGTATTCAGGTGTTCATAATCAAATACTGTGGGTCTGGCATTGTCACTGGTTGCTGCCATTTTTACTTTATGCAGCATTTCTATTTGCATCACATCATATTTGCATTTCAGCCAAGATGCCTGAAGCTCCATCCTTAGCTGCTAAAGACAAGCACAAGAGACAAGAGATAAATGAGACAGTAGAAGGTAAATCTCTTATGATTCTTAGCTTTGCTTGGGTGCTTAGTCCATGTATGTTTGTAATTAATCAGTGTGTGCAATGCATCACCTTGTCAAAACACACATTAAGCTATTCAGTACTTGAAACTGTCACTCCATGTCTTGGCTGCTGACTGGTGTTATCAAACAGAAACTTGTTGAATCATGAACAGGCTTACATTGTGTCTTGTTGCTCCAAGAAATTGCTTTAAGGCTAAATGTGGTGTTAATATGGCTATTTCATCTGTGTACTGGTTAATGTGGCATTTTTTTATTCATCCATTAAATGTCATGATCTGTGTTATTCTGGGGGCTGTGCTGCTATTGCTGAAAAAAAAAACAGTGTTTCAATGGATATCTGTTGTCTCTGGGTTACTTTGTTGCATGAAGGCTGACTCATCGGTATGGAGACATGTCTTTGTTTCAGTCTGCTGTTATATGTGGCTGGTGCTATGCTGAGGCAATTTTGAAGTGTGAGTCCAATGTTGTGTTCATTTTCATAGCTGTGATACTGCCATCTACTGGACAGACACCTACACAGCTTCTCAAACAAGAGATTCAGAGAGATACACAAGAGCTCAAAGTTGGAGGTGAAGGTAATGAGACACGTTTGCATGGCTTTTGTCAGTTACTGAGACATCTGTCAGTACTGTAAGCATGGTCGTCATTTGTGTTGGTAGATGTAATTTCAAGCTTGAAGAAAAACACATTTGAAAAAAATACTGAGAAATATGAAGGGAGTAAGCACTTCAGTTTGGATTTACTGTGCAATAGGTTATGTTGTCTGGTGAATGTGTTAAACATATAAAGAAGGTGGCTTTTGTTTTTTTGTTACCCCTCATCCATGTTGCTGCTCTGTCAGTTTCATTTTGGTGCAAATACTGTGTCTTTAATGCTTTGGTTACCCCACTTCTGTGTTGAATGTCAAACATGTTTATGGCACTTAGGGCAGTTCTGTGTTGACATGTTGCTGTCTGTTGGATTATTGATGATGATCTGTAAGTGGACAGAGAGGCTTTAATTGTTTTTTGCTTGTGGCTTTATTGATTTTGATCGCTTTCTGTTGTCAGTTGTCACAGATATTGCATTTGTCAGTATTCCAAGGTGTACACAGATGACAGTAGACTGTGTGCATTGGATTGTTTGTGTGCTTTACTGGCTCTGGTTGTCTGCTGTCCTCAGGTTATAGAACTCATCACTGCAAGATTGTGAGGTTAATGTTTTGTTTTATCCCAGTTGAAAAGACTTCTGCTGGACTAGCTGCCAAACAAGGTACACTGAGGCAGGGGACCAAAGAGCCAGTAGAAGGTATGCAAAGATTTTAGCTCATTTTTGGCCTTGTGCTTCCTCATTGTCTCTTGTCACATCACAGTCAGTTTTTACATTACCAAATGCAGGTGTTCTATCTCTACTGATGTTTCTTGCTTTCTATGGTGTGTCAAGCATGTCGTATCTTTGGCTGCAGCTTGTTTGTGCTGCAACTGACAAAAAAATTTAATATTAAAGTAGTTTTTAGGATAAAGTTAAAGGTCCAGTATGTAAGCTTTACGGGGATTTCTTGGCAGAATATATCAGAAATAGAATTCAATATTGATAAGTATGTTTTCATTAGTGTATAATGACCTGAAAACACGAATCACCTGTTTTCACGACAAGCTGTTTATCATAAGCAGGCCTGGATCCTCTTCACAGTTATATTGTAATGATCTAGGTTGCAAATATTGCACCCATTCAGTCCAATGAGAATGGCTTGCCTGGCATATAAGCCAAAAAAGTCTTCTAGCTCTCAGGTGTACTTTCTGGATATACAGGCCACTGAAAATGTGCAGTAGTGTTTCCCTGCTTGCCCCCGTCCAAGTTCCCGCTTTGAACTTTTATAAATATAACTCCATGGATCAAAAAGTTATAATAGAAAGTCATAATTGACCTTGTTTGCAGTTCAAGGTGTCCTGTCAACAGTTTTACAGACAGTATAATGGTGGCTTATAGGGGGAAAATGCTTTTTGGGCTGAAGTGGATTTTTTTGCTGCAATACAATGAGGACCACAGGGAAAAAATGATGGCAAGACTGAGCAGCAGTGTTCTTCTTCTACAGTGGCCACCATGTTGTCCTGCCATGTTTCTAGTCAGATGGACAAACTAAACTCTGGCCCTAGATAGGGGCTTTCATGTTATTCGTAAGTCGTTTGGCTGCTGTAGTTTTTCTTACACGCTTGGAAGCAGAGGTGCAACACAGATTTTGCAATCTCTGAGCTCACCACTAGATGCCACAAAATCCTACACACTGGTCCTTTAACAGAAAATCACAATATGAATATAGGAAGAGATCGTATTATAGTGGATTTTACTGAATGTCGTTATTACTGCCTGGCCATAACTATTATGTGATTTTGTTCAACTGTCCTCACATAGCCGTTCCTTGTGATTCCCTTTGTCAAATGTTTGCTCCTCTTGTGTTTTTTTGGTGGAAGTGACATAGTTGAAAGACTTTAGTTAATAAGAAAAGCAAACAGGTGTTATCATTATACAGAAAACAGGCTAATTGTCAGCAGTTGTCATGCTACTTGAGGTTGGCTTGTGAGATGTACTGTTTATTGTGTTATGGATGGCTTCAATCTGTATGTTGGTGTCCTGTGTGGTTCATAAGTGTTTACTTCTTTCAATGGCTCGTAGCTCAGTGATTAGAGTTACTGGTGATGTCATCAAGTTAAATTGCAGCAATGTGAGAGAAGAAAGTGTATTTTATAATTATTTAAGATGTTGCTGAAATATAGCATGTGTACTCAGCAAACCTGCACTGAATTAATTGAGTCTAAAAATCAGATTTGTGGCTGCTGGCTCTCTAGCTGGCCTGCCGTGTAATCAGGCTTAAATGTTTTATCACAGCAAATACTGCTGCGGCTGTGACTTTGCACTTGGATTCCAGAGAAGTAGAGGATGGTATGAACCCATAGTTTTACATTACCTTAATATATATGGCACTTTTTTACAAGGTGTTAGTTGTCATCTGCCACTGTGCTATTATTGTCTTTGTTGGACAAGCTCGTGGTCATGACACTCTCTGTATGCTTTCAGAGATACAGCTTTTCTTGTTGCACATTGCATGATTATGTGTCTATCATTAGAAAAATTAAGTGGACATTAAAACTTGTGTGGCACATCGCTTTTGATTTGTTGTCTTGTTCGGTCCTGTTGATGAAGATTTCCAGTTCATTAAGTTGAACTAAAACCTATATTTTACATCAATAACTTGAATTACAGCAGAGAAGTCACCAGCTTCAGCAGTGACCTCCAAAGTTGAACCTGAGAAGCAGGAATCCAGAAAAACAGTTGAAGGTATGTGGTAGTATTTCTGTTTGTATTCAGGAGATTTTTTGTATGCTGGGGTTATGCCAAAACACATGCTGTGACAGCATATGCTACACATCCAGACAGTTATACTGTGAAATAACAACCTTGTGTATTGAGAGTTTTGTCAATAGTCATTTGTTCTTGCTGGTTGATTAGTTGGAAATTGTGTATTGGCAAGTGCATTTAGTTGGAATCAATCCTCACAGTTGATTGCATTATTGTTGGTGTTTTTTGTGTAATGTATCAGTTCTGCACCATCCTTTGTTGCTTTATTCACCTGATATTTAATTATTATTCTTGCATTTGTGCTGCTCTGTATTTATTACAGTAGATATTTAAGGTCTAATTGAATTAATTACTCCTGCAGAGACTGAAAAGCCACCTGTGTCTGAAGTCATCCCAAAGGCAGAGCCTACAAAGCTGGATAACTACAGTGCAAGGACAAGGTAGAAGTTCTGTGGTACTTATGTGTGTTATGTTTTCCATGTGGAGTTTTGTACGCTGTGTAATCAGTTTGGCTTATTGCGGCTCATTCAGTGTATGTATTCTCAAGCAGATTTGGTGAATTCTGGATTGTTGTTGTCTCTTGATGGGAATAATTGAGGCATGTTTGGCAGACTGGAGGTGGCTGCGGCTCAGGTGGTAGAGTGGGTCGTCCACTAATCAGAGGGTTGGTGGTTTGATCCTGGACTCGTTTGTTCTGCATATCAAAGTGTCCTTGAGCAACATACTGAACCACAAATTGCTAGCGATGGCTGTGTCATGTATGGGAGAATGTCACCTGTATTTGTTAAATATTTGATGATAATAGTTGATAGACCAGAAAAATGCAATATAAAATGCAGTCAAGTTGATCATTTATATACTTAATTGGCCTCCTGTTTTGAATGGGAGTATGTATCATTGGCTGTGCGTCAGTGTTTTAGTGTGTGTATGTTTTTTATATTAAAGCGGCCATACATTTTGCTCATGTAATTTTTATTTTTGTTCCTTTTACTTCTGCAAAAATCAGACACTGTCAGGTAAGTTAAAAAATGACAGATTTTTTTTAGGCAACGTACTGTACGCTTCATTTTGTGTCTAATTCAAAAGCCTTCGATTTACAACGCTAGACATCAACACCTCATAAAACTGATTCTTTCCCCAGTTCTACCAATAATAGTCATTCAAGACCTGGAGAGCCAGGAGGCTGAGGAGGGAGGTCATGTCACTCTGTACTGTGAGCTTTCTAAACCTGGACTCCCCGTCAAGTGGAAAAAGGAAACTCAAGTCCTGAGTTGTGGAGAAAAGTACCAAATGAAACAAACAGGATTACGTTATGAGCTACAGATCTTTGATTTGAGACCTGGAGACACAGGAAGCTACTCATGCTGCTCAGAGGACACAATAAGCTCCGCCTCTCTTGTAGTAAATGGTAGGATGGAGATCATCATCCCATGTTGTCTTCTTCTGCCATCAAGTCTTTCATTTCATTTTTTAAACCCACTTTTCTTCATCTCATTGTATTTCTTCATCACGATTCTTGACCTTGTACTGTAGATAAACATCTGGTTATTTCTTTCATTCATTAGCTGCCCCAGTTATTTTCACAAAAGAACTTGAAAGCTCTTTAACGGCTGACGAGGGGGACAGTGTAAGTCTGCACTGCGAGCTTTCTAAGCCTGGTGTTCCTTTGGAGTGGAGGAAAGGAGAACTTGGTCTTTGTCCTTGTGCCAAGTATGAAATTAGACAAACGGGACACCTGGCTGCACTAGTAATTCATGATGTAGACCCAGAGGATGCTGGGAGTTACACATGTGACACCGGTGACCATCAAAGCACTGCACATCTAGCTGTGAAGGGTATGCTTGCTAAAACCAGTTGTTTGTAGAGGAGATATTGAATGTAAATTATTTCTATAATAATATTATGAAAATATAAGCGTTTATCTGATCTAATGTTAGTTAATGTTGGTTGTTTATGCATTATTGTGTAACTGTTTGTAATGAAAACCATAATACAGGAGAGGCTCCTCTTTTCTGGCAGTTTTGTTATACTTAATCGATCACTGACTGTGATCAATGACACAGTTTAAGGATTAAACTGGGAGATTCAAGACTGGATTGCACAAACAAGGATTGATTTTTAAACCCGATTAAATCATGCCTTAACTTAAATTGAAGAAAGATCAAATTCAAACCTGTCTCTAAACCTAAGTTTTGTTTTTACTGTAAACCTATAAACTGAAAAATGTAATTCTGTTGTACCAAAATTTCAAACTGATTCTGTATTAAGTTTAAACTTACACTTGAGTCTAACTTGAGCTTGATAGCAAACAATAGCATTTTGTTAATTTTTTAGCTAGCTAGCAAATAGTGTAACGTTTTCCGATTTCTAACTAGCTGAAGGTTTTCCCCCTTCTGTTATACTTAAGTCACAGCAGCACTCAAATGCATTTTTTAATATTTATTAATTAATTAATTAATTTATTTATTTATTTTAATTTTAATTTGGCTAAGCAAGCATCGCCATGTTGATTAAACTCTATTTAATTTTGGTCTACATCAATAAACCTGCATTTACTAAACAGAGATTAGTTTTTAATTGTGCTACAGAGCTCTGCTTAATTTTTAATCTGGATTTACTCATTTTAAATCAAGTTTTACTAAACACTGATTAAAACTAATCTTAATTAAATTAATCCTTGTTGGTGCAACCCATCTAGGAGACTTGGATGTGTATGACTCACTTGTACCTCTGATACTTACTTTTTGACTTACTACAGCAGTTTTATGTGTGTGGCGGGGCCATAAATTGTGCCAGCTTTCTCCCGGTTGTCCTAAATTTCTCCTCATTTCCTCCATTTCCTCCCCTGCAGCCCAGCCTGTCCTTTTCAAAACCCAGCTGCAGAACCTTGAAAGGCAGGCAGGGGAGAGTGCTAGTTTTCGTTGCGAGACCACAAAGTCCGGAGCCGCTGTGGTCTGGAGGTGTGGTGACAGGGTCCTGGCATCTAGCAGCAAGTATCACCTGAAACAGGAAGGAACCATAGTCGAGCTTGTCATCTATAAACTGCAGGCAGCTGACTCAGGAGAGTATTCCTGTGATACAGGCAGCCAGAGGACTTCAGCTGTCCTCACTGTGGAGGGTAGGAGTTGTTCCATTTAAGACTATCCTTTTCATGCACCCTCTGGAGTCACGTCTTTTCAACACTTGAGCATGACAGCCTTTCATCTGAAGATTCTGTTTGCTGTCTTCTTGACTGCATTTTTTCTTATCCCACGTGTGTTCTTGTTTTGCAGTTGTCTGTTTTCAAAGCACCTGTAGTTACTCACAAAATCACTTTTCTGTTGATCTTGATCACAGATCTCATGTCATCATCTCTGCCTGCCTCGGGTCTCTCTTCACAACCATTAACACACCCTGTATCATTTCTCTTCACTTGATACTCACAATAACACCTCAACAGAAATCTTTATATGTTGAATAACACTTTGATCACAGTCTGCACAACAGGAACTTTATCTTTGTCAAGCACATACTCACTTCAGATAAATATAACCATTCTGCTGCAATGTATTTGTCAAACAGAGGTCGAGGTGAACATACTGAAATTCTTGGAGAGCTGTGTTGTATACGAGGGTGAAGATGTCCACTTTGAATGCCTGGTTTCTCATGAGGAGGCACCTCAGGCCCAGTGGAAACTCCAGGATGTCCCATTACAAAATAATGAAATGAACCTGATCAAGAGTGAGGGCCGGGTACACAGCCTCACACTCAGAGGCGTCACCAAAGCTGACTCAGGAACAGTCACTTTCACAGTGGGTAACAACACTTCCACTGCTTCTCTGACAGTCAGAGGTAAGGGAAATATTATGCATTTTATCTTTTGAATACTTGTCATTTTTTTTTCTCTAGTATAATTTGGACTTGGACTTGGACATTTGGACTAATTTGTCTCTATCAATTCCTTGTGGGACACCTGCACTTTGTCTTTCCCTCTTTAAAAGCATTCTGAAACACAGATGCTTGTGATTTCCTGGTGCTCCATTTTTTTCCAACTTTCTTTCCACTTCATAGTGACTTGTTATCCATTCATCTGACTTTTGTATTTGTATCAAATCTCCACATTAGTAGTTGCATGTTCACTCCTCTTTCCATTGAACTTGAACTCACTTGAACTTTACTTTCTACTTTCCACTTTATTATTCAAATCACATATTGGTTATGTTGATCAATATGTTTCCTTGTAACTCTTGTTTCTGCACTGTAGGTTTTCTTGACTGTTGTTTTTAACAGTGAGTGAGTGATTTATTCAAATAACTTGAAGCTCAACATAAAAATTCATTCACATTTGATGTTATTCAATAATTTAATATTTTTGTGGTGTCTGTTTTTGGTCTGGGGGATTTAGATGCTGAAGGAAGTCAAAACTTTATAGATTTGAGTCTTTGTTGCATGTCATTGCCCATCTTTCTGCACTCATTTCCTGTCACCTTTATATTGTCCTGTCTCTAATGAAGGGGGCAAACCCCCCTGACCATAAACAAAAGCATTTTTATACCTCTGATTTTCAAGAAGGTATTGTTATTTTATCTTGCACTCTTGAATCTTTTGTGTTGTTTCATGTGTTGTTTGATGGCTGGGATCATACAGTGTGGGTGTTGAATGGTTCACCATATTTCATTGTACCAGACAAATCATTTGTCTACAAACATGTGGCTTCATGTCTGATTCAGTCTATGAGTGTTTTGCCTCAAACTAAAAGGTGCAATGTGAAAGATATGGCCATAATTTTGATTTAAAATGCTGAAATGTGCTAACATTAGCAACGAATGTGAGGAAGTTGGGACATTATATATATAAGATGTCTATCCATCATGCTGCAGAGATATCTACCGAAATTAAGAAGCTAACCGTTTAGCCCTGGCCCATCCTGTCTAGTAATAACACCCCTCAAGAGGCGACAGTTTGACCCCTGCTAGTTTCAGCTGGAAGATGGTATCCAAGCAGCACCATGTTAGATGCTAAAATATTCTGGCTACCTGATGCCTCTTTGATGCCTGACCTCCTCGTGCTCCTCTCCTGTCCCTGCCTGCCGTCCTCATTGCCCCCAGAGTCAGAATTCTGGTCGGAGCCATTGTGCTGGTGTCAAGCTGTACAGCCTCCAAGACAGACGGAGGCTATGTTCAGTCCTTAGTCTGGCCATGTTCACAGAGAGGCTGCTGAGGTGCTGGTTCCGTTGCCCACAGTGCTCTGATCTTCAGGTCTGGTCAGGCTGGAGTCAGTTAAGGACCTCTAACTACAGGGTTAACTGAGCTAATGGCAGCTAGTAGGCTAGTTACAGCCAAATATAGTTACAGCAAAGAGTATTGTGCGCAGCAGTTAGCAGTTACTCTGTTGAAATGCTGCCCCCTATTTGTTTGGATTGACCTTCGACTGGTGGCCATATATTTCTCATTGCCCCTTTAAAATGGACTGAGTATAGATAAACCAGTGACTTAAGTTTTTTCACGCTCTATTTTATGCTTCTTGATGGTATGGAATTGGTCATATTGTGAGTACAAATAATGTCCCTTATGAGTACAGTGTTTTTGTGGTGGCCGTATTTACCCAAGACATTTTTTCAATCATTCATCCTAATTAATAATGATCTTTCTGGCAGCGGCACCTGTATTGTTCAAGAAGGGGCTGGAAAGTCAAGAGGCCACTGAAGGTGAAGAGGCCACCCTGACCTGCGAGACATCCAGCCCTGACTGCAAGGTGACCTGGCTGAAGGCCTCAACTGTGTCTCACCCATGGGGAGAAGTACAGTATCCAGCAAAGAGCTAACACTCACATTCTGGTTATACACAAGCTGGATGTGAAGGATAGTGGAGAATATACCTGTGATACAGGGGACAAGAGAACCACTGCTTCCCTGACTGTGAAAGGTAACAGAACACGGCTTCATCTCATCTGTCTCTTGTCTCATCTTGTCTTCATCCTTCCTTCATTCAAGTTAATTTTACATTCATCTATCCCATCAACAATCACTGGATCATATCTTCCTCTGAGCACTTTTTCCCCCTGATTTGTATTGTAAGTCATCAAATTACAGATGAAGTGAATTTGTAGTGTTTGGTATAGCTTAGTTTATTTATTTTTCTTTATTATTTATTGAGTCTTCATTGTAAAAATCTAGTAAAACTGTACAAACAGTTCCCAAAAAGTAAAAATGTGAACAAAAACAGAATGTAATGATTTGCAAATCCTTTTCAAATTGCTTTCAATTGAATACGGTACAAAGACAAGAATATTTAGTGTTCAAACTGATAAAATTAATTGTTTTTTGTAAATCTACACTCATTATGAATTTAATCCCTGCAACACATTTCAAAAAAGTTGGGGACAGGGGCAACAAAAGACTGGGAAAGCTGTGGAATGTTTAAAAACATTTGTTTGGAATGTTCCACAGGTAAACAGGTTAATTGGTAACAGGTGACAGTATCATGATAGAGTATGGGGGGCATTTTCGAAAGGCTCAGTCAGAACTGCATGGGCAAATAGGTCAATGATGTAAGAACCATATTTCATAATGCACAATTACAAGGCAATCCATAATATCATTAAGAGATTCAGAGAAATCTCTGCTCGCAAGGGGTGAGGTTGAAAACCAACACTGAATGCCTGTGACCTTTGACCCCTCGGGTGTCTGGTGTTTTAAATGCACTGCATTAAAAACCAACATGATTGTATTTGTACGATACTATATGGTCTTGGGAACTCTTTGGAAAGCCATCGTCTGTAAACGCAGTCTGTCGCTGCATCTACAAATGCAAGTTAAGACTCTCATGCAAAGACAAAGACATATATCAGCATCATCCAGAAACGCTGCTGACTTCTTCAGGGCCAGAGCTCATCTGAAATGAACTGACACAAAGTGGAAAACTGTGCAGTGGTCCACATGTCTGATTGTTTTTGGAAATCACGGACATTGTGCTCTCTGGGCTAAAGAGAAAAAGGACCATCCAGATTGTTATTAGTGCAAAGTTCAAAAGCCAGAATTGTGATGGTATTATAATGCTGAAAGGTACATACAGGTCTGGGGCAACATATGCTGCCATCCAGTTGATGCCTTTTTCAGGGAGATCCTTGCTTATGCTTGAAAGAAAATGCCAAGACACAGTCTGCATGAGTTACAACAGCGTGGCTTTGTAGAAAAAGAGTTCAGGTACTAGACTGGCCTGCCTGCAGACCAGACCTGTCTCCCATTGAAAATGTATGTTGCATTATGAAGCACTGGACTGTTCAGCACCTGAAGTCATACATCAAACAAGAAAGGGAAATTATTTGACTTTCAAAACTTCAACAATCAGTGTCGTCAGTTCCCAAATGCTTACTGAGTGTTGTTTAAAGAAAAGGTGATGTAACACAGTCGTAAACATGCACCCGTCCCAACTTTTTTGTAACATCATTTTCAAAATGAGTGTATATTTACAGAAAACAATGAAGTCTATCAGTTTGAACATGAAATATCTTGTCTTTGCACTGTATTCGGTTGAATATAGGTCAAAATGTATTTGCAAATCATTGCATTGTTGTTATTTATGTTTTACACAGTGTCACAACTTTTTGGAATTGGGGTTGGTAAATTGCCTTATAATTGTCATTAAAATGGTACATGCCTACATCCATGTCCTTGAGATCAAACGTGAGGCATGAAATTCTAAGTAAGTATTAAAATCAGATTCTTGGCCCTGGTTCCACCTTCTTACTGATGCCTTCTGGAAGCTCTGCCAAGATCTGATCACTTACCTCCCATCATCCCATTCACCCTCAGAGCATGTTCGCATCCTCCGAGAACTCTGTGACATTACTGTGACCACTGGGCAGGACGCTGTCTTTGAGGTCGAGTTGTCACACTCAGGCGTGACAGCCGGGGAATGGTGGCTTGGAGACAACCTCCTCCAAAATAACGATCTGAATCAAATGAGCAGCCATGGCAGAGTGCACCGCTTGGTCCTGAAGATGGTGACCACAGATGAATCAGGGGACGTTGCCTTTGTGTTGGGAGAAGAGAAGAGTGTGGCCTGTCTTCTGGTGGAGGAGAAACCCAAAGGTAAAGGAGATGACATGGTCACTAGAGATTTTTGCTCTCACATCCATCGCCATCGACCACCAAACAGCTTTGTCTTGGCAAATGGAAATCTGCTGGCACCATCATCTTCAACATCCTAACTTTTAGACATTTTTTCCATTCTTTGCCTTTAGTGTTTGTAATAAAAGAGATGCTATCAAAATGCTAACACAAATATTACTTCTAAAAGAGACTAGCTACTGAACACTGTAAATTGTGTTTCTTGAAGATGGATTGGTTTCAGTGTTCTATTTATAAAATGTTACTATTTTATAGCTTTGTTTATTTGTTTTTTTGTTTTTTTACAAACTTGAAAGGACTCTTAATTATGTTTCTGATGAAATTATCAGATTTTTCTTCACTTTGCTGTAAAATTTGTGGTAGCATATAGTAGTTGCTACATGCATGCATGCATATGTTTATGTTAATAGCTTTTAAATTATTTATGCCAGGGCCGTAAAGGGAGGGAAAAGAAAAGACTCATATAAATGTTACTATTATTGAATTAGTTTCGGGTTTTCCATATTTACAGTGCTAATACTAGAGAAGCCACACAACACTGTGGCATTTGAGGGCGAAACTGTCACTCTGGCCTGCACCATTTCTGACCCGAAGGCCACTGTCATCTGGAGGAGAAAAAACGCGCCCATTCAAGCAGGTCTCAAGTATGACCTGGGGAACAACGGAGCTTTCCACCAGCTACGTATCCACAACCTGGTGCCTGAAGACTCAGGAACGTACACCTGTGACACTGGAGATGCACAGTGTGACGTCACCTTAACTGTGGAAGGTAAAAATGCCACCTCAAAAAAAAGTCCCTTTCCTGTTGATCAGATTCAAGAATGTGGACCAAGATATGATTGAAATGAACAGCTGAAATTTTCTTGAACTTCCACTTCACTCAACCACACACCCAGTCTGGCATCATCAACAAAAACTTTGTCTAAAGCCCTCAAAGATGTTTGTCTTGTCATCTCATCTATCTGATGCCAAACGTTCCATCTCAACATCTGATGCCAAACTTTCCCATTTTAAATTTTCACCAGGTGCCCCAGTGTTCTTCCACAAAGAGCTCAAGAACCAGGACGCTGTAGAAGGTGATGATGTCACCCTGCACTGTGAGCTGTCTAAGCCAGGCATTCGTGTTCAGTGGAGGAAAGGAGGCATGATCCTCCAGCCCGGTAAGAAGTATGAGATGAGGCAGGAAGGGTGCATTCACGAGCTCTGTATACAGAACCTGGAGCCTGAAGACAGTGGCTACTACACCTGTGACGCAGGAGACCAGCTCACTACAGCTTCTTTGGCAGTGCAAGGTAGCCAATCTCAATAATATTGCGTCTTTTCTCAAGTTAACTTAAGGTTGATTAGTTTAATTCTGACTATATTCTACAGCTTATACTTACAAATAGAATGATTTGTTTGTTTTTAGAACTGGCCCATGTCTTTGTAAACTGTGATGTTGCATGGTGTCATTTTCTGTCTGTCTTGTATGATATGTTGCTCTGTTGAGTTGATATAATGCTGATAATTAGCAAGTTAAAGGCTCAGTGTATGCACATGTGTATTTTTCACAGTGAAAGAAGTCGTCATTGTGAGTGGTCTTAAGACCACCGACGTCTTTGTTGGGGAATGGGCAACCTTCTCCTGCCAGCTGTCTGGTAGGGCACCGGGCAAGGTGCAGTGGTGGCTGGATGGCACCTTGCTGGAGAACAGTCCCTTTAGTGAGATAGGGCTGAGCCAGGGCCACATCCACACACTCATCTTAAAGAACCTGGCAACAGATGACTCTGGCACTGTCACGTTCAACGCTGGCAGTTTAATATCAACGGCCAAGCTCTTAGTCAAAGGTATCATGTTAAAAAGAATCAGTAGAGACTGAGATCAGCTGTATCTCAGTCTCTTTTTTAGACCCTGCAGAATTTTAATTCTACATTGCAAACCATACAATATTTGTAGTTTATTTTAATTCCAAGCTTGTTGACTAGAATGTGCAAGTTAATGAATGGCAGTATTCAAAATCAAAATGTGAATAAATTTGGATCAGTAATTCTTGAAGAATATGACTAAACATACCATCAATTATTATTTTCTGCAGGGCTCCTTAAAAAGTTTGAAGTTCATGAATGGATTAATATCGTGGACATTTTTACATTTCAGTGCTTCATCGTGCATGAGCAGCATTGTTTCTAATTTCACCAATAATAATAATGGCAGTGGAGAGTTCCATGCTGTATGCTTTGATACATCCAAAACATACAACTGGGTGCAGCACCACAACAAAGTTTTTTCAGTGTAGGGCAGAGTAACAACTAAACCCATTATTAGCAATTCATTTCAATGGAAAAATATTATGTAGGCTTATTTTATTTTGGATCCTCTTTTTGATTCTCTCCATCCTTCCTATGTGCTGTATATTGGGCTGCTGAAATGATAAATCAATGATAATCACGATTATGTTTCACACTTGTGTTATTTATTGCAACTATTTATCCATCCTTAAGGCCAAAACGCACTAAAGGCGTCTGACGCTCGCGTTTTGAAGTACACCCATTGTTCTAAATGGCAGAACACGCACTGAAAGCGTCTTAACGCGCGTCAAACTGCCTTGACGCTCGCAATCCGAACTTGTTCGATTTCGGAGCGTCAAATGAGGACCAGGGCTTTTTTATCTGCAGCTGCAGCTGCTGTTTGGGGCGAGTTAAATGGAATAAAAAAGACATGGACGTGAGGAGCGAGAGCTGATGGAGCTTTAGCTCCACCTGAAACCACGTTAAATTAAAAAAAAGAAAAAAAAAACAAAAAAAAAAAAAACGACCCGCAGCAGAGAGAGAGGGAGAGAGAGAGCGTGTGAATACGGACAGATACGCCGACTTGAAATAAAAACTTTTTATGATCATGAAACATAACATAATAACCCTTCTGTGGAGTGTGATTTTTTTTGCTCCAAGTCCAATTTGTTTTTAAATACTTAATTACTCTCCGCTGATTATTCATAACTACGAAGGAGGAGAGAGAGAGCAGAGAGGAGGGAGGGGGAGCGTGTGTGAAGTGCTGACTGATATAAAACTTTTCTGATGATAAATCCTGATGTTACTGAACAGTTCCGTGACTAAAATATCTGTCTCAGTAACATACAGACAGACGTTCGTCTCCTCCATGAAACGTTTGTCACTTCGCTGCATTATTATAAATCATTATGAACTGTCCAGACGCCGTGTCTCCCTCTTCATCTCCTCTTCATCTCCTCGGTGTGTGTTGGTGTGCAGTTTGCTGTCTGCTGTGGTCTAAAACATCCTCTCTGATGTAAACTGTCAGAGTGACACATGTAAAAGATCCTGCTGCATTAATACAAAAACATGAATATCGCGCACCGTTTAGTCATTAGCCTATATAGACGGACCGAAAAAAGGTGAGGATTTTTTTCCCCTCAGAGGACAATATTTTATTAAAGAAATAAACTATTGTTAATAGTAATACTAAATAAATAAACAGATGCATATAAATAGCGACCTTTTCCTATAATACTGCTGGTTTTGTGGTGATGGAATGTTAAATCTGAAGCCTGCAGTGCGTTTTGGCCTTTAGGAACAAAGTAGTCTTGTAGCTCTTGAACTTTTTAAAGCTGCTTTATTGTAGAGTTGTAAAGTTTGCTCCAATTGTACAAATCCTATCATCAGAGTAAGGTGTGACATGCAGTGAGGATGCCTTCATTAAATTATAAATAGAACTGGGGATAATATTAAGGAAATATTCATTTTAAAATGTTGACAGTGGTTGCAGTGCTTAGCACTGTGGCCTCAGTAAAAAGGCTTTGGGTCAGAATCTGCCTTCCAGGGGCCCTTCTGTGTGGAATTTGCATGTTGCATAATATTCCTATACATGTGAAAGTGAGCATGAATGGTTATCAGTCTCTATGTGTCAGCCATGTGACCGCTGCAGTCTGTCCAAGGTGTATCCCATCTTGTCCAATGTCACCTGGGATTGGGTCATTCCCACCTCCCATGACCCTCAAGGATAAGCGTATAAATGATACATGTATTTTCATGTATCCTTAAAATACACATCAACTATGGCTGCACTTTAGTGTGACTGACAAGAAATATGATACTGTTGGTGACTAATCTGTGCTAGCATTGTTAGTAACCCTGCAAGATTAGAAAATGACATACTCTTACAGGGCTTTCAGACTCAAGGTGATGATGGCACTGCTGCACACTGAAACCCATTCAAGGCAGCTTGGCACTGCGCTGAGGAAAGCAGTGCGCGGGGTGCTGCGCACACCTCGCATGAGGTTGCAGCGAGCACAGCTCAAATCACATTGTGTCTGAAAATGGATTTACATTGCTGATTAGAAAACATTTGGTTACATAAACCCTCACTCAGTTGCCAACTGTTGTGTTGTATCTTCAGCATTTGTTGTTGTTTTTTGTATATTGCCTCTGTAAACAGATTCAAGGCTGCTATTGGATCCATGCAGAAGTAACAAAAATGACTTTGCACTAAAACTCACTCGTTGTCTTCATTCATCAAGTTTTAATCATCCCCACCAGCAGTTTTCCTAACGTCTGACTGCTGTTTCCAAGTTTCCTGTTCAGTGTATAAATGACGTCTTACATTTCATTTCCTACACCCAAATGCCACAACCCATTCAGAATTTCTTCTGCCTTTCCATGCAAAACAGAATCTGCCAAAAATAAATGGGGAGACACCTGCACCAAAACTGACTTGATTCTATTTCTTCATCATTGGCCCCATTTGGCCAAGTATTTTAGTGTTGTAGAATCATGGTGCTGTATATATATAAAAAACAACCATGGATTCATAGATTGTGAATTACTGTACCTGCGAATGATTGTGCCAGTTGTGTCACAGCCAGATTGTCAGGATTTGTTCATTGTCAGCTGCATTTCAGAGATGCGCTGAATACTGATAAATGTTAAAATTGCTCTCTGAAACATTCTTAAAAAGAAATCATGAAAAATTTTGAGTCAGTCCCCTTTAACTATGTGAAATTTAAAGTGCCCTCGCCTGCAGCCACCATTGTGTTTGGGAAGAAGAGGTTAGTTAATGACAACATCTGTGTTTTGGGAGTCGTTGTTGGAGAAAATTCACTTTTAATTGTCAAGTGGCAACTGTTTAACTTTGATGGTAGGAGCCAAAAGCATGATCGTGATTATTACAGGCAGCCCTAAGTGTATGTGTCCCTTTGGTAATGTAAATAATGAATAATGCAAATTTAGTGATTGGATTCAGTAAATAACATACAGTAGGCTTGGTTTTCGTGATTCAAGTTGTATTGCACAGAGTTGGTGAACCACTGAATAGCAACAACAGAATTGTTGTGTTACAAAAGTGCTGCTCCACCCATCCATGCAGGCCAGCTGCTGTTGAATAACCCCCACTATTTCATCCCACCAAGCCATGCCCCTAACCCTCAACCACTAAAACCTCTAACCCCCCCTACACCTACACTGGCATTTCTATCCATTTATCACCCCCTCCTCTCTCATTGGCTGCCAGCACTTCTTGGTCCTTGATTGCGACCATTACTCTGAACCTTGACGACTGGGCTTTTTGACCCCCTATTCTTTTAATTACAGTGGACTTTAAATGTGTGCGTGTGTGGCCTTTTAATAGAGCATACAGTTTGTATTGGATAATCCATGAAAACATAATAATTTCATTCACATATCACATCACCCTACTTTTGGGGGGTTATAAAGCCCATATGTCATTCAGCATGACCGGCTTTTTTATATATATATAGACAGTATATATAATGGTCAAACCCTGACCCTATGACCCCTGACCCCAACCTCAGATCCCACGGTTGAAGTGGTGAACGAGATGGAGGACCTTCGGGTGCTCGAAAACCAACCGGCCGAGTTCATCTGTCAGTTCTCAAGGCCAGTCAAGGCTCAATGGAAGAAAGACGGGCAACCGTTGCAGCCCGATGGCCGAAGGGTGGTAGTGGAGCAGGACTGGAATGTGGCTCGCTTGTTCATTAGCCGCGTGTCCGCTGGGGACAGGGGCACATACTCCTGTGAGGCAGAGGGGACCTGCGTGGTCGCTTCACTTCATGTGGAAGGTGAGCTTCCCTCCACATGGAAAGAGCACCAACCTTTAGGGAGTCTCCTCTGCTCCCTCATATCTCACAGTTACTGTGTGGCCAAATAAACTGATCAGTTGCTGATCATCACAACTTTCATGCCCTTTGACTTGAATATTTCAGTCCTCTTAAAATCTGTTTTGATTGTGCTCTCTTTCTTTCTTCATTTTTCTGTTTGTTTTCTACAGCCAAACCCATTGACATTGTCCAGGGCCTGGAAAATGTAGAGACCTTTGATGGAGGTGAAGCGCTATTTGAATGCGCCCTCTCTCGTCCAGAAAGCAAAGATTGCCGCTGGCTGCTTGATGGGAAACCAGTGAAGGAATCCCCCAACGCTGAGATTGTGACATTTGAGAGTGGTCGTCGTCACTTGCTCCTGCTGAAAGAGCTGCGTATTAAAGACAGTTGCACAGTGACCTTCAAGGCTGGCACAGCATCCACATCTGCCCAACTCTCTGTTAAAGGTCAGTCACCCAAATGAGCGCCACGAGTTTCTGAAGCTGTATTCCTAGCATTTGTCATCAATACAGTTTTCTTCCCTCCAACCCACTCCACCCTCACCCACTAACCCTGACATGGTGAACCAAGGCAGTGGAGCTGCAGCGATTAGTCGGATCAGGAGAAGAATTATTACCAACGCTTTTGATAACTGATCGATCAGTTCAGACATTTTTCAAGCAACAAAGTCATGAATCTGCTGGATGCAGCTACTTAAATGTAAGGATTTGCTGCTCCTCTTTGTCACCTATGACAACAAATGAAGAGTCTTTGAGCTTCAGACTGCTGCCTGGACAAAAGAAGCAATCCGAACACATAACATTAGACTCTGGAAAATAGGGATAGACACCTCTTCTTCTGTATTTTATAGACTCAATGGTTGATCAAACATTATCAAATATAATTAGCAGATCAATCAGTAAAGAAAATAGTTATTAGTTGCAGCACATGGATAGACAGTACACATGGATAAGAACACAAAAGCACCTAAAAAGTCATAAAAAAGGAATACATACAAAGGCAAAACTGACAAAGTTTTGATTTTCATTTTCATTCTGTGGATTTTCTCTTATAAGGCTGGCAGCTGGATGTTGTGAAGGGTCTGGAGGACAAGGTGGCTGCAGTGGGAGAGAAGGTCGAGTTTTGTGTTGAGCTCACCGAGCCTGTCCCTTCAGCAGAAGTATGCTGGTATGCTAATGGTGTTGAACTCAAACCCAGTGACCTCTGGGCCATGAGGGTTGATGGCTGCTCTTATCGCCTTGTCCTGAGACAGGCGCCTCTCTTGCCACAGCAGGAAATCACATTTGCTGCTAGAGATGCTCTCTCTTTGGCCAAGCTCACCATCATCAGTAAGTGTTTGACAAAAAAAGGTTCTCTAAGTTAATGGACTTTCCACCTACTCATGTGTTCTAGTTATGTACTCCATGTGGCAACTCTACATGTAACAGAATACTATAGAAGACAGAGTTTGACAGATAAACATTGCAACCTGCGTACTTCTAGATTATAAAAGCCTCTAACTCCTGCTTCTTTCCCTCCCAACAGCTGTTCCTGATCCTCCCGAGGACCCTGAGGTCCTCAGTAAGACTAAACAGTCTGTCAGCCTCTCTTGGTTCACTCCTTTACATGATGGAGGGAGTCCCATTCTGGGCTACAGGGTGGAGATGCGGCTGGTGGACAGTGCCCTCTGGCTCCCATGTCATTCTGAACCTGTGTGCAACACGGAGTTTGTGGTTCAAAATCTCACCCCAGGCAGTGGCTACAGGTTTAGAGTGGCAGCCATAAACAGAGCTGGGACTGGAGAGCCTGTTGAGTTGCCTCAGACTGTGCAGCTTGGTGAGTGGATGTGTGATTTAATTCAGGAAAAAGCGGAGTTGAGTGGACTTGCTTGTTTGTCAGGGCATTTTGCTTACCACTGCTAATTTAAGTTTTTTTTTGTTTTTTTTTTTTACATAAGATGGTGATATGAGATCAAAACCCTTGTCAGAAAGTACTTGGAACTGGCCTTATAGTACAATTCTGTTCTGTTATTTATCTAAAACTATAATATTTATTTTGTTGTCATATATAGACAGATTTACACATTAGCAGCACATGATAATAGCAGTGTAGAACTTGCAGGATCAATAGAAATTATGTTTAGAAGTTTCTTAAAACTACTACATGATGTGTGTTTATTTTCTCATTGTTACACAGAAGCAGCCACACCACTAATTTCCCCAGATAAGACATTGTGTGTTTGGTGTTACCTTTTTTTGTATTGATCCTGCAAGTTCTTCTGCAGTTTTTTACAAGTATCCTTTTTAAACTATATTTGAAGCCCCTCAGAATGTCCATCATGCTAATTTAGAATAAATGGAGTTTTAATCAACAGGGTCTAGCATCAGTTATATGTAAGTAGGTTTTGTGCTGTGAGGGTACTGACAGCAACAACATAGTAACATTGAAAACTTGTTGTGGTTATAGATACAGAGGCAAAACGGGTAGAGACTGAGATACCGAGTCAGCCCAGTCTGCCTCCAGAAGCAGCTGAAGAGGGTGATCTCCATGAACTGTGGGAGGAATCGGCCAAGAAGCGGCGCATGAGTCGAGAGCCCACTCTGGACTCCATTACTGAGCATCCTGAGGATGACAGTAAAGGTGGTCAAAAGAAGCTGAAGGAGTCAGAGAAAGTGGAAATAAAATCAGCAGAGAAGGAGCAGGTCACTGTGCAGAAAAAGCAAAGTGAGTCAAAAGTGTGCACCAGCTCTGAGGATGAGTCTGTTTCCAGGGGTTCATCACTTGTGTCCTACCTGAAGAAGAGCAGCAAGACTGCTGTCACAGCAACCACTGAGGCAGAGACTCTGTCCACTGACAGGTTCTTTGCACATTTCCAGATGGCAGAGGAGAGAACAGTGCAGCAGACTGATGTGAAAACAACCACAATTCAGCAGACAGATGTAAAACAGGTGTCTACAGGGGAGACTGACATCATGGAGATCAGTAAAGAGGATGAGCCTGAGCTCAGAGAGGCAGCAATTAAGATTCAAGCTGCCTTCAAGGGCTACAAAGCCCGTAAAGACATGCGCCCTGTCTTTAAAGAGACCTTCAAAGACCAGACCAAGGAACCTAACGGCACCATTCATCTAGAGTGTGTGGCAGAAGGTAAACCTGATAAGGTGCAGTGGCTGAAGGATGGAGAACCGCTGACTGATGGCAAGCACCACCATATTGATATTTACAATGATGGTACATGCTCACTGGTCATCACTGCCATCACCACAAAGGATACTGGAGTTTACACCTGTGAGGTTACCAACAAGTTTGGAGTCTCTTCTCACAGCGCTAAGATCACAGTCGGAACAGCGAGAGAATCATCAGGACGTCGGCCACTAACGGTGGGCTACAGTGCTGACAGCGAGGCCGAGAGCTCCTCAGGGAGTGAAATGGACGAGTCACTGAGGCAGGCGAGCAGACGTCTCCGGCGCCTGTTGCGCACACGCCTCCCACCTGATGTTGAGGAAGAACCATTTGTCAGCGCAGATGAAGGAGACCTTCGTCCCCCAGATCCCCACTCTTACCGGGAGGATGACACTTACATCTACATTCGCTTTAACACGTGGTCAGAGGCTGAGACTGCCTCAAAGAGGTTCCAGGAGATGTTTACAGTCCATGGGGTTCCCGTGGAGACCACCATCCTGGAGGCAGGACATCAAAAAGTGGAATTGCGGATTAGAAAGATGGGCTACACACAAGATGGCACAGAGACCCCCACACAAGATAAACAGCCTCCTGCATTGCTGACTGGCGCCCCAGGTAAGAAACATCAATATTGTGACAATATCATATAAAATAATATAATAATAATAATAATAGCTTTCATTTTTAATGTTTTTGATTTTCTCTGTTACCCAGCTGCCCCAGTCTTCTTGACAGAACTACAAAGTCAGGATGTTCCAGACGGTTATCCAGTCAGCTTTGACTGTGTTGTGATTGGCAAGCCCCCTCCCACCGTTCGCTGGTACAAGGATGGCAAACTGCTGGAAGAGAATGACCATTACATGATTAATGAAGACCAGGAGGGCTGCCACCAACTCATCATTACCACTGTGCTGCCCACTGACATGGGTGTCTATCGCTGCACAGCTGAAAACAGCAGTGGCATCACAGCCACGAAGGCTGAACTCAGGGTTGACAGTGAGTCAAACTATTTTCACAAGCATGCAAAATTAGACCATCACATGTTGTCTGTGATGTCACTCATCACTGTATAATGCTGTACATTCTCTTTTCCATCAGTGTCCTGCAGCTCAGATTATGACACTGCTGCTGATGCCACCGAGACATCTTCCTATGTCAGTGCCAAGGGCTACATGTCCAGGTGAATTCACTTTGAAAAGTGTTTTATGCTGTTCATGTATATATATATTGAAAAAATATATTTCATAACATTAATAATTACTGATCTGCTTTCCTCGTGCAGGGAAACTGAAACATTTGAGTCTGTAGCTGAAGATGATCAACTACCGCAAGTTGTGGAGGAGCTTCATGATGTTCATGTCAGTCCAGGTTCCCCTATCGCTAAGATGCAGCTTAAAGTAAAGGGTAAGTTCATAAACCAATACAGTCAGATCTGAGGCAACCAAATATCAGCTGATTGTAAATGTTTTATGAATAAAGCCAATTCAGAGATGGTTTCCTGTGACTTAAGAATGTTCTTCCTGAAATACCTTTTGTCTTCCAGGCTTCCCCAAACCCAGAGTGTACTGGTTCAAAGATGGCCACCCTCTGCGACCTTCAAAAAGGGTTTTGCTGCTGGCAGAGAGGGACGTTCATGGTGTGGAGATCCTGGAGGTCAAGAGAGAGGATATGGGGGAGTACTCAGCCTACATTAGCAATGTGGCTGGTTCTGCTTACTCCTCTGCCCGACTCATAGTTTTGAGTATGTATGCCATTGCTTGATAGTGTAAAAAGCATTGAGCATGAGAAACTATTTTAAATTTCTTACTGATTAAAAATTGCAGTTAAGTAACAACTGTATTTTGCCACAGGTCCAGGCGAGATTATGCCACAAGATAAAAGAGGTAATCTGACATTTATCCCTACAAACTTGGCACAAGTGCAACTATTTCAGTCTATATGATAGTGTCTTATGAGTGACTGTACTTCTGTTTTACATAATTTCACAGACCCCAAGGAGCCACTGGTGCCACCCCGCTTCCTTGAAAGGTTCAGCAACAGGAAGGTGAAACAAGGAGCCAGCATCACTCTGTCTGTCAAAGTAGAAGGTTTGTTTACTTTACTGTGTGACTGTTTTAGAATCCTTTATCACATACAGGAATCTGGTTGACATCCTAAAAGTGTTTCATCTTGTGTTAAAAACTCTCAATACTCCCCTCTACTCTTTCAGGCTCTCCCACTCCTATGGTCTCTTGGATAAAGGAGGAATCAATGGAGGATGTCCTGTGGATCAAGCCTGACACCAAGGGATACAAAATTGCAAGCTCAGGGCGCCAGCACAGCCTCACCTGATGGACGTGGGCACAGAATACACTGGCGCTTACACCTGTATCGCCACAAATAGGGCAGGACAGTCCATCTGTACTGCCCACCTCGAGGTTGATGACAGTAAGGAAAACAAAGATATCTAGGCACTTCATATAGAAATGTTATTAAAATTATATTTATAGTCTGTCTCCTGTGTTTGATTGTATTGTGTTTCCCCTCTTGCCATAGCACCACAACCAAAGAAAGAGACCAAACCCTCAGAGTAAGTTTTTCTTTGAGATTTGAGATTAAGAATGAACAAGACGTGCATATGCGGTATTGTTTTAATACATAAACTAAAATAATTTAACATTTAATTTTCCTCAGGGTTCTTGGGATTACAGTTAGTCCTCCAGAAGAGGAGGCCAGCAAAGGAAAAGGTGAAGCATTTTACCTTATAGCCTTATCGTGTCTATATTTACATTACCTATAAAATATCTGTGGTCATAAATACAGCAATATTTATGGTGTTCTTCCTCTTTATGTTTTCCTTCAGAGGGTAAAATCCCCTTCCTTGGTGAAGTAGGCACAGAGGAATTCCTCATGAAACTCACCTCCCAAGATCACTGAAATGGTATCAGCAAAGATTACCCAAGGTAAGTGTATTTTATGAACCATTTTGTCTGTGAAATTACATATTAAATTATTTAATTTGAATGAAATTGTAGTTGCAGTTTATAGTACTTTCTATAGGAAAATTGCTGGATTTACATTAAAAGCCTGGGTTGTGTTAACCTAAAAAGTTAATTCAGTTGTGTTTACAAGCCAAGTTTAGGGTAACGTGGTTAGTGTGGTTTAAATCAAGGTAGCAATTCAATAGCAGTAGCAATTATTTTGTTAGCATTGAGAGTGCACCAGTGGCTTAAAGTAATGGAATATGTTGTTGTCAACATTTATTAGGTAGATAGCTTATTTAGCTTAGAATATGGACACAAAACACGGGAAGATGTTTCAGCTCCGGAGGCTAGCTGGGATGCTAGCTAGCTGTTAGATATTGGCAGGCTGTTAATCAGTCTGCCAATATCCAGACTAATATCCAGTGCTGGGCATCTCTGGTGTTAAGGTGGAATGAAATAGAATCAAGCATTGTTTTATTCAGTGTGAAATGATCAATTCTGTCACCATCATACATGCAGCAAACTAACTGTGACCAGATAACATACTGTAGCTGATTTAAAAGTTGTGGGTGCCTTCATCCAGAAGGAGACCCTTCCTCTTAAATCACTGGTGTTATCTGTGGTTGGAATAAAGACCTGCAAGCCTGTCTGTCGCTTTGCTTAATTAGACTGAGTAGTAATTTTCTGATACTGCATTTGAAACATGAATGGCTTTGCTAGTTGCTAATACTAAAGAAGCTGAAAGTATATAATATCATATATATAATCCCTCATATTATGTTGGATACAATGCTTCTGTGAAGTGTTTTGCCAGTCAAGTTTGGTTGAATTCAGTGAATTCATTCTGATAATTCAAGAATTGTGAACATGTTGTTTTGTGAATGTTTTAGCACTTAAATTCTTGAATTAGAATTCACCTTCCAATAGATTCAAGACACCAAACTTGACAGAAGAGTGTTCATTTCCTGCTCTTTTCATGCTTGTTTTTCAGCATGTTTTGCTTCATATGTGAGAATTTCACTGAAAGCCTTTAATTGCTTCATGCAGACATAATCTCTTTACCACTTTTACATCCATCAGTTTAGCAACCCACCCAATTTAAATACTCATCCAATCATTAATTTGTTATTCAGACAGCTTACAGAATCAAGAGGTGCTCCAGTGGATGAAATCTTGGCCCAAAAATACCAGTATGTATCCCAAGTGTTCCAGCTTCACAATTAATAAACATTTTTCCATTAAGATATTTTTGTAGCCTTAAATGACTCTGCAGATGACTTGTGGAAACAATTTTAACTCACATTTCCTTTTACATACAGAAGACAAACCTGTATTATATATTCCAGTGCAGTCACAACAGTTTCCTCTTATTGTTAAAACGTCTTTTCCCTTTTCATGCTGTCTGTGCCCCTTTATACCTCCTTATGCATCACCAATCCTGTATTTTCAACATGGATTTCAAAATGATTTTGAAATGACTATGAAGTCTTGGCAACTTACAGGTGGAATACATGCTCACAGACAGACATGTATGTGGAAAGTCTCAGATAAAAGTATCTGTACTGTAGCTTTTACTTGCATGTTTTCTTTATACTAACAGTTATTACAGCAAAGCATTTAGAATGAAATGATTGTTGTGGGTTACTTCTTTTTCTTTTCTTTTATGTCTCAAAAATATGTAATTATTTTGAGGTAAAATCTAGAATAATACAAAGGAGTAATGTTTTACATGCTTTGAGGAACATTACTAAGTACATAAAGCACCAGTAGATGCCAGCAGAGAGGCAGTTATTACTTGTGAGCTGACTGGTCTGGCTGCCTCATCTGGGCTGTGACAGACTGAGTGAACTTGGTGCTAAAAACTGCTACCAAATTCAAGCCAAACAGATTTCTTTTCCTCTTGAGCAAAGTACAGTATGACAATCCCCACATGTATTTATGGTAAAAGAGATTATTTTCATGATACCTGCTCTAGTTCTACTGACTATTACAGCACTTCTGACCTGTCTTCCCCTAACTGCCTCCCTCCATCATTGCTGACCCAGCTTCATTACGCGTACCTGGTGTGGACAGTGATGATGAGACCAAGACTCCTTCTCCATCACCTCATCACGGCCGCTCTCGCCCCCCCTCTCTCATTGCTGACTCCTCCTCTGAGTCTGATGAGGGGGAGGCCAGGGGAGAGGTGAGATCTTGAAATTCTCAGTGTAATATGAATAATTGAAGCTTAATGTTTGCAAGATTGAAACTTAGTTTGGAAAACTTGTAATGTTTCAATAGGCTGAAAAAAAAAAATCAAATCTCTGCAAACATTATTTTGTATTTTAGTATTTCTTCACAACTTCAGTGCTCTTTTTACCGTGTTTCTCCAACACATTTAGAACATTATCACTGTTCTACCCATGTATTATTTTGTTCTACACAAACCTTGAAACCTGAAAACTGGTGCTCATATGTTGTTTTTGAAACACTGAAACTTGAGTTTCGAAAGGGTGAATCTTTATTTTGAAACTTTCGTGGATGTACATTTGCACCCATATTGCATATTATTTCAGAGCTGAGTTTACAACATCCACTTTTCAGAGATCTGCCCACCCAGCTGCGAGCTTGTGAGTCTTTTATTTCTGGCAGCGCTGTTTTGCAGTGGAAACAACTTATAATATAATGCCACACAAAACGAGCACTACAAACTACAGCCCCAAAAATTAACATAAAATTAAATCAAACTGTCTCTATAACAGAACAGTTCCTAAAATAAACCATGTCTCTTCAGTGGGATAAATAAAGGTTCAAATTGGACCTGTCATAATTAACTGCACACTGAAACCTCTATACCTATTCTGTCTGGTCTGTGATCTCTTTATAACATGTGGACAATAGAGGCAGGATATCTATGGTAGTATTTGGGAAATTAGGTAAAAGTTTTTAAAAACAGAACTCTACAAGCAGAGAAGCAGGGATGTCAATAGAATCAATACTGTGCAATAATAAGTAGCTTTACAAGATACTGGATTTATATAATGTCATCAAAACACTTAATGAAACCACATGTGCTTCATATTTTTACAGATGTTTGACATCTACGTGGCAACGGCTGATTACAACCCCATCATAGCAACAAAAGAATCCATCTCTCTAAAGGAGGGACAGTATGTTGAGGTTTTGGACTCAGCTCATCCCCTCAAATGGTTAGTCCGGACCAAACCCACCAAAACGACACCATCCCGCCAAGGCTGGGTCTCACCTGCATACCTGGACAAGAAACTCAAAGTATGGCTCAAACTAATTGCAGTGATCCACAAACATAACATCTAAACTCAGAATTAATTCATTCTCTTTAGGCCTTTTAAAGGTATATTAACAATGTGTATTCTTCCAGCTCTCTGCTGATGCAGGTGACCTTCCAGAGACAAGTGTGGAGGAGGTGTCTGAGGGTGAATACAAGAGAAAATTATTGTAAGTGAAGCATATCTACACTCTCTGAGCAAATACTGAAACGTACTGAACGTATCATAACCAACTATTATTTCATGTCCCCAGCCAACTGATCCAAGATCTGATAAATGGTGAATCCGAGTTTGTAAAAGAGATCGACTTCTTCACCTCCCATCATGTGAAGCATGCAGACAGTCCCGATGCACCGCCTGATGTCAGCAGCCAGAAGGATGTCATATTCAGGAACATTGATGAACTCAAGTCCTTCCATAGCAAGTGAGCTCACCTCTTCATGGCTCGTCATTAGCCAGATATTTTAAAAATAGAAAGTAAAGAACATCTGTATTCCACACCTGGAGGATATTATTCTCTTTTCTGAAAAATGCCTGATGTCAAGTAAGATTTTCATTGCATTAATTTCCCCACAATCATTGTTCTTAGGGCATTCCTCCCAAAATTGAATGAGTGTGACACAGATGACGATGTAGCCATGTGCTTCCTGAAGAACAAGGAGGGCTTCGAGAAGTATCTCCAATATCTTGTCGGTCAGGGTCAGGCTGAATCTGCGGTCAGTGACAAGACCGTCCACCGCTTCTTCAAGGTAACACCAGAACTGTTATTGTTATTGTTGATTTTGTTTATATTGCCAACCTAGTTATTATCTTCACCCAGGATCATGTGATAGGTTGTGTGTGTGTATGACTAACGGGGCCGGAGCTACTGTATGCAGCTAATCTTGCATATTACTGGACCCATCAGCCTAACATTGTTTGTGCACATTTATGACTATGCTCAAGGACCTCACGTGGTTATGGTTCACGATCTTTGGAAAACCTCAAAAAACCTATTTTATTGATTGCTGTTTTTTTTTTTACTGACTGCTAACTCCTTACTTCTTAACCAGCTGGTATCAGACGCAAATCAACAACTGCTTGACAGTTTACACACTTTACTATAGTATTCAAAAAAGTTTAGTCAAAACTGGCAATTGTGGTTGAATCGCAATCAGTGCTTCTCAATCTGTTGCCTGGCTGAGATCTGCATTCTACTGAGTGCACTCTTCTAGTTAAAGCTGTAAATTCATTGGTATCTTGCCACTATATTCTTTTTACTCTATTTTTACTCTATTTTCTACCCTGTAAATACAGCTTCAGTAGGATGACTATGAAAGGACTCTGCACTATTATAATTATTTGAATTTAAATATCATCCTTTCATTACGTTGTAGGAGTACACTGAGAAAGTGCAAGCCAATGCAGACCCTGCAGATCCACCTGTACGCAGCATCAACGCCAGCCTCCAACAACCACTGGAGAGGATTCAGAAGTACAAGGCCATCCTCAAGGTGACAGCTTTGATACACAATGTGCATGAACTTTTGTGGTTCATTGCAGAGAGAAATACATCATTGTTTGTGCAAAATACTATGATCTCTTCTCCAACATCCTCAGGAGCTCATTCGAAACAAGGCTAGAAATGGCCAGAACTGCTGCCTGCTGGAGGAAGCATATGCCATGGTGTCTGCTCTCCCTCAGCGCTCTGAGAATACACACCATGTGACCATGATTGAGAACTATCCTGCCACGCTCGAAGTGTTAGGAGAGCCAATCAGACAGGTATATTGAGTTACTGTGGCCCTCCTGATTAGTACAGTGTTTAGAGGCGTGATTGTGTTTGTTTGATTTATTTATTTATTTATATTTTTTTTTTGTATGTTGATTTCTTTCATTTTTTTTAAACCAGGGACCCTTCCAAGTGTGGGAAGGGGCTCCAGGAATTAGGACGTCCTCTAGAGGTCACCACCGCCACGTCTTCCTGTTTAAGAACTACTGTATAATCTGCAAACCCAAGAGAGACAGCAGCACTGATAAACAAGCCTATGTCTTTAAGAACATGATGAAGGTAAAGCTTTTTTTTAAAAACTTTTTTGACACTTTCTGCTTTACTGTCATCGTTCCTGATCAGCAGCCTAAATGATATTTTCTGCATCTTCCTCCTGTTGCAGTTGAATAACATTGATGTGAATGAGACAGTGGAGGGTGATGATCGTGCCTTTGAGATCTGGCATGAACGTGAGGACTCTGTGAGGAAATATACCCTGCAGGCCCGAACTGTCATCATTAAGAACTCGTGGCTGAGAGACCTCAGAGAACTGCAGCAGCGATACAGCATGCCTGCATGGAGTGAGTGGAACACACACATGTAAAACACTCAGAATGTGTTTTAATATTCTAACACTTTGAAACATAACCTTTAGTGATTAATCCCTTTTACAGGTCCGCCTGACTTTGATGAAATTCTTGCAAACTGCACAGCAGAGCTGGGACAGACTGTTAAACTGGCCTGCAAAGCCACTGGAGTACCCAAACCTACGGTCACCTGGTACAAGGGTACGCTCTTTGTTGTCTGTTTCACAGGCTACAGACTAATGTGTTCAGTAATAGTACATGCCTTTAAAGCTACAGCTGGTAGCTCCTATAAAAGTACCATTTTGTCATTTTTGTTGAACCTGTCACTATATCCTGACAGTAGTACATGAGACAGATAATATGTGAAAAAATCAAGTTTTTCTGGCTCCTACTAGTACGTCTAATGGCAATTCTAAGAATCCCCCTTGCCTGAACAAAAACAACCAATCAAAGCCAGCTTCCAACCCAAAACAAATGCACAGAAATTAGGTAAATAACAAAAATAAAAAATTGTTGGATGACATTTTAGGTTGGAGGCTTGCTCGGTCTCATGTACGACTATCAGGATATAGTGACAACAATACAACAGAAAGTTGCCACTTGTAGCTTTAACCACAGACTAATTTTTGTATGAAAACAGCATCTGAGGCCAAATGTGTTGCATTACTTCTTGTTGGCTGTAGATGGACGTGCTGTGGAGGCAGATCCTCATCACATCATCATTGAGGACCCTGATGGTTCATGCACACTCATCTTGGACAACATGACAGCAGATGATTCTGGACAGTACATGTGCTTCGCCACAAGCTCAGCTGGCAATGCCAGCACTCTGGGCAAGATCACTGTTCAGGGTAAGTGGCACACAGTGTGCTGGTGTCCTAGAATACCTGAACGCTTTATTTATAACTACAATGCAACATGAAACAATGAAGATGTCAGTCATGAGTCATACTGTACCGTCGCCAATTTAAATACCTTTTGGAACAAAGAAAGACTTTTGTGAAACCAGTTTATCCAGTCAACAATTAGGCAAGGGAGTGGTTTACTCAACTATTTCAGAGAACCAGTCAACAATTAGGCAAGGGAGTGGTTTATTCAACTATTTCAGAGAACACTCCAGCACAGAATTCTCATTAATAACCTCTAATATTTAAACATGTAACATGTAACATTTTGACATATTTCTTGTAGTGCCTCCTCGTTTTGTGAATAAAATGAGGAATGCTATATTTGTTGCTGGTGAGGACACTCAGTTCACCTGCGTCATACAGAGTGCCCCCAGCCCCAAGATCAGGTACGCACACATTGATGAAACATTTTAGTTAAATTCAGGAGGCCCTTAAAAAATGTGTTAACCTCTTTTCCTCCCCTTTGGTTGTGTGCACGTGTTTATGGTCAAGGTGGTTTAAGGATGGCAGGCTGCTGACTGACCAGGAAAAGTATCAGACTTACAGTGAGCTCCGTAGCGGAGTTCTGGTCTTGGTAATCAAAAACCTGACGAGAGAGACCTGGGACACTATGAGTGTGAGGTGGGTATAAATATTGCCTGTGGGAAAAAATGTGGCCTTGTAATTATGTTTGCACCCCTGAGTTGAAGTGAGTTGATATCAGTTAGCAACAATCTTTAGGACTGAAAATCTATTCTCTGCTCTTGCCAGTTGTCCAACCGTCTGGGCAGTGCCAAGTGTGGTGCTGATTTAGTTCCACCCTCTGCTGTGGCTCGCACTGGTGAGCAGGCCATCACTATTGAAGGTAGGAACACTGACTTTCTCTTCAGGCTCTTTGTATAATATGCACATTTTTTTCAGGCTGGATAAAAATGGTTTTAATGCAGATTTAAAGATGTACAGTCATCTCTTGTTATAAATAGATTTATACATTTATTCTGCTTCTCCCTGTAGTGACTGAGCAGGAGACAAGAATACCAAAGAAAACCATCATCATGTAAGTGTGAACAGGTTAAACTGGGGTCCAGTGACCAATATAGGTCCTTGAGTGAGTCACAGGTGGTTTACAGTGAAAGGAAAAATAGAGTATTTCAACTTATCTCACATTTTTTGGAAGTTGGAACAAGGGAAGAATTAGGTATGACTATTTTGATTGATTGTAATTTATAGTGATCCTAATTTGATTGTTGATTGACTATGAAGACTATTATCCTTAAACCTAAAAACAAAATTAGAGGGGATGCCTTAAGACAAAAACCTTCTAAGTTTGGGGGCCTGTGACCTAATGTCTATCTATTGCAGGGGTCCTTGACATAAAAAGTTTGAGAAACCCTGATCTAGATAGTTCTTCTCTGCAGTACTATCACCATTACTTCAGTAAGAAAGGTTACTTAATTTGTCAGTATGAAGAATCTTCAACAATATTTGTTTCAGGATTTCCTTTGCATTTGCTGGCTTCAAGTTCAAGCACAAATTCAACTTTTATTTGTCCCCAAAGGGCAATTGATTTTGCAGTATAAAGTGCAACATAAAAAACATAATGTAGCAATAGTAGCAGTGCGACTAACACATGAAATAACACTAGTAGAAGTAACAATAATACAGACTCAGCACTGCATCAATGAACAGCACAATCATCAGAAGAACAATAACAACAGTGATGACTGATCATCAGCTCTCTATACAAGAGCAGCTTTGTGATACAGATGCACTGAATGTTTTATTTTTGGCCTTTCTGTGAGGATATAGCTCACTGAAAATTAATGTAGACTTAAAGGCAATTTGGAGTATGTGTGTGCTTCTCTCTGTGGCCCCATGTGTGCATTGTTGTGTAGTATTTAAAGCCCGAGTGCAGAGGATTCTATCACAAGGATGTTGAAAGGATGGGCTGTCTTCACCAGGTGTGTTGTCTTCTTTAACCAGCAATTTCATTACTGCAGCTCCTCACACAGAGTTTATATTGAATTTAACACTTCTTCCTGTCGCTCTCACACTGTCTGTGTTGTCTCTTTCTCTTTCTGCCAGTGAGGAGACTATAACCACTGTGGTGAAGAACCCACGCATGAGGAGGCACAGGTCCCCTGGCCTGACTGTTACCGGAGCCCACCGATCGGAGACCTCCACCCCAGAGCCACCTACAGCCAGGGTGAGGAGGATGCCCACTCCAAGAAAGACCACCATCCCCACCCTCTATGTTACTCAAGCTGAGGGTGCTGAAGCCAGAATTGTAGAGACCAAGCCCAGGTGGGTGGAGGTGGAGGAGGTCATCGAGTACAAGGTCAATAAATCCCCCAGGCTGCCTCGGAGGAGAGGCATCTCACCGGCAGGGTCTGACCGTGCAGCCACTCCCTCCAGACCCAAAAGATCTCCTCCGGAAAACCCGAACGCCAACAACTCCAACAACAAGCTGGTGGAGCAGGCGCAGCTGCAGGGAGATGTCAGCAACCAGCCGCTCTCCTGGGAAGGAGAGGAGGGTCCTGTCACCTCTGGTTCTGTCTCTGGAGAGCCACTTGAGCTCTCATCTGTCCTCACTCCAGCTGGAGAGGACAGTGAAGACCTGGACGATCAACAAACTGTCATCTTTGAACCCGATGATGATGATGATGAAGCCGATGACCACAGCTCAGTCAGAAAGCAGGAGCATCAGATTCTGACGCAGGGAGGCCGCATCCTGACCCTCGAAGACTTGGAGGATTATGTCCCAGAGGAAGGAGAAACATACGGCTCCACCAGCAATCCCGCTGCAGAAAAGCCATGCGAGATCTCTGTCCTCCAGAGGGAGATTGGCGGCTCTGCTGTGGGACAGCCGGTGCTCCTCAATGTGGGGCGGCCCGTCGTGGTCCCAAGGCAGAGGAGCGGCTTCTTCAGTCGCTTCAGGGAGCATCTCCCCAGCAGCCTTTTCTCATCCGCTGCTCCCCAAGCTAGCGGAGCCCGGTCCAGGACGGAAAGGCACATCCCCATCCAAGTGAGCCACGCCAAGCTGGAGGTGAAGCCTTCATACTGCTCGGAGGTGCAGAGAGTCGAAGGCGGGCAGCAGAGTTTCAAAACCAAAGTGTCAACTCAGACCTACGGCTACACATCAGTGGGCAACCCGGTCACTCTAAAAATCAGTGATAATAACCTCTATCAGAACCAGTAGGAGCAAACTATTATAGTTTGGTACCCTCTTAGTCTTAAACAGGGACATTTCTACTTACATGATGAATGAGACATATTCTAAACCCGAAGTATATTTACTGCATTTGACAAACCATTCCATTTTGAAGCTGCCCATCAGAAAACAGGCTCGTCCTTCGAGTCTTCTTCTTGACAGATGGTTAGAGTCAGATGGTCTCTTTAGACTAGGCAAGTTGGAAAATGTAGGTGTAACTATCTTACTGTCAGTCAGTCCCAAACTGCTCTGTTACAACTGCTTTATGACACATGAAGTATGTATTGTATCATACACATGGTGGACAAAAACCAAGAAATTCAGGTTTTTACTGATTTTACTGATGAAGAATGTCAATGTTTAACTTTGTAAGAAAACATCAATTTTCATTTATACATACCTTCACAAAATCATGAATCATGACTCACCATTATTTACTGATCCTTGGTGACGACTTTTGTCATATACATAAACAAATAGTACATTATATTTAGCCAGATATATTTTTTCAGTTTTACTTTTGTAAGAGTTAATGACTATTAATAAGGTCATGTCTACATGTTCCTAGTTCAGTATTGCTATAAGTTCATTGGAAACACTTTATAATAAACATCATTAAATAACAGTAAACTGATAGTCAGGCTTTAGTTTATCGTTATTTTACTGATAACTTCAAATAATGTTTTATATGATTTATAAACCATTTATTAAGCAGTTGAAATGTTGTGTAAACATCGGTTGGAACCTAATTATGGCCATACAAATAATGTTAATAGATGCATTACACAGTATTTATTAATCTTTTCCAAAGTAACATTAAAGTATGTATGACTTATTTTACATTTTTTACTTACAAGTTCACATACATAACGTAGCAAACGTCAGTTACGTAAGGAATAATAATCACTCATCAACTGCAACTTTATAATTGATGTCCATCTCTCTGTATAGTGACTTCTTAAAGGTTTACAAACCATTTAGTAATTATTGGCAAGTACTTTATATGATATATAAAATGTTCAGCAATAAACTGTTTACTAATTTAATTAGAATGTAATTTTGGTTGTCTCTCATCAACTAATTTATTAACTATTTTATATTAAACAAACAATGATGAAATAAATAAATTAATTAATTACCAGTAATTAGTAAATCATAATCATTTCATCATTAAACAGTGAAATAACTGTTAACTAAAGTTTAATTATCAGTTTACGTATTATTGATGGTTATTACTAAGTGTTTCCAGTTAATTTCAGTTATGCAACACTGATTATGTAACAACAGAACTTTGATGACAGTTTTGGTCTCTGGCCTGTTGTTTAAAGTCTAATTTCAGATGTGCGGTCAAATTAAAGTCAGTCTGACTGCTCACAAACAACCAAAGTAGTAGAGAACCTACATGTGTGTTTGCCAGACTGACAACCTGTTTGACATCAGTATTTGATTGTGTTTATGTCATTTATGATTGTGAGATAGATGTTTCTACCATTAATTGTGAACTGAATGTTACACTCCGTTTTTAGACGTTTCTGTGTCTGTTAATGCAGTGTAATTACCTGTGAATTCACAGGATATCACAAGGATATTCATATGTAAGTGATAGATATTTAGACGAGTGACTGCATGTATTTGCTTTCCCAAAGCAGATGTGTTTATCCAGAGTAACCAGATCTACAATGTTGTATTCGATTGCGAGCGAATGTTTATGCAAAGTACTTGAGCTCACAGAATTTACTACCTTTTCATTGTGATTTTAAAAAGTGACTAGAATACAGAAACTGTCCCCTCAAAGATTTGTGGTGTTTGTGTTGTTTTTCAGGTTCTTTAAGTTAGTTACAACGATCATGTTATGTATTAATGTTAAAGCACTAACAGATTATAATTGCTTGTACTGTACATGTGTAGTTTTTTTGAAACATGTTTGAGTAATCAGTGTTAAATCTGGATTAAATAAATGTACCGCAAATTCTAACTATGCCCAGATTCTTTCACAACTCTTATTTGTAGCACACACACAAATAATTCTTCCAGTATTGTATTGTAACATATTTATTTAAGTGTCAACAAATAACATCAGTCTTGCTGCTGGACATTTAATGGATTAAGGAATACATCATGACATTTTTTCACAACAACAAGCACATTACTAGAAGAGCTGGTTAACTGTTCAATGGCAAACCAGATGACTGCGTGCATCCCGATGAGTGTGTGAAACATTTCATTACTGTATTAAAGTGGACATTTTAAAATCTAAAAATTTTGATTGTTATGGAAAAAAACTTTAGCTTAAATGGGTCATAAATATTGTCAGTTTTCAAGTAAAAGGAGATTTGTGTGCTTGATTCTAAGCAATATAAAAAAAAGTTAAACGTGTCATTCAATTTTCCTTCAAAGTTAAAAACCACTCCTTTAGTTAGAAATCAAAACAGTCCGCTGACTGTGTACTGTACAGGTGAAGCTGCAAAATGATAGTTACACAATATAAAAATTTTATAAATTTACAACTGTAAAATAAACAGTTAAATTGTTCTGCTGACCCCCCAAAATAAAAAGAGCTGTATTCTAAGTGACATTACTACCAGCCACAGCCTTGCTGGTATTGTTTTCACCTTGTGAGTCTGTGCGTGTGTCATCATGGCAAAATGTGGTCCTGGAGGCACCTACTGTAGAGGGAACTACAAGAGGTGATTTTCAGTACTCGGACATGTTCATATTATTATCATATTTTGTTAATGTGATAGCATCACAACCATAGACATAATACATAGAAACTGCATTGACTGCTTTGGCCCGTTGCTGCGATGCGTCAGTGTGCTGGAGCTCTGGTTTGTCAGGATAACAAGTACTATTCTCAACCAATTTTCAGTGAGGCATGTAATATTCAAGGTTCTATGAGCTACACTGAGTAGGTACAAAGGTTTTTATTTTTAAATCGCTTCATGTAGATCATGAATCCTTCAATACAAAAGTAGCTCATTAAAAGCAGTCGTCTATGTATATGTCAGTGGTCACAGCTGTACAGGATGCAGTCACAAAACTTAACAGAAAACTGAAAAGGCTAAGTTCAAAGATAGATGTGGTCCGCCCCATGAGAAATGAGTGCTCGAGTAATAATTACTACTGAGGACTCATGGGTCGGAACATCAAAATGTTGATGTCTGTCGTGGCTGGTGTGATCCCATCACAAGATGGTCTCTAGTTATCAAGAATTCATGGGTTCGGACCACACCCATCTTTGAACTCTGCTGCCAAAGTACTGACAATCACCTCAATGGTAGGTCCTGCTTCTCATCTCCAGGACCACATTTTGCCATGAAGACACACGCACTGAGACAAGCAGACAGACTCACAAGGTGACGACAATACCAAGCTCTGCTATCACTGAGCACTCACAGGTCAGAGTGTCAACATGCTGACGAGCGTCACGGCTGGTGTGATCCCATCACAAGATGATAGTCTACATCTATCATGGGATTTAATCCCACTAGAGCACAAAAGTATTTATAGTTATCCAGCAAACCAAACATTAATGGAGTTAGCACATTCTGTGTCAATTTACAAAAAACTGTAAAAGAAAAGCATTTACCAGCACTGGAATAGTTTTATTATTTTCCACAGTATAGCTGACTTGCATGTACTCCCTGAAAGTAAACAGCCGCCATGTTTTCCAGAGTTGTAGTGCTGAAGTTTCAGATGAGGTTTCCCTCCTGAACTAAACGTGTGCAGGGGCCTCAAACTCTCACTGTGTCTGGCACCAGTACATTTCACTGTTCTATAAATCTATTTCACCATCAGTACGGGATGTTACGAGTAACATAACTCGCTTCCTTCGACTAACAAACATTAAGAAATGCTTTTCCACATGCTTCAAAGACCAGTTTTACCACATGATCACATGATGGCACGAGTTATGTTACTCCCAGTTATTAGTCTGCAGGTTGGAGGTGAGAGGATAAAGATGCAAGTTAACTGTATCTGTGCTCAGTAAATCCTGCACACCTTGCTAGTCACATGTCAAGTAAGCATTATTGGAGTATATTTTCTTCATACAAATGAAAATAAAAATAAGGAAAGCGCTTCCTCTCAGTAAAAAAAAAAATGTTCCACTTTACATCATGTTATCATTTGGTAATAACCACCTCTTAACCATGTAAAACCTACATATTTGTGTGTCCAATACGGGATGTCTGAGGTTCACAGACCGCCATCTGAGGGAATGTTCAAGACTGGAATGGAGGTCTGTGGTTTTGTGAGGAGTGGCTGGACGGGACTAAAAAGGTGTCAGGATGCTGCTGTCTCCTACGAAGACATGTTGATCTTCTTGACCACATTAATTTCCTACAAAAGGAAAAACAACATTTTATCATGCTCACAATAAAGGTAAGTAATGTTGGTCAAATCTACAACAACAATCTACAAGAAAGCAAGACTATGTGACTTCTGGTGCACAGCAACAACTGTGGCCACAGGTGGTAATTACAAAACAACGGCACAATAAATTTGCCTTAATTTGCCAAGACTGCTGACTAATTAACATTAGTTTCCTGTGACATCTATCTAAAGTTAGCCAACATTAGCCACCATAAGCTACTGGTCATATATAGTAAGCAATTTAGCCATGACATGCTAACATTTGAAGCTAACAATTTTTTCTGGGCACCAGCATCTTTTTTCAAATTGTTCCCAGTGACTAGATCTTGTGCCTAGTTACAGTCGCTAAGCTATGATTGGACCGTTCCTGTAGATGGAGAGGTTTGGCAAAAGGTCAATTCAAGTTTCTATTTGTAAGTAGAAGACTATGTTTTACTTCTTTAAAAAGTCATATAGTCTTTTCATTCAAACTTTCATTCAGTGTGCAAAGTTATTAAAGATGTGTTTGTGATGCTGATGTTGATCACTGTGCTCTGCACTCATAACTCACCCCAAGAAGAGCATCTTTTAACTGCCCATAAGCAACCTCCAAGTTATCATTGACAATCACGGTATCAAATACACCAGGTTCTTTACCTAGAAGGAAATGTAATTATGTTCAGTCATGTTTTTAAATTTATATGGTTACATTTTTGCAAACAAACAATAAACACTTACTAAACTCCATTTCCACCCTGGCTGCATTCAAACGCTTCTGGAGGTTCTCCTCTGACTCTGTTTTTCTGTCTCTTAAACGTTTTTCCTGAAACAATGCAAATGAACAAATGTCAAATCTATTTTCAGAAGAAGTCGACTGAATGAAAAGCATTTCCCTTTGTGCTTACCAGGACCTCCATGGATGGCGGCTGGATGGAGATGTAGATGGGATTGAGGTCTGTCGTCTTGATGTTCCTCACACCCTGCATGTCAATGTCAAGTATACAGATGAGGTTCTTGGCCTGGACGTCTTGCACAGCAGCTTTACTCGTCCCGTACATGTTCCCAGAAAACTCGGCGTTCTCAATGAATTCGCCGTTGTCGATCCCTTGCTGCATCACCTCCCGTGTGACATAATGGTAATCTGAAACCCCGCCAAAAAGATATTCAGTATACAGATAAAGAAATCTACAAAACGTCTGACTCAGAAAATGCGATTTACTGCTATGGTGGTTGTGAAAGAGGAGGAACGTGCTGTACCTTTGCCATTCTCTTCTCCAGGTCGAGGATTTCTGGTCGTATCTGAGGGTTGATAAGACATTTATGTTAGTCTGGACTTTATCTCTTATTTGCTGTTTATTTTTTGATGAATAAATTAACAGTTTGGTCCATAAAATGAAGACAGTGCGTGAGTCTTCTTAAAAAGCAAAAACATATTTTGCCTTGATTTCACATTTTTGCTTCCTACATAATTCCATGTCATAGTTTTGTGTGTCTCCAGTATTTATCTACAATGTAGAAAAATAACAAAAATAAAGAAAAACATTGAATGAGAAGATGTTTCCAAACTGCTGATTGGTACTATACCTTAAACAGTAATTTAAACTTTAAAAATAGCAATTCTATTTAGTTTTCTTAAGAGATATAAATGAACTACTAACACATTGTTCTACTGTATATGTTTTTAAAACATTTTCTTGAGCCCCCTTAAAGGATAAGTTCGGTTTTTTGACACCTGGACCTTATTGTTAGGATTAAATACGCTCGTAGACTCACCCAGACAATTTTGGTGGAGCTCGGAGCCGTTTTCGAGCAATTTAGATCCAGCCGACGGCGTTTTTTCTCATGCCATAGTAGCGGACGGGGCCAGAAATCGAAGCCCCTAAATTAGACATTATCTGCTGCGAAACTCATGCAATGTCCACAACAACACCACCAGTTAGCCCCCATTCGTGGACGTGCAGTGGTTGCTTGTTCTCTGGCCAGCTGTTCGGCTCTTTCCCTCTGCATCCTCCTTTCAAATAGCTCCTCGTCGGTGTATTCTGGCTCAAAACGATACGGGCATCCATTATACTCAAAGTCGTCGTCAGACACTTCTACATCGGATAAATATTCCGCCATGCTGCACAAAAATAGCCGTGTTGCCGTGTAGCCTAGCAACAACAGCGTCTCTACTCAGCTGCAGTCCTGCGGCGCACGTCTATGACGTCACCAAAAGTTACCCATCCTTGTAAAGCCCCGGATGACCATAACAACGAAGTTGAGCTGACATGGTGATAACACTGGCCATTCATTTATAACATGTAGGTGAAATGAGCGAGTTTCGCAGCAGATAATGTCTAATTTAGGGGCTTCGATTTCTGGCCCCGTCCGCTACTATGGCATGAGAAAAAACGCCGTCGGCTGGATCTAAATTGCTCGAAAACGGCTCCGAGCTCCACCAAATTGTCTGGGTGAGTCTACGAGCGTATTTAATCCTAACAATAAGGTCCAGGTGTCAAAAAACCGAACTTATCCTTTAAATCAAGAAGGCCTCCCAACCCCCCGTGAGACTTTGGCGACCTCTAGTGGGGGTTCCCCAGGTTGGGAACCAGTGTCCTTGCAAACTTTGATGTCCTACAGATTTCACCATACTCCTCAACAGCAAGCCTCATGATTTGCATAAGCACTACAAAAATGAATGTTAAAAGCTCTGGCAGAGAGTGGCACACTTACGGGAGACACTGAAGCCAAACACACTGTCATATTCTTTCATGAGCTTCTTCAGCAGAGTGCTCTTCCCCGCCCCGGACGGGCCGCTCAGCACCACAGGCCTGGGTCCAGCAGCCATAGCTGAAGGAGAGGAGGAGAGGAGAGGTTCAGTACAGTGGGTGAGGCTGGAGGGATGACACGTATCCACAGGAATCTTATGGCATGAGTCATAAAAAGACCAGGATCTGAGTCTGTCTGTGCACAAACATAATATGGTTGTAAAAAAGACTTCACAACATCACAGTGAGTTCACATGTTTAGATAAGCCTCACTCAGGTGGGATAAACACGATAAAATGATAAGCCAGCGGTTCTTAAAGGTGAACCAAATGATGAGGCCAAAACATCTCCCATAAGAGCAGAGGCAATCAACTGGTTGGCGAGCTGTGAGGTTACCATGGTGCTGTCGAGGAGCAATTACTCACTAATTGGAGAGCCTGACTCTGCTTTTGATGGCAGAGAAGAACAGAACAAGAAATGCAAGAGGAAAAAACTGCGTTTTATACAGATATATGGGCTCATATTCAAGTAAACAACAACTTAAAACTCCTTTTAACTAAATTATGCAGGTATCTGATCACTGACACACACCAGCAAGCACAGAACTTGTAGTATTTAGCAACATAGCTGCTTCAAGCCACTCTGTACTCTGACATATTCTACACAACCTTTCTTTCATTAACAAACAACTATTTTTAGGTATGCTGCTCAAGTATAGAATGAAATAATGCCTGTAGCGTTTCTCCTTACCTTTCCTGAATACACACAGAGCTGAGCAGACAGGGAAGTGAACAGGGAGGGGGTGTGTTTGATTGTGTGTTGGCAGACTGTGCACAAGTGCAGGAGGGAGGAGGATAAGAGAAGGCAGGGCCATGTTTACACACTGGTAAATTTAGCTGCCCAAGACACGTTTAAAATGCTGAATACATGTATCCATTGTGATCTGTTGTCACAGTAAAGACATGTATGCATATTTCTAGGCTTAATGTTGAGACAGCCCTCTATTGTAAGTGTTGAGATGATCTTTTCTCAGGGTGAAGAAAACAATGCAGTGTAACAGGAAGTCAGCTGATTTTCAGTAACTATGGGCATCTTCCAAACAGACATGAGCAATAGGAAACCAGCTACAGCTGTGCTACACAGACTGAAAAGTAGAGCTTAACTGTTATTGTCATTATCATTAACTGATGAGGTTTATGGTCAATAAAATGTCAGTCAAATGTCTTGTTTTGTTCACAACCCAAAGATGTTCAGCTTTCTGTCACAGAGGACTAAACAAACAAGAAAATATTCACATCTGAGATGCGGAAATCAGAGAATCTAGACTTTTTTTCCCTAAAACTACCACAAGGAACTTTCATATTTTGTTGATTTTGGAGGCCCCTGTGGACAAAACTGATAGTATTTTAACCATGCCCACAAAATTTAACAGCAGAAATAAAAATGAGTTAAATAAAAATCTCTGCATTCCTTTTAACTGGCTAACATGCTACTCACTGTAATTTTTCGTGTGAAAATATAAACAGAGACTTCTTTCTTTTGATTTCAAAGTAAATCTGACCCTGCCTGAAGAATAACAGTACATAGCAAAGCTTCTCTCTGATGGTCTCGTTTGATTATGTAGAGGCATCAGCATTAAATTGAGACTGTTTCATAAGCAGTTAAAAACTCCTTGTAACAGCTTTAAAAAATGACTCAATCAATTAATAAAATAGTTGGAGATTAATTTAATAGTTGACAGCTAATTAATTAATCGACTCATTGCAGCAGCTCTAGTGAAAAGCTAATTACAATCATCACGATTACTGGTTACAGGCCTATTACTTACATCAATGTCAGGTATCAGACAGGCTGGCAATTAGTCCAAAAATGAGGTAGTTCAGATGACATGATGTCATGCACCAAATGACTATATATTAATTTAGATTAATCCATGTTTAAAAACAAAAATGAAAGTACTGTGATGGACTCTGGCGAGCCTCCAAGATCTTTTTATGGCAAAGACCCAAAGCATTATGAGCCTTCTTGTCTCCGGGCAAAGCAGATGCAGTGAGGTTGTGTTTGCAGGTGCAAATGACAAGAGTCATTCTCCTTTGCCTCTTGAATGCTTCCCCTAAACAGCAACATGGCTAATTAAAGGTGCAGGAGGTCTTTTTCCAGAAGCCTGAGAAGAAGCCTCAATATTTTTAGAGCACTGTCAGGGAACGGGTATCACCCCCAACCCCAAATCACAGGCCTGTCAAAAATTATTCAATATTCAGTTTACCATTGCCATATAGAAACAATTAGGGCTGCAACAAATTATTATTTCATTGTAGATTATTATTTCGATTAGCCTAATGATTGAGCCAATAAAACACCAGAAAATAAAGAAAACTGTCCACACTTTCCCAGAGCTCAAGAGGATTTTCTGTTCACCTGGCCAAAACCAGGTCCAAAACCAGGTCCAAAATCAGGTCCAAAACCAGGTCCAAAACCCAAAGACATTCGATTGACAATGATATATAAGAAAAAAGCAGCTAATAATCACATTTAAGAAGCTACAACCAGACAATGTTCAGAGGTTTTGCTTGATAAAATGACCTAAATAATAATATATAATAATATAATTTTCCCCAAAAATAGCCTCATACATTTGCTTGTTGATAGATTTATTGCCAAGATTTTTGCTATTGTCATTTACAAAGTAATAATAAATATTTACAGGTTACAACTTTGCAAAAGTAAATATTTCTTGTCTATTTTCTTAATAATGTTTCTTATAATTTGATCATTATTTTTGTTCAGCTGCCGGCAGAAGAAATATGCTACAACTTTGAGCAACAGATGGCCATTCATCCTCATTTTCTGACATTTAACAGGCAACCAATTATTACGAAAAAACAAAAAACAAAGATGAACTTATAATAGCTCAAACAGTTGTTATCTGCAGTCCCAGTGTGAAACATCATCAATGCAAAAGTATGAAGAACATGAAAAAGCAGGCTCTCTGGGTCTTAGTTGATGAAAGAAACTTTAAAAGTAATATTTAAATAAGACCAAAGTGACTTTCCTATTGACTAAGGCTTCTAAAACTTGCAGCTACACACAATCCAACACCCACACAAGAATCAACCTTTTGTACTTGACAAAGAGCTGCCTGACAGGAAATGAGGGACGTGATTTTACAAATTAAGACATTTATTAGAAGCTGCACTGTGCTCGACTTAAACCATGTGCACTGAACCCCGTGTGATTGATATCCACCTCGAGCAAAATTTAAACCATGTGAAATCTATCAGGTCTATCAGTCAGAAACAGTCTGCTAGGTGTTCAGTATGAAAGCTGAAACAATAAATTGATTAGGCAAACCTATTTGGTGATTAACAAAAATGTATAAGCAACTTATATGTTGTCTTAATGATAGTGAATCGGCTTTTGAACTGTTGGTTGGACAAAATATTTGAATATGTCACATCAGGGAACTTCTTTTACGATACTCTGCCATTTTATTGACAAAATTATTTATTGATTCATAGAAAAAATACTTGACAGACTAATCAGCGGTGAAAATAAAAATCTGATGTACCTCTACAAAGTACACCATACGTATACTGTGTGATGTCAAAACAGCAGTGTTGTCAGACTCTTCACCCCTGAAGCAGAGGTGACTTTGTCATTATGGGGGCACATGTTCAACCAGTTTTCATCATTAGTCCAGATCTCTACATTCCAACTCATTTAATCTTTTGTCAATCCAAATATAGCATCCAGAAACTGCAGAGTAGCACTTTCCACATTTTATTATTATACACTGATTATCACATGTGCTCATAATCTTGTGAAAGAATTATCTCACAGATAAAACTCAGTGCACTTTGACTCACTGTTAGGAGCAATAAAATGCTGGGATCTGCATGGAAATACTGAATTTGTGTTTTTAGGGTGGTAATCACAAACTAAAGAAGCATTTCCTGAAGAAAACACGCAAATGCAGGAGTGAATGGGGGTTTTATATAACCCATAAAATCCATAAAATGTCAACATGAGCATATATGTATTTGATTAGTGGGAAATACTGAGTATTTTTAAATATAGTTTGCACTTTAAACAATGACTGAGATATACAGTAAATACAACTAATGACTATGGGATTGTTTTAAAAACGTAATAAGATTATAACAGTTATGACTGATGGTTCCCATCTAGAATTGCGACGTTTAGTCAATCAAAAGAAAATTAGTTGCAAACTATTTTTGCAAGTGATTAGGCCTAATTGTTTCAGTCATTTTACAAGCAAACAATGTCAAACATTCACTGGGTCCGGCTTCTTAAATTTGAGGATTTGCTGATTTATAATAAGAAATGAGGAGTCTTTGAGTTTTGGACTGTCTGTTGGACAGAAGACGCAATTTAAAGACATTGTTTTGGGCTCTGGGAAATTGTGACGAGCATTTTATAGACTTGTAGATTTGGAAAAAAATATCTAATTGCTATTATTTCACTGATGTTGCCATTGCAAAATGATTCACCATATTGGATGGAATGATCATTTTGCATTTCATTGACAAATCTATTAAAATGATCATGGTGTGATTTTTTGATTGATTAATCCTGAAAATAATCAGTAGATTAATGGATAATAAAGGTAACTGTTATTTGCAGCCTTATTATGGTATACAACCCATAAAATGTCAACATGAGAATATGTGCATTTTATCAGTGGGTAATACTAAGGATTTTGAAATATTAATTATAGTTTGTTTGTATAGTTTTATGGAATTGTTAAAACTTAATAACTCAAAGTTAACCGTTATTAACAAGGCATAATGACAGAGTTTAGCTTATCAGTCATTCTGGAAGAACAGCAGTCACAGTAAATAGTAAGAAGTATGCAAGACTGTGCAGCAGCAATCACACTAATGATTAAACTGCAGGTAAAGTTGCATCAGCTACACCTAAACCTGCTCACTGACCATTAACAACAACCATCTTCTCCTTCAACAACAATCTCCTGTCACACTGAGGGGAATGAATGGTATTAGCTACAGTGGCAGGTCAGTGACAAATCAAATATGGCAGCAAACAAACAAACATCCTCCTTCCTACCTGACAACAGTCTGGAAAAATATCTCATGTACATCGGGAGTCACGTTAGTCCAAGATTTCTGGTCGGTCTCCGGAGAATTTTCCCCCTCCTCCGCTCTGTATCCCTGCTGCTCTGAGAGCCATTAAGGAAAATTGTGCTCCTACGTCATCACTGCGGGCCAAAACATCGAGAACGTCGCGTTACGTTTGCGAACGTCGAGAATGCGCGCGACACAACACAGAAACGTGAAGTTTTATTAGCATTAGCCAAAGAAAGTGGACGATTCAAAAGCAGCCACGTTAAATATCTTTAATGAACAGACTTGTAGCCGCGGTTTTATTCTTAACAGGGGGACACAAAGCGCACAGCCACTCACGCTCTTATTGCAGAAGCTTTCTTTGTTTTAAGGCTGCAGAGTAACGTTAGCCAGCTAGCATAGCCTAGCTTGACTTAGAGGTTGTTTAAACCGAATTCCTCTTGCGCGTTGTAAATCTGTCTGGAAATAACAGGCGAAATTAGTTACCGGAGTAGTTTCCGTGTTCAAAGTAAACACAGCCACCAGGAGACACGCTGTTCCGATTACACGGGGAAGTCAAACTCACCGCAGAACTCCCCGGATGAGTGGATTCTGAAGGCCTGACCAGTCGCTCTGCTAATGTGGCTAACGTCAGGTGGTTGAGCTAACGGCACGCCGCCGCTTTCCTCCAGCCGACTAAAAATGTTTGGTTCTTCGAGATCTGGAGGCGTCCGAGGAGGTCAGGACCAGTTCAACTGGGACGACGTGAAAGCCGATAAACACAGAGAAAATTATCTCGGTAAGTCGATAGTCTGCTATCAGCGCTGTGCAGAGGCGAGGCTAAGAGTTGCTAACTTGCAGCCAACAGAACAAAACTTAAAAAGATCACAGATCGAGTCACACCAGGGCTTCAGCACATGCTGCGGGTCCATACCTTTTGTTATAGAGTCCCTCATTACACAGTGTGTGTGTGCTGGTGTCAGTCCAGTTTTCTGCTCTACAAACAGCAGGTCCTGGGTTTTATTGCTCCCTCACTCTGAACAGACACACGTAGCCACTCCGCGATCTGACCCACACCACTGCCTGTCAGCATGTCAGCAAAGAGTACGTAGCACCCACAGCTGTGACATAAAAGGCTAGACTACAATACACCACTTGTTAAACAAATTTCATTGTGTTTGGTACATTAACTCGCGGAAACACTTAAAATGCTTTTGACACCACAGATATGATACAGTCTTATCAGCTGCTGAGTTTTTAGAAGTTGTAGTTAGATCAACAGGGACGTGTATTTCAAAACCTTTATTCTGGATCACAGTTATCCAGATTTTGTGATCCCTTTTTTTTTGTGATCACAGATAACATAGATCTTGTAAGTTTCATCTTGGCTTTTCAAAGAACTTTCAGATAGGATCATTCTGATCCAGATATGACAAGATCAGGATTACAGAATCTAGATTTGCAGTCTTTGGATAGGCCACCCCCTGTTGGTCAGATAACATTCATTAACTCAGATGTGAAAATTTCAGAATTGCAGAATTTGCTGGGTCACAATCTCTGAGGTCTAACTAGCTCTATTTATCATTTAATTTATGAAAAGCGCTATATAAATGTGTATCAAAGGCAGTTCAGGCATGTAAAGTACTTTTTCAACACCGCATTTAAGGGTTGAATTGCACTCTTAGTTCTTCCAAGAATGATTAAATGTGCATGCCTGACATGTCTCTGAATCCACCCTTAGAGTGGGATCAGGATTATCCCAACTCTTTGCATCTACAGTTTGCCCAAACTGCCCCCAAACAACATTTAATCTGGATTCTTGGATTACCAAATCTGTATCCCAAGTTTGTAGGATCAGGATCACATCTATTCATTTGGAAATACCCAATTTTGAGATTTAATCCTGTCCAGATATTTCTAATCTAGATGAAATGTTTTGAAATACCAGGTGACTCTGGGGGAAGATGCAAAAATGTATTTTTTAAGTGAAATATCATTGCCAAATCCCTTCTGTAACACTTAATGTAAGGGTACATGAATTATCATGAATTCATGCATGAAAAAGAAAGAATTTATTCATGAACTGTTAGGAATGTACAAGAAATAACAGTATGATTCAATGCTAGAACAATACGTTAATTAATGCAACAAGCAATGAATCTCTGAATTATAAATCATGTTCATGTCTTCTTAATAAGTAGGTCTGCCGTTAAATGGACAGGCCCAGAAACTGACCTTTCACAGCAGTACACATATATTGTGTTGAATTCCAAGTGCTCTAATCCTGATTAACTAAGCATTACTCTTCATTACTTCATTATGTTTGATTCCCTTCAGCTAAAGTGGTCACCTGGTCCATATTAGGGCTGTGCAATTAATCAATTCAATTATTGAAAATTGCAATATGGCCAAGTGTAATATTACAATTTCCTTTATCAATTTTTTGATAAAGGAAATGTGTTAAAAGCATTATAATGAAGTGCTGTAGCTCCAGATATGCCCTGACCTACAAATTTTGTTCTCCAGATGTAAGAGAACACCACATCATCACATCATTATGATTTTAATTTTTTTTTTCCAGTGAAAATGTGAAACCGGTGAAACTGTGATGCAAAAATTATCATTCACACTAATTGTCAACCATATCCCAATTGCGATATCTATCAAAATAATGTGAAAATATGATTTCTTTACTATATGGTGCAGCCCTAGACCATAGTGAACACTGCTAAATAACATGATTAATGTTGGAATTAAAGTTAATGTATTAAGCATTATAATTGATTGGTTTGGCAAAAACATACTAGGGTCACTGAATTGAAACAAAATGTACTGCAAATGCACAAGGCCTTTTTATGTTTGTCTTATTCACAAAAAAACATAAGAAGAATGCCCAAAAGCTGAATAATTAGTTAAGTTAATGAACTTAACTTTATGTACCCTTACCATTAAGTGTTACCATCTCATCTTTATTCATGTGTTACATCAAAGGAAAAAGTCAAATCCAAAATATAATTTAATTTGTGCTATACCAGTGATTTTGGATAGTAAAGTCAGTAAAGTCAAACATCAACATCACTACAGAGCTGCAGGTTGTAGACTGTGATTGTGGACTGTTTTAATAATCTTTTTTCAAGCAAAAATACCAAATATTTGATGGTTCCATTTTTCTCAGATGTGAGACTTTTTTTTGAATATCTTTGGGTTCTGGACTGTTTGGACAAAACAAGACATTTGATGACACCACCCTTGGTTCTGGAGACTTGTGATGGGCACCTTTCACCCATTTGTTGATCTTGTATCTGTATCTTGTATCACTGAATCTGAATCCAATCAGTTAATAAGCCAATTAGTTTAATGATTAATTGTTCAGCCTATGTGATTGCCAAAAAATTGTGTAAAATGCACATCACAATTAGCTCAAAGTGACGTTTTCAAATTGCTTCTTTTGTCCAACCAACAGTCCAAAACCCACGTCATTTACTATCATAAATGACAAATAAAAGCAGAAAGTCCTTACTTTCAGAAGCTGGGACCAGCAAATGTGTGATATGTTTGATTGAAAAATGACTGAGACAATTAATCGATTAGTTGGCTACTTCGATTGACTAATCACTTAAGCGACTAATCATTGCGGCTGCACTTGTATCTGTGAATCAGAAAATGTTACGTCTGGAAGACCTATTAAAATCACCACGGGTGGTTAAAGCATTTTACAATTTGCACCTTTAATATTCACTGTATAATACAGGAGAAATAACTCATATAACACATCTTTCTCACTGGCTCTTCTTCTGTCATGTTTCCAGGCAACTCCTTGATGGCACCAGTAGGACGATGGCAAAAAGGCAAAGATCTGACATGGTACGCAAAAGACAAAAAAGGCAGCAGACCCATGTCCAAAGAAGAAGAACTTGCTGCCGTCAAGGCTGCAGAGCATGAGGCTCTGATGGCTGCCCTGTACGTATAAATTCATATAATTTAAATGGTTGACAAATGCAAGTATAGACCAAAAAATATAAGACCAACAAATATAATCAATTTATCTTTTCTATAATCCATCTAGAGGACACAAGAATATCAAGAGGCAACCAACTGGTCTAACCAAAGAGGTATGCCACTTTATTTGCTCCTACTTATGAACATTTTTAAAGAACTTGCTTATATTAAAAAGTTTGAATGATTTGAATTTCCCCAACTTTCATACCAGGACCTTGCAGATGTTTGCAGGAGGGAAGAGGCTGATGGTGAAGAGAGAAATGTGGACCGTATCTCAGGCTTAGGAAGCTCCAGGTGATTTTTTTTTTTCCACATGAACACTGTCCACTTTGGCACATAACAACCTAATATAAAAAGCAACCAAACAAAAGAAATCAATAAATTTAAAAGTACATTATGTATAGCAAAGAGAAAAGTGCAATAAAATGTAAAAAGTAAAACAACCCTGCACTGAATTTTCATATAATTTACACATGAAAATATGCAGAAATCTACATGAAAAGTCCCAATCATGAATCACAAGATGCTAACATCAACAAGTGTTCAAGAAATATTCACCTGCATAATATCAAAAAGACTTTCTCAGGTATTTGTGTTGTTATGTTTGTAAGGTTATCTTGACAACAATACTTCTTTGTTTTAGACCAAACAACAACATATGGCTAGGGAAAATGGTGATATCTCTCTTTGCCTTTCACTGTGTTCTATTTTTGTTCTGTTAGCACTCATTAAAATGTTCCTCTTGATATTTAGGTGGCGGTAAGAGAGCCTTTTATCTTAATGCGCTGTGACTGTCAAGTGTTTGTCTGTAAATGAGTGTTTCTATCTACAGTGCAGGGTCGAGGAAAATGGTGCTCTCCCAAAAGGAAAAGGAGGCAGCTAAAATCGGCTTACCGGTCTTTACAGTAAGTTGTTTTTCCTGGTGCTTGAATTGAATTTGACCTTAAAAAAGGAGTAGGAACACTGCATAGTGCCAGTCAACTGTTTGTGTTCTCTGGTGTTCATACATGTGAGGCACCTTTAAGACAACTGATGTATAATTTTACGTGTAACATAGATAAATCAGAGAACAGCAGCTTTAACCAGCCCTAAGAAGAGCTGCACTCACTACTCGTCCAGGCTCAGAAAACACTGGTGTGATAGCCTAAATATGAACTGTTGTTTGTGTTTGTGTTGTTTCCTTTTCTTTTTTTGTTGCTATGGACCCCCTTGTGAGTCTGAAATAAAGTTTGAATTGAATTTACAGCACCACAAAACAGAGGCTCGTCCAGAAACCTCAACATCAAAGACACCTCAGAGTGTGGAGAAAGGGGATGTGGAACAACGGTGAGTGTAAATTACATGGAAACCTTTTTCCGCTAGAGCTAAGGGGAAAAAGATCCTTCAAGTGATTATAGTGAGAAGCTCTCTTGAAATAATGACTTACTATCTAAAAATAATGACTTTGTATCCCAGTCATTATTTTGAGAATGTCTCTCATTATAATGACTTGCAAGCTTTCACCAGAAGAGGGAGCTATAGAAAAGGGCAAAGGGTAACCCTACCATGGATAGATGAAAACTGTAGAAACTTAATGAAAAAAGAGACCAACTGCTCAAAAAGTCACTAAAATCAGGGTTGACCACGGATAGGCAACAATTCTCCCATGCTAGAAACCTAGTAACTCAAACCTTAAGAAAGGCAAAAGCCAAATTTTACATAAAAATTATAGAGAGTCACAAAGGTAATGGAAAAAAGGTCTGGGACTGTATTAATAAACTCACAGGCAGACTAAATAATAAAACCAACAATACCCTTGAATTGAAAATCAGTGATGCTCTGGTGAAAGATCCCCTCACTCTTGCTAAAACACTAAACGCATACTTCATAAGTTCTGTCACTCAAATTGTGCAACTGTTTAGACCCTCTGTATACACACCGTGTCCTATCAAAAATGACCTCCCTATTTTTAGGTTGGAGGAAATCACTGAAGATGAGGTGGGAAAGATAATTAGATCTCTTAAATCCTCAAAAGCCAAAGATGCTTATGGGCTGGATAGTAACTTTCTAAAATCAAATGTCGACTATTTGACAAAACCACTCACACATCTGGTCAACTTGTCAATCAGTCAATGCACCGTCCCATCACAGTGGAAGGCTGCCATGGTCACACCTATCTTTAAATCGGGTGCCAAAACTGATATGGCAAATTACAGGCCAATAAGCATTCTCCCTGTCATTTCTAAGGTGGCTGAGAAGTGGATGGTCAGTTTAATCACCAAACACCTGGATAAAGGTCACACCCCTCTGCATCCCATGCAGTTTGGCTTTCGAGCCCTGCACTCAACAGAAACAGCCACCTGCATGCTCACCGAAAAAGTGAGACATCTATTGGACAGCAGTCCCTGTGCCATGGCAGTGTTTCTTGACCTGAAAAGGGCTTTTGATACGGTGGATCATCAGGTCCTCCTGTCTAAACTATCCCACTTTAATTTCTCTATAGAAGCCATTCAGTGGTTCAGATCTTACCTATCAAATAGAAAACAATGTGTTTGTGTCAATAATGTTAAATCCTCCTATCTCAGTTGTTCTGTTGGAGTTCCGCAGGGTTCCATACTTGGGCCATTATTGTTCTCTCTGTATATAAATGACTTACCAGATGTGTGTAATAATGTCCATTTCCAGATGTACGCAGATGATGCCGTTGTCCTCACTCATGGTAAAAGCTATAGTGAGGTGTCTAAGACACTAACATCTGTCATGTCCAATGTTCAAGAATGGCTCACTGCCTCATGTCTGTATCTAAATACGCAAAAAACAGTCTGTATGGCTTTTTCTAAAAAATTGTTGTTTTGCGAAACTCCAATGTATTTCTGAGAGGGGAGGAGCTCAGTTTGGTGTCAGAGTTTAAGTACCTCGGAGTCACTCTAGACCCTACCCTATCCTACGAAAAACATGTGAAAAAAGTAATCAGAACAATTAATTTCAATCTGAGCAATTTCAGGCAAATAAGATCATTTTTAACTGAAGAAGCAGCAAAAATATTCATGCACTCTATGATATTCTCACATATCGAGTATTGCCTCACAAGTTGGTCTTTAACGGGAAAAACCATACTTAAACCAATTGAATCTCTTTATAAAAAAACCTTGAAAACTTTCGACAAAAAATCATTCTCTTATCATCACTGTGACATCCTTACACGTCATAATCTATTGAGCCTTGACAGTCTATCACGCTTAAACTTGCATGTTGTATGTATAAGATTGTGAACGGATTGGCACCTCCACCCCTGAGTCAGTTTCTTGAACGTAAATCCACCAACGGTACTAACACTAGAGCAACCACAAGAGGAGACTGCGCAATCCCATTTAGGCGCACCTCCTTCTCACAGTCTGCTATATCAGTCAGAGGCAGCAAAATCTGGAATGGCCTGCCAACTTCCATAAGGGACTGCTCCTCCTTTCTTATATTTAAAAGGCATTTAAAAGACTGGCTCAAGTCTAACCAGATCTGTAATCATTGTTAACTGAATGTACTTAGCTCCCCATGCTGCTGAGCATGTTCCTTCACGGACATGCGCAGTGACATGGGTAAACCATAAGGAGCACTGCAACACTTTACAAGGTACTACCTCTTCTCAAGTCATTTTAGCACTGCAGCACTTTAGATATGTACTACTTCTTCTTAACTCATCTTGCATAACTCCCAACAAGAACCTGTGTTCCGGTCTCTGCATTGTTGCACCTCCATTCCATTTACTCACATTTGACAGCTAACCCTAACTCCAACAATTTCTATGAGCAGAGCACTGCAGCACTCTCCATGAGCACCTTTGCACTTTATGTCCTTGGTTTCGTTGTGTCTCTCATTCCATCTTAGCACAACTCCAACAAGAAACCCTGCTCTGGTCTTTGCATTGCTGCACTTTCATCTCAATAACTCATCCCTGACAGTTCTTCCTGCCAATTGTATTTAATTGCACCGCACATAATGGTTTTGTCGTGTATAACTGTCCATCTGTTGTATCTGTCTCGGTAGTATTGTATTGATTGTCTCTCTTTTAGTGTCATATTGATATGGTGTGTTCTTACTTCAAATTTTATCTCTCCTATGTCCCTGTTTTTGTTTTGTTTTTTGTTTTTTTGTTATCGTTTGTTTTGTTTTGTTTTGTTTTGTTTTGTTTTGTTTTTGTTTTTTTTTGTTTTTGTTTTTTGTTTTCTTTTCTTAATGTGTTATGACCCTTGTGTGTCTTGACGGCTTTTGACACCATGCCAGAGGACTACGGTTGGAAACTAGCCTTTGGCTAACACTGGCACATTTACAGAAATGTATAATGAATGTGCACTGTCCTCTTCAAATAAATAAATTTTAAAAAAAAAAAAAAAAAAAAAAAAGATCTTTTTTCATCCCTCTGGCAGAAATGGGCTTCCACAGAACATTAGTTAGCACCTAAGATAACTTTCTGCTATATGATCTATCAGACAGAAAAAACACGTTTTACTGGACAAAATGTGACCCTGTATCCCATTTGTTTACTTTAATAATAATTATCTTTATTACTCTGAAGGCACGAGAGCAAAAAGAAAAAGAAAGAAAAAAAGAACAAAAAGGAGAAAAAGAAGAAGGAAAAAAAGAAGAAAAGGCACAGAAGAGACTCGTCCTCCTCAGAGTCAGATGACAACAGGAAAGAGGTTGGTTCATTTCACCAGATCTTTTGCTCATTAGCTGTCACCTGAGGGTGGACAAAATAATAGAAACACTTCAAAGTGTGGTTGTTATATTTGAGAGAACACCTCTATATCAAAGTAAATTTAATTATCACAGCTTCTCAGAGGTTGCATTACTGAGTGATATTGTTTTAAATAGGGCTGGGCAATATATTGATATTATATTGATACTGTGATATGAGACTAGATATCGTCTTAGATTTCGGATATTATAATGGGTATTATATATCATAATATGGCGTAACTGTTGTCTTGTCCTGGTTTTAAAGGCTGCATTACAGCAAAGTGATGTCATTTTCTGAACTTAACCGGATTGTTGTAGCTTTTTTATTATTTACCTTCACCCATTTAGTCATTATATCCGTATTACTGATGATTATTTATCAAAAATCTCGTTGCGTTAATATTTTGTGTAAGCACAAATAGTCATCCCTACAGAATTGTCGCTAAATATAAAATATAATAAAGGCATTTAATATAAAAATATAATGACCGTATCACCTGTCTCTACTGTTAGGTAGTTTAACTTAACAATGTGTCATGTTCTGTAAGATCATCATACTTTTTGAATTTTTGATAAGTAATTTTAGAGAAAATGTGTATCATGATATATATTATATATATCGTATATCACAGGCATAGCCTAAAATTATTGTGATATTACTTACAAGCCATATCACCCAGACCTAGTATTAAAGTTAATATAACATCTGTTCAGGTTACTGTGTTCACCCCGTTGTATTCTGGTCAAATTTGATACGAAACAAAAGCTTTCCTCTGTCAGCACTAGAGGGCACTAAGGCACTGTCCTACATGCAGCATCTTGAAGCATCACCTTTTAAATTTGTGGTGCATGTGTTACAAGGCCTCAGATACATTCTTGAAATCAGGTGTGTAGGACAGAGGGGGGACAGTATGTAATTCATGTGCTTCAGTATTTTATGTTGTTGAGAGAGGAATCATGATAAACTAACATATGATGTACAGAACTTATGATATAAGTGCACACACAAGACAACAGCCAGTTATAGTCACTTATACCTGGGTTGTAACCTGGCTCATTAGGTGTTATCTATGAATGTCACTGTAAAGCTCATTTAGCAGCTTCTTGCTCCCCGGCCTCATAACATCTTACCCGATCCACCGCAACCCACTCATGGATTGTTTGCTTCCTTTTACTCTTCAGGCAGAGAAAGGACCACCACCATCATAATCCATCATACCATAGTCAGAGTGGAGCCAGACCCCATGACAGCCATTCAAGGGGGGGAGCAAAGGCCGAACGACAGCCCTCCTACCCCATCACCGACAGCAGCGACATGACACAGACTCCTCTGATGGGGGGTCTCCTGTCCCCCGTAACCCTGTCAGCCACAAGACGGCCCCTGCTGGTGCCACACAAAGCCACAGGCGGCGCCACGACACAGACTCGGACGACTAATGTCCTCCCCAACCCCCCAATTCAAAGACGCATAACGCGGGCAGAACGCTCAACAGCAGCTTGACTGGCCCTGAGGACCTCATTTACCCTGAACCAGCCGAACGGACTGTGGACAGAGACAGATCAATATGTCTGACTAACAGGCTGTGGATTCATGTTTTACCTGCTTCAACCAATGATTTGGTCATAAGACACTGGTGTCTTTTTTTTTTGTTGTTGTTGTTGTATTGGGTTGTGTTTGACAAGTTAGTTTTTAATACATTTTATGTGATTAAACCTCCAAAAATCACATTTCCTTTATTGTCATAGGTTGTGATTTATTTGCTTTACTCATTAGTTAAAGATAGAGCCTGACTGGTACTCGATTTTGGGTGCAGATGGGATAGGATAGGTTAATAGGATATTAAAGAGTTTAAAAAATTCTGATATAAACAAATATTGGCCGATACTGCAGTGGGCCCTCAAATGTGGTTATCAAACACTTATGACAAAGATATGTAATGGAGGCAGGAAATTGACAGTAACAATACACTTAACATACAATACACTAGGTTGGGGCACTGAAATGAAACTTTCACTGGTCTTTTTAATAATCATAAATAACTATAAATAAAAAATTACAAATAAAACAAAAATATCTATATATTAAACTGGAATTGAGAAAAAGGATCAAAATACACACAAAATGCTGGTCATAAAAACTATCTGCATTATGTTCTGTCAAAAAAAGTTGTCATTGATTCATATCGGCCAACCAATACATCGGTCTGGTTCTAGTTAAAGGCATACTGTGCAGGATATTCCTACAGAAAACACCGTATAGACTTTATACATATCTGTATTTCCTTATTTTCTCATGTTTTGCTACATTTGAGAATGTTTACCAACCAAATGTGTAGGTATTTGACGACCTATGAATAACACTCAATAATCAACTATCTTTCTAGTGCCTTTATGAACAGCAACTTACGAATCCTGCACATTGTACCAGTAAAATACTGTGCAAGATAAAACAAAGGAAACCCTGTGATCTTTTGTCCCTATGTCTGGCCTTGGTGGCTGTTACTGTTTGGGGAAATCTTAGAAAATCAACCCAGAACATTGTTGTTGGAAGCAGAAATAACAATTTCTTGTGTGCCAAAAACTGGAAACTGCCTGACTGAAACTTCCCTTCTTCTTAGGTAAAATATCTCAAAAACTGATACAGATTGAAATATAATTCTTTATATAAACATTTCTATTTTAAACTACAAGGAGTTTTTAACTTGTTATGAAAAAGTATCAATTTATCACGAATACCTCAATATGACCTGCATAAGTTAGTGAGACCATCAGCGAGAAGACTGGCTATTTCTGTATAGTTGGCCTTAATTCCTGCCACCAGGTTGGATTTTCTGTAAAATCAAATGAAATTAGCCTGTGTTTACATTTTCCCAGGCAAAGTTACAGTGACTAGTACAGTAGTCAGTTAAAAAGAAGCAGATAAGATTTATGTTTAGATTATTTTATTTTGACATCATATTTTGTTGTTATTACAGTGGTAATTTGTTAAATGAAACTTTTTTTATTACAATGTGCTGACGGTGGTTAAATGCTGGTAATTTATCAATGAATACCTGTTGAATCTGACAGGTTTAAATGCTGCTGATGGAGAAGACAAAGTGGGCCATGAGCTCTGAGGCTGAACAGTACAGATAATGTGGGCTCATTCTTTGTCAATCAACAGGTCATCGTTGCCCTTTTCATCAGATGTGTTGTAACAGCTTTTAGCATTTATAAAGCATTCATAAGTGTTGTTTTATTGTAAAATGGTACCACAAAACATTTCTAATTTAAAGGTCTAGTTTGTACAATTTAGGGTGATCTATTGGCAGAATATGGCAGAAATTGAATATAATATTCATAAGTATGTTTTCATTAGTTTATAATCACCTGAAATTAAGAATGGTTGTGTTTTTGTGATCTTAGACTGAGCTGTTATTATCTACAGAGGCCGTGGGGCCTCTTCCATGGGGGCTGCCATGTTGAACTGCCATGTTTCTACAGTAGCCCAGAACAGACAAACCTAACACTGGCTCTAGACATAGGGCCTTTTGTGTTTTTTGGAGGTTTTGTAGCCACTGTTGTTCTCCTATACGCTTGGACAGGAAGGCTGAGGTGAGCAGTATTCAGTTGGTTGCAATATACAAACTCCCTCCTAGATGCCACTAAATCCAACACACTGGTCCTTTAGAGGATCACACATCTTGCCGCTTTCCAGTGAAAACTTTTGAAGGTCGTGACAAGTTGTGTCATCAGGAGAGTAATTTTTAGAGAATTTAAATATCAGCATTGCAGAGAAAATATTTTAAATTTAAATATCGGACATTGCGCCTATGCTGAAAAAATAAGCCTCCATTTTGAAGAGTCCAGCAAATGAGTTGCTTTAAATGTTTTTCTTGAAATTTTTCCAAGATGCTCCTTGACGCACATCTCCTCCATCCCACTGTGCCTCTTGCGCCACTCAGCAGCTCTGCTCCTTTTCTTTTCTCAATCACGCCAGCGCTCCTTAATCCCTCACCGTTCTAGGTTGGGCTCCCTGACTGGTGCGATACCATTGGAATGCTCTCCACTGGTCATAATAGAGTGTAGTGTTTGCATTTGCTGTGAATTGGTCTGAAAGAGGGTATTCTGCTGGCCGGCACCTGGGGGGTGCACTAAAAAAGAGCAAGGCATTCATAAAGAAGAGTGCAAAAAACCAGGCTGGTCCTTTTATATGACCGAGTACCGTTAGACCGCCACACACAAACCAAGCTGATGGAGCAGCAGGAGAGGAGGCCACACAAAGCAGCCCCATGAGGGACCCGAGACTCCAGCTCCCTCCCCTTCCACCACCACCATACTCTCCTGCCATGTTTTATAGGCTTGGCTGCATTAACCATAGCAGCCTAATCAACCTGCAAGAATGCTGTCTGAGATTGCCACCCCTACACAATGTGGAACAGGGTGTGCTCTCCACATTACTGCTTTAACCCAAACATTGGATGGTTTACACCACCTTGGGCCATCGCATTTCTCCATAGGTCAAAGGGTGATGGCCCCAACAGGTTGCTATGACACCAGTTTTTGGGCTTGTTGTAAATTTTTAGTATATGTCAGTTGACCTATTTTTTTAATCAATCATTCTTTAATTTTTTTATAGCTGCAATTATAACTCAGTCAGTTGAAAGAAAATTTGTTGCCAACCACAAACTCCAATATTAAAAAAGTTTGGACGCTGCATAAAATAAATTAAAACAGACAAGTTATTTAATGTTCAAACTAATACACTCTTGTTTTTTTATAAATAAACATGATGATTATGATATTATGATTTGGATGCCTGCAACACGTTTCAAAAAAGTTGGGACAGGAGTAATAAAAGACGGAAAAGTTGTTGAATGCTCAGAAAAACACCTGTTTTGGAACATTCAACAGGTTAACAGGTCAATTGTAACAGGTGACAGTATCATGACTGGGTATTAAAGGGGGATCCTCGAAAGGCTCAGTTGTTTTACAAGCATGGATGGGGTGAGGTTCATCACTTTGTGAAAAACTGCGTGGGCAAGAAATCCAGCAATGTTTCTCAACACAAAACTGCAAGGAGTTTAGGGATTTCAGGAACACTGGAAAAACATTATCGCTAAAAACACAAAAACCAACATGACTGTATAAACAATACTATGTGGGCTTGTGAACACTTTGGAAAACCGTTGTCTGTGAACACAGTCTGTCGCTGCATCTACAAATGCAAGTTAAGACTACCATGCAAAGACAAGGCCATATACCAACAGCATCTAGAAATGCTGTGGACCCATCGGAGCCTCAGCTCATCTGAGATGGACTCATGCAAAGTGGAGAAGTGAACTGAGGCCTGACGAGTCCACATTTCCATCCACACCATCCACGTTACCAGCGCTAACTTCAAAAGCCAGCATCTGTGATGGCATTGGGGTGTGTTACCATGAATCATGAATTCTACAGAAGGGTGACACATTTAAGGAAAACACAACAAAGTTTCGTGTTTCAAAATGTGCCAACTGTCAGTAAGCAGACTTGGCATCCGACATAACCTTCATGTTCATAAACAGACAGATCAAACTAGGTAAAGTCACACTGTGTCAAGCAAGGCTCAAGCGAACTCCTCTTCATTTTGTGTGAAAGGCAAAATCAATCAGGCTCTCTCTGACTTATTTTATCTCTATATCTAAAAAGTGAACTATAAAGTCAGAGAGCAAATTTATTATGAAAGTAATCTAATTAGTTTTAAGCAGTTTCAAGCGCTCTATCCAAAATCCAAGCCCCGTTCAAGCCATTAAAGTTCAACATTTTCAAGTATTTCCTCTTGTAAGAACTCTGTCAATAAAATGTCAATTATTTTTTAGAGCTGCAATGATTAGTCAATTAGTCAAATAGAAAATCAGGTGCCAACTATTTTGATGATCAATTAATTGTTAGTCATTGTTCAAGCAGAATGTGAAACATTTTCTGGTTCCAATTTCTTAAATGTGAGGATTTGCTGCTTGTTTTTGTCAGTTGGAAAAAAAGATGATGACATTACTTTGGGCTCTGGGAAACTGTGAGGAGCATTCTTGTCATTTTTAAAAGTTGAATGATGCATCGTGAAAATTATCAGTGGATTTATCGATAATGAAAATAGTTCATAGCAGCTCTAACTGTGAAAACAGCTCATGTAAGTCCCTGAGTCAGAACTCCCAATACAATTCTGTTTTCTGATTAATCATATAAGCATTATATGATATACTTAGAAGTAGTATAATTACATGCGCAAGTTTTAGATGCAAATTCTCTCTGGAATATGACAAAAGTAGGGACAAACGGTATATTACACACATTCAGCAATTTTATTGCATAGAGTGAAAGAATGAAAATCAATTGCTGAACCATTTTTATCCACTTTAATTACAGTGCCTTTTCCTCACAATATAAAAGGTTTACATAAAAACAGACAAACCTAAGTAAGAGATTAACAGAGTTTTCAAATATTTAAGCAGTTATAAATCCAAGACATGTTCAAAACAGTTATAGTAACACCCACACCTTTTAGAAAAGAAGCTTGAAAATAAGAAGCAATGTGTCCTGGATATGAAGACATGTCTGGCTCCTGTTTACCCCAATGACAATGTGCTACAAGATAGGAAATACTGGCATTAAACATGTTGCTGAAACCTATTTTGTATTGCCATTTCCCAGGTTAAAAAAAAACTGCAAAACTTGCTGATGCCTTTAGTTAAAGCTACTACAAGGAACTTTCATATTTTGTTTATTATGGAGGCCTCTGTGGACAAAAGCAAATGTTTTCACCATAATAACCACAAAATATAGCATCGAAAATAAAATAATCTAAATAAAACTCTCCTTCCGCTTCATTTTAACAGGCTAATGTACTACTTAGTGAAACTTTGCCTGGGAAAATGTAAATACACACTTGTTTCATGCGATTTCAAAGAGAATCTGACCCAGTGGTAGGCGTTAAGAACAGCTACACAGAAAGAGTCAATCTTCTCACAGATGGTCTCATTTGCAGAGGCCTTGGTATTAAACTGAGACTGTTTCATTACCAGTTAAAACTGTGTGGTAGCTTTTAAAGTTGAGCTATTGTAGCGTGCAATTCCTTTAGATACAATTAGCTAACACAATACACATACTGTTCAAATAAGTACTTGGGGGGTAATAGTTCTGGTGCAACACCCACTAATAATGCACAACAGTTAACAAGTACATGTAAAGGCAGCACATGATAAACCTGAGACTCAGAAATATAAAAATCCAATACCGACTCCACTGACACTGCCAGATGTGAGATCACTGCAGCATTTCTCAATTCAAGCCAACATACTGTACAACAAAAGGCTGGTCAGTACAAAGTACAAAGAGTCAATGCCAGTGTTTAATAACTCATATTTGGGGGGCTGGTATACGTAGTCACTGGTTAAAGGAGAAATCTGGAATATATTTACTGTACTAATTCAAATAATGACCACGATCAGAGATTATGCTAAATTAAAATACTTTGTTTCTCTGATAACAGTGCTACAGCTGCGGTGTCCTCCTTTGGCATTTCTATTCCAGGTCGGAATAAATGGTTTTGTTTGCCGGATGAGTAAGTGTCTGTTTATGAGTCCTAAGTAATCATTTACAATCTTTGAAAGGAGTAGATGTTCACAATGGTTAAATTCAGCAATATGTTAATGGAGTCTGGCAGGCAGTGAGACAGGTAATCACTGAACTTCAACTCCAGAGTGAGTATTCTCAGAGCAGTGGGCATGTCTTCAGGATAACGGGCTTAACTTTACAGGGACAGACAATTGACATTTGATCAACTTGCAGTGTAGGACTTGTCGTTGCTTGTTACTGTCAATTTATGATGTTGTGCGTTCCTGCAGCCTGCATGAGCTTCCCTCTCCGGGGAGGAGAGAGCAGGGGGGAAACAACTCGCTTCAACTATAGATCATATATTAAATAGGATTTCAACCTATTTAATATACCGTCCGTAGTTCCAACTTGCTATTTGGACTGCTTTAATCATTTTTGCACAATCAATTGCTTCATATTGCTCCTTTAAATTAACCTTGGTAGCTGCAAGTAGTGCATCAGTGTTTAATTCATTTTTTAGAAAATTAAAATACCCCCATGAATCACTTTCTATAGTATGTGTGACCAGATAATAACATCAGGTTGCACTGAGGTCCTGGGGCCAACATGTGCTGGTAAATTCTTATTTCTGCTCTTCCCTTTTCTTATTCAAGGCACACATGGATGGTCAAACCCAGAAAGAGAAATAACTATTTGTAAGCTGCCCCATTACCAAATATATTAACAGTTCTATAAAATAAAATAAAATTAAACAAAAAACCGACAGCTTTACAATAATAGAACACCCCCACTTTGAGCCAGCTCAGGGCAGCATCCAGTACTTTTTTGGACGAAGCAACCCAGTTTTTCCAACACCTTAAGAGTAGAGAGTGATGTCAGAGACTGGGTGGAGTAGATCTGTTGTGGGTAGCAGGTGATTTTTATTGGTTCTTGAGCTGATTGGACAGCCAATCCAGTCCTTCATAGAGGCCATCCCCGCTGGTGGCACAGGTTGCCTGGATGTACCACCTTCTGCGTAGTTTGGTAAGTTGCAGCTTGTCTGTGAGTTCGGCTGCATTCATAGCGTTTGGAAGGTCCTACAAAACAATAAACAGTGAGAAAACAAGAAGCCAACCCTGTGGATACAACAGGAACAACTGTAGGAAACATTTATGATATACACTTGCTTTGATCAAACTTCTTAACAGAGCTGGGATTTGCACCGCTTTTATTGCTGTCTGTGTGTGCTTTTACTGTGATTACTAAAGTTTTACAATTGTTATAACTTGCTTCTTAATTCTTAATTTTTACATTGCCTACTTTAAGTCTGGCCAGGGACTATAGATGAAAACTAACGATAATGTTAATATGTACTGTCCCTGAAAAATTCATATATAAATAAAAACAAATAAGATAATAAATAAGATTCTGATTTAATTAAATTCAGAATCGATTCAGTGATGGATACTCCAGTTACAGTGGCAGTTTTTCTTGATTATGAAAGAGATTCTTAGAGAACTAATGCTAGTGTATTATTCAAAATATCAATGTTAACATTACGAACTGACTCTGCTGTTTTCTGGCAACAGTCATGGATCAGATGATCCAAACTACATGTAAACAGATGGAAGTGATCTGCGGTGGTCATGCCTTCATAGCCACTATCAATCACCTCCCACAGAGCAAATATTTCCGCTACGAGGTGCCCCAGTGTTTCCCCCTGCCATTAAATAGGGGAAATGGCCTGCCTATCAGAACCCTCATCTCGCCTGATCAATGAGGAATTATTGATTCATTCATTTTTTTATGATAAATAAATGACTAGATAGGTCTATTAAGAAAAACCTGACATTTGAGGTTGAAATAATGTCCCTAAATCATGTACAGTTCAAGTACTGCATTTCTAAATGTTTTCATATAAAAAAAAAACAAAAAGACGTAAGACATAGATTGTTTGTAAATGACTGCTGGCTCAGTCAATTAGTGGTCAGTCAGCTGAGTCCAGGAAAATGTATATCTGACTGACAGATTTTCATTTGCCTTACAAAACTTCTGAGATACATGTAAGTAGGCTTGGGTCATAAAAAGGTAATACAGTTTACCAGAGTATCAGGGAATGATTTTCAATACAGATGGTGAGATTCTGTATTGAGGTGATGTATTGTAGTGCACAGCATACACCACTAGAGGTCAGTCTCTCTAGAGGTGGACAATGCAGCCAAGAAACATGTTGTCTTGGGGCCAAAGTTACAGGACTAGCAGCTGAATGTGTAAGCATAAGGACAATAAAGACTCTTGAATCTTGAATCTTGAATGTGTGAAAGCAACCAAATCTGTAAAGTTTCTCCAAGTATGCAAGTAGTCCACCCTTGGTTCATCTTCAGATACGTGTAGCCCAACTCACTGCGCTTCACAGATGGAGGAAGCTTCCTATTCTTGAAGATGAGAAACAAACACTGGTGGCTGGCCTCACACTGCAGCTCAGGGGAAGCCTCATACATCAAGAATATACAGGTAAACACCACATTCTCACCTGGATGGGGGTTATTTTTCTACTTTTATGAAGCTAATGTCAATGCTTGTCGTGGAAACAAGCGCAAGCACTTCAACACAGGATCCCAGAAAAAAAAAAATTACCATATGGACACAAGCCCTTAACAGGGTTTAAGCTTCATGCATCCTCAAGAAAAAGCATATTTTAAAAGACTGATCATGGGATTTTATAAATCAAAATACGCTTATTCAAATGAAATGATAAACCTGGCCCTATTCATAAGTATGACTTACCTGCTTGTTGGCAAATACTAGCAGCACAGCATCACGCAGCTCGTCTTCACCCAACATTCTGCTGAGCTCTTCACGAGCCTCTTCACACCGCTCTCTGTCATTGCTGTCCACAACAAAGATGAGACCTGGAACAAGAACAAATGGGGAACAAATTAGTGTGTGTGCAAACAGGGCAGAGAGAGAGAGAGGGAACGACACGCAAAAAATGAGCCGCAGGCGGGAGTCGAACCTGCGACCACTGCAGAGGACTGACAGCCTCAGTACATGGGGCGCACACCATACCAACTGAGCTATAGGGGCGCCCCTGCACTGTATCTTTGAAATAGAAAGCAGCGGAAATTTTTCAAAAGAGCCCATTACAAAGTGATTGATTTATAGCCAACAAATGCCAAGCACTAAGGTTCTGACATAACTGAACGTACCCTGTGTGTTCTGGAAATAATGACGCCACAGCGGTCGAATTTTGTCTTGACCACCGACGTCCCATACTGTGAAACTGATGTTCTTGTACTCTACTGTCTCCACATTGAACCCTAGAAAAAAAAAAAAATAAACATTCTCATTTAAGAGTTATAATAGCACCAAATACATGGTTTCCTAGGAAATAATTATTATTGTGATTTTAAAGACATAACAGCCATGTAACAGTCCCAGGAAAAACATTTTACCTATTGTAGGGATAGTAGTCACAATCTCTCCAAGTTTGAGCTTGTACAAAATAGTTGTCTTTCCAGCAGCATCCAGACCCACCATGAGGATCCTCATCTCCTTCTTCCCGAACATGCTAAAGAGATTTGCAAAGATATTCCCCATGGCGGCTGGTGATGGGACTGGGGCTGGTGACTGAAAAAAAAAAAAAAAAAACCTGAGAATCAACTGCTTATCTTTGTCTTAAATGATATTAAACTGAATCTGTTTGGGTTTGGTTTCAGTTGGTTGGACAAAACACACAACATAATTTCAACACACTGCGCAGCCCTACTATAACATATTAACTTTGGGTGTCAGAATTTCAATATTAAATAGAAAATGTGTTTTCATTTCCAATAGTCTAAATCAAAGGCAGACTCTGTGATTCACCCAGTATTTTTTTTCTCTCCATCCACACCTACTTGTGGCATCCGGTGTGTGTCTGAAGAAAAAAAAAAAAACACTTCAAAGATGACACAACGTAGCTTCCTGGCTGTTAAATGAAATGGTTACATTTACAAACTGTATAGGGGTCATAATCTTAAAATCAAAAGTCAAATCCAATCGTGGATTTGGAGAATTGCGACACCCCCAGAATTAACATGACATTCCCAGACCAGAGGTTAACATCTGTTTTTCTTAAAAATAAATACCGTTGATAACAAAACAATGAAGCAGATAAAAAACAAATAAAAACTCTACAGATGACAAGGCACAGATAAAGAGTGAGAACTGTAATAATAATATGAACTAACTGTCAATTATTTTCTTGAATAACTGATTCGTTGTTTGGTCTATAAAATGTCAGAAAATGGAGAAAAATGTTGATCAGTGTTTCCCTAAGTCCAAGGTGATGTCCTAAAATGCAACCCAATATTTAGTTTACTGTCAAAGAGAATAAAGAAACCAGAGAACATTCATTTTTAAGAAGCTAAAATCGAGAATTTGGACTTTTTTTTCCCTTTAAAAAATTAAAATGATCGATTGTCAAAATAGCTGGCAATTATTTTAATACTTGACAAATAATCGATTCACTGTCGCAGATCTATTTGAAACACTTTATAAATCATCAATAAGCTGCTGAAACGAGTTGGATAAAAATGTCAACAGTCACCTGTTGCTTGCCAAATACTGGCCCATGTTTATCTATACTGTTGAGCCTCAGATTTTATTTCTTCTAAGTTTACTTTGTCTTCTCAATCAGCAGCATTTATACCTGTCAGCTTCAGCACATATTTGCCAACAAGTTACAAGCATTTAACCATTGTCAGCATATCAATCTCTTTCTTATCTTAATCTTAAATATAACATTAGCCTAATAAATTGTGATGGGTTTTAGAAAGTATAATAAGGCGCCCTTTGCCGTTTATAAATGATAGCAGATCATTAGTAGGATTAATTAGTAGTAAGTAGGGCCGCAGGATTTGGTGGAAAAAATCATATTGGGATTATTCTGACTGAAAATGTGATTGTGATATGTGATCTGTTTAGTGGAAATGATCAATTTTGCATAGCAATTTTCGTGTTCACTGAAAACACTGGAAAAAAAAGCTATTAAGATTGTGATGATGTGATAATTATTAGGGTCTATACCATACAAACATGTTGTCTTTCATCGAAAGAACAAGATTTTTAGGCCAGGTCATCTATGCTGCACTACAGTACCTCATTATTTTCTCATATATTTTCCCTTTTTTAAAAAACTGATGTTTGGATTGATTTCCACTTGGGCCATGTTGCGATTTTATTGCAATTGCTATTAATAGTGCAGCTTTAGTAGCAAGCAGTAACTGAATCTTGCCAAATAATGAGCCTACATGATGTATGGAAGTAGTGTAATAACTTGTTTAAAATCGATTATTAATTATTAATTATTAATTAAGCTTTGACAACCACATTTCTGACCCATTATGTGCTATTAAGGAGTCATTTAAAAGGGCTGTCTTACTGTGAAGTGGTACCCAAGTGGAAAAACTGATGAAATAAACTAAATTTAAATGAAATAAGTAGCAGTCATCTTGTGCTTTTAAATCTGTTGCTCTTCGAGGTTGAAGAAGATGTCATATTTAGACATTTAGCGACGTAAACAACATTAGCTGAAGTGCTAAGGTGCGATGCTAATACTTGTCCAACCGGTTCAGAGTTTTGACAGTTTATTGAAAAAAAACAACTTTTAAGTAACTAAGATTTTTTATTAACGCTACATTTTGTTACATGCCAATTTGATACAAGCGTATAAAAACAAGTAAAAGGAAAAAGTGAGAGAAAGTCAGTAAGTTAAAGCTAATCGGTAAAGTTTGTTCGTTCTGCTGACTGTTATAACCGCGGCCACGCTGACAACGTTACTTTCAAACGCGCAGCTTTTGTGCGACCATATTTGACCAAAACGGCAACAAACTGGGATAATTAAAGCGTCTTTTACACACTTACAAATCGAGATGTTTCCTTCCTTCTTCAAGGCGTTTCCTTCCTCAGGAAAATGGCGAAAACAGACACGTCAGAGTTTCCGTCAAACACTTCCGTGATCATCGTGCTGGGACATATCGCCCCCTGTGGCTGAGGGGAGTAATTACAGGCACCAGCTCCACTGTTTAAAGGGACCGCAGTGCCATTTATGAATCTAGATTCATCATTCAAACTTCATAAATTATGTTTTTTTTTGCCCCACTGCCACATTCATCCCACTTGAACTTCATAAATGACTGTATTTTTGCACTACTGCTATACTATACCACCTGTAGAGTTCCCTATAGCTTTCTCCTTGCATTACTGCCATATTTACAGTGCCTTTTGCATAGTTTGTGCAACTATCTTTGCACCACTGCCATATTTAATTGCCACCACTCACTTGTTGCTTGATTGTACATTGCTATTCTTGTCTTTATCTGTCTTTTATTTTATTTTATTGCATGTTAGTCACTTATGTCTCCCCTCTTGCACTGTTTTAGTGAAGCTGTAGCTCTTCTTTTTGAATTGCATTGAGATTGTTTTGGTGTGAGTTGTTGAGTTTTAGAGATATCTGTGATAGAGATGTCAACCATCTCTCCAAAATAATTACTGAGAAAAATAATTTCATGAAACTGATGAAACGGCTGTGGATTATCTTGAGTAACCAGGTCATGATTTTTATAAAGAGACATACTTTTGAGTTTTATAATATCATTGGCATTTGGAGCACGACAAGTAGAGTGCCATCTAGTTCCATTATATTGGAGAGAAGGCAGACATCTCCAAAACTCTGCAACTCACACCAAAACTATCTAGATGGATGAATAGCACTACAGGCCGGGGGAAAAATATTGGGTACTTTTGATTTTGTGAACTGTCCCTTTAATATCTGCCAGCCTAATTGGCAGACTTTAACCGTCCTATTTTGTATTTATAAACAGTGTATACATGCTTAATACCTGGTTAAAACACACACAATGTGTTCATGCACAGAAGGATTTAGGTATTTATTAATGCATTTGGCAATGTTAATTTTAGCATCTGTAACTGGTGACAGTCAGTGAATAATTAATAACACATTAAGACCTATAGATTGATTTTAATCATACTTAATGATGATTACACACAGAGACAAATAAGCACAGGGTGTTAGAACGAATTGTATCTAGGCTACACATGTACAACTAATTCACAGGCAGGTTTAAAATTGGTTTAACTCAACTAAACTCATGACAGCATGATGAACTTGAGAATTTACCTCCAGGTCCAATTACTCATTCAAACCAGTTGCATTTTATGGCCCTCTTGACTCATCTGTCATGGAGAGTGAAGAAGTATTCATTAAAACATGAAACCATGATTAATAAATACAAATAGATAGATAACTCTTTAAAAATATAGAAAATATGCACATTGTTTTGCAAGACACTGAATTTTTTTCATGATTATCAATGCTTTATTAACTCTGAAAAATGCATTTTATTTGCACTGAAAATATTTTGAGATGTTTAAAAAGAAAAAAATTGTGGAACTAAAACTTTGTGGCTGCATTCAGTTGCTTTTAGTAAGATGTACTATTTTCAATGTTTGATTTTGAAGTGATCTAAAAGTATTCTGATTAGATTAGATTTTTTTTGTAATCAAATGGATTATGTCACTAATGATTAAAATTGCCATGTAATTTGTATTCAGTAACTGTCTACATTTCAAATAATCTGACTGAACCCTGCATATGTGATATCATATATAGCCCAAGCTACTGTTCAACAATAGAAAAGTCAAATTGCAATTAATATATTATATAGAGAGATAAACTACATATCTAAAAACGCAAACTTAACGTTAAAAATGAGGTTTGTGCACAATTAAATCTGAATACATATATTTGAGGTCTAATGTGGATCATTTTAGGGGATCCTGATATGAAACAGCACTGATATTCCTTGTATACTATACTCTACAAGGAATGTCAGTGCTGTTTCATATTATTCGTATGTGAAGTGATGGATTTTGCCCTGTGTATTCATTGTCTGAACTCTAGATGGTGCTTATTAAGTGGAAATGTTTCACTGCCAGAGGAGCATCCTGGTGATGACCTGCAGTCTGTAAACTGTACAGATTAAATCCATTTAAATCTGTAGAGGTGTTTGTTTTCAAACTCTGCAACTTCCAGTTCCTTTAAATCCACGACGGCATCAGTAAGGAAAAGTCTGACCACATTATTGTAGGGCCAGTTGAATTTTAACCAGGGTCAACTATGCCTGCTACCCCCAGCAGAGGGGGCAGCAGGAGGGGAGAAGGGCAGGAGAGAACAGCAGGAGGGTAGAAGGTCTATAGTTGGTGATGGACCACACAGTGAAGGCTCATAATACTGTCTCACTCTGCTACCATAATTTGTGGTTTTGCCCTGCCAAATGCCTGAGAGATCGCTTTCAGCATATTTTCACAGCAACTGCTGTCTTTTTATGTGTGTGTGTGTGTGTGTGTGTGTGTGTGTGTGTGTGTGTGTGTGTGTGTGTGTGTGTGTGTGTGTTGTGTGGTATGTGTTTGAAGGTGTTTACTGAGAGACAATTGTTTAGATTCTTGTGGATTCACACATTTAACTCGGTCAGTTTTCAATACCAAACTGTCAGAGCTCCAATCAAACAGAATTTTTTAAAAAATCCTGATTTACTGTAACAAAGCCCTGAACATAACCTTTTCTCTCTTAATCCTCTCTGTCTTTTGCAGATATTGATTGAACCCAAAGAACGTTGTTCAACTAATTAAGGCAGTAAGTCTTAAAGTAGTGGTTCTCAAACCTTTTTCAATAATGTAACCCTTTAGGCTTTTTTTTTTCAGCCAAGTGCCACCTGACCAGTGCAGCACATTTTTAGTTGAAAAAAAAAAAAAAGCCTACATAAAGAGTTACAATACAACACTTCCCCATCAGTGTCAGCTAGTTGTGGTAAACATTAAAAATATTGTTCCTGATACCGACTGCATTTTGTTGGTTGTGTTTCTGCTTCAGCTGTTTCAGCTGTATTTCTGCTACATTTAAACCACAAATCAGCTTTCTTGATTTTTGTCTGCCCTTCAGAACCAAACTGGGCTTCCTGCTCACAGTGAACGTGATTGTGTTTGTTGCTTTCTTCTTCTGTGAGTTGGCACTTAGGATTTTTTTCAACTAGGAGTATTGAATATAAAATGTGGTTTAATTGGATTTAAATTTACATTTTTAATGACTAAGTATAGTATTACTATAGTATATATTTTATATTATTTATTTATTATGTTATTTATTATAGTATTATTCTGTGTGCTGCTGGACCTGGGCATCGAATTTCATTCCGTCATGTTTTTAACATGTTTGAATGACAATAAACTGAACTGAACTGGTAATTATTTTAGGAACTGTGTATGACTGATAGTTTCAAAGTTAACATTTCAAAAAGCAATCTGCATTCTGCATTTGCAATCTTGCAGTCTTGCAAAAAGATTTTATAAACAGTGCTTCAGTACAACAAACTTTACAAGACACAAGAAGAGACCATTTAAATAAGTACAGTAATCCACATGAACCAATCATGTGGCTTACTGTGCCTTTTTAAATGGTCTATCCTTGTGTCTTGTAAAGTATCCTGATGAAGTCTGTTGAACCGAAGGTTGTCAATAAAATCTTGGATTGCAAGTGCAGATTACAATGTGTAGGAGTTTTTTTGCTTTGTATTGTAGACCCATGGTTTTCTCTCAGGCACCTGTCTACTTACAAGGGTGCAAAAGTTTTATTCTTTAAATTAAAAATTTAAAAAAAAAAAAAAATCAAGTACCCCTGCAGTACTCCAAAGTACCTCTAGGGGTACTAGTACCCCCATTTGAGAAAATACTTAACAATAAATTGTTTCAACTTTAGAAAACATGTTGCAATGTGACAGCACAAAAACAAAACAAAAAACAAAAAAACCAAACAAACAAACACCACACTTGCGTTGTGGATGTCTCTTTCTCTTAAAGAATGAGTACAGTACATACCGTCTTTCTCTACCTGGTGTTTAGTAAATTAGATGTTTGCCAAAGTACTGACAGCACAGTACTGACAAGTTTGGAAAGTCACATCGCATAACAAAGCATTTCACTCTCCCCACTGTGCTGATCTACCTAATTATTATCTGAAGCAAGTAAATTTTCAGAATTAATTAAACATAATGCCATGCCAAGATTCTCTTATATTCATCATCTTAAAAACAAGGTTATGAGAGTAAAACCTGACATTCAACTGTTACTCATCAATGAGCATCTTTACTTTTATGTGATGACTTTCCTATTGGATTTTGGACTAGTATGAATCCCCATACAACTAAAATTACAGCATAAAAACCATAAACAGCATAGAACAGGTATCTGCGACCTTTACCACCAAAAGTGCCATTTTTGGACAAAAAAGAAAGAAAAATCTGTCTGAAAGTGAAACTATTAAATTCTCAGTTTTCCTCTGAGATTTTTCCTTTTTTGGATTTGGCATCCATAGCTAGCCAAGAGAAACAAAACTTAGAGGAAAAGGCACCGAACCAAAGACACAGGCTATAACGCACATTTTAGTTGTATTAATATTAAAAAATTTTAAATTTTATTTTTCAAATTCAGTCTATAGGCCACACATTTTACCACTGAATAATGTTAAGCATCACTTTAGACCTATATCAAAAGATAAAGGAAAAATAAACTGTTAAAAAAGAACTTTTAATCATGTCCATATAATTTTTTGTCAAAGCCACAGGAAACTGCTGGAGAGGAGCTGAAGAGCCACATGTGGCTCAGAGCCACAGGTTGCAGACCCCTGGAGACCGAGGGCATGAACTCTGCACTGTTCTGTAGTTCCTCAACGCAAAACACTACAACTATCAAATTTTTTTCTTTAAGAAATAGATGGTGTAAAAAGACAAGAAATAAACTGTAGCCATACACTGTTTGGTGATCCTTTTTTCCAACACAGTTGGGAAAAACTAAAACTCAACCCACCACTCTCCTCTGTTCACGTCAGAGCACAGGTGCAGCTGCTCAGGTGTAACAACAGGTGACATCAGGACAAACATGCAATATATGCTGTCAAAATCATATTTTAAAACTGCTGCATCTTCTGCTGTAGCCAACTCACATATCTCTAAACTGAGACAATCCTTTTCCTGAAGTATTATATCTGCAGGCTGAGATGAATTATTATTGGTGTCCCCTGAGATAAACATTTTTAATTCAAATGCAGAAATAATGCTCAGAAATCTAAAAAAAAATTTTAAAAATCTCTCCAAGAGTAGCTGACCACTTTTTATTTTATGAGGATTTCAGCTAAAATCTTGACAATATGATAATATTCATTTACAACGTACCACGTTATGAGCCGTAGATACAGTAAAGATCCCAGAGGTCGTGCTAATCCACCTTTCCATGCTCCACAGGCAAACCCAGCAGTAATATCCATTTGAAGGGCTCTGCTGCTTCCTCCTTTCTCCTTTTCGGCTTCATATCTCACTGGATGCTGACAGTTGTGATGTGTGGATAGAGGGCTAGAAATAGGACAGTAGGGGGTGTATATATCACGCACACCCCCCTCTCAAACACACACACAAACACACAAACAAATTCTGATGGCACCGCTTGTGTACACGCTTAACAACTTTCTCCCACACATGCACAATCATGCGCACACACAGACACATGCGTGCACACTTTTTTTTTGTTGTTGTTAAATCCCTTCTTTATTTGTGTCAAATGTGTCCCCAGAACACCTATCCCCACCTAGGGGCCACAACCCCTGAAGGGCCAGCTACTGTGGAACTCAAAGGAGTAAGTTTTCTGCAGGAAAAAATATGGTTTTGTAAAGTTTCTATGCAATTAAATGGACTATATCATCACCTGAGAGATGTTATCCAGGTCGCTGAGTCATTCATGCCTAAATAGAAGTAAATTTGTGGGTCATAAGCAGTTTGTGAATGGAGGACGGATGCCAAGGCTTCGCAGTAGGAAATGGGTAAGAATCTCAGTAGGGGCCTTACTCCCCTCTGAGACAAGGCCCAGCAAGGATAAAAACGCTCAGTAAGGGGCTTGGGAACGCTGATCTTGTGTGTGTGTTTGTGTGCAGAGGAAGAGAATGTGTGTATGCATAAGAGAGAAGTGTTATCTACAGATTTGTGAGCCTTCACGTTATGCTAAAGAATTTATCTTGGATTAGGAGTTTGCGTATATGGTGTGTTATTTCAATAATCATAATAATAATCATGATAATAGACCCACATTATGAAATGGCCCACGGGCAACCAATAGACTGCTGTGTGAATTGTACAAAGGAGCTGGTTTGGGCAAAGCAGGGCTGGAACTCAGATGGACAGGCATGGGATGCCTCCCTCTGCGTCTCATGTACTGGATTATAGGTCGGGCAAAATCCCAAAGGAGGTGTGAAGCAGGAAACAAACCGAACATTATTACAACGACCAGCATCGTTGCCATGAGAGGATCCATGCTGGCTTTATCCATTGGCAACAAGTGCCACTGGGCACCCTACCCCACGCCTCTCACAGTAGGGGGCGCCACAGAGAGAGACAGGCTGGGGCAAAAGGATAAATGTGCACCAGTGTCGGCTGCCAATCACCTTTGTATGGTGATTGTCGGCAGCCTGAAAAGGTCGTTAAGGGGATTTACATAACATTTTGCACTCCGCCCCGGGTACATGCGGAAATGTTTGATTCCATATTGAGTCATTACCACGTGAAGATGGTTCTCATGTATTTTGACAGCGCAGTTTACGGGAACAAAGGCAATGAGGTGAACTAGTTGAAGGGCACTGAAGAGTATGAAATCCATAAGTTTGAGCAACAAGCAAATGAAAGATGGGAACTTTCATAAGTCACACCTCTTTTGGATTAATAAGATTTCTCCAAAAACCTACTTGTGCAATACACATTTCTTCACCCTTGATGCCACAAATGATCTTTACCTTCAATTGTACATATGATGTAATGCAAATATGGGTGACCTTTTCAGTCCTTCTATGACAACTGCTCTAGTATGTGTGGGAGCTATTGACGTGGATGAGAGATGTTCTGGGACATCCGTGACAGATGGTTGAGACAAGCTCTTCAAGGACGCACTTCCTCAGAAAGAACACTGGGGGCCTCTGGCGTGGGAGGAGGGGGGGTGTATTAAGAATGGGAATCGCTGGCTTGCAGGATGTGAATATACTGGCAAGGTGTAAGGGTACACATAGAACACCACGTCCATGCCAGGGAACTGGATTTCCTGGTAAAGGATGACTTGGTTGGACGTGAGGTTACCATGCTCCATTTCTTGAAATTCCCAGCACCCTTTGAATGACCTATGTCTAGGACATTTCACCACCTTATATGAACCCAAGGACACTTTAAATGGTGTAATATCTGAGGATATGTCGGCTCCTTTCTCTTTGAAACTTGCTTCAAGCATCCACATAGGCTATGACGAGCCATTGCAAGATGAAACAATAGTGAGGATAAAGGTATTTCTTTGAAAGACCTTTTTGTTTCCCTCAGTGGGTTGGTTTGAAGTTGATTCATGTTTGCTGTGTATACAGGTTTTTAAGGGTTGTCCCACCCCTGTTCCCTGTTTTAAATCCAGCTATATCCCATTGGAGGAGGCATCAAAGATTAAAGTGTGAACCTGTTGCACCTTGGGGTAGATAATTGGTTGGAATGCACAGCATGTCGAAGCAGGGCCTTGAGGACAACCAGCACCAACCAAAACCCGTGGCATCAAAACCAGGGTAGGTGTCCAGATTTGGCATTTGGGATTTTTCACTTGTCATGTTGATGCCAAATGATTTGTAACATCGTCTCATCTTCTTCCTCCAACATTCAGGCATCTGTGACATTGACGAGTTGATTGTAAGTGGCCCTGTGGGCCCTTTGGAGAGGCCTCATGGTGACAGGCCTCACATGCTCCCAAGGTGGTCCAGGTAGGGTGTTTTTTATTGCTACTGACAACACTTCTCTCTTGGTTATGTAAGCCCCTCAAAGATAATCCTCAAATGTTTGAATAATGAATTTGGAGACATTTTGAACGTAGCATCCAAGTGTATTCATCATTGGCCAAAAATCATAATGAGAGTTCTGACAACTGACAATTCTTCCTTAACACTGCGGTGATTCATTTATTCCAGTAATGTTAAAATAGATATTCAACATTTAATCAGGTTATCTACCTTACTGTATTGTTGGTGACTGCTTTGATAGGGAGGGCTTCTTTGTGTGTGTGTGTGTGTGTGTGTGTGTGTGTGTGTGTGTGTGTGTGTGTGTTGTGTGTGTTGGTGTGTGTCTGTGTGGGGTGTGTGTGTTGTTCAACGGCGCACCTGTCTGCCTTGAGGCTGGAAAAGACCACAGCCTCTCAGTTCTGGCTTGAACTCGTGTGGTAATGCATTAGAGGGCTTGTCATTGTACTTTATTGAAGGCCTCTGACAAGCTATTTGACACCCTGACAGGGTCAAAGGTGTCAACCTGCTCAGACTGACAGTGAGATGGACACATAAAGACACAGGCGAATTAGGTTGCTACCCGAGTCAATTGCAGGTTGTAGCCCTAGGGCTGCACTGCCAATAAAGCCCGGATGTAGTCACGTTTGATGTGTAGACAGAAAACATGAGATACGTAGATCACTTTTCAGCATTTAAACTATATTTAACTCATCTTTGCTTATATATTTTATTCTGATATTTCCCTGAGGTCTTTGTGTTTGGTTTAGGCAGAAAGAAAACTCTGTGGAGCTATTACATTGTTTGAGGGGGGATCAATACCTGAAAAGACTGCAAGGTGAATGGCTAATGCCTATTACATGTGATGTTTAAAGTCTAAGATAGGATTTTTCCAAATATTACTGAAGCAAATCTTTACTAACTTTAGGAATCCTGTCTGATCTTCATCCTAACTGAGCTGGGGTTAGGAAATCTTAAATACGCGACACAACATTGCTTATCAACTTTTATGTCTCTTACTGAGCAACCAACATTACTTTTTTCATCTTGAGGGATAACAACTTTGCAACCAGTGGCTTTTTATCACTGAACACACTAAGACATATGTTATAAACATACAAAAGAAATGGAGCAAAAACAACAATAGCATTTAACTTTAAGACGGATGGGTTAGAGGTGTTGGTTAATCTGTAGAGAAATCCACAAATTTTCCTTTTTTGCTAAATAAAAGAAAGTGGGCTAAGATAGCAGACCAAAATGAAATGCTAAGACATGCTAAGACAGCAGATCAAAAGTGTGTCAAAGCAATAAATGAGCAGTCCATATGGACTAAAACAGTAGCTAATACTATCATTAGCTAGCATTGCTGCTATCTAGCTAGAAAGTTAGCTACTACTTCTGGTGGAAAATAGAAATTTTGGTCAGCTTAACAGTTCTACTAAAACATAGTTAATGCTAACACTAATGTTAGCTAAGTTGTTGTAATATTTAATGTCTTTTGCTACAGGTGGAAAAGTGCAAGTTAGGTTAGCTTAACAGTTTTCCTAAAGTTAGGAGAGTTTTGGGGAAGTTAGGAAGCTTGTGTAATACATTTTTCCCACGTTAAGTTAGGATAGGAATGTTGACTTGGGAACGATTCACACGTAATGGCTTTTTTCCTAAATCAGATCTTAACCCTTATTACCTAATTATGGTCACCAAACCGTTAAGATAGGATCTGCAAGTTAGAGAGATCAAATAGGGAAAAGATACACATGGGAAACAAACTGGAAATAGTTATAGATCTCAATCAAGGGATGTTTAACACATAATGTCACAATAATTTTAAACATTGTGTGTACACTTGGTATAAAGATGTGAAGAGCGATGGACTTGTAAGGGCCACAAAACGGCAAACAATTTAGCTGAAACTGCACAGGATGGAAATAATGGCACAATGAATTCTAAAGTCTCAAATCCTTGTTAAGACCCTCCATCTTTCAAACTAAACTAGATCACACCAAGAATCTCCTATCCCTTTATCCTGTTTAGATCCTCTAATCCCTCAGCCATTTTCCATTCTTTCTCTTTTTCCCCATTTCAAATGGCGACTGTTTGGTTGTCCGGCATTGGAACGTTGAGAATTTGTCCTCTCAGTGAAAGGAAAGTAACTTTATTGAAGAAAGGAAGAACAGCTTGACAGAGCCAAGAATGCTACGGATCTGTTTAAGTCCCATAATGAGATGTTTTCTCTTCTCGGAGCTTGTATTGACATGGAGACTAATGATTTCCACAAAGTAATAGATTGAGGGAGTAATGCGCAGGGGTGGGAAAGACAACACGAAGTGATTAAGTCCCAAGATGCTCAGTGCCTCTCTTTGTATGGGATGTGAAGAGCCTTAATGATATCACTTCTCTTGAGCTGACACACGCAGAAGTTTGCACGTACCTTCATCTTGCAGCAAATGTGGAGCTAATTAACCAAACATTTCAAAGAAAACATGTGTTTCTTGATCACTACAAATACAGAAACACATATATTCGCTCAAGAACTGCTAAGAGATTTTTAAAAAATGACAGGACTTGAATGAAACTTTCCTGGGGTCCAAGACCTTCCAATTAGGTACTAATGTTATCTATATTAACCCTTCGCCCCTTCCCTGACTTAGCTTTATTGAGGGAAGGCCAAGGGGGTTGGGGTTGCCTCAATAAAAACAGCACTAAAAAGCAATTACAGTGCTGTGAAGAATGGGACTTGTCAGTAATTTGCTGTCTAAAACCGAGGAGATTGCAGGTCTGGGGCCGATTGGAATTCTGAGCCTGCAGTGCAGTGTGGGAAAAGCAGTGGGAAGGCAAGCACCACCCTTTGTGAGGTAATTACTGGAACTACCAGAGGCCAGCGCCAGTCCCTGCTAATGATAACCCCGCTCCGCTCCCCTGCTAGCCACCTTGTAATTGATATACCCAATCTCACTCACTCAGGACATGTCCACAATGATGCAGATGAATTTGGACATGCATCTTTTTTTTTTTTCACATCATTTGGGCTTTCCGTCCACACTAAGCTGATGTTTTCAGTCACTGAGAATGCAACTTCAAAGGCATAACTATGCAGGATTTTCCACCAAAACAATACACAGACTCATACAAAAATAATCCCTCTCAATCATCACCTATGACCCACCAGAAGTGTGAGGTGGGGCCTCATTTGCAGAGACTCCACCTCCACCCGTTTTTTTTCTCACTAATTCAGACTTAAGCAACTATCAGATTTCCACCAACAATAAAATATAAAAATAATCGCCACATCATGAGACTAGACACAAGTGTGGGTGGCCTACATTTGAAGTACTACTTTTTTTTCTCACATTTACCAATATGGTGGCATAGTGCAGTATTATTCCACACTTACTATATGCACATATTACACAAAACACATAGTTCTGTGCAATGACCAATTAGGTATTTTGCTGCTGAATTACATTGTTGCAATCGTATTTACTTTTGTCTTATACACTTGTATCGTCAACTCAATCTGTATTTTGCTTATATTTTGCACTTATTTTGTTTCTTCTTATTGTATTTTCTGTATTGCTATTTTCTGTACTTTCTATCGCTAATATCTGATTTCATTCCTGGCTACTGTCGCAATTTCATTGTGCTTTGCACAATGACAACAAAGTTCTTGAATCTTGAATTAACCCAAATTTTCTCTCCAGATTTACCCAAGTTAATTCATTGGACAGGAAGGAAATGAAAAAGTCTCACCCTAAGGCCACAGTGTTTGGATTGTCCGTTCTGGACTACTGTAGAAACATGCCTGTGCAACATGGAAGAGGAGCAGGACCAGAGGACCAGGATCTCTGTGGAAGAGGCAACAAGAACACAATGAGTCTTATTTTCAGGTGATTATACACCAAACATATAACATAAAACATGTTTATCAATATTATATTAAATCCTCCCATTCTGTCATTAAACCTCAGTAAATTTTACTCACTGGTGCTTTAATCTACAGCAATGCTTCATATTTTATTAGATTGTCCTATGTCTCTAGTGTCACTGTCCTGTGAGAACCTTATATCTCTAAAAAGTCAATTTTTCATGAAAAACAGATGTGGTTTCAGCTTTGTGACAATGCATTTTCTTGCTAACTGAAAAAAAACTGAGGTGCATACCTGCTCATCCTACCTGCTGAACAGCTTTGAGCCACAGAGAGGTGAAAAGGTGACTAATGAGTGATCATGTCTGCTCTCCTCCTCCCCTCTACAGCCCCAGCCCACATTGATCTGCATGATGACCCCTTGTCAACCTCCAGGCTCAGCACCTCACCACCACCACAACTACCAGACCACATCTTACAGCAGCATACCTGAACACAGAGGGCTCCCCTGAAAACCTTAAACTGAGGACTCGGAGCTGTCTGTGTGGCAATGCACACACATGCACGTGCAAGCAACACACACACACACACACACACACACACACACACACACACACACACACACCTGTAGCCTGTGTAATGCATTAGTACGTTTCCCATATCACCCCCCTCCTTCTTTCCTTGTTATCTCCCCAGTTTGACTAATGTTCTCTTGTAAGTACAGAGGTGGCAAAATTCCTTTGTTGGCTTCAACAATACAAACAGGCACTTCAAAAGGGGATAAGGCTGCTTTACAGGTGTCACATCTCTTCTGATGATGGCTGTCCTCTTTAGAAATCTGCCAGATAACCCATCATCCTCATTCAAGGCAGGCGACATACTTCGCACGTTCCCCTCCCTGGCTGTAAAAGAGAAAACATAATGTCCATGATTGCTACAGATGTTAAGATGTTTCAATGTAGCCATTAGGGAACAGTTTATTTTGTGTCAGTGCATCAGAGTTATCTGTGGAAGATTATTTTGTCTGAGTCTAATGTGTATCCAAAAAGTGGTGAAAAAGTGATTAGTACTGTGTGATAAACAACACGTTGGTGAATCTTAACTTAGAATTTAGTGGCTGAAGTGTTGACTGAAGGTGTGAGTACTGTCAGGATCTATTTATTTAGAAAATAGAAGTGAGAAATCATCACTTACAGGCCATATAAAAACAGGGCTAATATAAATAATGTCTTTTCAACTTTGTGAGGGGGATTAGTTTAAATTCAGTGATCGCTTGCAACAGTTCCTCAAATTAGATTGAAGCAGTTTACAAAAACATTCATTTACAATGAAATAACTGTTGCAATTACATGAATGGTATATGTCTTCTCTCATGGGCTCTCCAGTCTGAGTCTGCAGTCCAACAACAAAATTTAAATCCAGCCAGGCAATCAACACAAAAGAAAAAAAACACAACACCCTAGGAGACCTACATAGCAGAAACATCACATACATGGTCCAAAGACAAATTAACCTCAGGTCGGTAGTATCAAAGTTTTTTATCCAGCCATGGGGCAAGGTAAGGACTCCATACTTCAATGGTTTCTGCATACAGTCATGACCCTGAGCTGAAACATGATGGTCTGCAAATAAACTTGTTCAGCATATTTCAAGTGTTGCTGGAGTTTTGCTTTTTTGCATACAGTCATTTGACAGGCTTTGGGAGGAGCGGCATTAAGTGGGTGCACTTTATATCTTGAGAAACACCTGAAAGGGAGATGGTTCATGTCATGAAAGTTAAAAAATGGCAGCATATGTAGACGAAGAAAATAGAAAATATTTTTTTAAGGGTGATTTTATGATGTATGTTGTTTTTGTGTTTGTATTCTTGATGAATAATTGCCCAGATAATCAATAAGAACAGGGATAATCACTCACAGATATACTACATAAACAATAATATAAAGTTGTGAAATATTGATTACTCTTTATTTTACTCAGAAATGTGTGCTATTGATTAATTCATCAGTGTACTCTTTTTTTTAGAGAATTTCTGTCATCAGTGTCTACAGAAAAAAAAGAAAAGAAAAAAGTTATACCCTATGGGGCATGTATCTCTGGTGATAAAGAATGTAAAAGGAGAAATAAGGTGGAAGATTTCCAGTGGTGTAGATTTATCCTACAGCTTGTGATCATAGCTAAATGACACCATGATTCCTGGTCCCAAGAGACATAATGCTGGATTTTTGATCAAATGTAGTTCCAAATTTAAGTCTAATTTGAAAGGAGTCCAGTAAGATCTATTTAATATCTTATAAAAACTTGGCTGTGACTGTTTTGCATGAATAACAATACCATGATGAAGTTTTTTTTACTGGTTATCTTTTGGAATCTCCTGGTCCATGTCTCAGCTTATTTTCAGGACATCGAATTTTGGCAACTTCCATTCTGGAAGGCCTGATGTGTTAAAGGACCAGTGTGTGGGCCCTCTCTAGAGCCAATATTTGGTTTGTCCGTTTTGGGCTACTGTATAAACATGGCAGTTCAACATGGCAGCCTCCGTGGAAGAGGGCCCTCGCCCTCTGTAGATATAAATGGCTCATTCTAAGGTAATGAAAACACAACTATTCTTGTTTTCAAGCATAATTATGAATATTACATTTGTGCCACAGTCTGCCAATAATTCCCTGTAAAATCTTAAACACTGGCCCTCTGAACGTGTGAAAGATGTTCTAAATCCAAGACAGTGATCTAATCTCAGACAGAAGAACACATAGACATCAAAAGACTGGCTTCAAAGTCAGTTACATAATGAAATGCCCACACACTGCACTGCACTCCCCTCTGTAGCTCTGTTCTGTCACCTTTGGTGTGTTTGACCTATAAACAAGAAGAGCTTTGAGAAACACATTCTTTAAAGATGCAGTCAAACACGTTTCATGTTGAGCTTTTAGAGCGGCTGCATCCATCAACTTTGCATTTAAAACTCAAACTTTTGCACCAGATAAAACACTATAATTAAACATATGATAGGCATATCACTTAGGAATGAATAATCATTCCAGCTTGTATGTTTCTAAGTTATTTTTTCTGTTCAACTGAACATCAAAAGGCCCCAGGAAGAATGAAACAGAAGCTGGCTGTAACCAAAGTGTGACTTCTGTGGGAGTATTTGCATCATGTCATCTGAGTGTGGGCTTTTGCACTACTCCACTGTATATATGTCGCTCCGCTCTGCCCCACAGCAGCATGGCTGTATTGAAATGCATGCAGAGGTCTCCTGTGAATGTCAGGGTGAAACTCAGGACATAAAATAAAAAGAGGACACTGATTGCAATTAGGCCCATTGTCTCCCATTTATATGGTTATTGGGTGGTGCCTCTTGCAGTCTGGTCGCGTCGAAGTTCTCACAGTCAGGATGCCACGTCCCTCACTGTGGAGCCGCCGTAGCCTCCTCTGGCAACTATCTGCTAACAATGTTCATCTCACTTTGGTGACAAAGCTGCGAGGTGGGTCTGGGCTTAAAGGGAAGGGCCCATTTCCTTCAGCCGAAAAGACAGCGTTGCTGCAGGGCCGGAGTTTCTGTCCATCCTGTGATCTGTTTCATGTTTTGTACTTGTTTTCTCCCATTCAGATGGTGTGAAAAGTGTCAAAGGTCGAGGTGTGGAATGAGCTGCTCCCAGTCACCAAACCAAACCTGAACCTGGCTGGCTCCCAGGAGTTCATACACTCCAACAATTCTGTATTCATTTCCCATCATGAAGCAGCCATTAGATGCCATAGCATTTTTATATAAGTCTGGGAAAGCAAGTACACCCAAGTAATGAGGTTTAGTCGTAAGACAAACTGTGAAAGACGGCTTAAAATATAGTTTGATGTGGGGGTGGGCAAGACTAATGAATCCGCATGAATGAGAACGGAAGGGTATCACTTTTTGTGGTGCTTCCACTCTGGAGGGGGTGTGTATCAATCTTTCTGAGAGATAATGGGGTTAGATAGCAGTGAGACCTGGCCTCTGGTGGTGACATTGTTGCAGGGCTCAAAGACTATCAGGGGTCCAGAGGCTGAGCCGGAGCACTGGTGGGCTCTATTCACATCCAGCCCCTAATCTATCTTGAGATCAGGTCTTTCTCTTCAACAAAGCTCCATCTATTTCTAAACTCTCATCACTGAGATTTTTTTCTGTTATTATTGTTTCTCCAAAAAGCACAGCTGGCTTCTGCCGTCTCTCAAAGGAATCAAATTATTAGTCCAGCTTTATTTTCCTCTTCTTTTTCCGTCCAATGACAAATCCATAGCCCACATTTGAGTATTATGGCCTAAATCTATTAGTCTCCATGACTGACAGCTCGTCCGTATTCTAAGTGTGTGACTCTGATTAGATTTTTCATTTTTTGCTTCAGAATTCGATGGAAAGCATCAGTGCAATCTGTGGTAGGTTGCATTAGTGTCTTCATAATGAGACAACAGCTTCAGACAGGCAGTCTTGCAGCTAATTCATTGGCCCTTAGGTATTTAACATAGAATTAATACAGTCTCCAAGGTCAGCTACTTACTAGCTAGCTTCTGAAGTGGTGGAAGCTCAGGCTGATGCCAGGAAAATTGGTAAAACTAGATTTGCTGGTATCTTAAAAATGCAGTAGATAGAGACAAAAACATAACATCATACTTCACATGAAGTTGTGAAGTGAACCGACCTCTTCATCTGTCCTTGCCATGCTGTTAGTTGAATCAAAGGCAACACAGACTGGCCTTGAATTACCATATAGCTTCATTTTGACTACAGCACAGGAAAGTTGACATGTTTGGCAACTTGCAGAAACACAAAACAATGTTCAACTGCTACAGCAATGTGGTAATACATTTTTAATTAACTAACAATGAATAAAAAGGTCTTACTTTAGCAATTTTCTGCATCTCTGACTTAAAATACAATCAAATTCTACTTAGTGATTCACAGGTGATTTTATTCAAACAAAACTTAGTCAAATGCAACTGCACTCAGTCCTTTTTATGTGTTTGTTACTATTATTTACTGTCATTGAGAAGAGTTCAGAATTAGTTGACTTGTCAGTAGAGTGGTCTGTGATACAGATTTATTTTGATTATATATTTTTTGTTGAGGTTTTCCACCTGTTCATGTCGCCATCAGCTGAGTCTGGCTTCACCACTACATGTCCCTTGATTCAACATCATTCAAATCAGTAAAATACAACACAAGAAAGTATTTCTCACTTTCTTATTGGTTGCCAGTGGAAAAAAGATTGTGACAATCAAAACATAAATTATTGCAGTTGCATTATTGATATGAAATTCTGTCATCTGATTTAAAGAAACACTAAAAATCTCTCACACCTGTGGTCTGCAACAAATCATGATTGATGCACAAAGGTTGACAGAACATCGTATGGCATGTAAACATCAAAATAGTTACACTACACTCTAGCACTACTACTATAATTACTTACTGCTATTACAGTATACCAGTCAGGGTGCTCCTGGTCCAATCAACTTTGAGATATTCTTACTGCGGTGGCCTTCAGAGCGCAATGCAGTGCAACTTAAAGGTCCAGTGTGAACAATTTACGAGGATTCATTGATAGAATAAGTGTTTTCATGAGGGTAAATCACCTGAAAAGCAATAATCATTGTATTTTCATTACCTGAGAATGGGCTGTTACTATCAACCCTCTTCCTCTGAGGCCGCCATGTTGCAAAGCCATGTTTCTACTGTGGCTCAGAACAGGCTAGAGAAAGCATACAGTAACCGTAGCACAAATGACTGAAACAGTGGAAATTGTTTCAAGACACTAAAAAGTGATGAATAGCTTATTTTTCAATAGCATATGGCAGAGGTTAGCCTTCAGGGCTCTCTGCCAGAAAGGACAGGAATCTTGCTTTTTATCCCAAACAATTATTTTGTTCCTTAATCAAAAAGGGCTTTCTGGTAGAAATTCTTGAAGGCTAACTTCTCCCAGCAGCTTTCCAACACTACTTACAGATAATGACTTCAATAATTTCATGTTATATACAGTACATATATGTATAAGTTCTCTTAATTTGTGTGGGTTTTTCTATTGGCACCAGTTTTCTTTAGTTGCACTAGTCTCCCATCACCACAAGCTGTTGTCATTACATGATCAAAGTCACTCTGTCTTTCACAATTCCATTCCAACACATAGTCCCCTCATTATAAAAATGGCAAACAATGTGACATTACACATATTTGTGTACTCCTTGGGAAAGTGTAGATTGGTGTGACTTACCAAACAGAGCTATTGAAAAAAAAGTTGTTGTTTTTTTTCTTTTATCCATCTCTACAACATAACTGGCTGACTAGGTCTTCTATCTAATTGAAAGTCACAGGCATCTCTTCCCTCAATCCGCTTCTCTATGCTCCAACAATGGTAAAATAGCTTTTGAAATATTTTTTCCCTTCAAGACCAGAGCAAGCTATTACACAGACACATTGCACTATCATCTTTAGATTCAAGTGCTACATTAAATACACGTTATTTGTACAGTATGATATTGGAGTTGTGCACATGAGCGTTTCCTCAGGTCAGCCAACAAAGGTCAGAGGTCAGCAGGCACTGGCTGCTGATTTCTTGGCACTCACTGTTCACAAAAAAACAACAAAGTATTTCATTATATGTAAACCTCAGTCATAGATTATAAAACAACTGTTTGGTTGTTTATGTTGCTTTATTTTGGTGTTACAGAGTTAACTTTAGAAATCTACTACAGGCAGTAGGACAAACAGTACCTGTGTGCAGTCAGTGAAAAAACAGAGATGAGGTAAAAAGGCTACAGTGTTACAAGTCACAACACTGTTTCAAAAAATGTATTTCTGCAAATATATACTTTTACTTACTAATATGTACATAGCACAAAATAAATAATTATAAAAAAGCATCCAATTTTAGAAATCCATAAAAACGCAAAAACTAGTTTGTACAAAACTTTGGATTTAAAGACTTAACAAAAAAAATTAGAACATAAGCAAATTGTCCACACAAGCAATCGATCACATATAAAGTGTACAGTAAATAATGCAAGATAACAGATGTTGTACTGACAATGGTTGCTGTGTAGTTTATTAAAAATGACTTAAAATGTGAATCTGGTTATGGCTGCTTGTGAATATTTTCAGTCAGGATGAAAAGTAATCATATGTGGGCAATTTTGATTAAAATCTGAGAACTATATATGCCTGAGACATCGCATTACATTGACTGTAAACAATAAATCATCAGTGACTATACACATCTCTCAAGGCTATCACATGTTTTTATAAACATTATGTCACTTGTTTAGACGTCTTGTCTCAGCTTTCAGTAGTTTTTCACTTTTCCAAATAAATAAATACTGTGTTGTATTTCTTCTCAAATTATTTAAGGGAGAGCAACATGATTCATCATTTTTGCCCTGAAGTTTTAGCATAACTACAAAACCATAGGCAACTAAAATAACATAAACTCTATTTTGGTCTATTTGGTTAAAATGAGAATTACTGTATGCAAGAATTAGTCAAAACTTCACATTTTTTTTCCAAACTATATATAATAGATTTCTTTCACAGAAAGAAGAATACATGCAAGAATATACATATTACACAGACAAAGACAAACTGTATGTAAGGACCTAAACACACACACACAACTCTCAACAAACAAGTATTATCTTTACTTAGCAGCATTAAAATAAGGGAAGTATTGATAGTTTCAGTGATGCTGCTTGTTGTTTAGTTTGGGGAACAAGAAGCCACAGCTGAGAGTCATCACATGCACAGGTTTTGGTCATCATTTTATGACTTGAACTGCAAATCATACTGCATTATACAGAGCTTATATTATACAGCTTAGTTTGCGGTTTGTTTGCCATTTGTGTTGTATTTGACCAGGGAGTACAGAATTTACCTCTGTTTCATCAAATATTAAAATAAAAGAACATAATCATGTGTATGAATGAAACAAAAATATAGTGGGAATATCCCTTTTATAAATAACCCACACCCAGTCACATGAGACATTGCTAATACTGATAAAAAAACAAGGAGAACACGCTTCATATTTCTCAATGGGACACAAGTGCTGACCTTTCAGATTCGTTTACAGCTCTCTGACCACCGCAGACTTACAGGGGGTTTTCTTTTCTCATCTTTGGTCATAATTCTCGATGTTGTTCAAAGCATTTTTATTTTTAAAGGGATAGTTTGGACTTTTTGAAGTGGGGTTGTATAAGGTTCTTATTGATAATCAGTTTATTACCTATGGTAGCTGGCAGCTGTCCTGTCCCCCATTTGGAGAAACAGCAGGAGTACCAGTGTAGGAAGCTAAGCAATGCACTGCTGTGGACAGGGTCAGCAGCAAAAAAATATTTTGGCCACCTAAAAAACTAACTAACAACCTACCTACAAAAAAACAATATCAGTTTTAGTGCATGCTACCTTACCGTCAGACAGTCTTTTCCAACAGAAAACTGCTCTAAAGGCCAAATATTGCTCTCTCCACATCAACCAAACTCCATTGGCAAATTCAGTCATTTTAACTTGCAGAGCATGGGTGTTGCTGTTCTACGCAGCTTCAGTCAGCATTTGTTTGTATTATTGTCTAACTATGGTGAGCCCAGACTATCCTTTTAAAACACTCAAGTCACATGATAACACAAACAAGCTCACAAATCAAGAACAGCAATACCTATGTTCTGCTATGTAAAATTACTGATTTCAGCTATGGAGTTTGGTTGGTTTGGAGAGAGAGATATTTGGCTTATATACCTGCAGTTGCAGTTTCACATTGGAAAGTGGCTGTCTGACAGCAAGGTAAAGTGGCAAATGTATTCTAAATATAGCACTGACTATGGCTAAGTACATAATAGAACCCAAACTAAAAAAGCATCAAGTCTATCCCTTTGAGAAAAAGCTTCCAGTGTTTTCAGGTGTTTCGGGAAATGTGCAGACTATATTTTTGTTTTGCTGTTGCTCAGTTGATGTGGCTCATGTCTAATCTCAAAATAAAATTAGTCATTTAAAGCAGATATTAACTCGTTAGCTTAAGAATTTGAGAATATGTAAACACATTGCAGCATAATAACTACATTCACTCAGGTGCAAGTGCATTCTTACCCAAACATCAGTAACATATTAACACTATAAAAAAAACTCATTCACACAATGATAATGTTAGTTTTCAGATATACACATACATACTTTATAATGTTGAGGAGGAGAATGCATGCTGTTGAGTGTCTGGTAAATTGCTCAGAAATCAGTGGCAAAAACAAATGATGATTTGAAGAAAATGCAACATTTTCAGTTTGCCCCTCAGACTTGAAAGCATTGGCAGTGCTGTACTATTCTTAACATATGTAACTACTGGGAACACAGAAAAAAAAATCACCAATATGGTGTTTGTCAATTTGCCGACAGTTCTCCTTTCCTACGTCAGTACATGAAAACTCTTTCGTCATCGCTAGAGATATCAACATTGTTGTCATCATCTCCATCATCACAGTTCATATGGATGCTGCTTTGTGATGTCAACATCTACTCAACCATTGCAGTTGATTGAGGCAGAGACTGGCTCTTTCTAGCATCACAGCACAAAACACAATGCTGTTATGTCTGCCACTGGAGTCCATGGACAGGTCAGACCTCATATCTTGTAGATAAGTTGCTGTATTTGTTCTTCTGCCTACTGAAGTCTTTAAATTTTGGTGAGAAAAGATGAGAACCAGACGTCCTTATTTGCAGGTGTGCACGTCATAGACTCTCACACACTCCTGACAGCTGACGTAGCAGCACCAGTGGAAAATACAGTGGCACTTCTCCTTTCTCTTCTCAGTCCTGGTGTTGTGACCCCTGCCGCAGCAGAGGAGGTCGCACCCGTCTATGCCATGGGACGTCAGATTGCAGATGCGATCGCGAGTGCCAAAGGAGCCTGTCTCAGGATTGGGGTCACAGAAATTGGGTGAGCTTTCGTAATAGACCAGGTCTTGCTCTGTCGGGGGTTTGAAGTAGTTGAACTTGGGTCTCAGGGTCTCCACCCATCCACGGGACTCCTTGTGTTTCTCCACCACCATCTCTGATGCGCTGTCATACTTGTCCTTCATGTAGTCACCAATAACTCGGAAGTCAGGCTGAGACCACCAGCACGTCTTGACCTCACAGCTGCCCGAGAGCCCATGGCACTTACACTTCAGGAACATGTTGTCATTGAGTGACTAAGGATAAAAACAAAATCAAAGTGTTAATCAACTATCTTCAAGTAGAAAAAGTGCTGCAACTCAACAGCTTGTTTTCATTCTGAAGTCTGTAAATACCAATATTTTGTCACACCCCTTGTCAACTCATACAGATGCACAAAGCCCCTGTTAGTGGCTGTATGTGCCACATCCCACTTTCAGGTACTTCAATGTAAACCCATCCACAGCAATATATGAGATGTGCCAGGATTTTGACATAATATAAAGTGTGACAATGTCAGCATTGGACAAAGTGGAGTGGATGAATGGGTCAAACAAAAACAGGACTTCCAACCAGGAGACCAGGGTTGGTGTCAAATAAGAGACCAAAATGTTACTAAAAGTTTTACGGTACATTATGATGTATGTGTCATGTGACTATTTTCGTGTGACTTCTGTCTTGCAACTTGCTTCACTGCTTGCTTCATTACATACGTCATGTGACGTATGTAATGTGACGTATGTAATGTAACATACTTAAACCCAAAGCATGATCGTTTCCTAAACCTACCCAAGTAGTTTTGTGGGGCTTTTTGATTGGTATTACCACTTTTAACACCACTGAGCTCTACCAAGTTGGGCCCAAGATGGACCCTCTCTGAAGAGGGACCAAAGCAAGTGGGGCCCGCCTCCAAGCAGGCTGAAGAGATGTCGTGCCAACAGTGGCCAACCAATCACAACCCGGCTTTTTCCCCTCAAACAAATCTGTTTTGCAAGACACTACTCATGTGAGTGCAGGACAGCAGGGAGAAAGACTTTTTTTCAAAGTCTCTGTGTGTTTAGCTTACAGGACATTTGTAGCTCCTAACTGAATCTCTGTGGTTTGAAGCTTAGTTTCTCTCTCGTGTCACCTGTAATTTCAGGTATGTGCTTTATGTTACTGTTTCATGTTCACTTTCAGCTGGATAGAAGTCGTGTTAAGCTACTACTGATAAAAACTCAACATTTCCTGATTTTGCTGCTTTGTAATAAAACCTTTTCAATAACTAGGGAGTGAAGTGTTTATTTGGTGTTTTACAGCCGCTTGACTCGAGCTAAGCTCGTCTTCACCTAAAAGACAAGCCATCAAGTGGATGGCATTGCTGTAATGGAAATGAAAATCTTTGCCAGGCTGGGCTGATGTGCATAGTGCCTAAACCTACCAAAACTTCAAAGTTTCACACTGTTAACCATGTGTTAAAAAGACTTTCTGGCAGCATCTCATACAGCTGCTTAAGTGTACATTGTGCATCAGTATGAGACGTCAAGTGGCGTGACAAACCAGCGTTGGCAGTCCACAGGCTGGGAGGAGAACTTGTTGAATACAATCAGCAAAACAAGCTTTTAGCTTTTAGAAAACCCACCATTCTTCCTGCCTCATTGTTGTGGCGGTTCATGGCTGACCGTGCATCTGGGCGATTCTCCCTCGCATCGGCAAACTCCCGGGACACCATGGTCCCGAACTCGACATCCTCACTGCAGCCACCCCACTTCCATCCCTCACCAGGGGGGCCCTTGTGGCGTGTGTCACATCCACAGATGGTGGCTGAGCCCTCAGCGCAGGCACGGGTCACTGCAAATGCCACTCCCGCAGATGCAATAGCATGAACGAATGCTGACTCTCGAGTGGCTGGAAAGAGAAATTCAGATATTTGTGAGACTCAAAGTACTGGAACAAATACCTGGAGGCAAAATTTTGCAGAAAAACACCTCTGCAAAATAAAAAAAATTATGGATTGTCACATGAGTAATGAGTTTCTCATGCAAATGATTAATTTCAGGATTTAATTTATAAAAAAAAAGTTAAAGTATAATTGCTAGAGAATGTAGGTCACCACCTGTTAAGATGGATATCTCTGTGTTCGGTCTTGTATGATTGCATAAGCAAATATTTTTCAACCCAAGCCATGAAGACAGCCTCAAACAAACTATAGCCTACATACTGCATAGTCCATTACTATTGTTACTACATGTGTTAAGGTATCTAGCAAGGTGTACCAGTGTGTGGGTTCATTTAGCCCAGACATCAATCGTCCTGTCTCTGAATAAGGCCAGCAAATTTTCTATGCCTCTGTCTGACATAGCTAACTGATGACTCAGAGGGATCAGGATCTTCCAGAGAGATGAGAGGAAGAGACGGGCCTGACAGGCCTATAATTAAGAGACTCAATTAAGCTTTTGAAAGGTTAGGAAACTGCCTCACGCTGCGGGGACAAATCATACACACAACATGAAGATGGGACTCTAGTGTCCACATCGTAAACAACACTTCAACTTCGTAGAAGGGGAGACTTCTTGCCTTAGCATTCCCTGTATTGAATATATGTACTTGTATGGTCTTGCACAATCACAAGAAAAGAAAGAGAGAAGAGAGAACAATACAAACAAAGAGGAAACACCAGGTGTAACACGAACAGACAGAGAGTAAAGAAATGGACAGAGAGAGTTAAAGATCATTGGTGAAATTTGGGATTGTGTATGTGTATGTGTGTGAGATAAAGAGGCAGCACATGCTTCTGTCTAAAGAACAAGAAAGAAAGAAAGAAAGAAAAGAAAGAAGGGAGGAGTGTAAAGCTGAAGGGAGTAGGAGCTCCTCCCTTACAGCAGGTTCCAACCAGTTTGAGGACTAAAGGGCATTAGAAACAATGATGCAAGAGAAAAGGTCTACTGGCATCCTCCGCCACCCACTGCATACTACCATTGTATACGCACAGGGTTACTCATGTTCAGAATACATCTGAACCATGGCTCTCCTTCTGTGAGTCATGCCAACTGCATCCATCACAGGTCATTTCACAGGATATTGTATGATTTTCGTTGCGGTCAAGCTCATGTTTTTAATTTTGGAGCTATAAGTGAGTTGAAGTGTATATTTCAGATGTTCGTCTTACACCAATCTAAAATGATAAGGTATTTATAGCATGGATTCTATTGAAGGTGTGTTAAAGGACTCTATCGCTAAATTCTGTATTAGATAAGACTTTTCCATTTGAACAAATATTTCGCTACCAGTTTATATTCTTGTCTGCTATACAAGATTATATAATCTGCATAGAAATAGAGTTGAATTTAATGCAACAGAGTACTGAACTATGAAAAGTGTGAAGAAATGTGGGCCTAAAACAGATCCCTGGGAAACTCCTTCACAAACGTAACTTTATGGATGACTGGCACTGATTCTGCAAAGCACAAGGTGTGTTAAAGGACTCTGTAACTAAATTTTGTATTGGATAAAGTTTTTTCCGTGCACATGATAATTTGAATCATATGAACCAAGCTTTGGCTGTGAGTTTAGTTAAAGTCTTCTCTGCTATAGAAGACTATGTGATCGATATAGAAATAGAATTTAATTTTGTGTATCACAGTAAGCTGATCATTATTTATGAAAAGTGTAAAGATATGTGGGCCTACAACAGAATCCTGAGGAACTCCTTTAGAAATGTAACCTCATGAATGACTGGCACTGATGCTGTACAATAAAACTTGTGTTAAAGGACTCTGTAACTAAATGTTGTATTGTATACACGCCCCTCTCTGCATACACAACTAACCTAAGCCATTTGAACCAAGATTTGGCTGTCAGTTTAGTTAGTCTTCTCTGCTATACAATATTGTATCATCAGCTTAGAAATGGAATTTAATTTAGTGTGTCACAGACTGTTGATCTTGATTTATGAAAAGTGTGAAGAAATGTGGACCTAAAACGGAACCCTGGGGTACTCCTTTAGAAATGTAACCTTATGGATCACTGGCACTGATGCTGCACAGCATAAGGGGGAGGAGGAGTTCAAATGGGAGAGGAAAAGAGGATTATCTTGGGATAAAATGAGCAAAGGAGAAGGATTGGGGCAAATTAAATATGTCCTGGTGTCTCTGTGTGTGAGCAGACTGACTAACCTAGAAAAAAAAAAAAACATTAAGTAGGTCTCTAAAGTTGCAGACTTCTTGTAACAGCCACATGCTCTTTCATAGCGCACTGGGATTTCCAAAAAATACAGAGAATATTAACTGCACACAGCAAAGTTACATACATTACATGATCATTATACCTAATAAAAAGAAAAGCACAAATTGTTGATACATACATATAACAAGTTAACCACATTCAAGCATATAAATATCTGCCCAGCAGTGATGCTACTGTCCACAAAGCTCTTTAACACTTATTGGCTTGGCAGAAACCTTCACCTTTAAGCTATAAACCAATACTTTTTAGTTGATGAAATCTTGTTGTTTATATTCAAATCTCTTAAATATATTTAGCATATGCAAACAGAAAACAGGTGATTTATTAGGAGAGTATTACTTTCTATGTACACCTGATGTGAATTCTAAGGCTTATTCTTAACTTGGTATGTGTTTGAGACACTTACACTTTGTTTAATAAGCCAACAAAAGCTGTACTATAAAATGTTGACATTTTGAAATATTTTTCAGAACTTTCTGGTGTAATTAAACAATTATTGTCTTTTAGAAGAAGAAAAAAATTAACATTTTTGTTAGACTACTACTTAGGTGTCATGTCTGGCATTTCATTGAACATTATGGGGCTATATATACCTGTAATAGCATTTACTTCACCTGGAAATACCAGCTCTTACATTACTTGCTCAGCTTTTCTTCTTCTCGTTTTACTACCAATTTATGGTATTTCAGGACATTTACTACGACAATGCTCCTCCACCAAACTTTGCCAGACCCTGGCAGGCCAAGTGGTCCCTACAACCTGCTGGGGGGTTGAATCCCCTATTGTGCTGCCACTGTCACGCTGTGTTAGTCCCACAATGGCCCCAGATATTTTATATGAAATTTGCCCTGGCCAGTGATTAGTGGGGACCAAGTTAAGTCATAGCAACAGAGAACTATGCATTGGCTGGACCCACTTGTCGGCAGACGGGGAAATCCCTATTCAAATGGTTTAATAAAACAATCTAAAGGGCGTGTGAATGGGGAAAAGCACTTTTTCTCCTGCTTAATCTCATGGTTGCGAAGATATTGTGCTCTTAGCAGTGCCCAGCAGGGAGTGGGGCTAAGGTCCCCCCATCAACTCCATTTACCACACCCATTCTTTCTTTCTTGCCCAGAGTTAATGATATACTGGTGCGCTAGCTTCCCTCCCCCGGCATGGAGAGACATACGTCTCATGAAAAGCAGAGACTTCTTAGCTCATCCTAAATAGTTACACTTTCTCATCCTCAGGTCATAGGTCGTAGCCCACATCCCCTGACCTTTTCCCAGTTAGTTAAGATGGGACTTCATGATTTAAGTTAATTTATTAGGTGGATTTCCTGGTATGCAGAGCTGGGGCAAGGAAGGGGCACCTACAAGGAATAGGGGTTAGATAAGTCAGAGCTACAACAGTATGAAACTTTGTAGTCCCTTCATGCTTTACATATTACGTAATAGGAATTTCCTATGAGCCTCATTTGAATTTAATGGTTTCAAGTAGAATAGTGACGGTGCATGTCTATACCTGTGTGGGTGGCAACACCAACGAAGCTGTGGCTGTCCACTCTTTGTAGCCAAGTTGCCCTCACTAATTCTGTCATATGACTCATAAACCTGGAGCCTGACTATACCCAGATAGTAGGTAGGTGTTCTGTAAATACCAAGAATGCCGAAACAGCTCTGGGATCGGCTCTGCGGACTGAGAACACCTGCACAGCTTTCTATTACCTTTCATCACAGGCAGATTCCAGTGGTGCATGTTTTGACACTTTAGTTAATGTAAATTAATGAGTGCTGACGCAGACGTAGCCTCGAGGTAGGGCTTGTGATTTGGGGTGTGGAGTGAGAGAGAAACAGAGAGAGAAGATTAGGCCATGAGTAAGGGAGAGAGAACATGCACATAGGAGAATCATGTGTCCATTTTAAAGTCAGGAGTAACATAAGTCTTTTATGTTTTGTTTTTGAATGTTGGAGTGTGTTCAAGCCAAAGTATGATCACATTTGGCATGAGAACATTTATGCATATGTATTTGACAGGACATTGTGTAAGTGATTAAAGCATTTTAGTCCAGTCAATCTGACTCAAAAGGGGCTCAACCCAGTAGAAATTGCAATCTTTCATAGTTTTAATTGGTGCTAATACCTTCCTGCATCATATATTACAAGTATAACTTCATTGATTTAGTGGAACATACTTTTTTCAAGGTAAAAAGCAAAGTTTCAATGTTTTAGAGTGGCATGGTATGGGTAAAATGGTATTAATATTGCAGAGTCTATGCAATGATATGGGGCTGACATCACGTTAATGAAGCGAATACCTATTATGGTATTTTCTGTTAAATATTGTATGTATATATAATTTTTAAAAATTCCTCTATAACCACTCGCCACAGAGTGTTGCAGTGCCCATTTATCTACTTACAAAATAGAAAAAACTATGCTCCTCAGAATGTCTTTAATTTTTCTTTAGTAGTATTATATTATCCTTTCTGTGCACCATTACTTTGTCTACTATTGGCCCCAGTCTGGCCCCCGCAGTAAAGTTGGCATAGAACTGTATGTGATGCCTTTTTGGGTCAATCCTTCCAATTATCCAATCAAATGGATAAAAGAGTATATTAATGTCTTATGTTTGTATATGAGGTACTACTACCACAACACCCAATGTTTTGCACTTACAGTTTGTGTAACACTACTCTTAAGGGTGTAACTGCATCTAAACTGGGCATAAATGGGATTAGAAAAATCTTATGTCCTGAGGGATCACATTAAACCTGGAGAGCAAGCAGAGAAATGTTTTTCCATTCATTCTCCTGTGCTTTTACCTGTAGTCTCAACTCAATTCACAAACTGCACAAACTGCCTCTTCTCCTTAATGGTCCATGTCTTTCATTCTTCTAGTACTCTGCCTGATCCGCCTCTGTAAAACAAACTTCTAATGTCCTAGGTGAAGGTGAAGAGGAGACATGGGCAGTGATGGGCTAACTGATAGGAACTAAGCCTCTGAAGCCTCTAAAGGCGCTTACTCTTCCTTTCAGCTTTAGTCCCCAAAAAAGGCAGGAGGAAACCGACACACAACAGTCTGAATTGCAGACAAACAGACACCAGTGAGGACAATGGCCCTGTTGCACAGACAAACACCAGCATCAATCAAATCCAATGAAATGGAAGCCCTCTCCTACTAAGCCCTATCAAAGGCCTGTGAGCCCCTGAGTCACTCTCCTTGGCCTCTGACAAAGGCACTTAATCCAGCCACTTTGACCTCTCACATTATTAAGGCCCTCAGTGACCTTAATCCAATCAAAATGATTCACTAAAGCCCAGTAGCTGGCTCTTCTTTCCACTCAGTACCCCTGCAATTTAGGCCTGGGAGGGGAGGCATTGGGAGTAGATGTGGTGGCATTTTGCACCACAATAGGGTTTGGATTGAGAACCCCTATCGTTAGCCACCTACTTGAGCTCAAGCCTCTTCTATCAACTGGCTTGGGAGTTTATTAAAAGCAATTGCCCTGACCAACCTCCAACCCCCCGTGTTTGCATCAATCTTCTGTAAACTAGGTGACAGGTTTAGATGCATCCCCGACCCCATCCCCTGTTTTTTGCACTCATTTTTGAAGCCTGTAACTCATTTTAGAGTTAACAAAAATGAAAAACACATAGAAAAGGGTGTCTTGGAAAACTAGAAGCATCTGCTCCGGTCCTGCCTTGCATATCCTGTGTCCTTTTGGAGCGTTAGCTGTGCATGTTCCCTGAAATTATATTATATTATTATGATTATATTGCATGAAAATGGAAACAAAAGGAAACAGCTCTGTCTGAAGGTAACAAAATCAACCTATGAACACTTAAAAAGCTCAGCTCAATTTACAAGTTATTTGTTGTTTGTTTCATCTGTACAAAAAACGAAGTGTAAAAACAACAGATGGCAAGCTAACCAACTGCTGGCTGAAGCTTAGAAGATCTGAGATTTGCTAAGCTTAAGTAAAACTACCGCTTTTAAGATGCACTATATTCAAGTACTCAGATTATTTCCACCTTAAACAAAGTACACTCCTTGCCTCAAAGATCTTGCATCTGCCAAGAAATACACAAGTATTCACTGCCACAGACTACAGAGCAGCTTCTTCCCTCAGGCCACATGACTCCTTAATTGATCCTCAGTACTTTTATTTGCATGACTTATTATCTATTAAATCAACCACCAAGTCTATATAATTTTTGTACATATAACATGTTTGTTAGTAGAAAAAAGGGGAGTAGAACTTCGTTATACAACCCAGTGATAAATAAATCTACCTTCTACCTTGTATGTTCTCTCCTGGGTTTGTGGGTTTTTGTGTTCTTCAAATTGTGTCTGGTACAGTGGGGATTTCTCCAGTCTGAGCCCATGATTAGGAATTGACATATGTCTGAAAGTCATAATGCACCATCACAGAATCTCATGGGGAAAATGTATTTTGGAAAACTCCGTAACTCAAATTACAATTGTGTGCAGGGTTCTTGTATGGCAGAACAATCTCAGGGAATTCCCTCCTAAAGAAAACCAACAAGACAGGACTCACTCGTCTCAATTGTGTACATTATTTCATACATACAGGCTGCTCAGAGCTTGTTCAGTCTAAAAGTCTATTTAAACAAGGCTTTGAATGGGCATAATGGATGATGCACACAGGGAGTGCAGCTTTTCTAATGCAAATATAAGACAGAGAGAATATAGAATTGTTAATGGAAGAGTTAATCAGCATATAGATAAAATAAGTCACTTTCATTTTATGGAATTATTTTCAAGTCTAGCCTTCTTGCAGGTCGTTTGAAGAACTAAGACCTTCTAAGAACTTAGGCTACAGAGTACATAGAAACTTAGAAACATAATTTGGGGTCATTCAGGTCAGACAGCATCACAGTCACTAAAAGCATTACATTTTCCCTGCAAAGACAACCTTTACATAAAGCCAGGTCTTACATGATGAAACTAGGCCTATAGATAATTTTTTTCTGTATAATATATGTTTTGCTGTCATGTCTGTCATATTTTTCCCGGTAATGTAGATTTTTGATCACCCCTCACATGTTGTGACAAGATAAATAGAAGATTAACAATGTTAAAATCACATTATAATGTGAAATGTTTTATGCTAGAACAATAAGGTATCATGTTATATCACGAAACTTTCCACATTATAACAAAATAAATACTATATTGTTACAACTAGTAAAGTGCCTTGTTATAACTTTAGTTTGTGTATCGTAATAATGTGAAAATATTTTGTTCAAACATGAAAATATCTCATCATAACATGAAAACATCTTGTTATAACAAAAAACTCTGCATGTTATAACATGATACTGATTCATTTTTCTTTTTCTCATGTTGCAGCAGTATGCTGTAGTGTATTTGACCTGTCTGGTTTGGAAAAGGTGAATTTGGTTGATAACTTTAACCTGCCAATCAAAAATGATGCAGGTAAACAGAGATTAAAAATTAAAACACATGGAATCTTATGGTGGAGTTGTGAAGCATGACATTGCTGACCTGTGCTTGAGTTATACTTAAAGGTTCTTCGCATGAAAGAATACATGTTCTGCAAAGGCAAGACATATGCACTATGATGGCATTAATTGAATGCTTCTGCTTTGCACCGTTACCTTTATCTAATACTGGCCCAAAAATGGCCAGGTTGTCGTTGACTGTGGTGCAGTTCCAGCGTCGGCCTCTGAACTGGTGCTGGCACTCCTGGATGCCAATCTTCACCCCCTCGGCCACACTGGGCATGATTTCCACATAGTTCCGGCAGAAACGCAGCTGCTTGGGCACCAGACCTGGGATGCTGCCACAGAGGATAGGTTGAGTGCCCAGTGATGAGTACTGGTGGCCCACTGCTAGTGACCTGCAAGGTGGGGAGAAGTCAAAATTGTTAGTGTTACATCTTATCTGCCTGCCCGTGCCTTTATTTACTGATTTAACACCACTCAAGCGGGAGACTAATTTCCCTCTCCAGGTGCAGCATAATTTTACGTCTGAGTTTGTTTGATTGTCTGTGTTTGTTTGCTGTATCAGATGCTACCATTAGGCGGCCATCCTTTATCCCTTCAACTACCCTCTCTGCAGACACCTGGCCTTTGTGTGTATTGAAATTGCAGCCCTGCTACCACAGAATCAGGCAGTGTTTCTGTCTAAGATGAAAGTCCACGATGCACGTAGAGGTCTTCATAGACCTTAAGCTGACAACTTGGAAAACTACACCTTGTTATTAACTGTCCGCACACTTAACAGGCCTTCAGCTTAGGGTAATAAGAGTGCAAACCCTACATTGAAACTTCAGAGAGTGTATTAAGTGTGACACAGAACCCAACCCCCTCTTTTCCTTTGAGGAAGGTATTCTGGGATACAACAAGTGCAAACTTGGTTCACTGATTACATCTCTCTGTCTCGCTGCCTTTATTGCTTTCTCTCTGTCTTTCTGTCTTTATTTTCTGTGTCCTCTCAATTAGGACTTTAAGTAACTAGTAATCATAGAAATGGGATATCCATTGTATCATTGTGTGGTATGTAATTTAGCCAATTTTAAGTAACATTTTGCTGCACCGTGCTTGTACATGACCATTTGTCAGTCTGTAGCCATTTCCACATCACAGAAAGCCTTACTGGCTAATACTATATAAAGATGTGTTTTCACCCAAAATACCTAAAACCTTTAATCCAGGAGATAATTTTCAAGGAACTGAAAGGTTTCTTCAGCTACATTTTCTAAAGAGCTGCGCATATTAAGCAAATTAGTCTGCTTATGAAGCATCAACTGCTGTTTATACACATCATTTTTGTGCGACTATGCAATAATGACAATTTAAAAAAACAAAAAACAAAACTGCTGCCAAAAAGAAGTCTGTTTTTTGTTCACTGTGCTTCAACACATCAATATGAAGTCCAGGCCTTGTTGAACATTTATGCTGGGGATGAAATCCTGCAGGAATTAGAGATGGCTGTATAATCGTGTTCTAAAATGACATGTAAAAACAGCTATTGCCATTTAATATGCCAGACTAATTTGCCTAATTTGCCTCTTTAGACAGCGATGGAAACCCAGACAACAATGGGAAGAAGGAACTGTTTAGTTCCTTGGAAAGTAGTTTCTGTGACTAAAAGTTCCAGGTACTCATGTTGATATGTTGATGCACAATGAACGAAAAAAAAAAAAGTCACACCCCCAAAGGGGAAAGTTCCAGGGGTGGTAATGCAGCCACCCAGAACATTTAGTCCCAGGAGCTAAAAAGGCTCCTTCGGTTGTGTTTCCACAGTGGTCCAAAAACCTGTGATTATTAAGCAAAATATATGCAAATGAATCCACTTTTGAAAAAGTGAAGTGGCTGTTTTTATACCATAATCACTACCATCATTTTTGCATGCCACACAGTCGTAACAGACCATATAACAATGATTGTGAGCAGTCCATCTGTCATATGCATTCTTCTGTAACTCCATGTTGATGTGTTGTAGCACAGTTAAAAAAGAACAGACTTGTTTGCAGATTTTTAAAAATGGTAGCTGAAATGCAGCTTAAATGCTGCTAGCACTCGAACCAAGCAGAAATGTTTGGTGCTGCAAGTCCCACCCCAAAAAGTTCCTGTCCGGGAAAGTACTATGCCCTGTGCAGGGACTTTCTGGAGGTTAAATAATGTCCCTGGAACTTCATTTAGATTCTGGTCCCGGGGATGAAAACATACTGAGTTTCTCCAAAACAAAGTACCTGTGGTGGAGACATGGCTTAATATAAATGTGGTTAATGGATTTGATTTGCATGTTAAGCTCTGTTTTAAAGGACACATATAAATGTTGTGTGAGCGTTAATATCATTTAGATAAACGAATTCCATTTCTTCCATGACTGCATGACCTGCTGACCTGAGCTGTGCAGTTTTCATTGAAGTGTCACCAAAATCAATATTTTGAGTACTTGATTATTTAATAGCAGAGTTCCTATTATCTTTGGCAGATGCTCTGCAGAGTAGCTACAAAGTAGCTTGTTGGCAATCGAGACAGGTCTTCATTTCACCTCAACTGTCTATTAAAGACTGAACACTGGCAGCAGTAATCTGCTGATCTTCCCCTGAGTGATCTGGGCTTGATAACAGTTACTGTAGCTTTTGCACAAAAGCAGAGCCAGAGCAGGTGTGCAGTCTTTAGCTCACTATCCGTTGACCTGTTCACTGTTGTTCAAGGACTAATCGCTGATCACAACAAGATTATCAGAACTCCTGACACTGGCCTCAGGCTGCTTTCTTTAAAAGCTAAAGAAAAGATCTTCTCAGCCAAATGACCCCTGGCTGATGACGTCTAATGGCAGCAGAACATGTTGACCTTGAATGCCTCAGTTATGCTTTGCAATTTAAAGGCTGATTTCATTTCCAACATTACACTTTAATGTTGTCTGTCAGCTGTCAAGGTGTGTATAAGCCATCAAATGACCTGGTGGGTGAACCGGTGTTATTTTCCCCCAAAGCAAATGTCAGAGTCATGTGTCACGTTGGGGTTTAACGGAATTTCTTGCCTAATTTCTACAGACTAGACTGCTCTAGTTAATCATAAATGAGACATCCAGTAAGCGAGCGATGGCAAGTTGAAAATGACTTCAGAGGAAATCACATTTTGTTTGCAGTTTGTCTGCAACATCTATCAGTAAACAAGGGCACTCCTATTACCAGCTGACCTCTCTTTGGCCCTTGTCAGACCCCTTCTGTACCCTGAAGCACATCATTTCCCAGTAGAAATTTGAGTCCACATCACAAACTGGTGCAGACTTTTGAAGAAAAAATATAGTGTCTCTAAGGTTTTCAATAGATTTTTATCAGCTCCATCACTGAAAAAGATTTGTGCATCAGTGAATCAGCACCAAGTATATCTCAACAGCAGAAATCAGTGCAGAATAAAGGTTGAAATAGCTCTTATCAAGGCAGGAATAATGGCCAAAAACTTTTGATTTGTTTCTCCAGAAACACAGGAATTTCCTCTTGGCCGGTGTCTATAATGGGTCTTAAAGGGATAGTTCAGATTATTTGAAGTGGGGTTGTACTTATTTATAGCCAGTGTATTGCCTATAGTAATTGGTGACAATCACGCCCACAGTGTGGAGAAGCTTTAGGAGCATTGGTGTAGGGAGCTTAGCAATACAGTACTGTGGACAGTATCAGCAGCAAAACATATTTCAGCCCCCCTGAAAAATCATTAACAATTATAATTGTAAGCTATATTTAGAATTTTCTGATGGAAAACTGATGTCATATATCGCTCAACAAAACTTCATTGTCGAAATCAATAATTTTACCTTGCAGAACACGGGAGTTGCTGGTTCAAGTTGCAGGTTTGATCAGTTAATTAGTTTGTGTTATTTGGTGTTTTAAAAGGTTAGTTCGGATTCACTGAAATCACACAATAACTCAAACAAACTAAAAGATCGAGGCGACAGTATACCAGCATCTCTCTTGTTCTTAAAAGTAAAATGACTGATTTTTGCCAATGAAGTCAGGTTGAACAAGATATTTGGGCCAGTTTTCTGTCGCAAAAGACTGTCTGACAGCAAAGTAAAGCAGGTAATATTCTAAATATAGTTTACAATTATAAGTTAAAGCGGTGAAAAATTAAATATAGTATATACTTAACTGCTGACACTGTCCACAGCAGTTCATTGCTTAGCTTCCATGCTGGTACTCCTGTCTGCTTCTTCTCTGGGAGCATATCATCTACTAAGGTAGTACATTGACTATGGATAAGTACCTCATACAACCCCACTTCAAATAATCCAAATGATCCCTTTTATACTCATCAGGACTACACCTGCGAGGGTCTTTCAGCATGCATTTCTGCCAGGTCATTGTTCTGAACCGTGCCACAAAAAACCATCATGAGTCAGTGTGCTTAGGTTGCTCCACTTGTTCGCGTCTCTGTGTCTGTCTCTGTGGGGCTGAGTAATCCATGCCACCTCTTCCTGTGTTAGGAAATGGCCTGAGAGAGGAGGCAGGGCATGTTCCACCAGGGATGATTTATGATTTTTAAAGGAGCTACTGCATAAAGAAAGAACAGTGTTGTTGAATACCAGCTTTAACAAATATTTAAACATCAATTTTAGGTAGCAATTGAGTGCTCTTACTACTTTGAAATCCATTTATCCTCCTCACGTCAGCTACCCTCCAAGGAAGCTGATATTCAGTATAATTGATAAAGAAGCAGAGGATTCTTCAAGGTTTATGTTGTCAAATGAACACTTTGCAACAGTTACAAATAAATACTTAAGCAAAACATATATCACATTCAATTTTTGTCTCCGTACAGACTTTCCCCCTCTCATCTAAGTGTATCCAGCGCAGGTTTAATGCATATTTCAGCAAGCCCAAGCAGGGTACCTTAGAATTACCACTTTACTCGTGGGCCCTGGGGCCTTGGAGCCGACTTTGACATCAAGAGAATATGTTTGGGAAAAGGAATGTGCGGCAAGCTTTCACCTCCAGGTATTTATCTTCTAAGGTGGGGTGGACTAGGGAAGGGGGTGGTGGGGTGGCGGGTGCAGCCAGGCTATGTCATGGCAGGTCGAGAAGAGACAGACATGAACCTGTCTTAGTGCATAGATCCCTATCCCTGGAGACTACTGCGGAGCAGAGTGTGCATGAGTGTGATGCAGCTCTGATGGCCACTTCAAGCGAAGTTCAGCAGGGTCTGTCAGCAGAAGAGGGATAGCTCTGAGATAGCTGACATGCTGTTTGGAAACGGACAGACAATGCAGGCATATTGAGCGCAATCCAAAAGGAACCGCGCTTATTTGACTTGGGATGAGTTGCCATGAAACAAAAAATACATCTTTAGTCTTGCAAGAGAAAAAAAGTCGAGTATTACGTCAAGAATGTTCAACTCAGAGTGACTTCATGTGCTACTTCTGCAGGCAGAGATTGTTTGTATTAGTAGTAGTGATACAGCAAACCTGCTCCCGTTATGTTTACTTGCCTCTCTTTTGCTTCTGTAGTTACACTCTTCAATCAAAGCCCTGACCCACCCGCCAACATCAAACCATCAACACAGAAGTTAGCTGCCTTTTTTGTTATGACAGAATGGAAACCTGCCTTCCATTGTGTCATTCATAACTGGCTCCACAAAAAAAAAAGCTCTTATGGAGACTGAAATTCAAGGCGGCCTTTTTCTTGCCAGTGTGCACGAGTGTGTCAATCAGCAGAGCTAAAATATGGCACTGCACATACTGGCAGTAAAAGTTCAAAACGTGCTCTCGTCAGATGATAAAACACATACTGTTCAGAAAATATATTGAACAACCATTAAGCATCCATTTTGGCTGCATACATAAACTCTTAGAAGGAGACTGAACAGATTTGGGTCAGTTTTTTTGTTCCACCTCTCAGTCCACAGGGCCCACTGTTATATCAGGATTTCCTTCCAGCTGTGCGTGTAATTAGTTTCTCATCAGTATTACCACCAGGGGACCCATTAAGGGAAGTAGATTAGGGTACACCTAATATCTAAGCAACCCCAAATATGGGAGGATTTATTATAAAAACAGACATCATTTGTTCGTTTAATGCTAAAAAGACGTTTGGCATGAACATTGTGAAACCAGAAAAGAGTTACTCCAGAGGATGAGACAGTTCATTTATCAAAAACAAATAAAAAGTTATGATATAGTGTTAATAAATGTCACAGTTTCTTAAATATGAGGGATAATTAGGGTACTGCTGCACTATTAATTTAAAAATTAATGCATCTCCTGCAGTCACTCCCTGCTTCTTGTGCGATTTAAGAGAGAAAGGCAAGAAAAAACATGTTTTGTTAGTGTTGTGAATGTTGCTGCAATCATCAATGTGATTTGACTAGTTTTTGATCTTTGAGGACATTTAGAAACTGAAGAAATGTAAAAGAAATCAGTGGTGGACTGAGATATCCATGATATCCATTCAAGATAGCTGCTACTGTTGTGTATTAAGCATTCAGTTGTGTTTACTTAACAGTAGGGCTGCACAAGTAATCTAAATATTATTTAAATATAGCCAAGTGCAATACAGAAATCAGGGAAGCTACATTTTTTTGATAAAGGGAAAATGTGTGACAAAACAGTATTCTAATGAAGTGCTGTAGTGCTGCAGAGATGCTCTGGCCTGCAAAATCTCCAAATGTATGAAAACATGATTGGTACAGACCAAATGTCACATCATCGTGATTTTAATAGTTTGATAATTCAACAATTGTGCACTGTAAAAATCATTCAGGAATTTAATGAAATCAAATAATATTTTCTCATTAATCTAATGTAAACATAGGCCTACAAGTTTTATTCATCCAGGCTAATTAAACTTAAAAATTTCTAGTATTTATTATCAGAACACTTCAAAACGTATAACCATGAGTTATTTTAACTTAAAGTCTTTTGACCTGAAATGCAGAGTTGAGTGAATGTACTGTTCAGAGTTCAATCATGTCATTAAATATTATGGAAGTAGTTTATGGAAACTTGCAGCTTGTCTCTAATACATTTTGAGATGTCACGGTTGCTTGTTTTCACAATAATGAAAACACTGTGAACCATGATGGAGTTATTGAATTAGTTCTTATGAGCTTGTAAATCATGTTACATGTTATAAATGTTCATCAGTGTGAGTGAAGAGTTGGTTCAACTTTAATATCTTAAGTTTATTGAACATGTTTTCTTGTGTACAACTGAATTAATGGTCCATTTGTTTTGACTGGAAATGTTTATTTGTTTTGAATCATTGCAAAATTACCGTTAACTTGACCAAATAGTTTATTTTTTACAGTGTGATGCAAAAATTAAATGTTCTTATTACCATATCGTGCGACCCTACTGAAAAGTGAAAGTAATGTTCCTAGTTTGGTAAGAAAAATTAAATAATTCTATTTTAAATGTGCTGATTATTCTCATAACATTATCACCAATAATATAATTGCATATAGAACAGACTATGCACACAATTTATTTTACATTATCAATTTGTCCAAAGCATTATGGCTAAATTCTGGGCAGAATTTCATAGCCTTCTTGTTCTGGGCCACTTTGACCCCCCAATACACACTCACAAGAGTGGACGCGCGCACACACGTACGCATAACTCGCACACACACTTGCAGGCACACAAACTTTGCACCTGCTGCACTCTGAATATAAAAATTGCTCTCAGTCAAATTGCATCGTTCATGCTGCAAATGTTGGGTCCCAAAGCATTCAAAGTTATACATGAAACTGGGATAGAAAGCTGATTTTGAGTCCATTACTTTTGGTTTCTACGGGTCGGTTTTCTGCTGCAGGTTTAAAATCAGCAGCGTCATTTACTTACGTTTTCCCCCCCTTCTTTCATTGAATTACACTCGTGTGGTTATCACAACAGCCGTCACTCGTGTCAAACGTCTCAAAATCAAGCTGTAACAACTTCACCATCAGTGCAGCTAAATGTTCCGCTGCTGTCAGAAACGAAATTACAACAATAACCACTCAGGAGCGGATCATCACACACTTCTCAACATTTAGGAAAAATATAACTCCATTCGTCCGGGATATAAAGAGAATAAAACTTACCACCAGATGGGATAACTTGCCATGACATGCGTGAGCCCACAGAGCAGCAGGAAACATCCAAGGTATATCATCCTTAAAGTTTCGCAAAACTTCTCCAGCAGAAAGCCTACATGCGCGCTCAGACGCGCTCTCAGATTTTAACTGAAGAGGAAAAAAAAAAAAATCTGCTCTGATGGATTTTTTTTTTTAATTTCTGTCCTCCACAGAAAAAACACTGTGGGAGAATCTATCTATCTTTCTTTCTGTCGCGACTACTCGTGGCAGAAGTCGGGAGCCAAATATTAAAAGTTAAAAGCTGCTTGCTGCTGTTTTAGGACCCAATCAGCAGGTATTGCCAAAGGGGGAATTCTGATGATATGTTCCCTCTGTTGCCGAGTCAGGAGGCAGTTTGAACTCAGACAGCAGAATGAGCTAATTTTAAGATGTGTTTTAGTGCTCACTGAGAATTGGTCGCATTAGCATGCAGTGTGTGTGATATATAATGTTGTTTAAAGGAGAGAGGGAGGGTCTGAGGGGTTTTAAATAGACATCGGAACCCCTGTGGATTGCGTAGCTATAACAACCTGTCCGGATTTCACTCCCTGGCTTGAAGCTTCTAAAATGCAGAAATAAATATGTGTGAATTGCTTGAGACCATTATTAAGGTCTGCAGTCCTTTATTTGTGCCTGTTTGCCATGAATGTAAAATTAGGAGTTGAGAGGTTTGAGAGGAGTAAAACTAGACCATGTTACAATTAGAGTTTTCCAAAGAAATCCCTAATATTTGGTCATATATTGTATGTATTTTTTATTTAATATGTCAAATAAAAACGAAAATCTTCCGCTTTCTGTCACTACACTGTATGCTCTTTAAGATTATGCTTTTAGGCTGCAAAATGCCAGACACTGATTTTAATGGTCCTGTCACCATAAATTAGACGCATCCCGAGTTGTAGGTAAAAACAATATATTTTGAGCATTAATTAAGAAAATAAAGAAGTTTCCCCCCCCTCAAACGGTAGCCTGTGGCTTACTGCACCGCTATAATTGTGCCGTGTTTGTAGTTAACCCGCATGATAAACTGTCAGACCGCTTATTCCAACGAAAATATTGGATAAAATTGGCCGCACCGTTGAGTTTAAATGGCAGACAGTCTGTTTCCTTTCCTCAGTGTCAAGTGGCTGTTGATAGCTGATGTGTCTCTGCATTTACAGCCACTGATGCTTAACCTGATGATTAAAAAGGAGCTGTTGTGCAACATCAGTGACTAACAGGACTGTACAAGCGGTAACAAGAAGACAAATTCTAAATTTAACGCAAGAAATTAACGAAACTATTTTTTGTCAACATATATTGTAATGTAGGATATGAAATAATAATAAGGATAATAAGGATAATGGTTATTCGATACTGTAAGAATGATATAAAATAAATGTTTCAGCAAGCCTTTAGTGCACTTTTGTGGCTTGAAGAGACTGAAAAATAAAATCTGTTATAGAACGAGGGGAGGGCTTAGGGGGGCAATTGACCAATAGCAGCAAGAACCCTCAGGAAAACTAAAATGTGCACATTAATGAAACTGCAATGACCGTTAAATTTCTCATATTGCTGTTTAACAAAAGTCAGCAGAAGCATTTAGCAGCATACCATGGATTAGATTAATAGTTAATAACAAATAGTTCCCACAATGACGCTCCGATGAACTGTGTATTTGTTTGTAACCACTTTCCACAGCCAGTATTAAAACAGGAGCGAGCTAGATACGAATTTTGATGTCAAATATTTTGTTTTATTGCTGAGATTCAGCTTGTCTGTGAGTATTTGAGTTTAAATTTTCTCAACCTGTTCGAGTTAATTTGGACATCTTGACCTACACGTATAATCTCAAAATAGGCTAAGTGAATAGGCCTATAGACAGCATAGGCCTTTTACACGGTCTACCCTAGAAAAGTGTATCAACTCTGCGGTGTTTGACATGCGGCAACATACCTGCTTCTTCCCAGTGACTCGTCGGTCAGTCATGCAATAACTATTTATTGAGTCAGACCTGTCATTGTTCTCTAATTTCCAGTGTTCATATTACCTCCTACTAAACTTGAATGACTCGCCTGGAGGAGGCAAGACAGGGTACACACGTCCCAAAGCCTCTGCAGGCACCGGAACACAAGATGTTAGCGACATCTAGTGGACAATGTTGCGTACTGCAACTTCGGCAAATACTCTCTTATCTTTGCTTTTCCAGTGGTGGGAGGTGACAAAGTACATTTACTCAAGTACTGTAGGTACAATTTTGAGATAGTAGTACAACTATTTGAGTATTTCCATTCTCTGCTTGCCTATATTTACTTCACCACACTAGTAAAATATGCTTTTTGTTTGACTACATTTACTTGCTAGCTATAGTTAAAAGTTACTTTGCAGATTTTACATAGAAAACCTATGCTCAGTCTATAAAACATGATGCTTTGTTGCAGAGTAAATAATGAGCACTTTAATGCTCATTATTGTTAAGGGTGATAACACGTGTACTTTTACTTAAGATACACATTTACTTGTTAGGGTGAAATGAGTTATTCCACCAAAAGCCCCCATGAATACCCAAAAGAGTCAACAGTCCAGTGATTAAAATGAGTATTATTGAAGTAACAGTAATCTTTTTTTCAAGAGTACATTTTTTTTATTTCAGTGGATCAGAAAAGTACAAATGATGGGGTATGATAAAAATAAATTCTCTCTTTTCCAATTTACCCAAACAAACAACTAAACAGAGAACCATAATGAATAGATGATAAAAAAACAAAAACAAAACATCAAGACAAACAATTAGATGCATCAAGGGTAATCAGGCATGATGAAGAGATAATGGAATATGAAACACTGAGAGGTATGGAGATGTACCTCAAGATCTCAGTCCATGTTAGTCCATAGAGACCACTTCGAAGGGCCTGGGCCCCATCATCTCCAATACAGCCCAGAAAAGAGTCCCAAATATGGAAAAAAAAAAAAAAAGAAAAAAAGAATGGTTTGTTCTTGAGCCAGAAGCTTATAGTTTCTAAAGTGATACGTTTCATAGTAATCTAAATTCAATGTTAAACTCTAATGGTAATCTTAATAGAAGTAGTGGTGTGAATAATTATATAATCAAAATAAATTCAAGAAGTTAGAACTACTGCTGATACAACACTTCTGCTGCTGCTACTACTACTACCACTACTAATTTTCCTATGACTACTAAAAATAATCATAACCATCATAAGTAAGCAAATATTTATCATGTAATGCCGACTAATTCAGACATTGCCACTAAATGACCAAAACATTTGTACATACAGTAAATAACTGGAGAGCTGCACAGAGGAGCCGGAGGGTTTTGGCAGCTGCTGAGGGGGAAATCTGGAAGTCAGAGCAGCTATGAACTGAGCTTTTTTTTTTCCCTCTCCAGTAGCTGTCAGCACTGGCACAGAGGCCAAGTCAGCAAGGGTGTTAAATGCATGAGAAAAATGTGATGCCTGTTCAGCTCACGGCAGCTCAGTGCAGATCATATAGTTCACTTAATAAGTGCTAAAATGTGTTTAAAACATGTTTCATGTCTACATACCATAAAAATGTTAAAAAGTTAGAAAGTTATTTTCTAAAAAGTGGTCACGCAATGAATACCTTTTTCAAACGTAATCTATTCAGCAAATTGTAAACTGGCTCTCGGTCAACATGCTTCCCACACTGTCTCTGCAGTCCATCCATTCAGCAAACAGCAGGACATCATGGCACCTCTGCGTGCCCACGGGTGACCTCACTGTGATGATGATGTCATTTTGCAAAGTGCCGTTAGCCACGAGTCATATCCGACAAGTGAGTCTTGTCATTGCTCTGCATCATAGGCCTCAGTCAGACTCCCCCTGTTTGACACAACACAGCTACGCTAACATCATGCAATACACAAATATTGAACTAATCACATTTTCATGACTTCACTGAGTTTTCCATGAATATTTTCCTGATGTGCCTCAAAGCTGTTAATGCTCATTTGTGCATTCAAGTGTCTTAATAAGACGCAACATACATAGAAAATCAAACCACAGCTTCTGTTCAGACTGATTTATTGCAAACTGATTTGTCGTGTACAAATATACCAACACCACTAGATGTCAGCATTGTAATGAAATTACAATATCTATTGTCACTGCTGAACTTAAAAATAGAAAAAATCTCAATTGTGGTCCATATATTATATTTATATTTTTTACAGTGTTAAAGCAAAGCAAGTCCAGGACCTTTCAAACAAAGAGGCAGTTCAAAAAAACATAAAACAAAAATGAAATAAATGAAAATAAGATAGAATTAAATACAAACACAATCAAGATAAATAAAAAAAAAGACAAATGGATAAAAGATAAAGATAAAAAATAGATAAATATGTAAAATAAAATACAAATACAAAAAGACAGGTAATGCACATCAAATTTAATTTGATTTTTCTATTTATTCTATGGAAAATGTGTTTTTGTTTAATGTTGATCAATTGCAATGGATTAATATTGTAAAATAAATGTTATATTTAGGAGGTTTTGAGTAGCAGGCTTAGTAAATCTCAAGGACACAGACTTGCTCTGTGGTGGATCGTCTAGAAAGGAAGCTGAAGCCATATTACAGGAACTTGCTAACTTGCAGGTCCTATATTAACTGTTTGGTCACCATAGCAACTACGGGGTAGAACCTGATTTACGAAAAACAACCATTACAGATGGACAGGGGTCTCATTCACTAACCGTTCTTAGAAGAAATTTCTTCTTATAACCAACAAAGATTCTGGCATTCTTATTTGGGATTACTTCTTAGGTATGAACAGAATCAAACACTCAAGAGCACAATCAAAGAGCACTTACGAGGACAATAGGATTCATCATTATAGGAGCACAGGTGCCAAAAATTCTGTGGTGTATAAACATTCATAGATTTGACACAGACCTTTCTTAAAAGCAGCTTTAAGAAAAAAAAAAAAACAAGAAGATATTGGTGAATGAGTTCCAATCCTAACTTCACATAGGAAAGCATCCTCACTTTGCAAAATCTTAAATAATTTAGGATAAATGTTAAGCTGTCATAATGTTCACTTTTCCATGTGTAGTAATAGCTTACTAACAGCTAACAAGCTAACAGTAGTGTTAGCTAATGGCAACTAATGGTAGTGTTAGCTACAGTAGAGTTAGCTAACAGTTGTTTACACTAGTGTTTGCTAACAGTAGCTAATGGTAGTGTTAGCTAGCTTGTTTCATCTGGTGGAGACTGTGTCTGCTATCTTAACCCACTCTCTTTTGTTTGAACAGACTCTGTTTAGGCCGACTTAAAGCAAAGATGAAAGAAAAAAAAAAAAAAAATCATCGTGACAACCTAAATTAATATTTTCCAGAATCCAATTGTATCTATTGTTTTGCTCTTTTCTTCCATATATGTTCATCAAAAACAGCCTCAGATGTTCCGTGAGAGAGAGAGAGAAGATGACTAACAGCAGACTAATGTGGCTTGTAAACAACATCTCGCCCTCCTGTGTAATTCTGGTTGAGTTACAACCCTTCCAAGGAAAAGGGAGGAGAGTTGTGCCTCAATAAGTTGTGACACACCCCTCGAGCTCACACCTGGAAACAACTCATCACTTTCCCTTGTTCTTCCCCGTTGGTCTGCAGACATGATGGGAAAGAAAGCAAAGGGTCTGCTCCTGCTTTGACTTTATCTTCAGGATGGGCATAACCGCAGGCGTTGACGTCCCTATCTGGCCTGCTTGCCGCTTGGCAATACAGGGTGTAAAAAGGCTTCTGATAAGACAAATAATGGGCGACAACTTTCAAATCTTAGTGTAAACTGTCTTTGTAGACTTTGAGGTCAGGCTTGTTGCTTTTGAGCTCAGAACACATTGAAACACGTCATTTATTGTATTGTTTGATAGCTGAGCATTAGGACAGATATTCAGTTAAGCTACAGCTACTCAGCAGCTATTCCTCGCCATTGTAAAAACACCAGTTACAGCTGCGATAGAATCTTCTGATAGATGCCGATAGATGAAGTTGCAATAATCTACCTAATGAGGGTGTAACAAAAGCAGCGATTGCAGTTTTCAAGAGCTTTGCAGATAAAGAAAATTGAATTTTAGAAATATAGAAAATAAGATTGGACAAAGGTTGCAATCAAAATTAAGCCTGTTATAAAATGTGACCCTGAAATTTTGGGGGGGGGGCAGTTCAAGTTGTATTTATACATTCTTGAATTTTAATGAAGGAGAAGGAGTGGATGTAATTTCAAAGATTGAAGAAGATAATTGAACTGTTTTTTGAGAAATGAACCTATCATAGATACAAATCATTATTCAGGGTAGAGCAATTCATAAGCATGTTAAAACATATCCGGAGGGGATCATTAAGGGATGAGTCTGGACTTTTGATTACAAGTCCTAAGTTGTTATAGTTTAACTGAAAGTAGTTTGATATAATTCAAATCAAAAGAGAAATAGACCTAAAGGTAATATGTAGATAGAAAATAATAAAGGACCGAGGATGGATCCCTGCAGTACTCCATGGGGGTAATTGATTTTACAGTCCTGTCAAGCCATACTAATGTCCTTTGAAAGAGATAGAAAACACATCCAAAACAGTCACAAGTCACAATTTTGATGACTCTAGACTCGACTTGACAAAATCAAAAAACAACTGAGCTTGGACATATCCACCTGTAACATCACGTGGACTTGAGCCATTTGGCTTGAAAATACTTGATGCATTCTGTCAAGCCCAAACAATAAAAAGTGTGCTGCAAATCAATCCATTTCTTTTCATTTCCTGAATCAACCAACACTACCACTTTTCCTTCTCAGCAAGTCAATACAGGACCCAATCATGTTGCAAGAGACAAGTATGAGGAATAGTGTCACGTTACTAAATTCTAGTTGGAAAAAATGATAACAAAGATAATTGTCTACATGAACAAAAACTATGCAATGGTGAACGAAAAACATATTGTTGAAAATTACAGATGGATACACAACAACTTCCAACTTTGTTTGAAGTCGCAGAAAGAACAGTAATGCAAGGTTCTGCATTACATTAGGTGAGGAGCACATAATGACTTGTTTAGGCCTCAAAACTCAAAGTTTAGGACTTGGGGCTTGACCTGGAACTTGTCAGTCTTGACTTGGGACTTGAGTGCAAACACTTGAGGCTCTCTTGCAACTTGAAAAACAATAACTGGTCTGACCTCTGCTTCCCAAGACCTGACATAAATTAAAATCAAGTGGTCAGTTGTATCAAAAGCAACAGTAAGATCAAAAAGCAATAAAGCCAGATGTCTGGTTTGGTTTTAATCCTCTAATTTGAAGAAGGCGTCACGATAGGCCAATAGATGCACCTAAAACCATTCTGTCTGTCTGCATGTGTAGCCTGTTAAGTCTCATTTTGTCTGTAACTGAAGTCTTAAACAGCCTGTGGTGGGAGCCTTTGGTCACAAGGTTTTCCTCAGAGGGACTCAGATTGTTGTGTTAGCGCTGAGGTCACACATTAAGCCAGAAAACAAGAAGAGACAATGCAGCTTTAATTACAGGAACAGCCCTACGTGTCATATCAGGGTGCAGTGTTTTCTATCAACTGCTAAGAAAGTGAGTGTGAGACTCCATGTCTCCACCTTCTTTCAGTCTCTTCTTCTTCTTCTCTGGTCTTTTCCACACAATATGACACTTTTGTCTGGGTCATCCCAGGTCGCAATCAGCTGAGAGGGAGGCTGCACGGACATGGACTGCAGCTGCTCAGCTGGACTCTGTCTTGTTTCATTAATGCTCAGTAAAGCAGATCATAACCATTCCATCAACTCCACCTGCTGGTCAAGAGCACGACCCATTCACTATATGTCTACCATATCGTCTGTCCTCGTAAGGCAACCTGTACTTTCCTGGCTCAAACCGTTCACATGTCACTACATTTACTGTTGAGACTGAGTTGTGTCATTGTAGAACCTGGATGAATGGCCGTGTTTGTTCAAGGGCAAATACAAAATTGCGATTCTGTAAACACCATTCAACCAGGGTGTTTCACAGGTTGCTGGGGAACCGAAGGGTGGATCGTATCATGCGGCTTTGGCAATAAAAAACCTAGTAGACTGTGGTTTGATATTACTGTCAGATATTAATGTCATTGTTTGCAAGACAGGAAATGTAATTAACGCTTGAGTGAGCAAAGCTGTGGGCCACCAATGGGATGAAACAGCAGAGAGGAGTGCCAGCACGGAAGCTAAATAATGTACTGCTGTGGACAGGGTCAGCAGCAAAACATAGTTTAGCCACTTCAGTGTCCAGTTTGTATATGTTATGGTGATTTATTATCAGACACAGAATATAATAAGTATGTTTTAATTTGTGTATAATCACCTGAAAATAAAAAATCTTGTTAGCCCTTTATATCAACAGAGGGCATGTGCCCTCTTCCATGAAGACCGCCGTATAACACTGCTGTTTTTCTACAGTAGCTTAAACAGGAGAAACCAAACCAAACCAAAGGACAAACTGAACAGTATGGTGGCTGTGGAATGCATGCAATGTGTTTGAAATCTGTAAGCTCACCACAAGATGCCACTAAATTCTACACACTGGTTTAAAAAACATCCACCTAAAAGTATCAGTATCAGTTTAAGTGTACACTACATTTAGAATATTTTCAACATTTTAATTTGCCATCAGACAACCTTTTCCGACAGGAAACCACCACTATACAGGCCAAATATGGCTCTCTCCAAACCAACCAATCTCCACTGGCAAAATCAGTAATTTTACCTTGCAGAATATGAGCACTGCTGGTCTACTGCTTGCTTGATCTGTTTGTTTGTGTGTGTTACTGTGTGACTTTAGTGTTTTAAAAAGTTAGTTTGGATACACCAAAGTCACAGAATAACACAAACTAACTACCCGATTGAAGCAGCGGCAGATCAGCAAATCAGTTTTCTGTGAGGTAAAATCCCTGATTTTGCTTACGGAATCTGGTTGCTTTGGAGACTTGTTTGGCTTATAAAACAACTTTACCCCAACAGAAAAGGCTGGTTGACACAGAGGTAAAGTGGTGAAAATATTCTAAATATAGTGTACACTTAAACAGACATTTTTTAGGTAGCTAAAACGTGTGCAGTACATTGCTTGGCTTCCTACACAGGTGCTCCTGCTACTTTCCAATACTAGAGGCGTGCTGACCGCCATCTACTGTAGTCAATACTCTCACTACTGATAAGTACCTCATACAACCCAAATTCAAATAATTCGAACTAACCCTTTAAGTGTCATGTCATGTTTACTACAACCAACCACTTCACCTTGCATTAAAGGTATTCCTCGCACAGTTACACAGCAGCAGCAGCAGCTTAGATGTGCTTACTTTAACACTTTCAAGAATGGACAAGCTGCCACATGCTCACATACAATTTGGCTCAAGACACTTCACAAGAAAATGTGCATGGACCCTCGGTTACATGCCACAAATGAAGCACTAGGATGGAAGTCCCACTCTTGTCTTTTCTGATAGTAAGGTGCTCCTTCTTCAAACTGCTGCTACTCTTTTGGTCTCTGCACTCAAGGTAAATCCAGGAGATGGTATTATGCAAGAATTCACTTTGAAGACACCTGTTTAGTGGGATCTTTTCTTAATTTGGTTACTTTTTAGCACCTTGCTCTCCTTTAAAATGTATTTATTAGGAATATCTCATGTGTTTTCTCTCTGCAGTGAAATCAAACCAACAGAAGGTTGACAGCGTTTTCACTGAGGGTTCAAAAACAACAGCTACCTCTCCAGCCCCTGAGGACGGACAATCCTGAATCCTGAGAACTGCTGCACATGGTGCACCCGACGCCTGAAACAGCAGAGTGGCGCAGACGCACCGTCAGCCTCCAAACCTAAGCCACAAATTATGTCTGGTACATGGAAAAGATCATGTGGCCCTGCAGCGGAGTAGGGGTGGTGAGAACGAGGAGTTTGGTGGTAACTGGGTTGGGATTGGACGGATACGATTTACATTCCTCTCCAGGGATGTGATATCAAGACAAGGTCAGACCAAGGCTAATACATAAGACTCAGAGGAGAGGGAGGAGGAATCTAATCTTTGCTCTTTGCTCAAAATGACATTTTTATGTAGAATCTAATACCATATTTTATGTTCTACGAGATACAATCTGTCTTGCATTATATTAATAATCTTCATCTTTCTAGATCTCTTTATTTGTTTTATTTACTGTATATGGACATGCAGAGGATGCTATGCGTGCAGTGTTGATCAAAAATATATCCCGTACATTGAAATATATTGAATACATTTTAGTTCCTTTCAAGGAAATACCTCAAACTCCATCAACATCTCATAGCACATTCCATCTCATTTGAATAGTCGGTGCACAGACTAACCTCAATGCCCAGAGGAACCTCATTGTAATTGCAAAGAAATGTAACACTGCAGGCTAACACTCTAATCTGAACTGAGTATTCTGGTCACACTTGGAGCTGCAACAAAGTTGACTTTTCTGCACCGTTACTTAAGGGTTACTTTCTCATGGATATTTGATACGCTAAGAATCTATAATATTCACATCTAAAATGCATTTTGTTCATTTATATATGCATGTTAGCTTCTGAGAAAGGCAGAAAATGGCAGAGGAGGGTAAGTATCTCCTGCAGCATGGAGGGGAAACTTTCCTGACAGCCTAAAGAGATTAGTGTCCATTACCAAACAAATTTCTGCTACCACCTACAACACTTATGACAGCCCTCAGTTCAACCCTCATAGGAGCAAAAAAAAACCCCTCCACACGCTTTTGTCCTCATGGCCGTGTTCCCTCGACACCAGAATGAAACAAGCTCTGTTTTCTTGGTTGCCGGGTCTGAGAAGAGGGGGTGAGCGTGTTTTAAGAAGGGTGTGGGAATCAATTATCCCACTCAAGAGACATGCAGGACCAGTGGGTATTGCTTGGGATTAGTGTCCATTCTTGTCATGTACTGACAAACCCTCCCGCTGATCTCCTTAAAACCAGGTGTTATTAAGAAGCAGGGCCCTCACTGGGGGCCTATAGGCTTTTGAATTACTGCCCTTTGGGAATGACTGACATGCTGATGATGTTTAAAAAAAGTGCATTCCTGTGCTTTCACGCACTCACCTGTGTGAATCCTCAAATGATATCAAGCATGAGTTGAAAGCGTAATCATGCACACAGCAAATTCATAACTAACAACCTTAGCTCTGACTGCTTTGACTAATCCTGTTCTACATGCAGCCTGTGTATCTTGTGAATACAGCAAAGCAGCATTTTGTTTACATTTTAAAAATTTCAATGTCTAATGTGTAACATTTATAGAGATCTATAAGCAAAATTTGGTGAAAATTATTATAGTAATTAAGCTCATGTTTAAATACGTTGGTATTCCTTATCCCCCCCACGTACGACTGTGAAGACAGTGCTACAAATAGTATTTATCATGGCTTTGATGTGCGGTTAATGTGCGGAGCAGCCATCTTGGATTGTGAGGTCGAGGTTACTCAGGTTTCTGGAAATTCAACTGGAAACTCAGAAATTCCTACTTCCCCATAAGCTTAGCTTAGCACAAAGATTGGAAACCTGTCTGAGGGTAACAAAATCCACTTACCAGCACCTCCAAAGTTAAGGCTCTATCTTGTATTTTTAATTCATAAAAAAAAAAAACAAAGACCAAAACCGCTGTCAATTCACCAGTTTACTGGAGGTTATGTGCAGAGCAATTTCTTAGCGCTGAGCAGTTGCCAGGCAACCAGTGGAGACTCCAGGAAGGAAATTGTTGGGCACTTGACGTACATTTACAGACAACCTCACTGTGACAACAAGACTTCAGGAAGTCACTGCACATGACCAAGAAATAGTCTGACACAAAACTTTACTTAACTGTAAATGAAGTGTTTACAGTTAAGTTTTTCTACGGATTAAATGAATTAGATGTAATGTGTTTGTTTTAGAGGTGCTGGCAGGTGGATTTTGTTTTTCATCAGACAGACCCAGGATAGCTGTTTCCACCTGTTTCCAGTCTTTATGCTAAGCTAAGCTAACCAGCTGCTGGCAGAAGCTTTATATTTACTAGACTTATGAGAGAGCTATCAATCTTCTCATCTAAGTCTCAGCAAGAATGCTCTGTGACTCTGGTGAGTTCAAACTAACTTTTTAAAAATTCCAAAGTCAGACAATAACACAGACAAACTAACTGATCAAGGCCACAGGAGATCAGCCAGTCTTCATGCTAAGCTAAGCTAACTGTCTTCTGTTTGTATTCTTATATTCAACAGACAGAAATGACAGTGGTATCAATCTTCTCATCTTACTGTCAGCGAGAAAGTGAATGAGCATATTTCCCAAAATGTTAAACTTTTACTTTTATAAAAGCCTTCCATAATGCAGCCAGCCAACCTGTCATGTTCACTCTTACTCAAATAACCCACCATGCAGAAGCTGAATAAGTGGTGATCTGTTGACAGGAGCGATCATGAGAGATCCAATATCACATGAAACACGCAACCATAATTATCGAGCTTGCTCACTTTTAATCTTTAATTTTAGGTGCTGTGTTGTTTACACACAGTAAGTAGAAACTTGGCTCTGTGAGCCCATCTGTGGCTGTTAGTGATCTGCGGTGAACGGGCTGGATATTGTTTGAGACTGGGAATGAATAGACTTCATCTCAAATCCTGGCAGGAGCGCTCCCCAGGTGTAGCTGAGAAAACCTGGACCCTTCCCAAGTTCAGATACCTCTCTCTGTTTACGTGCCAGAAATCAAGGTGTGTGCGGACACAAAAGATGTCAGGTGGTAGCTGAGCCACTGAAAGGTGTTTACACAGGAGTTAAGTAGGGTTGTCCCTGACTGAAGACATTCTCAGCTGGCAACCAGTCTGTGGATATTATTTACAAATCAAGAGGTCAACTTAGTTAACAAATCTTTACCACTGCCTCTTACTCATGATGGCTGTCGTGCTTGAGAATAAGCCTGTAAATATTGCGGTAATGCCAGTGAAATGGTGGGAATTACTGTTATTTAACAATCTTTTAAGTCTATATTTTGAATAATACATTGAAATGGAAAAGCAAGCACTATTAACCATAATCCTGTAGTTAAGAATCAATTATTGAATCAAATAAAACTTTACTACATTGTATGTTCATGTATGTACCTATTTTACAAACATGCAACTTTGCATGTTAGAGAAGGGTTCCTGTGACAATAACTAAATGTTTTGGTAATCTCTAAATCTTACGCAATCAAATGCGTAGGAAGAGTAAATATTTTTCAAGAGCAGGCCTGCCAAAGGGTTTGGATTACTTGCCAGAATGATTGATTGTTTGCCAATTGATTTATGGTGCTCAATATGATATTTTGCAAAGTGATTAAAGGTTTCGTCTTCAGCTGTTGTGAAATCGCCTACAGTGGTATTTGCGGATAAATTTGCTTTCTTCATTGTGAACTGCACGTGAACTTACCTCAGCGAATGTGGTTTTGGAGAAGTGATGACTGTTTCTTGCAAGAGGCAAGACCAGACTGATATTTAACTTCAACAGACAATCTTTAACCAAAAACCTATAGGGAGCCTTTTCTGCAGTATATATGATGCATTTTTGACTGATGAAAAAGACATCTAATGCAAAGCCTAGAGCAACATGATGAGGCAGTGAGTGTACCCTTCCATACAATGCAGCAGTGGTGGATAAGTAGCTATTGAGTGAAATGAACTTTAATTATCACAAATAAAAGTAGCTGTTATGCAGCAAAATGCCCCCTGTGAGTGAATACATTTTTCACTTAATCTGTTCTTCTGAAAGTTTGTAACAGAAATGGTAAAGCAGAGGTGTGACTTCATTTGATAATTTAGATTCAACTTAAGATCAAAGCAGATGATACAATTTTTTGCATTGCATTACAATTCGACTCAACACAAATAGGCTCGATATACCAGATAATCAGAGATCTCGCCACCTTATTTGGGGATGTCTAAAATTTGAACAGTGGCGAAAATGGCAGCTAACAAACCTACATTTGTTCTCTTCACTCCTTGCCAGAAATGATGCTCCCCCCACATCCTGGCAGGTCCATGACTTCTGCACGTTACTGCCACAATATCAAAGGCCACCCCAAAGACTTGTGCAGGTCTCTGATTGTGGTCTCCAACAAGTTTCACTACGAAAGCTCGGACACTGTCCTCAGTTTCTATTGAGTGAAGTGTTAAGAGACTGACCTGTGAGTCAATCAATAACACGAATGACTCATGACCTCACTTGGAATTGAGCTTTTTGACATGAAAATACTTTCCCCCAAGCCAAAAGATGAAAAAGTATGTTAAAAACTAACAAAGTCATGAATCAATTCATTTCCCTCAATTTTCTGAATCAACTAGGCTTGGTTGGTATCTATTTTTCCATACCTTCCTGATATTATACAATACAAACATATAAGTATTTTAATTCATTTTAGTAGTTAGTCCTGTAGCTTCATGTTTGTCAGCTCAGCTGCACTGCCACACAGTTTATTAGAAAGAGGAGCATCTGTATTTGGATCAGATTTGAAAATCATCAGGATTTCTTAACACCTTGGTATATTGTAATACCTCTATACTGCCCAAGCCTAGAATCAGCTCACATTAATGTTATTCATTCTCAGAAAATCAACACTGCATTCCCCAGAGTCACATTGATCTCACAGCATCCAATCAAGTTGCAAGAGAGAACCATGAAGAACTGACTTGTGCTCACAGAATACACAGTGTTCAAGAAAAAACAAACTTCAATGTGCAAAATGTGCAGGTTGTAAATTGCAAGAGAGTGTTAAGTTGAAGCTTGAACTTGTTTAGAACTCAAAACTCAAGGTTTAGGACTCAGAACCTATCAGTCTTGGGACTTGACTCAAGTCATGACTTGTGAGACAGGACTTGAGACTTGAATCTAAAGACTTACTTCAGATTTGCAAATCAATGACTTGGTCTCACCTCTGATATAAAGCATCACATGGATACAACCAACTCAAAAACCACATCAATATGTCAACACTTCAGAGTGAAAGTTCATCCATGTTAAGACGCTGATAATCCTGCTGAAGTTGACATTTAACTCCAACATTTTCATCATCAGGTCCACTTGTGTTCAATTTGCCCCAGTATCCTGAAGTATTAGCCCCAGTGTTCTGAAGCTTTCAGTCACGATCTCCTCAGCAGATTGAGGCGCCACTGTGGTGAGATTGTTTTGTCATCTGTGTCAAAACTGTGCTTAAGTGCAATACTTGTAGAGTGCACATACTTATTCACTTTCTGCACAAAAATGAACTATTTTAAATGTGAAGTTCAGCTGTAACATCTTTCTTCAGCCAATGTAGATACACTTCTAAACAGTACAGTATGTGGACTGGTATTACTGTATTATTGTGCTTGTGTTGGATCATTCAGGGTTTGCCATCCTGGAAATAAACTGTCACTGACTGGAGGTAAACAAGTATTCTATCATGTGCAAGCCAACTCAGACTGACCTCAGTCTGCAAGAACACTGGCTGCGTTAGAGGAGAAACTGTCATTCCAATCATAAACTGAGACAACTGAGAAGATGAAACCTGAGAGTGAATTGTGAATCAGCTCAGCTCTCTGTATGTATTGCCATATTACTCCCTCTCTCTCCTCTCACTCCCTCTCTCTCTCTCTCTCTCTCTCTCTGTGAGCTGATGGGAGGAGCGCAGCGCAACTCCTCTCTGTATAAGAAGTGTTGAACGTTCAACAAGGGATTTTACACAGCTACTCAGGAGAAACGAAATGATCTGCCCTGGAGCCGCAGCAAAATGCTGGATGGACACCTACTCCTGGGATGGTTATCGTTCACAGTTATAGTCTATCTTCTCAACTTGCCTGGACCGACCGCAGCGTATTTCGGGTAAGGGACTGACAGACAGACTTACACAGTGTGTGTCCATGATGCTGCTTTCATTGATCTGATTGGTTCCTGAATTAGAAAGCAGGTAACAACTTTTTTCTCTCTTTTAACTCATTGAAAACTTACTTTAATAGAAGTTTTTCATGTCAGTTTGCAACAAAAAAACCAGTCTGATTCATTTTGATTTGTTATATGAGTTGATTGCATTAATGTCTGCGGGTCAGAGAGGTGTCATTTGGCGGCGTTTGCGCTGCGCTCTGCGCCCTCACAAGTGGTAGCTGCAGCAGGTTGTTTGGCCTCACTAAAGCTGCTGACAATTAAACATTTTTGTGACAAGCAGGACCATAAACACAGCATCTATTCTAGGTTGATACACGCAGCCTCAGAGTAATGTTGGAGGAGAATTCACCCCCCGATTCTTTCCCTGACAATTGAGCCAGCGCCCACTGTAAAGTGACCCCCGGCACGTTTGAATGGCAGGTAGCGGTCGGCTGATTATTTTGCTGAAACACTTGTAAAATCATATCCTCAGTCGACTCTGCAAACAGCCGCGGAGCGAAAGGTGAGTGTGTATGCCTCAGACTCAACAGCTGGTAACAATAAAGCAATCTGACTGACTGAACTGGTGGCCGAAACGTCTGCTCAGCTTGCACAGAAAAATTCCCCCATCCAGCATAAACATCACACAACTCTGGCAGGGTTTTTTTTTTTTTTTTTTTCTCTCTCTTACTGCTGCCTCCATCAACTTTAACAACACTTGGAACACGTGTTAGGGAATCAATCTGAGAATTTTAGCATGATTCTGGTCATATATACAACAATGTTTTATTTAGAAAGAGCACAAGGGTGTATATTTCAAAGTAAGTCATTCCCAGGGAACGCCTTGGATTTTTAGGTGTAGCCCACTATGACCTCCACTTTCAGAGTGCCTACTAACGCACGAGCTGAACTCCAGTTTCTTTTCTGTCTGTAGTTACAGAAGAACATTTACCCTGCAGGCGAAGCCAAGGTCATTCAAATGAGGTCAGCATGTCAGGTGGGAGAGCAGCCATGTTTCACCTGGAACTGAAGAGGTTTTATCCAAAAAATGACACCCTTTGGAAATTGACTGAACACTGTGAAAAAAAAAAAAAAAAAAGCTCAGAAAAGTTCAGAAAACTCAAAATTTCAAGGCAACTTACGTGAATAGATTTTTGAGTTTTGAGTCCAACTCAAACTCTTGAAAAAGTTCAAACAACTAATAATGTTTTGTTGACATAATTTACTCTTCTTCTTTGGTTAAAATTGAATTGTTGAGTTTTAGAACCCCCCAAAAATTTGCATTTAAATAATTGTTGGGTAAACTTATTGAAGTGAAAGTGAATAATGGTTAATAATTTAATATTTTCAATTGGAATTGTTTAATTTTTAATGATGCAAATAATGTTAAAATCTGGTTCACAGCTCACTGAACGATTTTTGAAATACAGAATTTTTTGGGTTTCTAAAATTCAAAGATTCAAGTTTTATCTAAAGAATAAAAGTTGATTATCTCAAAAGATTATGGGTCAGCAAAACTTTGTTGGGTTTATTTCAAACGTATGAGTTTGAGTTTGAATCAAAAAATCTAGCGAAAGCCTTGAAATTCTGAGTTTTCTCAGCTTATTTTTACAGCGAACAAAATGTACCTTTAAAAACTGTCGTGCTAAACAGAAACACGATCTTGGTGCTTTTCTGTTGGATCTACAAATATCTGTGTTGATGGGTGTTGTTAGTGCTCCCCTTGGCTGCAAACAGTGCAGACGCACACAGAGACAAATAGCTGTGTAGACTGTGGAGTGATGACACTTGAAGCCTTTCCAGCAGAGTCAAATTTATGGTAGGTATGGGTGTTGTGCAGGATCCAGGAGTGTTAGGTGATCTGGGAACTGTTGTGAATCTGCAAGAGAGCACTGCAGGAAGTGTCCCCTAAGGGCCCGTTAGACTGGCGTGTTCGACCTGTTGGAGTGGGTTTTACCTTCTGTGTAAAGATAAACTATCTTAACTTTAAGAAGTTAGTGTCCAGACTGCCTAATAATTTTAAGTTAACTGAATTTCAAAAGACAAGTTGAGATAATTTTGTAATGATTCAAAACAAATAGCATTTGAGTAAAATAAACTATTAATTCAGTTGTACCTGAAAGAACATGTTCACTAAGCTCAAGATATTAAGTTGAACCAACAAGTCTTCGGTCACACTGACGAACATTTGTAACATTTAACATTTATGCCCTAAAATTTTAAGTTGGCTGAATTTGAAAAAAACAAGTTGAGGTAATTTTGTAATGATTCAAAACATATAAACTTTTCTAGTCAAATAAACCAGTCATTAATTCAGTGCATGAGGAAATATGTTCATTAAGCTTAAGATGTTAAGTTGAACCAACAACTCTTCAACCACACAGATGAACATTTATAACATCTAACCTTTTCCAATAGTTTATTAACTTTTAATTAACTAATTCAGTTCTAACCTTCAACATGGTTTGCAGTGATGAGTTTTAAGTCTCAAGCACTGCGTGCTGGGAATTCTGCTAACACGCTGATCATGGTTCTTTCGAAACATAATTTAATGAGTTGATGGAATCTCTGATTCATTGAACTTATCATTTCAAGTCAAAAGACTTAAAGTTAGAATAACTTAACTTATAAATTCTGAAGGGTTCTGAAAATAAATGCTCAAAATTTTAAACTCAATGACTTTAACAAATAAAACTTCTAAGTATTTAATTATAATTATTAAAAATAATAAATATTTATAAGTTAATGAAAGTTTAGTTGATTCCACTAAATTCCTGTATGATGTTTCACAGTGGGGATGCAGAGGCTGTTGCAAATAAGGTATGTTGGTGTGAAAATCTCACAAAAAGTTAAAAAACAGCAGGAAAAGTATACAAGGAACAGCACGTTCAGGATAACTGAAGCATTTTTCTAGATATTGAGCTGTCTGAATAAACCTGATTGTTGTATTTTACTCACAGTGGTTGTGGGTAAACGTTCTCTCGGGGTTTCACTCATCTGAGTGATGCAAATATGCTGTATGGCACCTGATGGAAATATCTCAGCTCTTCCCAGCAAAACGTCATCGTCTGTAATGTTCATGCACGTATCAATCACTGTTTGTGCCTCTGTCTTGGTCTGGTTTCAGCTCTAAAGTTGCGTTAGAAGGACAAATGTAACCCTGCTCTCTGTTTCTGCCTCACTCCCTGTAGCAGTGTCGCCCTTGGCAGGCAGTATGTATCAAAGCTGACGTGCCAAATTGGCACTCACATCAGCCTTAATGGGCCTAATGGTAATGCATATTTACTTATTCAGTTAGCACTTGTTTTCAATTCTCTCTGTCAGTCTGTTCTCTATCTGTGGCCTGTGTAGCGCAGAGAGACATGTGGTATTACGATACTCCAGATTTATTATTCCGCGGCCCGGTGAGGAGGGAATATGAATGACTGTCAGTGAATGATTTAGCCCTGCAGCTGAAGCATACTGAAAGAGCCTGCACAGGTGACACAGATACAAAATGTGACTGCCCCATGGCCAACTTCCCAGAAACTCGACACCAGTGACACTCCGGCACAGTCCTGCTTGGCTCAGACTTGTGGGACACGCTAACACAAACCTGTTCAAATAAATATTCCACGAGCACGAGGCATCCCGGGGCCTCTTGAGTACTGATTTACTCAAAATAGAGGGTCAATGTTGCATACCCAATTTCCAGAGTGCGGTGGAGCGTAAGTGTAACATAAACACAATCTCTCCTGGCCATAGTCTGCGCAGCCGAGGGTGGGGTGGGATTCCTGGCGTAGTCAGGCACCCGCTTAAATTGTCATCCTTTGCCACAAGAATGTGAGCACTCATTTTCTCTCCCTCAGCCTGTTGTGGCAGGTGCTGCTTCTGCTCAATCCATTATCATTAGAGTTTGGAGATGTTCGCTTGAGCTTTCGTTACCTGACTTAATAGGTTGTGGCACCTTGATGAGATATTGTGTAAACCGTCTGAGAGGGAAGTGATTGGTTTGCCCGGTTGACCCCGTCAGGGCTCTCTGAGACGACTCCTCTTGGTTTAAATTTGAGATTTGGTAAAAGGCATGTCATTCTGTGGTCTTGTAAACTGTGCTGAATGCAAGTCCTAACACTGAGTCAAGAGTTTGTTTTTATTTAGTTCATGTGCGACATATACAGGAAGGCTGCCCACAGTCATGCAACCAATCACAGAGGCACCGCAGCATCCGGAAGAAGCAAATATAGTGGTCACTATTTAATTACTGCAATATCCTTAAACAGTCTATCATCAGCTCTGATGCCCTTTTAGATGGTATCATTGTTTTCAGCGCTCCATTAAGGGAGGCAGCATGCCAAAAACAACAGGATAACAAATGGGATGTGTGTAAATTTACTGAGGAGGAGTGATTTTTTTTCAGTTTGCAGCTGTAAAAGCTTTTTTATCACTGTGCTGAATTAGTTCCTGGTGTGTATCAAACAGTTTAAAGGAGCCTCGTTTCTTCAAGCTCAGCAGCAGAAATGTTACAAGTTGTTTTTTAAGCTGCTCCATGTAAACATTACTTTCTTCTCCCCTCCCGTCTGCTGGTTTTTGCCTGCCTCATGTGCGTGCCGGCATCCCTGCAGTGGTTTGTGGGGAGCTGCTGGGTGATTACCACTCATTAGGAGCTGCAGAGTTTAGTGTGGGCTCAGGCTGGCGTTGCCTGGCAGACAGTGGTGGCGGGCGTCTCATTACCAGGCCTTAAGGACTGATTAGCCCTGACGTGCAGCAGGGCGGGGAGCACCGTTGATAGAGGGATTTCCCAACTTCATAGGATATCCTGTGGCTACGGCCACACCTCAAAGGGTATCACTTTACTGTGAGCCAAGAAGATAGGATTCTCTCAGCAGCACCGGCACTGCTGTGACCGTGTAGCATGGTGAGATCACGCAAACCTGGAGGCTTAGATAACACACCGCATGGCCTCTGAAGAGGGAGAGCTTTGTTTTCTTTATATTTCTGTTTGATACGTCCGGATTTGAGGCTAAGCCGTGCTTTGCTTTGAGCGCTCTGCTGCTATAACATCACTGTGGAAGGAAGGAAGGGCCTGCGATGCCCAGAGACGCCACAGGGTGGTGCAGAGCCTTCTGAAGAGTGCAGCATGGCCCTCAATCAGCACTTTGTAACCTTTTTGTGTAACAGTAGGAGAGTGGGAAATGAAATGTGAAAACATCAAATGTAAAGGCAGCCAAGTATGTGTAAAAATAATGTAGGAAAGGAAAATAGTTCTACGTATGCTTAGCTGTGGTCAACCTGCATGACATGTACGAACTTCAGCTTACAGAGCAAAAACTCACCTCTGTGCGCACAGTATCTTCTCAAAACTCAGCAATGCACAGTGTTACTGTTTATTTTGCAGGTTGACTCATCAGAAATTGCAGAGAGTGGTACACACCTTTGTTATGAAGGTTTCAGTGGTGTCTGTAGTGGGTTGTTATGGGGCTCATGCTGTATAATAACATGGTTTTTCTGAATATTTTGGAAGATTACATGGTTTGGTAAGGACTTACAGTGCTGGTGTCATCAGCGTGCCGAAGAGACCGCAGCTAAGACATATTTGATTTTAAGAGGACTGTCCCACCACCAGTCAGCCATGCACGTCAGAAGATATGGGAAGGAAACTCCCGCTGAAGGAAACTCTTGTTCGTAAAACTGTACATACATGATGATCTTTGCAGACAGAGCTGGAGACATGGGCAATTTGCAAAACAGGAAAACTAATATAGACTCAAGATACTTTTAGTGGTCAGGCATTGATGAGATGATGCTAGTTAGTGCGACCGCTATGTCCTGTGTTTTCCATCCTTGACCGCAGGCGTTTTTCTTTTCTGCCTGGTTTGTGGGGATAGAAGAGACATGGCACCTCACATTGTGCCAAGATTAGCAGATTGACAAACCCTCACTCAAGGCTCTGGTCTTTGAGAAAATATCAGTGCATTTCTCATGCATAACTTTGTTTTTTTGTCAGTTTTAGCAACTTAAAACTTCGTGTAACAGCTGACATACAGTACAATCTTGGTTTTTAATCTCATGCACCTGTTTTCAAAGATTTATGATTTTACATCTTTGCAAAGAGGATGAAAGAAAGTTGACCTTACCTTTTCAAAACTGTCGGGTTAGACTTTTGCTTTTTATCAGGACGATCATCTTGCATAAACACAACCCTATAGAAGCCTGACCTGACATGCACTCCACTCAAATATGTGTGTTTGCTAAATGGGTGTCATTACATAGACTAAGGTTTGCCCCAAAAGGCATATTCATCCATAATACCTGAGCTTTAGTTTGAATATGGACACAGTCGTACACTGACATGAATGGGCCTAGGCATGGCTGCTGTAATTAACCCTGGAGGAGTTTCTTTGTTTCACGCTGAAAATGGCTCATTTGCGTTACTTTCAACTGGTTACTACTGGTTTAATCAGCAGTCAGTTGTCAAGAGTCAGAAACATTCTCGCTCCAGGCGATAAATGAGCTGTGCAAATATGCACAAAAACTCTATGCCACTGAGAAATATTTGCAGGTGAGGCAAATAAACGGCACCTTTGACTTCAAAATTACTGTCACAACAAGTGTTTAAGCTCTAATATTCACTGTAGATTAACAATAATAACTACTAAGAAATATTCATCAGGTGAGGCACATCAACGGTATGTTTTGCTTGGAAATGACTGTCACAGCAAACAAGTGTTTGTGCTTTAATATTTCAAAGCAGATGAACAACAATAACATCTCAGAAATACTTGATATTAAATAAACAACTACATCTTTTACGTAGACGTTTATTTACGTCTATCTGCTGCTCCCTATGAGCAGCAGAATGTACAAGGAACTAAAAGAAAATTAAATTTACCAGTAAACTGTCAGTCTGGCAGTAAATGTGCAGTATATGTTACAATGTGTCAGTTAATAAATGCTGCACCTTCTCAAGACCAAGACAAGTTTTTTCCCCAACTGCTGGAAAAGTGAAGGAGGTTACCCACGAATTAAGCTTAGGAGGAAAAGCTGATGTTAAGCTAATGCTAACACTAGAATTGTACCTTTATAATGTTGGCTCCGGTGCGTTCATGTCCCTTTCGGAAGCTTCGTAATCCAGCCTTGTAGTCTTTGTAACTCTGATAATGGGGTGTTAATGTCTTTTTTCAAATATAGTTTTCATGTTGTAGAGTAACCCCAAACAGTCGACTCTATCTCAGTATCGACCTTGTAAGATTCAGGATCATTTAAAATAGTGGGTGGTGTTTTGAGCCATTTTCAACTCATGAAATGCTGATTTATTGCTGTTAAATTTTATTAAGAAGTTAACACTAACGTTGATGTGTTTCATCACGGTAATATAATTTAGTTTACAACTCAAAAAACATGTTTAAGTGTGCAGTACCTCTTTAATTTCTCAACAAATTAAAAACAATAACATATTGCATTTTCAGTTTTTGCCTTTGTGTTCTTGTCGCCTTTCAGGAGAACTAATCTTTCAGTTGTGAGAGTAAATAACCGTTAATGAACTCAGCCACTTGTAGTTACTGAGGCATGAGTGATTCAAAACAGCTACTGTTTTGTTTTGGATTTTGTGGTTTGACTTTGCATGCTCGATTTATTCACAGGAACAAACCTTTCCAGTCTCTGCACAATTTTAAATATCTGCTTTGTAGAATTGCTCCAATAGTCAAACTGTTTTGCTCTCTCACCAAACAGCCGTAGTCTGAGTCTTGTGTCAGCATGTGCGAACCGGTGAGAGCTGAGTACAGTATGTGTGCCTGAACGTGTTTGGTGCGTCGGTGCGCTGGTACAGGGCTGCTCTGTGCCATGGTGTAGGCTAGAACAGGGGAGTCATGTGGACACCGCTGCGCGCCCAATCTGTGCCAGTCACACAGTGACTATAACTGAGCTGCTGACCTTAGAAGCCTTGAGTTCTCACATAGCAGTTAAACCTCTTACCATGCCCCACACTCCCATTCCCAAACCCAGGTCCTGCAGTCGTACTGCTCAGCTACCAGCGCTCGCTTTCACGGCTGGGGATTAAAAAATTAGGCTGAGCTGCAACTTTTCCCCCCACTTTTTATGAATTGAAAAAGAAAGATATTTTTCTAGTGCAACTTTTTCTGTGGAAAAAATGGGTGAGAATATATTGACTAAATAAATAAAATAAACGGTGAGAGTTGCTAAGTTTTGGAGATATCGGCCATAGAGATGTCTGCATTCTCTCAAATATAATGGAACTAGATAGCACTCAGCTTGTGGTGCTCAAAGTGGCAAAAAATACAATTGAAAAACTCAGCAGCAGTGTCTTTTTTCAGAAATCGTGACCCGGTTATTCAAGATGATCCACAGACTTTGTTCTGAGCAGTTTCATGTAGGAACTACTTTCTTTCTGCATCCATCCACTGGAATGGCTTTCTTTCTGTTAGAAAGAAAGTAGTTCTATTAGAAAGAATGTAGTTCCTACATGAAACTGTGTGTGTCATCCAGTTAACACTAGTGTCTTCTTTCTAGAAATACTGACCCAGTTACCCAAGATAATCCTCAGATTTTGTTGTGAGAAGTTTCATGTGAATGAAATAATAGAACTACTTTCTTTCTGCAGTCAAACCTACCAGAGCTATTTTCTTTATTCTAGAAATTGTGTGTGTGTGCCATCTCGTCAACAGCAGTGTCTCTTTCCAAAAATCTTGATCCAGTTACTCAAGATAATCCACAGACCTTGCTATGAGCAGTTTCATGTAGGAGCTACTTTCTTTCTGCAGTAGAATCTACCACTTCTTTCCAGAAGAATGAAAGTAGTTCACTAGAAGAAAGTTCCTACATAGTTCCTACATGAAACTGCGTGTGTGCCATCTAGTCCCATTATATTGAGGGGATGGCAGACATCTCTATGGCCGATATCTCTAAAAGTCTGCAACTTATACTAAAACAATCTTAGATGTTTATTATTATTTCCATTTACTACGAGTAGGAGGAAAAGTTGGTATTTTGAATATTTGGGTAAACTTTTCCTTTAAAGTGTCAAGAGAGCACATGTACGGGAACTCGACCCGATCAGTAAAATTAGTGGGAGTAGTCAGATGTGGTGGCCTGTGTGGGTTGTAAATGAGCAGTAGGGACAGCAGATGATATAACATTGGGTCATATCCTGTTAAGTCATACAAGATAGCGGACTTTCCCCCCTCACAGTCTGAACAGCAGGGCCTCTAGACGTTGCATGACACCCACTGCTACGCAGAAAGGCTCATTACTCAACTAATAATGACTTACTAAGTCTCAGGCCACCGCTGCTTTGTTTTCAAAGTCGTTTTGTCATGTTACTGTACTGTGTCAGTCACAGCTTGTTAGGAGTAGTCACAACACCCAGTGCTTTCAACTAGTGACTAATCTTATCTTAGCCTCATACATAATCGGTTACTCTTTCCCCTATTTCTGGTTTTAATGACTTGGGGAACGAACGGTGTCACCATGGAGAAAATGTGAGTTCAGTGCAGGATTTCTTCCCTTTTAGAGGTGGACAACAGCCCGGAGACTCCCTGTACCAGAGAGTCATTTGACACTGATTCATGGTTTTTTCAATTATTCACGTTTAAGCTGTGGAGCACATTGTCAGCCATAGTTAGCCAGCGGGAAAACACCACACACACTCACATTCCTACAACCTCTGGCATGGCCCGGGCTGTGATACACCAGATGGGACTTGGGCAGGGTGGTCTGAAGTTCATCCAACATTTCTGAGAAAAGCACACACTTTTTTCCCCCCCAAAAGGAGCATTTTTAAACACGGCGAAGGCAGGAGGAAAAAGTGAAGGAGAGAGAAGGAGATCAGCACTGGCGAGTTTAATTTCCCCACAAAAACTCAATGTTAAATGGTTTAAAATATGGACAGATTAATCTCAGGTGAGCGCAGTTGTTTGTCTTCATGACAGGTGACCGGTTCCAGGACACATGTTCACGTCTGTCATTGTCTCGTGTAGGTTGCGTTCACAGACAGCGGTGGTTTTGTCTAGCAGGGGGCTTTGTTTTGAGCCAACAGCTGGGTGGAATGATTGGCATTCGTTTAGAGTAATTGACCAGTGGGAATAGGGGAAGTTCGCAGAAGAGGGGAAAAAGCAGGAGAGGCAGGAAGGGGGGGCTAGTTGTGATCTCGGAGACACCAGACCACACAACCTGCAAGTTCAGGCTGATGGAGAACCTGTGGCTTTTGTGCTTTTTCTGCCTGGGCGCGTTCAGCCACGACTGACTGTTGTAGGTGTTGACTTAAGGTCGTAAGAGCCCATATGCACACATTCACACACACACACACGTACACACACACACGCGCGCGCGCGCACACACACACACACACGTGTGTATAATATGGTGACTACACTCACAAACATAGCCAGCACCTGTTAGACTTGTGGTGTGAAGATGATAAACAGACACTGGCTGAAAATCACCAAAAACACTTCGCTGCTTTGCTTTTTTCATTCTGATTCTTGAAAAATAACATCAGAAATATGTTGACTTTGGTAACTTGTTATAGAATTTTGTTATTGAAGGATTTTGTTCAACAGTTGAAACTAGGGCTGCAGCTAATGATTATTTTTATCATAATGTGACCTGTCTATCATTGTCTCTATTAATTGATTAGTTGTATGGTTCATAAAATGTCAGAAAATGGTGAATGATATTGATCACTGTCTCCCAAAGCCCAAGGTGATGTCCTCAAATATCTTGTTTTGCCCAGAACCTAAGGATATTCAGTTTACCATCGTAGAAGAGTAAAGAAACCAGAAAACATTCACATTTGAAAAGCTGAAATCAGAGAATTTTGATTTTTTTTTCTTCTTAAAAAAAAACTTGAAACAATAAACTGATTATCGAAATAATTGATGATTAATTTAATAGCTGACTAATCAATTATCCGAGTCATTAATGCAGCTCTAGTTAAAACACCTTTTCACTGGAAACACAGAGGTATTGATCTTGACATACTGTAGGTATTATAATGCTATTTGTTTACAAAGTATGAATTCACCTATAGAAGTTGCAAAAATCTCTGTGATAAGTCAAGAAACACCTAAATAGGGCAGCAACTAGAGCTTGACCCATACCAGCCTTTTGAGAGTTGACAATTAAAATAAATAAATAAATAAATAAATAAATAAATAATGATATATTGACTTGTTCAAAATACCAGTTTTGGAGCTTTGAAGCCTCAGTGAGAATCACTGGTGGATACTCAAAGCTTCATACTTTCCTCAAACTTATTCACTCATATGCTTTGCATATTGCAATTATGAGCCTAATCAGGGATCAGGAGATCAGGACAGAAAGAGGAATGGATGTAAGGATTTTCTGCTTTTTGTGTGCGTTTTGCAATGTCTCCTTCCTCTCTTCAAAAAAACAAAACAAAACAAAAAACCCTGGAGCATTTGAACACTGATTTGGATGTCTGATGGCAATAGTAGAAGCTTCGAAGCATTCGGGTCGGCCCTAAACGTGTGATAACTATTAACATAAAGAAAGATTTAACATAAAGATAAGGATTCCATAAATCATTTGTTTCAAGAAATTATGACCAAGATACATACTAAGGGCAACATTTTCCAGTTGAAAAATAAACCCAGTACTCTCTGTTGGACAAACTACGTAACGGAGACAGTTTCTCAATGACCTCAGATGTATCTTTGGCATTTCTTGTAGTAATCTATCTGCGATAAGCTAAAATCCTAACAAGGCTAACAATCCTGCATATTGTACTCCATCAATTTGTTTTTTACTTACTTTTTTTTTGGGATAGGTGATGTTTATAAAATGTCTGAAAATAATTGAAAAAAATTACCCTCTCCCAGCGGCAAATCCTTACATTTTAAAAGATGGAACCACAGAGTGATAAATTGTTCATTGAGTTATTTCAGCACTAATCTGATATTTGTAAATCTTGCTATCTGTTCAGCTTCAGCCTCCTGAGATTAATCTATACCACATGGACTGTGAGCTGCCTTTGTTTAGACTGTATATGGTCCTCTGAGTATATGAATAACACCAGCAGTTACAAAGCTATACGCGTCTGAACCCTATACACAGAGCAGGCTTTTCAATTAGGCCCAGAAAGTTAAAGTAACACAGATAATATATTTTACACTATTACACTCCCTTAACTATTTACAAACCAAACCAGTGAAGAACGAGCAGAATTACCAGCAGAGGGTCACTTTCAGGCCTGTAATGTAAAGCCAGAGGGTGAGTGATGATGGTGGAGTTTAGTGCTAGTCAATGATTTCCTCAAGGGATCGACTCAGTGTGAACTGAGCTGTTTTCACGGAACCCGCTGCATTGGAAAATGTATATAAAGTAAATGTCACGGGAAATGGGAGGTGCTGACAGGTAGAGAGAAAGGACTAAACAAACTGCAGCGTTAGTAAGTGAAAGACAGTGGAGGAGGCGCAGCGTCAGAGTGGGTCAGTGATGTCTGCGTGGAGTGTGTAGAGGCAAGTGTGTGAGTGGAAAAAGCAAAGCTGAGCAAACATCAGCAAGAATCCCACCTCACGTAGGATAATAATGAGTTTTATATGTTGGTGTTATATTCCACGTGTAATTGGTGTTGCTGTGCCAACACCTCAAACAACACCTCAAACAAAAACACCTACAGAAAATGGTCCATGATGTGAAAACACACACTTGCATGTTCATTCTCTCTAATTCATTGTGGCAGAGATTAGTGTATGTACCTGAGCTTTTCTTACTCTTAAACTAATGTAAATAATGTCACCCTTTTATAATGAGCAGCTGTATTCTGAATTTGGTACTATCTTGTAATTATGATACACACTTTATAAAGGCTTAATAAGTTGTAAATAATGGTTTTATCAATGGTTAAAGGGCAACTTCATCTGCATTATTTTCTGGGTTTTTTAAATGGAAAAAAGCATCACAAAAGCAGTGAAGTAGGTTAGATGTCTGATGCCCTCCCCTCCCCTTCCTCAACCTATAGGGGGCTTATATGTTGTAATGTCGTCATGTGGAAACCTACGAAAAGTCATGTGGGAACATGTTTTCATAAGAGCTTGAGAAATGAGCATTTTCATACAAAAACATATGTACATTGAATGGTCGGATACACTGGGAAGCTATAGAATGATATAAAAACCTCAGATAGAAAAAATAAATAAATTATGGGCCCTAACCATTCATAAATAATTAATTAATTCTTTATAGATCGCTTATTAGATTAAACGAGTTTTGGGTTGCCAGGTTCTGTTTGGTCTTAATGTTGTTACATGTGTTAATGTTGTTTATCAGTTGTCAGTTGACAGAAAATTAAAATTTATTAATTGATTAAACATTTTATCAAGCAAGCAACATCATCATCTTCAGCGTTTTTGGACTAAACTTATTATTTGAAATAAACAAAATTTTACAAGTTTTTACTGTTTCCTGACACTTATAAACCAAAGAATTAATCAATTAATGGAGAAAATTATCTGCAGATTAATTGATTGGTTAAAATTAGTGCTGTGAATTGGCAAGAATCTGGCGATACAATACGCGTCATGATATGGGGGTTATGCTTCAATATATTGCGATATATTGCAATATTGTAAGCAAGGTGATATATTGCTATTTTTAAATCTAATTTTAGTAAAACTGTCATAGAAGAATACACTTCCATATGTATCAAGTTTGGGTTTAAAAGTTTACATTTTTATCCAATCAGAGCAGGGAAGAGAGATAAAAACACTCCTATCTAGCGGTCAGGGGTTCAAACACGACCACTGCCTAAAATATCTGCATGTATCACAATATCACGATACAGCGTTTTGAGAAATTGATACAGTATCACAAAATGTAACATCACAATACTCGATATTTTCATCATTATCGTTTGATTCAGCCTTAAAATAATGGTAATTCATTTATCAATGACTAGTAAGTTAGTCAATAAATAAGTTCCTCCAGGAAGTTGCGATGTTGCAATCGCAACAATTATTGCAAATTTAGTCAATTTCCATGAATTCTGCATGACCTTGCAATTTTGTCCAATTCCCGCAGCTTTTCTGTACAATCATTGTAGGTTCCCACAAGTTTCAGCAGTCCCCCACACTAAAATCATACCAATGAATGAACCTAGAACACACTCAGAGCAGAGTGTGGTTTCATTGTGCCTGGAACACTGATCTTTAATGAATTACGCAAAAAATTTATTAAATAATGTTTTAATAAATCGCAACTTTTTTTTTTTTTTTTTTTGCAATTTTCACTTGTTGCTGCAATTTCTTTGCAAAAAAAGTAAAAACATTGCAACATGCATCGCAATTTTTTTATTTTTTTTTAGAAAAACTGCAGAGAAATCAGCCATTTTAGGTCACAACAAAAGCCTGTAAAACCCTGGAGGGACTGATTCTGATGCAGATCCAATGAGCATTTTTGTGGAAAGAAAGTGGTCATATGATTCAGTCAATCAAAGGGACAGTTTGGCAACTGAAGAATGTCTTCTCATTAAAGGTAGAACCAGTAGGATTTGTCAGATGCTGTTTGTAAACACCAGGAAGTTGTTGGTTGTCAAATACTGACATTTTGGGTTGGTAAAGCGTCCCAAGCACAGCAAAATAGTGAGAAAATAACTAGGTATGGGAAGAGGTTTCTGTAGATGCAGGTGCTGCCACACACTTCTGGTGGATCATGGGTAATGACTGAGAGGAATTTTTGTATGAGTCTATGCATAGTTTTGCAGAAAAATCCAGTATATTTTGACTTTAAAGACGAGGTAGGCAGTTTATTTTTGCCATTATTGGGCAAAAGCACCATAATAACCTTTAAACATAATGTAATTTAAGTGATAGTTCATTGACTCTCGTTCCCAAAAAGTCTGTATTTCACAACCTGGGAATGAGACTCAGTCAACTATCTTTCCCCAGATTCACTTACTGCACCTTTAATGATTAGTAAGTTAATAAATGGATTTTGGTGCAGATCCAATGAGCTCTTTTGTGGAATCAGTTGAGGGGAGTCTTCACAGTTTTGCAACTGAAAAAGGTGTTATTAATGGCTTATAACTGTTCAAAAAGCTATAGCAGCATTTATTAACAATTAAGAACACCCTTAGTCACAATTTATAAACCCTTTATTAAGCGTCATATGTTATAGAATAACTGAGTCACTTCACTGAGTTGTGAGAGTTGACATGTGACTGCATTTGACCATTTTTCCCTCATAAAAGTGTCCATCGTCGTTGTGGGAAAACACAATCATGATTTCCGTTTGACCGAAGATTTTGAGTTCAGATTTGTAATGATTTTTGTGATTCACTCACCACACTGTTTTCCAATTCTCCTTTCCTCTAAGTGAGTTGAATGAGTTCATTCTTCAGCAAACAGCAGAGTGATAGATATTTTTTGTTGCAGATCACCATATTGGAATGTGTGACCCTTTAGTGTGACAGCAGGGGTCACAGTCCTGCATCCAGTGAAAATATTATCTTTAATTTTCAGCAAAACTTGAATTAAGGAGGAATGATTGACATAAATTTCTGCTTTTAATCTTGTAAATATCATAAAAGTACATCCATTAAGAGAATGTCTTTATTAGTTATTATTTTACTTTGACAGAAGAAGTGGAATCAGGGTACATCTGTGATACTATTTGACTATTTTCTGGTCTACCACAGAGTGGAAACATGCACGAGAGTGAGCCAGTAGTTTCTTCTCTGGAGACATAGAGAAGTGTTTCTCCGCTCTCAAATCTCTCCCCTCCACACTTTGGCCCCCCCCTCGGGCTGTCTTTGTAACTAGCTAGAAATATGCCTTTGTGTAAAAAAGCCGCAGAGACAGTAGCGCTGAGATCAGTGTCATGTCATTTTTGGCCTCCCTCCAGCTGCTCCGCTCAGAGTCAGACCATCTTTTTGTCTCAGACAGGCAGACGTCACACAGACAGTTGAGGCCTGTCACTCGAGTGGCCTCTTGTTTTGGCAGGCATGTGGACTTTTGGAAGATTTGACGCTGATACGTGTTACTATGCGTGTCTTACTGAGGAATGTGCACGTCATGTTGGTGGTATTGAGTAAATTAACACCACCATTTGTTCTCTTATAAGCTATTTATAAGACTCGTTTTAATGGCAGACATATGGAGGAGTCTTCCTGGTGTACATTCTTGGAAATAAAGGTTCCAAATGGGTGCTTATTGAAGAGCTGAGGTTCTACCCAGAACCGTTTGCTTCTGAGGAATGCTTGTTTGAAGAAAGGGTTTGTCAAGGGTTTTTTTTGTATGACTAAAGGTTCTATTAAGAACCTTTTCCTTTTTCATCCTACGACCCTTTTTGGAAGCACAAATTCTTCAAGGCTTGTTGAAATCCATGAATAATTCCTTCATCAAGGGTTTGTCACGGATTCTTTGTACCACAATATAAAATGGGTCTCGTCAGAAGCCCTTGAGTGTGTTCTAGATGAAACCTTTGTACTTTAAAAGGGTTTTCAGTAGAACCCCCTGGGTGAGTTATAGGTAAAACCCCTGGAATATAAAAAAGTTATCGCTAGAAACCCCCTTTGTCGTTAGCACCCTTAGAAGGTGGAAAGATTCTGGATTATACCCTCAGAGAGAGTTCTGGGTGGAAGCATTACACCATAGAAGGGTTCTATGTAGAACCTATCATAGGGTGGTCTGGGGAAACCTGTCACAAATAATTCAATGTATAGCCCTTTATGTTGGGCTCTAGGTAGAACTCTACGAAAGGGTGGGATCTTGTTAGCAACCTTAGAAAGTGAGATGGTTCTGGATTGGGTGGAACCATTACACCATAGAAGTATTCTCCTTTAGGTTGAGGTGAAACCTTTCACAGATGGTTCTAGGTATAACCTTGTATGTTGGAGTCTAGGAAGAAGTCTCTTAAAGGGTTCCAAGTGGTAGAAAAGGTTCTACCGGTAACAAAAATGGGTCCTCCTGTGAGGACAAGCCAGAGAACCCTTTATAGTTCTAGTTAGCACCTTTATTTCTAAGAGAGTAGTGTGAACTTGAAATATCTCTTGAATTTACATGATTTTTAATTGCCCTCTGCTGTTCCACATGGTCTCGGGCAGGTACTCCACGTGGCGCCATCATTCAATCCCTGACTGCTTGCTTGCCATAGAAATGTTGTGGAACGGTTGTCAGTCACATGTAACACACTGGGTCGGCTGCAGTTGTTTGTTTTGGCACTTTGAACATGTTTCCTTGGCATTGTTAGCACAGCGTATTTTAACAAAGCATGAAACAAATAAGAGGAAAATGTTACTTATTCGCAGAGACACACAGTTCTTGTGTATTGTTGTGTGTCTTGCTCTGCACGCCTCAAACCATACATTTTTTTACTCTCTAAGTGTGTTGGGAGAGCAATCTCTGTCAAGACGCAGCTTGCCAGGTTTCCACTTGAAAATTCATAGCTGTCAGACAAGTTAAGGAAAGGCAAACACGCTTTGTTAAAAGGAAACTGTTTGACCCAATCTGAAACAAATCCTGATGCCTAGTTTTTGATTTGACTGCTCTGATTTTGAACGCATTGTAAAGACAGTATCGTATAGCATATGTGAACTATTAAGTCCGTTGGTATGAAAGGAGGGCTCGAGGGGAAACATTTCAGTCAGTTATTGGACTTAATAAAACAAATCTCTTGTTGAAGAACTACTGTGACCTTCTGCCAGACGCCGAAGTGAATATGAGTGGTGACAGAATCTTCTCAGAAAAACAGTAATGAAGTCAAAAATGTAAGTTATGTGGATCACCGATCAACACTTCTGGTACATTAACTAAACCAGTGGTGACATACAGCAGGTGCTCGGCACTTAAACAAAAATATTGTGGAATAATTTTTCTAAAAACTATGTGGCAGGTTTCCCATTTGCTGTGGTTACATTTTACAGTCTTACAGTTGGACTTTTAATTTATTTGGCTGTATGAACACTTTTTTACAAGCAAGGAGGGAGGAACAATTTATGATTGTTGATTTAATAATGCTGTGATATCTCAAAGGGATAGTTTGGGTTTTTTGAAGTGGGGTTGTATGAGGTACTTAACATAGTCAGTGTATTACCTATAGTTAATATAGTAGAGGAAGCTAAGCAATTTACTGCTGTGGAACAGGGTCAGAACATATTTTAGCCACTTAAAAAAGGTCCACCTAAAAAAATCAGTATTAGTTTAAGTATTCGCTATATTCAGAAAATTTTCACTGCTTTACTTTGCCGTCAGACAGCCTCCGACGGGAAACCACCATTATATTAGCCAAATATTACTCTCTCCTGACTCCTTAGGTAAAAACAGTAATTTTACATCGCAGGAGGAGTTGCTGGTCTACAGCTATCACATTTATTTAGTTTGTATTATTGTGTGACTTCTGTGTCTTAAAGGTTTAGTTCAGATTCACAATAACACAAACTAATTAACCGATTAAGGCAGCAGTGGACCTGCAACTCCCTTGTTCTATATGAGGTAAAAACACTGTTTTTGCCAATGGACTCTGGTGGTTTTGGAAAGAGTGGCTTATCTAAAGCAGTTTGCTGCCAGAAAAGGTGGTCAGATGGCAAAGTAAAATGGTAAAAATATTCTAAATATAGTGTACACTTAACCTAATATAATTTTTTTAGGTGGTCTTTTTTAGGTGACTAAAATGTTGACCCTGTCCACAGCAGTACATTGTTAAGCTTCTTACACTGTACTCCTGCGGCGTCTCCAAACTGGGGGTGTGTTCGACTGCCATCTGCTGTAGGTAGTACACTGACCGTGAATAAGTACCTCGTACAAACCCACTTAAAAAATCTGAACTATCCCTTTAAAACAATTTCTTAAATTAAAAGCAAATTGGTTGTGCAAATGGACTTTTGAATGTTGTTGAATGTCAGAAATTCCACTAAGTCCAACGATATGATACAATATGATACGGTGCAGTACAGTACGATACAAGATAGCATCATATGGTACGATACGATATGATACAATATGATTTGATACAACTTTATGGTCAGTATACATTGAAATTCATCTTGCATCCTTGGGCAGCTCCATTAAAAGGATTACATACAGATTAAACATACAGTACACATGACGGCAAACATACAAGAACACAATGAACAGTAATGACAAATATACATCACATATCTTATTTCATTCTCTGGATTTAGATCTCAGTTAGCAGCACACTGATTTTGGTTTAGCAACAAGATAAACTGATGCATAAAATAATTCTTTGGCCTTTGTATCTGTCGAGATATCCACTTGCAAAACTGCTTTAATCCTTGTTCTTTCTCACTTTATACAATGATGAATAATGAACACTTCATTCTACAGTGAAAGCAAAAAGTAGGAGTCAGGCATATTATCAAGGCAGCATTAGGCGAGGTGTCAGTCCACGCACAAAAGTGTCCTATAAATGTCCCAAGTTTGTCTGCAAAGGCATACTGGCCTGACGATTTGTGCTTTTGTGAGTTCTGTAAATCCATTTATTCTTCAGTTTCACTTTAAGGGTGTAAAGGAGGCCAGAAATTCCACATAATGAACAACTACTGTGCCAATCCTGTCAGTTGGTGTGACCAAAATGGTCACAGGCTGACAGTCATGTCCCCTGTGTGTGTTTATGAAAGTAATGCTCTGCTTTCCCCATCACAACCTCAGAACGCTGGTCGTCGGTTTTGCCAGCTATGTGGCAGTCCCCGCTTTGTGTGTTTTATATATGCTTCCCTTAAATAAACTGACGAAAGGAGAGCAAGTCTACCACATGTTCTCCATACCATGTTTAGAACTGATACTTCTGCTTGTTAGATTGCAAATGGATTGCAGCTGAATACTGGATCTTTACTGAGAGTGTAAATCCTGCTGTGATCATGTTTAAATCTATACATCGCTGCTGTGAGTGACGTCCCCACCTCAGGATATGATATAAATATTAAACCAGGTATCCGCTGGCTACTGTTTCACATGCATGTGGTATAGCTGTCACGTTCACTGCGTGCCATTGTTCAAAATATGTCTCCATACCAGCTGAATGCTTTATACAAATTAAAATCAATATGAAACTCTCAGTACTGCTGGTTCTATGACTTGGCTCATGTGTGAAGTCTAAAACAGGGACAAAACAGTGTCAGGAACTTCTTAGGAAAAGAAAGAAAGAACTCTTCCACCTCTGCAGAGAATTCGCTCTATACACAGACACGCCTGTGCTGGAGGTTGATCTCAATCTCCAGCAAATGTTGAATTCCCCTGAACATTAACCACTGAACAGCTGAATTCATTTGAACATTAACCAAACTTTGGAGCATTATATGCCCCAGCTGTGCTTCCTGGCTGTTTATGTAGTATATCTTATTGTTTATCCAGGAAGGTCAGCATCCTGAGCTTTATTGGAACCTTTATCAAGATGTATCCACTGACCTGAGTGTGTCTGTGATCTCTCCCCATAGGTTGACAGGTAATGAACCGTTGTCTATCCTGCCACTGAACTCTCTACCAGAGGAGAACGTGGGCAGGGCCCACTACAAGCTGTGCGACCGGCTCAAACTGGAAAAGAAGCAGCGCAGGATGTGCAGACGAGACCCGGGCGTGGCGGAGACCCTGAGAGAGGCCATCACCATGAGCGCCCTAGAATGCCAGTATCAATTCCGCTTTGAGAGGTGGAACTGCACCTTAGAGGGGCGCCACCGAGCCAACATACTAAAGAGAGGTATGAGCTTTCCTCTTCTTTTTGAACTCTAAAAACAAACCTGGTATCCAGTATTGCACAATGAGGATGGCAACGGAAAAATCTGGGTATTTTACTCCCCTGTGGTTAAAAAAAAAAAAAATAGATGAGCAGCCCATGTGGGTGAGAGCAGCCCCTCTAATCTGACTGGCAGTAACTGCTTTGATGATTTAATAGCTTAACATAAGAATACTGCTCTTTTGCCATCAGGAGCCCAGGTCCTATGTCCCGGCAGGCAAACAGCCAAGTTATGTTGTAGCCGATTATGGATTGGTGTCATATGGAAAAATATAAAGGAATAGGGGTTGATGAAGGTCCCTTCAGTCTCCTTTCATCAAAGTGGATGAACCTGACATACACAGCAACCTTATTACCTGTAATGTATTTCTGACATCTGTCACTTTTTATGTTTTAAGACACTTTATTTAGCTGTTTTGGTAGTCTGTCCTTAATGTAAACTAATTAAGTCTGTGGTGAAGTGGAACCGTTGTCTCTATTTTGATAACAGTTTGTACATAATATAGCAGCCTTTTACTACAAGGCTACTACTGCACAAAGCAGAAAATACACTGGTTTTAGCCGCACTTCCCTACCCTCATTAGAGGGTAGGTCAGCTCAATTTATGTAAATTATTAACATTAAAATATTCTCTGCTCCTCTTGTTTTTTGAGTTGACAGACTGTATAACCAAACTCCATTCTAAAAGCAGGTGTTTTAAGGAAGGGCCATATTTGTTCTCTGGAAACTTTTTTTACACCATCACTAAGACTCTTTTCTGATTAATTTGGATCTGCAGATACAATCGGCACACATGTCATTTACTCATCATTAATTAACCTGTAATGAAGCCACAGACATAATATGTATTGACTGACCAGGTTCCCACAGATTATTATTCTCATCCTCTCTGTGGATTGTCTGAAGCCACAGAACTCTTCTTTTACTGTCCTTTGCTCTTTGGGAGAGTAAAGAAAATTGCAAAATGTGCCTTTTAGGGATGGTGAAACTATTTTTTTCCAGTTTGGTGCCAGCACTTTAAAACACCTTTTTCTCTAGTTTTCTGCTTCTCATTTGTCCCCCTCCAATGTGCTTTTCCAGGATTTAAAGAGACAGCCTTCTTGTACGCCATCTCCTCAGCGGGCCTGACCCACGCAATGGCCAAAGCTTGCAGCGCAGGACGCATGGAGCGCTGTACGTGTGATGAGGCCCCTGACTTGGAGAACCGCAAGGCATGGCAGTGGGGAGGCTGCGGAGACAACCTAAAATATGCCAACAAGTTTGTCAAGGACTTCCTGGGCAAACGCTCCAACAAGGACCTGCGGGCACGCGTGGACATGCACAACACAAATGTGGGCATGAAGGTGAGATGATGACGATGGTTTTACAATCATAAAACCCACAGAGAATTATCAGCTGTCTCTGTGGTTCCCCTTAGCTTTACAGAACATTTTTTTGCATCTTTTAGCTTGTTGTTTTGGGTTTCTAGACCTCAATTTTACTCTTTTTGTTTTCATTAGCACCATTCTAGCCATGACAAGCAGCTTTTTCCATGAAAAAGCATATACATATGCACTGTACACCACCTGCTCAGGACCAAATGACAGAGACAGAATTAGTGACTAGCTGGTGAACACAATGGAGCGTTTATCAGCTAAAGAGCCAAGTATTTACCTTAGTAGTTATTGGGGACAAAAAAGGAGGCAAACGGAGAGTGAATATAGGACTAAACACAACTCTAAATTAATGCTTATGTTGCTCCAAATCTGCTGCATGTATAGATAAGCAATTATTTGCTAACAAGGTTGCTATAACAGCTTGATAAGGTGATAATGCCCCCAGATCAATGAATGCAGGTTCAGGGAATCTGATATCTGAGGCTAGAAACTTTTAACAGAAAGCCTGTGTTACACAAACTGAGTTTGAAATGGAAGTTTACCAGGGAGAAAGCACAAAATGTTATTGAGTTGCACTGTGGGTAGGATCCAGTGTTTTTGAACTTGAACTACTATGAAAAGTCAGAATATCTCAGCCTCTGCTGCAATGAGTTTTGACCATTTTTGCTTTAATTTGTCCCTTGGGAGTCCCAGACCGTCATGGAAGTGCAATGTTTAATTGCAGCATTATTTTATTAGCTAATAATTTGTCTAAAACATTAAACTATGACTAAATTTAAGTTGCGGCGGAGAATTATTCATGCGCACCTCCTGATGTTGGAAAATTTTTAGGGAGTTACTTTCAAAGGAAAGAAAAAAGTTAACTACACAATCATTTCATAGCAGTATATTTAACCATCAGTTAGAGTTAGAGTAATTCGCTTTTTATTAAAGTAATAAATTCAACAATGTGAGTTACAGCGCACACATAAGGCCAACCAGGACACACTCATCAGGAAAGCAGTTTGAATGGGGTCAGAGTTCATTTGGAGTCACAGACAGTATTTAAACAGAAATGTTGGCTAATTGCTCACATGAATCAGTTGAACGGTGGGAAAATTGTGATAAAATTACAATACCGTCTGAGTTGTGCAATTATGTAGACAAACAGCAACGTGAAGTGCCAATTCATTGTGCGCTTTATCCCGGATATCCTCTACTACCATATCTATGGTTTTGCTTTTGTAGTGCTGGAGTTTAAACATTACAGTGCTGGTAGATGGATTCTGTCCAAGACAAAACACACTGTTCAAATATATGGTTGAAATGACCAGAGAGGAATTTAATATGACCACAAGGGAATGACACTGATAGAGTTATACATTTGGCATCTTGGGAGAGTGAAATTACAGAAAAAATAGTGTTAAGTTTCAAGCATCTCAAAGAAACCTGGAGAAAAAGAGAGCTAAACTGATTAAAGTAATTGCCACTGTAAATTTGGTGAAATCTGAAAGTGCTCATTAGTCAATATTTGGTTTTCTCTCCCAGATTAGATAGGCAACCACTCTCATTTGTGCTCTGGCACTATTCAGCGATTGTTTGTGGTGAGCAAATATGGGGTTTTCATCTTGGAAGTGTTTTTAATAGTAAAATAAAAAAGAGGGAATGGTCTTAATCTGTCAGGCCAAAGCAAACTGAAGGCCTGGAATCTGTTGTTTTTACTCGGCTTTTCTCATATTGTAGCCATTTTCAGTTTGGTTTCAGAATGAATTATAGCAGAGGCACACTTCCCAAATGTTAGCAGACACAAAACTCTCCCAGAAGACCAATGCAGGCTCTTCCTTTTCAGCTCGGCTCTCCAAAACCCAATCTCATGGGAGATTTTATTTGTGATAAAAGATTTACAACATTGTTTTTGCTCTTTTTTCGTGATTTGCACATGTTGTGAGGTAGACCGCATTCGTTCAGGATGAATTCCCACACGGAGGACAAAACTGGAATGTGCTAGCCTCTGCATCCCCCCGACATTTAAAAGCTGACCTATCAAATTTTCTTGACCTGCTGGTGTGATGAATATGCACTTCCTGTTCCCCCGATCTCTTTCACAGTCTGAGAAAAGAACTGTAGATGCTATCCAAGCCCTGTCTAAGACAATGTGTTATTGTCATTGATTTTCGCATACACACTGCTTTTGACCTTGTGGTTGATGCTGAAGTGAACTTTGGCTGACCGCGAAGAGGTCCAGTAGCGTTAAAATAACGCATTGTGGTCATTTTTGCTGACGATCTCTTTGTTTCTCTTGCAATTATGTATCATTTTGTATAAGAAAAGATCTCTTTACTATTCTTTCTTTTTGCAACTGTTTGGATGATGCATGTCTGTGTTATTACAGCATAATTAGGATTAATCAACTCATAACAGTAAAAGGACAAGAATAGTGCTCAGTGTATACATATTAAAGTCTCCTCTTTCCCTGGCTGTCTGAATGAATTGTTTTGAGAACACTTCTCTGAGCAAAAACCTCCCCTCACTTATCATAATAACGGTTATTGAGTTTAATCAAAATGTCATCTGTGGTCATAGCAAATCCATCCTCCCACCTACTCTCTTTAATATGAAGGCTCAGACAAAATGTCATATTGTTCACCTTCAGAATGATGTTGATGACAGTCCACATGCAATAAGTGTAGCCTCTGTTTTTTCCCTTTCATTATGATATCAGAAAGCTCAGTGAATGTAATAATTTTCTACTGTATCTTTACATTCCTCCCTAATCCACTGCACTCCACCCTAATCATCTAATTGTGAGCATATTTAGGTAATTTAGCTCTTTGAAATGCTGCTTACTAAACAAAGGCTCATTAAATCACATAGCTTTCATTACATTCCTTTAGTGCTGCGCTTCTCAAAGTTAGGGTCGAGACCCAAAACAGGTCGTTTTTATTGGGTCGCTGATTGGCAGAGTAAAGTGCACATGACATTTCCTCAAATAGGGACAGGCAGGATGAAATGAGAGACAGGGAGCAGCTCTCAGCAATGTTAACCCTTTCTGCTGGAGCTGCAGCCCGGACTATTGGCAGGCAGCTACGTAACATCTTAGATGCAGCAGTGAACGGATGTTGCACTTTGATAAAATATTAATAAATAGGTTAACAACTAGCGATGGTAGAGATATTTGATCATTTATTTGTCTAATCACACACACACCCAGTCCAAATGCTGACAGTTTGTATTTTGGAACATAAAACAGCAAAATTAACAGACCACTCAGTCCAAGCATGATATGAAATGTGGGTCATCACTGAAATATTTTATTATGAAGCCTTGTTTTGTCCTGCTCCTGTTTTCCCTATTAAAGGTGTGGTGTGCTTTTCTAATCCAATGCACTTTTTATCAAATTCATTGAATATTTCCTCATGGTCCTCTATCTTCCCATTTTGTGGGTGTGCTGAAAAAAAATCTTATGTTTTTTCATAGCACTAGCTCTGTAAATGGTAAACAAAAAGTGGCTCGGACTGAGCCACACAACACTATTCCAGCCGAACAGCCACAGGTCGCATTTGTGCCTGTGCACAGGACAAGGGGAAGGGGAGGGGGAGAGAGAGGGATGGTAAATCTTCCAAAGCAGCACTGAAGGAGGACTTGTTTGGTTGTCAAGTTCAAGCGCACCACACCTTTAAAGTTACTGCATTTTGCTGTTATGCTGTTTCAAATTAAAAGGCTCTAGCATTTCAGTAAACAGTGCAAGTTTGTTATCAGGTGGTGACAAACTTAACATTACACTCGCGAAATTTGCTTATTGCATTCACCTTTTAAATCCATGGTTTGTTGTGTTCTTTATCAGAGGTTTATTAAGGCAGAGGGGAGACACCAAATTTGTCTTTTGGCTCTTGAGCTGAAAAAGTTTGGGAACCTCTGCTTTAATGTTTCTTGTCAGTTAAAGACAAAAATATGCAGGATTTTACCCCCCAAACAATACCTAACTACCTAACAAGCCACCAGAAGTATGTGGCAGTGACTGCATCCATATTATTATTTTGCTTATTTTGCTGTGCTTTACTGACCCAAAACCTCTATATTTAACATCCTGAAAATGAGACTAAACAATCAGCTATCTTACTGGTGTGTTTAAAAACAGCAACTGACAAATTCTTCTTATTCTACCTTTAACAGTATTTCATTGTCTCTGCACTAGGTAATCAAAGCCGGAGTGGAGACCACTTGCAAATGCCACGGTGTCTCCGGCTCCTGCACCGTCCAGACCTGCTGGAGGCAGCTCTTGCCCTTCCATGAGATCGGCAAGCAGCTGAAGCAGCGTTACGAGACTTCCGTCAAGGTTGGAAGCTCCACCAATGAGGCTACGGGGGAGGGAGAGATCTCCACAGGCCAGGAGCCAGCAGCATCAACAGCAGCAGCAGCAGCCGCCGCTGCCTGGCCTGAACGATCAGATCCCTCGCACTATGGACCTGCTCCACATCGAGGACTCACCCAGTTTCTGTAGACCTAGCAAGTACTCGTCGGGCACGGCAGCCCGCAAGTGCTACAAGGACAAGAACTGTGACGCTATCTGCTGCGGGCGAGGCCACAACACTCAAAGTAGGGAGGTGACCCGGCCCTGCCAGTGCCAGGTGCGCTGGTGCTGCTACGTCGAATGCAAGCAGTGCACACAGAGAGAAGAGGTGTACACCTGTAAAGGGTAAATCAGCCCCTACAATCAGTGGAGCAAGTGAGAGATGGTTGTATCGAAGAGGAGCGGTTGTTTTGTTCTCAAACAAGGTTTTGCTTCCACTGTTGGAACAGTGTTCTGCAAACAAAAGAGGAGCGAGCCGGTGGAGGAGCAATAAGCACTTTGAGGGATTTCTGTGGGTTGGGTTTCAGAGCTCCTGTGGCCCCTGTGTCTGGGGTTTGCAGATGAAAAAAACCCTCTCAGACAACTGGGTCAACATCTCAAGCTTTTTTATCACGGTTTTGCCTTGAAGAGAGCTTTTATTTTCCTATTAAAGAAAAAAATCCAATTGCATTTTTTCACAAGAGATTAGTGTCCAGTTAATGAGGATCCAACACAAGGACAGTGACACCAACAACAGACTGGTTTCTGGGGCCTTGCCCAAAGAAGAATGGTGGTGTGTGTGTGTGTGTGTGTGTGTGTGTTGTGTTGTGTTGTTTTTGCAATCTTTTACATGTGGGTTTGTGTGTATGTGAGCATGTGATGAGGGGGATAGTGAGGGAGGGAGGGGGTTTGAATGACGACTTTTATGGCAATGAAATCCATATTCAGAGACTGCTAAAAAGAAAAAAAGACAGGGTGTAAGATTTACTCTACACGCACATATTTACACTCACACACATTGTGTGTTTGCATATGTATGTACATAAATTCAGTTATATTGTAATGATATTATACAAGCCACTTATCTAACTATGTTAAAACAAACCACTAACCACACAAATGTTTTGTTGTTTGTGTGCTCTCGCTCGTTTTTTTTCTTGATTCATGTTGACAAGGCCCTTTGGAAAGCAGCACACTTGTGTCCGTCGTCTTGCTTTGGATAATTTATAGATCCTTTGGGACTACTCCTTCACAAGGAGAAAAAAAATCTATCTCTTTTTGTAATAATATAATATGAAGCTGTTAGTAAATGCATTAACAGAAAATAACCAGTCAGTTTAGGCTATTCTCGGCCTTGAGCGAACCAGTGTTCAGGGAATAACTTAAACCACTATAATAACTATTTGGACAAAATAGGAGAGAAATTGTGAAAATACAAATAATATCCAAGTTGGAGATGACAGTGGCCTTGTTATGACAGCCAACATCAGTGCAACAAGTGATCACTCGACCAGCAAAACGGTCCGCGTGTGACTCAGATCAGAAATAGTGGAGCTCTGCGGAGCTTAAATCCACTTATTAGTTTTTGTTTCTTTTTGTTTAACTTTAAATACTTTGAAGTTGTAAAGAAAACTGTGGAGAACAGGAGGAATGTAGCCCCCTACCATTTCACATCCTTCTTTCCTCTTCAGCTGCCACAATTTGATTGAGCCATATTCAACACACGCAGACATGCAGCATGTGCAGTGGGAGCTGCGTCAGTCAGTCCGAACAGTATGGGGGCGACTGAGATGGTAATCTAACCTGACGTGTCTGCAGAGTTGCTCAAGTGAAGATGAATGCGCAAGTCTCATAGCTAATATAAAATATTTTATAAGACTAATATTTGTGTAATGTTTGGCAAATTGATGTCTAAATGCAAACATTTGGGGTTTTGCAGATCTGCTGTCTTCATTCAGAAGTCAGTGAAGTTGTTGTAACACATGAGTTAATTTGCTATTTTATATTGATGCTTGGCACAAAGTGACACATTGAACACAATGCAGCAAACTGAACCCTGCCATGCAACTACAGTGACAGTTTAAAGGAATAGTTTGGTGTGTTGGGGAAATAGTCTTGTTCACTTTCTTGCCCAGAGTTAGATGACTCCTATGCTTGTCCAGTGAAAATAAGGCTACAGATTGTCGCCAGTAAGCTTAGTTTTCTGAACATCATGAGACATTTTCTGAACATCTTATTGCTTGTTGAAAAGACATCCCAAAAAGATTCTTAGTGATGGTGTAACTAAAGTTTTTACTGTGAAAATACATGGCACTACCTTAAAACACCTACTTTTAGAATGGAGTTTGATTTGACAGTCTGCCCACTTGAACGAGTGCCCAGAGCAGAGTTACCACATAAATTGTGCTAACTTATGTTCTAATAATGAACCTTGTTAATGCATAAAGTTACAGATGAAGTGGGGCTATAACCGACCTGTTTTGTACATCTGTCAGCTCGAAGTAAAAGTTCAGATGCAACAAAATCAGCTAACCTCTGTGAGCTCATTAAATAGCATGTTATATTTCCTGTTCTCATGTCTATTGTTGTTTTGTCAGTTCAGTTTTTGAGTGGATTACACAAACAAGATATGACATGTTAGTAAGTGAGCTTTAGAGGTGTTGGTGGGCAGATTTTTTTTTTTTTTACCTTATTTTGGACAGAGTCAGGCTAGCTGTTTCCTGCTGTGTCCAGGCTTTATGCTAAGTGAAGCTATCCCGGACAGATATGAGAGTGGTATCAATATCCTCATTTAACTTTTGGCAAGAAAGTAAATATATCTTCCAAAATGTTGAACTATTACTTTAAGACATGACCATGCAGTCAAATGTTTAATATTATGAGAAAAGCCTCTGTATACACACAAACAATGCAGACAATAATATTTCATTGTATTCTCAGCACTCTCAGAACATTATGTTATATACTATAAGATATGCCTTGTTTTAGATGGGTGTGAATTAACTACTGAGTGAGGGACCCAGCTTTGTATTATAGCCCATTCACGCACTGAAGCCCAGAAGCCCTTTAAAGTATTTTAAGATCTGTATTTATGGATACAGTGCAGTGCAGAATCTTTTTTTTTTTCTTTTATTAAAAAAATGTAAATAGGTTTTGAATAGGTTTCTTCTCCTGTGGTATAGAGACAAAAGTGAGGCACATGTTCATCTCTCACAAGCAACTGAAACAGAAATTGGTAGCAACAATTGAGATGTTTGTGGAAACAGCACACAGATTGTAATCAGTGACACAACACCATGACAAACATCCTTAAAAAGGCTTTTACCTTTAATGGTCTAGTCTTTAAAGATGATTGTCATGATATTCAAAAAACTAGTAATATCATGCTTCAGGAAGCAAGACTTGCATGAGTTATTTGTCCTGAGGAGATGAATTCCAAGCATTTTGATATGAGAAGGCATGCCAAATAAAGACTGGTCAAAACATATACATAGAACTTTGCACGCTACATGGAAACCATAATAGCTATGCTGAGACTCGGAGCATAAATGCCTGCTTCCCACAGGTTTCGGTGTGTGTGCGTTCACCACACACACGCTCCTCGGGCCCAAACACACTGAGGTTCTCTACTATTGATTCAAAACAGGCATGACAGGAATACCAAATGCACACCGAGTGCATTTTTGTTTGTTTATAGATTGTACATAGGCCTAAAAATTTCTCCCGAGAACGAGGAGCATGATGCAGCAGCAGCCAGTCGTCCATATTCTCAAATCCAAAACCTCTGCACTGTTTAGTCGTCAGTGGATCATGTACAAAATTCTGTTTTGTAGAAAAAAAATAAAATGTAAATTATTTTTAAATATATTATGAGCATGTGTTTAGTGTAAATAACGTCAAAGTCTAAATTGATTTTATATCCTGTATTTTTTACTCTTTTGGGTGTTTTGTTCCTTTTTTGGGGTGGAGGCTTCGAGAAGCAGTGTATACTTTAAACATATTTCACTTCATATCTCATCATTTGCTGTTATCTAAGCACTAACAAATCCTAACAAATTTAGAATCAACTCACCTTTAGCTGTCGTTTATTCATGCGCACGATCATGATCACATTTTTGAGAGTATTCAAACAAAATCACAGTCATCAATGTTATTGTTTTTATAGGATTTGATCTGTTTGTGTAATCGACTTTTGTGAAAAGACTTTGTAATGTTGGTTATCACCATATGATTGCATCAGTGTGGACTAGTTTATACATGTGGATCACTTTACATGTACACGTACTCTTTGTTAGGATTTGTGCTGTGCTTGTAAAACACACCAACCATGTATTGCCCTTCGTGATGATACTACACCAACAAAGCTTTGTCCATGTTCACTTATTCATGTCTTATGGGAACCCTAAATTATTTTCCTCTACCTCATGTGTATAGCTTGTAGGTATAAACAGATCACAAATGACTGGTAAGAATGTATTTAAGTTATTTAACATCTTTGTATAACAAAGGCGAAAAAAATCTGAAATAATAAATGAATTTTTAAATTATTTCATGTGTGATTTCATTCTTCAGTGGCACTTTGAAGCATACAGTAAAATCAATCAGATTACCCTAAAGTAAATCTATATAGTGTGACACAGTCTTTTTTACTTTATTAATGATTTTACAATGACTTGAAATGACATACTGACACCAAGTATGAAATTAATTTATTTTTTTAAAACAACTTTTAATACATAATAATTGTTGAAATGATTTATCAAACTACATCTCACTTCTCAAATTAGAGGGTTTTTTGTCAGTTTTATTTTAGTCATAAATCAGAATGAGGTCTTATTGAGAGGAGGTTTTCACATACAATTAATTTGATTTGGTATATTGATGCGTAACATAAACATAGTACAAGGAAAATAAAAGTGAAGATTAATGCAGGTACTCCATGTCAAGAAGCATGAATTGAACATTGACAATAACATCTGAAAAAATGTTACAAAAACATCAAAAGCAATATGTACAATAATCATATTTACATGGAAGACTTGCACAGTTTGTGCAGGAGTGTACAACATATTGCCCTGGAACTGTGCAAAAGGTCACAGTATAAAAAAATATTTTCCAGATGGATTTCAATTTAGAATGTAATACCATTAGATTTTGGACTGTTAATCAAACAAATTTACACTACAAATACAAATATTGAATGTTTTCTTTGGTTCTAGGTAGCGTGATGAGCATTTTTCACAACTTTCTGACGGTTTACAGAATGATGATCAATAATTTTCCAGTTGCAACCAACTGATGCTTTTCAACTCATGCAAATCTATGCAAAAAAAAAAAATGCACCCAACAACTCTCAGTCTTTAACAAATACATTTACATTATCACACTGGAGGATCAAATGCTATACAAACAGTATTTGCCTTTGGTAATAAGTCATGATTCTGAGTACCTCTAGAACCTCTCATTCAAGAAAGCGTACATCTGGAAAAAGCACTGGACCTATTATTTCTGAGTGCTCCGAGTTTTTTGTGCGGCTGCTACAAGTACTTCAGGTTGAAATCTCTGAACGTTTCAGATAGGTGCCAATGTCATAACTGTTGCTCCAGTTCAGACAACAAATCATATATTAGAAGGGGACTCGTCACCCTGATAACCAAGAAAACGGAGGAGAAGCTTGTTCTGGTTAGCTGGACACTGAATGTTGCTGGTGAGTTTTGTGCTTTTTTCACCCTAAGCCTGAGGTTTTCAAAGTGCAGCCTAAAATGCTAAATGGACATGGGCATTAAAAGTAATGCACATATGTGCCAACCCTCCCGATTTTCCTGGTCAACTGACCTCTTCCAGTTTCCTCCTAGGGTCACAGTTCTCCCGTATTTCTCCTGACACATTTTTCACACATTTTAAACTGGATGGGGTATGGCTAAATGCTTGCTGCTCTTTTGTGTTTTCCAGCAAGTAAGTGTTGGTTATAAGTAATCTGAAAGCATTTGTTCGCAAGAAAGAAATGGTACTTATTAGTATTACTTAGTTTTGTTATTTTCTTTAAAATCACTAGAATGCAGAAGGCAAAGTCTATGAAACTCACATTTTGTCTGTTGGGGGACGCCCAGACCCCCCACTTTGGATTTAAATACACCAAGTATGGTGACGTATGGTGAGATATGGTGGTAGTTGAAAGCACCAGAACAAACAAGTAAGTGGACCTTTAGTTGACTGTTGTGTCCTTTAAGGACCAATTATCCTACATACAAATCAGCCAGAGATACAAAAACCCCCTTAAACAAAAAGAAGAAAAAAAAAAAGGGCTTTTACGCTTTATTAAAGCATCAAATGGGATGGGATGTGATCAGAAAGTAACCTGTTCAAATGCCCGTACTGTCTGGGGATATGTCTGAGGTTCCACCTTATGATAGCAGAACAGTAATTGGAGCAAAAGAGCCCTCCTTCTACATTATGTAATCGCACGTCATTTGTGTGATCAGACATCATTGTTGAGGTTAAGTGTTTATGGAAATCTGATACAGACGTTGTTGGATTTTCACAGTTTCATGCAGGATCACCCTCACTTTGCTATGACATCTTATATTGATTTAGTGTAAACTGATTATCAAGGCCTCTGTCATACTACACTGCACGGTACCATGGCAGTCATGTTTTTACTTCAATGTCAAACAAAGTTACGGTGAAACTCATTAGTGCGAGATATAAACATTTCTGTTTTGGGTTTACGGCGTTCGGACATACTGTACAGTACATGCCGGAGAATTACCCTGCTGAACTGATATTATTTCAACAAGCTCTATTCCCTCAGCAGATGAGAGGAGATTTCAGGGAGTTTTCTCTCTCAACAATCTTGCAAATATCTCACAGCCTCATCATACAAGCCCTGAAGCTGACTAATCCAGGAGAAGAGGGGCTTTGTGATCCCAGGCTGTGAATAGGAACTTCACGTCCGGGTGCGAAAACAATACACAATTACGGACTGTATCTGTCCTAATACCTAAAACATCAGTGGAAAAGCCCATGATATCCCTGACACGTGTACCTAAATTAGCAGTGCAGGAGCAGCACCCTCTTGGTGTTAGCTATTCCTCCCCTGGGTCCTAGCTGCTGTGCTCTGAGAAACTGAGAGGCTTTAATGTACCCCACTTGCTGGACTCCTCCTAACTTCCTGCCCTGTACCAGGCTCTAATATGAGCTGTAACTTTGTGGTGTGCTGTAATCCGACAATGTTTTGACAGCTGTTACCATGAAGGAAGTGGGTGCAACTAAAGCACATACTGAAAAAAGGTAAAAAAAAAAAAAAAAAAAAAAATCAAGCAAGCTTTGCCCCCCACCTCCTCTAGACTACCTTCCATTCCCGCTCTCATCCTCCTGGTCTGCTGACTGGTGGCTGACTGTCAAGCTGACAGAGTGGCAGAGGATTTGTTATTCCAGCATCACCCCGCTGCACAGGATGTATATGTGCTGCCTCGTGGAGGATTTGCTGAGGAGTGTTAATTGTGGTCTAGTTGTGTTGGATCATGTAAGTGGATGCTGACTTCATTGAATTAAATGCATAGGCAAAAAGACAATTTTATCAACTGTTAAAGGAATAGTTTAACATTTTGAGACATATCTTATTTGCTTTCTTGCCATGAGCTAGATCAATATCACTCTCATGTGGTTAGTTTAGCTTAACACAGAAGACTGGAAGCTGGGGGACACAGCTAGCCTGGCAGCCTCACGTTGACAACAAGCCTCCAAGAAGTCACTATGCCAGGCCAAGAAATAGTCTGGCATTACCTAACCTCACTAAAGCCGCATTTCCACCTCATGACTCGGCTTTTTTTGGTTTTCCATTACAGATAGTACCTGGTACCTTTTACACAGCAGACCACTGATTGGTTACAGGACATGGGACGTCCTGCACAAACCTGGCATTTTTAAACAGCTAAGCTGCCATCAACAGCAAACATATTTTTTTATTCACTTACAAATGGCAGCCCACAAAACTGTACCATGGTGAAATGACAAAGTGCACACGTGTAACGCCATCTCTTCAGATCCTCTGCTACAAGAGCAGTATAGCTCCTTTTTGCACGTATAGTGAGTGTGTGGTTGAGTGAATGCAGTAGAGGAGAGGAAAAGGTGAGTAGCGAACTTGTCAATATGGCAGTAAATGTACAGTGTTGGTTACAGTGTGCCTGAGAATAAAGCTTCTGAAGACCAAAGCATCCATGTGTTTTTTGTTTCCTCAGAATAGAGTCACTATGACAATCAGCTCCACCTACCTTGAGAAAGTACGTTCTGCAGTGGAAAAACAAAGTAGAAGCTCCAAAAGCAAGTAAAAGTTGAGTCAGTCGAGCCGTACCATGCAGTGGAAATATAACACAAATGTTGCAAAAGCTTATGTGACATCGCCATTTCTGACTGAGCCCACCTGAACCAGTGAGAAAACTACAAAGAAAAACGTAAATGACAGAATCTCTCTGTGTAAGCAAAACTGGTTGAATTTTAGCAGAATGTGTATTCAGTGGATCCTATGCTAAATGCATTAAGACCTGCAGAAGTAGAAGAAAAAAAACTACAAAAAAAAAAAATAAAATGGCTCACTAATGTCAGTAGTATCTGAAGTTTGTTAATATTTGCTAATATTCCCACCATAAAGTACTGATCATACAGGCTAAAGCAGGGGTCTCACACTCAAATTTTATTTCCATTACTAATATATTTTCAGCACACTTTACAAAAAGCAGATTCTATACATTTTTTAGATAGCCATGGACGCAAACTCAGCATCTCTCCTAGTTCAAATTGTTCTTTAATACCCCTGAGGAATGCAACATTATGATTTATTTCAATTGTATATGAAGGGTAGCTTAAATTGGTGTAAAACTACTAAACTAAAGAATAAAATCAATCAAACAATTTTGTGGGAAGGATTATACTACATCTTGGACATCATTTTGCAGGGAGGTGGGGGCAGGGGCCGGAAATGGCCCTGGACTTAAGTAAAGCTGGAGCACCAAAACCACCAAGTATACTGATCTTTGCAAGGGTGTGCTGTATTGGCTGTGAATTCAACTTTTCATTTTCATGAGGAAGAATGTGTTTTTCCTTCAAAAGTTACAGTCTCCCTTTCTTTTTGTACTGAAAAATACAATCAAATTTGACAACAAAAATCTAAGACTTGAGGGTACTAATGAGAATCCAGCACATTAGCTGCTTTAACACCGACTCATTGGGTGAAACATATGTGCCGAGCACTATGAAAACACCTTAGCTCATGCCACAGGTCTGTGGAACTCACAGATTTATGATTTTTTTTGTAGCGCGGTGGGAAAAAGCGAGTTCCTCTCTGGAAAGTGTGATAGGGGTCTGAAGGGTATGTGTGCCTTCCTCGCCTCCTTCCTGCGCCCTGCCCAATAGCTTACCCTGTTTTATAACTGTTTTTGATTGTTGTTAAGTACCTGTCAGAGCTCCCGCTTGTCCCTCGAGCCTGGAAAAACATGTGAGCTCAGCATCTCTCTAAACAGGAGCGAATTAAGAAAATGCAGTGCATTAAGGAAAAATACTTAGTGTGCTGTATATATCTGACTGCTGGTGAGAATCTGCAGTTCAAACAAGGATGACTTTGTCTGAATCAGCATGCAGACTGTCAGTCAAGTTGAGTGAAACAGTTTATAGGGCTGTTAGTGACACAGAGACACTTTTCATTTATATACTTCTTGGGTAACAGCAATATTAACTCAATAATCACTTCAGCTAAGATTACAGGACAGGCTGCTCAAATGATTAAACACCAGGAAGAGCACTCAAGTGTAATAAATCTTGTGATACATGCACTGTAAAAACTATCAGTGCTCCATTCTGGAGGTCTCTGCAGCTTTTTTCCCTCTTGTCTTTAGGGAGACAGCTCATTGACTACGTCTTCACAAGATGCGATGGATAATGATGATAACTGGCTCAGGAGGTTTTCAACACTTGCTCACAATCATAAAAATGTCAGCTTCACATGACAAAGCTCATTTTTCAAACACCCCTCCTTCTGTTATAATGTGCTGTGCTCCATCCCATGTCCAAATGAAGAATTCAATACAGCCCATAAATCCTACAAAATCTGAGCGGACCTGACTCGACATTCTCCTTCTGGAAAAATAGAATAATAAACAAACAAATTATTCTATAAATAATAACGGAACATGTGTTTCTTTCATTGTCAGACATACTTGGAGAGGCGGGAAAGCCCCAGAGACCCCATTGCAGGGTTTCTAGGGGGATGGGATAAACATAGATCTGTGCAGACGCCTGGGTTTTTTGGCAAGCCTGCTGCACTTGCGATTGCACCAGGAGGATTGGAGCACTATCCAGCAGAGGTGCAGGGTTAGAAACATTTTATTCTTGAGGAAATTCCTCCTATTACTCCATTATTCATCAGAATCTCTGAGGAGATGGATGCTCTAACTGCTCTAGCAGAGATCGTGTGGAGGAAAACAGTTCATCATGGTAGATATCCTAGACAAGAGAGTGTTCTGATGAATCACCAGTAGGATGTATGCGATGGACATATATTCCTCAGTCCATCAATTTACCTGGACAGTAAGTACTTTGGAGATCACCGGATGGATATTCAATACCATAACTACACAGCATTAAATGTCAGAGTAGAACAGCCATCTACAATAGTGAAGGAGAATTTGCTTCAACCAGGTCACCACCTGTTTTGTGCATCAGGGATGTAAGAAATATTAACTACTGGGACAAATTGTGGGATTTGTTTTCTCCCAAAATGTTGATGTTATATAAGCACATAAGGGAAAGTTGTACAACTGTGAAACGAGGAGGACCTGGAAGTTTCTATCAGCAGCTGCGCTGACCTATGACCGCTCATTTGTGTCTGCATGGGGGGTGATGGTGGGGAAATTAGTTGTAGTTGTAGTGACTGTGTGTGTGTGCATGTTGTTGGTGGGAGGGGGGTTACAATGGCAGGCTGATGAAAGTGAGGGGGTTTACAGGGATGGACCCTGAAGCTTCTGTCCAGCTCATGCTTCAATTGTGCAGTAAAGATTCCCCAGCTGTCCTGCGGATTAGCCCGTGTGCTTATGTGATTAGGATACATGGCACCGCGGCTAGACCCGGCGCCTCTGACCCGGAGAATGTAGGATGAGATGAGATGGGAGGAAAAAGGATGGACAGGTGATGCTGCAACAAACCAGTGACAAACAGACCACAAACACTGAGCACCAAGCATCTAACTTGACCCGGGCTTGCCCATGAGTCCATGAGATTAAAGCCTGTTGCTTACAGTCGGTATCAAACACAGTAGAATGTTTTGTAACACATAGAAAAGGATTTGAGTGTTACCAATATTTATTCAGAAAACTGGATCTATACCTGAATGATTTCTTCTGTGGTGTTCCTCAAGGTCTTACTGTCTTCATGTGTTTTTGGAGGGAATTCTGTTTTGTTTTTGTTTTTTTATCAATTCTCAAGTGATCAAAAATGGTTGAATTGTGCACTAAATCTGTGCAGCAAATGGTAAAAAATTGCTGCAATCACTAATGAGACATAATAGAGCATGAGAATAGCCATCATATACATCCATCATAATGTTCAAGCCCTTATGCACTCCAAATTTTCACAATTTGAATAGATGCCTCAGGGGAAGAGAGAATTATACACAAATCGATTATTTTGTAATTTATTCCCACGTATGTTGTAATCTCAGTCAGCACTCCTCTGGCAGCAGAACAGCTTTATTCCATCTCCCATCACACCGTTCACCTCAAGCAGGGGAATGACAGTTTTTACTATGCTTGTAGGATCTCTGTCGCTTTGAAACTTTGCGAGAGCAGGCAACAAAAGAACAGGCAGACAACACAGAAGGAGAGTTGCAGCAGACTTTGTACTGATGAGAAGCGATTCATGGCCCCTCCAACTGTAGTAGTAGCTCCAGCTGGGATATGTTTATCCCCACCAACTGTGGCATGAAATATCTGCCCTTGCCTTAAATTAATCTTCAGCTTTCCAGCTTCCAGATGATTTACACCATTTCTATGTGGCATATACTGTTGACCTGTTATCTCTACCTAAGTATACCCTGCCACACCTAAAAAAGACAAAAAATGATCTATGGCAGGGAAAGGTGGTGTGGAAGAGGTTTAATAGCCAAAGTAATCATATTCATATTATGACATTCACTTTGTGGTAGCAGGCGATTATCACTTTTAATGATAATGGCTTTGCTGGATCACAAAATGTGTCGTGTTCTAATAAAAATTACTGAGCCTTTTTTTTTCAACATAGTCAGTGTTTTCTTCTCCATTAACAATCTTGATCATCATCAGAAACAGGAAGAAAAATTACACTGCTTTATTTTACAGGTCTGTAATTTCCTAATCTTTCGCAAGGAAGTTTGGACAGAACTTTGTAAGCTGAGACTGGAAAATTACAGAGTAACTAGAGGCAGTGTTCGATTTGGAGACTTCAAAATCATTTCTTACAATAAATTGCCAGGGTAATTTAGAGTGTTTAACAGCTGAACATGCAAAAATGTGAAATTTCTCAACAGATAATCATACAATTCACTGTATGGAGAGTTTCCGATAATGAATCAAACTTTGATTTTTCACTGCAGTTCTTGCCTCATTACATAGTTCTCTCTAGGGAAATGATTAGGAAATTACAGACACTTGGAATTGAGCCTTATACAGCAAACACAAGAAATCACAATCAGTTTTATGTGTTTTCTTTCAACCTGTCCTCAACTCAGATCCTTGAGTGCCTTATGAGATGCTGAGGGCTGTGACAAAGTGCCAGTATTTGACAAACTGGTAATAAGCTGTTTCTTTTACCATTTTTGAGAAAGTGCATGTTAGCTGTGGTATACCCAACCCCTAAAGCAAAATTATGAAATCTATCTGGTTAAAGACAGAACATGCAGGATTCAAAGTTGGCCCCTTCTCCCCACTTAACAAACGAGAGAGGGATGAGATGGAGCGCCATCAGAGTAAACAAAGCAGTGAATCAGAGAAATAAAACGTTATTTTCTAGCTGTTTCACAGTGATTACATTCTAAAACACAAATAAACATGCCCACTCAGTCTGCTCTGCCTGAGTGTGTGCCTGTGTCAAACTCTCTTCCCTCTGCTCTCACAGACAGAGAGCAGAGGGAAGAGATGGAGAATGTGATCTAACTATTGGTTGCTATGTTTTTTTTTTTTTTTAAAGTGCTGACCTCAAAACATGCATGTTGTATTAACTGGGGGCTACAGCGTCTGGGGGCTACATCCCGGGTGAAGAAAAACATGAGAAAATAAGAAAATACAGGCAGAGGGCAGGGTCTCCGCAGATACTGACACCACCACACACATCTAGTGGGTCATAAGTGATGATTTATACAGGGATTTTTTAAGGAATATGTTGAATATTATGCCTTTAAGTCACATGTCACATTCTTGGAATCCAATTTATTTGAACATTTATTCAAGCATGCAGTTTTTGGTGTGGCATGATCTATGCTGATCATAAACTAAATAAAGGCTCATACATGTGGTAAGTGTCATGAATGGTAGCTCTTGGAACATAATTCACACTGGACAGCATGGGAAAGCTTTAAAATATGGGAAACATTGATGCTAACACAGGAAGAGGCAGAACTTTTCCTCCTGCATCCTCTTACTAAAATGTGTTCATGTTGGCTTGGGAGAGCTCAGAATGACTGACATGTGGAATGACAAACAGTGTGACAACATGGTGTGTGTGAGCTGCCCGCTAGCCCCCGGCCCTGCACAGCTGCACATTGCCCGGTTGACTGTACCAGACACTATGGCACGGGTTCAACAGTAACGCTGACCTCATGGGTCACAACCAGCACTGCCTGCTAACGGGAGGCAGTTAAACCAGTGCTATTGGTCATAAATTAAGACCGTGTAACATAAATAGGCTAAAATCGCAAGACACACGGAAAGGCAACTCATTCATCCACTCACCACTTCTACCGTTACAACACCAGCGACTAATTTGGTGTGGGAATATGAGCTAAGGAGATAGTAATCCCGTCCATAAATGCACGATAGTTTGCTTTAGCTTGATTCCCACCCTTGCCGTTTTTGTGACAAGCATTCGCTGACTAAATCGAATCCCAAAGGATAGTGGGGTTTCGTTTAACAGAGAGGTACTTGAGGATCTGTCACCACAATCTCAACAAGTGTGGCTGGCTGCTTCAATAGGAGCCTCTCATAAAGACAGAAGAAAGGAAAGACCACATTGTCGGTGGGGGCGGGTCTTCATTTTGTGTGAATTTGGTCATTTGTTGGCCGAGGTCAGCTCCTTAAGATTAGTGTTGGTGGTGGTGGTGGTGGTGGTGTGTGTGTGTGTGTGTGTGTGTGTGTGTGTGTGTGTGTGTGTGTGTGTGTGTGTGTGTGTGTGTGTGTGTGTTGTGGTGGGGTTGGGCTAAATTGCTAATCCATTGATTTAGCTGGAGTTAACATGCTGGCCAGGGTCCAACAGAGACTTAAGTCACAATTGTAGTGGGGCAGATATATTGAGAGGAGATGGTGGGAAAGTTGAAATGCCGCTTTTCTTTGAGAAAAAGGGGAATTTGAAGAGGAAGTTGAAGCAACAGTCTGCGGTAGGTTTGTGGAAAAGTCCTTAACTACTGTCTACACTGCTCTTTGTGATTTACTTTTGCTAATATTTTGAGATTGTAAAACATACAAAATACAGAAGAACTTACAAAAAGAGCACAAAAAAAAGAAGAGAAAAAAGAAAAGCACAAGGCCAACAGGTCCCATTGGCAGTATATAAGTATATCTGATGTAGGGTTGTATGAGGTACTTACCCAGAGACAGTGTATTACCTGCAGTGAATGCCAGTTGGCATGCCCACAGTTTGGAGAAGCAGCAGGAGTACGGTGTAGGAAGCTGTACAGCAGTGCACTACTGCTGTGGATGGGGTTAGCAACAAATGGTATTTTAGCCACTTAAAAAGGTCAACCTAAAAAAAATCACTATCAGTTTAAGTGTACGCTATATTTGGAATATTTTCACCACTTTACCTTACCACCAGACAACCTTTTCCAATGCAAAAATGCTGTTATATAAGCCAAATATTGTTCTGTACAGACTAACAATTTTACTTCACAGAACTTGGGAGTTGCTGGTCTACTGGTGCCTTGATTGGTTAGTTTGTTTGTGTTATTCTGTGCTTTTGGTGAATCTGAACTATTCTTTTACAACATTGAAGTCACACAATAACACAGACAAACAGATCGAAGCAGTGGTAGACCAGCAACTCCCAAGTTCTGTGAAGTAAAATTACTGTCTGACTGTCCGCTGCAGTACATTGCTTAGCTTCTGTGCTGGTGCTTCTCTCTGCTTCTCGACACTGAGGATGTGCATCTATTGTAGGTAATACACTGCTGATGGATAAGTACCTCACACACAACCCACTTCAAAAGAACCGAACTATGCCTTTAAGCTGACTGTTTGAAAAGACAAATTTCACAAACACCACAATCATGCCCAAAAATCTTAGATAAATGTTTTCCCTTGTAACAGACTGACAGAACAATCTCTGCTTGGCAAAGTAAACATGAGGAACATTGTCATCGTGCATGAAAACAGTGATGAATAATTTCATTTTAAAGATAATGGAACAAGGGCTGCATTGTCGAACACAGTGACCTGCAGACAGATTCAGAGATTCTTGGAACATGTTAAAACAGGGCAGTGAAAGCATAACCGTCCAGGACAAAGAAACATTCCTTGTGTCAGTGAAACTTGTCCGTGTTTTCAATTATGTTCGCAGGCCTGTTGAGAGAGACAAGCAAGATTACCATGGAAAAAAAAACACCCATCATGCTAGACAGCTATTTACGGAGCTGCTGTAGCCTCGCAGGAATGGTCCTCCACCTTGACTTATTGAATTATGGAGAAGCTGTCGACAGGTTGAGCAACTGTCTCCTTCTCTCTGTGTTTCCTTACATTCACTTTACTCAACACGGTGCTGCAGCTGTCAGTGTGCGCTCCATTCCTTGGCTGCAGCCAGCCAGGGTAGATGAGTGCACCTTGCAGGCTCGGATCACAGTGACCTCAGGTCATTATCATTCATCCTGCTCCTCAAAACAACAGTCAAATGGCACAAGAAACTCAACCGGCAACAATAAATTTCAGCCCAGTAATCCTAGTTACTTGGTCCATATTGGATGATTGGAACCACAGTCTCTCCCTAACCTCAAAGTTCCCCTCCAGACAAGTTTTAAAGTATGTAAAAATACTCTGCTATCATTAATATTTTGTTGAACATGATTTTTTCCACATGAAAAGTAAAAACAAAACTCTGAAAAGGGAAGCACATCTACTCTTTCTCCTGCAGTGAGAAGTTCTAAATCTGGCCTTGTGTCCCACCAACCACCGGCACTTGCATTAAGTTAACTGATGAAAGAGCAGTGCGTGTCAAGATGGCTGACATTAATGTTTGAGAAAACAGCAGCAAAATTCAGCTAAACATTTTTGAGGCTCATTCTGACTCAGACTCAGGTGAGGAGCCTGTTGTGCTCCAAAATCAGCCACTTACTACAAATCTATCATAATGGTAGGTTTAGTTAGCATCTTTTATTTGTCTGTGTTGTTTGTTAGCTTGTAACTGGTACTGATCATTGGTTTGAAACCCAAAGATATTCATTTTGGATTGAAAGAAAACAAATGAATTTCTGAGTTTTGGCCAAAAATGTATTTTATGATCTTGAATTTTGACCTTTGTCCATCAAAATCTAAGCAGTTCATCCTTGAGTCCAAGTGGATGCTTGTACCTAATTTGAAGAAATTTCCTCCAAGCGTTCCTGAGATATTACATTCACGACAGTGGGATGGACGTGAGGTTACAGTGACATTTGACCATCAAAATCTAATCAGTTCATCCTTGAGTCTAACTGGTAATTTGTGCCAAGTTTGAGCAAATTCCCTCAATTCTCCCTTAACCTCTGTGGAGATAATTATCACACTTTTGTTGATAACATTTCTGTTGCATTTTGCCAAAACATTTTTGCATTTTCAAAATTACATCATTTACTGGCCTGAGGGGGTAATTCATTGTCCTTTGGTTCATTCATATGGGTGCAATCTCTCATATATTACGACTCGGATTCTGGAAAGTGAAACGTGTTCATGTTTAATTTATGAAAAATTTACTGTCTGAAGTCTGCCAGTTTTGAAAGCTTATTAAACATTGTGCTGATGCTGCAAACTATTACTGTACCACCTGTTGGTCCTGCCAAAAAATACAAATAATTATGAAACAGGTGTGTTTTCTGTAAAATGACCTCTGACATTGGATTTAAATCAACACATTTGCCACTAATATACTACTATTAGTAATGTGTTGACTCCTGTGAGAGTCCACAGCTGTCTACTGACACTTTGCTGAGCTTTCCTTTCTCGTTTGTTGTTCCAGGTTTGTTGTTCTAAAAACAGTAAATTTCTTACACTGTGTTCCTGCAGGGCTTTAAAATAAAGCTCAAACAAAAAGGAACCAAATATAATTTCACTGAAAAAGCATGTTACATCATTGCCTTTTCATTTTAAAGCACATTTTAAGACTGAGTATTCAGTTCCAGTTGACTTACCAGAACGTTTGGGTGGCTATTCTGTGGTATATGTGCAAAAGCAGAATGCATGCTGAGTTTAGTGGTATTTAAAAATTGGAGGTCATTAAAATGTGAGTGTGCCATTCAAACTGTGATCCTGTGCTGTGACTACAGGGAATAATGACGTCACTGTGCGGCTGGAGAAGAAGGTAGCTGGCGAGAACCAAGCCCATGAACCACATCCAGAAACACTGTAACCTTCCAGTGAAGCGGTATTGGAGGTGTTCGGTTTCATCCAACGACACAGCTGCCAAAAAGCCAAATTCATGTGAAGCGGGTCTGCCACCTTCCTGGCTTTCCCCACTGAGCCCCAAACCACACACTCAGTGACAGGTATCAGTTCGTTACGAGTGAAGCAGAGCACGCCGGCCTCTGCGGAACAGAGCGAGGAGGGAAAGGTGTGGCAATCAGATGTTGTCTTGTTAACCGGGAATATCCGGCAGCGGAGGCCATTACAGATTAATGTGCAGCAGGTGTTGGGTGTCTAGACGAGCAGAGAGAAGTTCACTCGCTGAGTAATTGAAAGTGCAGGTGCATCTTGGAGCAATGCCAGCATGTGGGGCTGCTGTAATGTTTTTAGCTGCATGACATCTCACTTTTAGGGCTCGAGCTATTACATAAAATGCCTCCGAGCTCTGATGAAAAACATGGTGCCTGAGGAATGTCAGATTTGCTTGTAAAACATCCCTCCACTATTATGGACTTTTGTTTCTCCTGCATTGACAGCTATTAATGTAATTTCATAAGTTGGGTTTTTGGCTTGTTGAAGTGATATAAAATGACTTGGCAAGAATTCTGGAATAAAACCCTTCTGACTTTGTCCACTTAATCATAAAAACCTGGTGGGTTTGGCTTCCTGTGTTGACATAGAGCGGTCCAAGCCAAGAAATACAATCAAATGTTCTTGAAAAAGTCAGTCATGGTGGGCAACACAGACAGGATAATGTCACCTGATATTCAGTGATATTGGGATAATGATTTGAAGTTACTGTCTTATGCTAATATAGTGTTAGTGTAGCCTTACAATGGACAGGGTGGGGCTAATTATCTCCGCCAGGCATAACCGTGTGCTCGTGTCTGTGACCAGCAGACCTGGAGCTTGTCTACAGCTAATTTCACATACTACTGGACCCATCATCCTTTTTGTGCACATTCATGATGGTATACAGAAGAACCTCTGTGATTTACAATTTTTGAACTTTTTTTTTTTAATGCCTTCAGTCAGGTTGGGTTACCTCATTCTTACCTCATTCTTATGAAGAGGAAATCTCAAGAACGCCTTGAGGGAATTTCTTCAAGCTTGGCACAAACGACCATTTGGACTCAAGAATAAAGTGATATGACTTTGGTGGTCAAAAGTCAAAGGTCACTTCAAACCCACATCTATCCCACTCTCATGAATGCAATATCTTAGGAATGCTTTGAATGAATTTCTTCAAATTTAGTCCAAATGTCCACTTGGACTCAAGAATGAACTTATTACATTTTGGTTATCAGAATTCAGAAGTTCAGGTCATTGTGACCTCATGTCTGTCCCATTCTTGTGAGCACAAAAACTCAAGAATGCCTTAAGAGAATTTCTGCAAAATTAGCAGAAATGTCCACTTGAACTGCTTATATTTTGGTGGCTAAAGGTCAAAGTCACTATGACCACACAAAACACATTTTTGGCTATAACTCAAGAATTTGTACGCTTATTATGATAAAATCAACCAAAGTGTTGGTGATTACAAAGGGATAACATCCAAATATTCTTTTCAGGTTGCCTTACAAAGATCTGCATTCTATTCTTCTTGCTTCTTCTAATTTATTAAGGGTTAATTACTAAAAAAAAAACCCCATCAATTTGCAAAACTCTTCGCAAATTTACCATTTAAGATCTACTATCTATCTATCTATCTATCTATCTATCTATCTATCACTATCTATCTATCTGCTTTTTCATACCCTCACTACTAATGGTTTCACATATTTGCTGCATTATATATACCAAAAACAACAATTATTGAATCCCAAAGATAATAATAAGATTTGCTCAGGGTGTGGTATTTATGAATGATTTATGAATGAAAAACACAACAAAAGTTATTGCAGACAGGGAAAATTAAATGTACAATTTGCATGCATTGCAACTCGTCATTAGATCAGTACGTCAGCAATATCGCATCTGATCTGTGTTAAATTTACTGTTGCTGTAACTGTGATGCCTGTTTTATTCCCTGACCTGTATGGCTGCTGCTGGCTCGAGGCCCTCACTGGCTATCAGTCTCCAGGGCTAAGAGGATAATGTGTTAGTTGATATCTTAGCTCAGTGTGGTGCTGAAATGGGAAAAGGGGGAGTTTGGAGGAGGTAATGATGGACCACTTTGGTTTCTCCTGAGAAATAGAAATTCAGACCCAATCTCAGAGTGTCCTGACTAGACTAAGACCTGTATGTACAGAGAAGCAAACGCAATGGTTTCCTGCACACTGACGTTGTTTAGATTATATCTGTATCTATACCTATCGTGAATTAGTTGTTGTTTTGTATTTTTCTTTTTTCCTGTCAGTAGATACAATTGCTGTAAATTGCTGTTGTTGGAAATCAGATGCTTTGTTTAGGCTTCAGATAATCACATTGGCCATGTTTTATGTCTGATATGCAACCTTGAAATATGACTTCAGTACACTGCCTGCGCGGGGTGAAATGAGTGTGGATGCGGTGCCAGGCGAGGGTCCTCTTTCTCTCCTCACACTGAGCCTCTCCAGTCATGGATCACAGAGCTGGAGAAGCAGCTAATAGCTCTTTCTAGCTGGGCCTGTGCTAAATACTCCCTCCACTAAAATTATTCCTCTGGGAATCAATGGGCCCATTCTTTTGTGAGCTGTAGTTTGCTTGATGGTCCCAACCTCAATGTGAAACATTAGACAGCAATGGGGAAAACATAAAACATAATACTTGTGTGACCAGCTTGTCATTGGCTCTTTGGTGGCTGTGTTAAGAATTTTGCCCAAGATAGTAGATTCAGTGAGGGAGAGGCTAGTTAGGGTAACAGGCTCTCCACAGATTGAATTGCTGCACTGATACACAGTAAAGGAGGGGCTTTTGATGGGTATCACTGTAAATATTTTGGGTGCCTTTTTGGCAGAAACATAAACATATTTAATTCCAAAGTCATGTCTTAGCCATGCTAGTGGCTCGAGTGATGGCAGTGTTGGTTGGTTCACAACTTTGGTTCAAACTGAAATATCTCAACAACAATTGGATGGATTGTCTTGAAATTTTGTACGGACATCCATGCCCCCCAGAGGATAAATCATGATGACTTTGGGCATCTCCTGACCTTTCAAACACCACCAAGCCACAAACTCCAGGACTGATAAATGAAGCCAATGTGAAAGTGCCAAAAACTGCAGTTCCTCAAATGGCCACTTGAGACTGGCTCAGAAAGGAAGTTAATCCCCAGAGAGTCAAAGTCCTTACCCTTCTGATGTGCCCCATGGGACACTCACTTAAAAAAATATGAACAATAGTCAATGGTGAGTGACAAACACTTTTTTAAATCCCATTTGAATTGCACCATGAATTACACATATGATGTTTAATTCAGTTTAGTTCACTTTAAAATATAATTTACAAGACAAAAAAGTCATTGTCTGTCGTACTTTAGTTTTGTATGAAACCACTCAGTGAACTACATCTCTTGTCTCGCACAATAAACGTCATCATCACCAGCATCACTGTCCCTTGTAATGTTATCTTTGTTATGCAGCATTGTTTGTTTTATCCAGCAAGTCCTGGTCCTTTTATCAGTCGGGGAGACAAAGAACAAACAACATCTGTTGCTTGTGTGACTACATCCCCTTATGAAAACACACAGGCATCATAGTTTCAGCGGCTAACATTAGCTTTTGGAGGGACAAATTCATGATGTAACTTATGCCACTTTTGGGTGTGTAATCTTTCTATTACATATCTTTACATATGAATTACATATATTTTAAATTGACATAAAAAAGTTTGTCTCTCACCATTGACTAGTGCTAATATTTTTTCCAAATTAAGGTCCCATGGTGATTTCTCTATAGACCCTCGTATCATAGGAAGCATAATAAATAGTAGATGGATCATCTGTGACATAACCCATAAGTTTCTGAAGAACCACTGTGAAGCTCAGTGTGGTGGCTCCAGCCGTCACCATCGTGGTAGTGCCTGACTAATCCAAAACTGGGCAAAGAGATGGAGCATGGGTGGAGCTGAGGTGGCCAAATAGAGGCTACCAAGTAGCTAGCCAACTGTGATGAAACATGGGCGCACCTGTAATTATTACTTATATAATCTAAAAGGGAGATTACATAAAATTCACCGTCTGAACAGTTGTCATGAATTAGCTGTAGAGACATTTTTTTTTGTACCAGACTATTAACATATTTATTTCTATTGTAAAGTTGACCATTTTAATATAGCAGCCTATGCAAATTTACTTGCTTTTGGAGCCAGCCTCAAATGGCCTGCAGTTTTTGTCACTTCCGCATTTGTTTAATAGAGTTTTCCCCTTGGTGATCTCCAGACTTTTCTAGTAGCACCAGCAGCAGCAGCAGGTTAAAGTTTTCCCTTATCCTGTGAAAGATTTCAACATTTGTCGTAACTTTGGTGATCCGATCACTTTCTATATAGTGCCATCAGTAGGCTACTTGTTATGCTTTGACAGGAGGGATGGCCTAATGGGAGTGTAGTGTTGAGAAGACCGGTTCTTTAAAGTAACCTGGTTTGTTTCGTTCACCTGCCACAAGTGAACCAACACATTAACAAATCTTTTGGGAATGACTTTTGTGGAACATTTGTGAATATTACAGACCCAAGACCAAAAGGGCAGGACTGAAAGAAAAAAGTGCAATTACAAATCCATCTGCAACGTCAGCAGACGCCATGGATTTCTCAATACACAGGACAGTAAGGCTACTGATATTTCAGAGCCATGGTCTGGGTCATAGATTCAAGCCTGCACAAACCTCAGCCAGGGAAAGGATCAGTGAGTGAGGCAGACTAGACTAGACAACCAAACAACGCCTCTGCTCCTGCACTCTCTGCTACTTAGGGATTTAGAGGGTGGCTTGCAGGATAACAAGGCAGATGTATTTTGGCCAAACAAATCAACCTAAGCTGTAGTTTGTGTTTATTGCTGAGTAGCAATTGCTAGTATACAAAAATGCTAAACTTGGATGGTGAACATGGAAGTATTATACTTAACATCAGCATGTTAACATTGTTATTGTCAAAGTTTAAAGCACTGCACAGCCTCAAAAAGCCACTAGTGGCATGGATGTAGACTCTTAGTCTTTTTTGAAATAGATCAATTATGTTTTTTTCCTTACAAACTGTCCAGTGCTGGTATGAAACACACCCATTGGGGTTAATTTTATAACAGAATCAAATTCCCTTTTTTTGCAGTGTGGTCAGAGCCAGCACCTTGAGACCAGGGATCAAAGATGAACCACAGTCTTCTCGTCTGCATCCCTTTTTTGATTGAGCTCCACAAAAATGTCTAACATGCAAAACGGAGTGAAGTATTTAGTGGAAAAACAAACATCTCTATTTCAACCCTTTATAATGCTCATCATGTTTTTTTTTCTTCTTGAAGCCCTTTTTAATCTTCCAGTAATTGTTTCTCTCAGTCAACCACAAGGATCACTACCCTTCACCCAGAGAGTTTAGCCTAGCCCTTGACCACAACATCTCCGCTGTCTCGCCACAATAACCTGGTATTGGATACTTGCTCACCCATAACTCACTACTTCCAGGATTTCTAGAGTCTTTTGCAGACAGCGATCAATTATCGCAGATCTGCTCAGACTTTCCCAGCTGATGACGGGAGCCTTCCTTGTACTCAGAGCTTCCAAAAACACCAGATCAAATTCTTAGAAACTGTCATCAGCAACTAAAAAAAAAAAAGGCTCACGGCATCCATGAACTGCACATTAAATATAAAGAAATGCATGATGACGTAACTGCAAAATCAGGCATTTATATTATCTCAAGAGAATGTAAAACTCGCAGAGTGGCACAGTACAAATTAAGCAGATTTAGACTCAAGTGTTCACAGCAGACCAGCAGAGTAAAGTACCCAAATCAGCTTAATGTGACTAAGCCTAAATATTTATAAAATCAGTTGTAATGGGCTACTCCCCTGGCAGTACCATCCTGTCCAGTGTCACTGTGGATATAAGCTGGAAAGTTGTGACTTTTGATGTCAAATGTGAACTTCTATTGATAAAATTTTATTCATAAAATATAGACAAAATCTTACCAGACCACTTGTCCAAAAATACTGGGCTTAGAGAGGTACTTAAAAACTGTTATTTATTGTTTTTGGTCATAATGAGTGTCTAAATGTAGTCTGGATCTCCCTCACGTTCATAATGTTCCCCCGTCTCTGCCAGACCTCTGCTCAGCTTGTCTATTTGGTTACTATTACTGAGCCTTTGTTTGCACTTCAATGGAAGCTGATATGAGTTGTAAGAGGAGCCTGTTGCTACAAGAGTCTCTGCAAAGGTCAAACATGGTGGTTTGTTTTTTTCTAGGATTCCACTGGGATGCAGAGTGAATAACTTTAAGGCTTTTTACCTGTAGGCAATAAGGAGCAACAGCACCCCTGCCAGTTGGTCAATTAGAGACAAACATGCCTTTATGGTCCTGCCAGATTGGGAAGTGTAAACATTTCATAACAATGGCTAAAGAGAGAGAAAAGAGATTAAGGAAAAATGGCTGAATCTTTATCAACATACTTTGACAGTCATGTTCCATTAGCAAACAGTAAATGATACAGTTTTGCTTTCAAATCAAACTGAAATTAAAATCAGTTTTTACTAGGAAATCATAGCTCAGAACTAGATTCTCATTCTTGGTATAATATGTGTTATGAGCATCAGAAAAGCTTGTGTTAGACCAAAGAGGTCTAACACAATCACACGGGTCAAAAACAGTACTGAGTATACAGGAGCTGCATATGAGTCTGGATAGCCTGTGCAATGTTTGGTGGAACATTTGCACATGGGAAGGTGAGCCCTGGCATTAAAATGGCTAAATCCTTGCAAAAGAACAGGTAACAGCTGTTAACTTGTTTACTGATAGCAACCAGGTTAGGGTTTGGGTTACTTACTATTTTCAGGATGTAGGTTACTAGCTTGGTGGTTGTTTCAAATACTGATGGGGACTGTGAAACCTGTAGTGAAAGGAGCATGGATGTACTAAGCTGAACTGGATACAGTGTTGGAGGCGGGCCTCCATTCATTTCTATGAGAGCTGCTCAGTGGTGCATGAAGCCAACTTCAGCGTATGATCTTCCTCCACCGCTTCCTTGTTGTACGGCCCCTAGAGCAAACACAGTAAAGACTTCCTTTGGCTGAACAGCAAACAGGGATAAAATGAGTTAATCATGCAGCTCTTCTAGACCAAATGTTATTGAACCAAATGGATCAAATCCTGATATTGAAACAAGTTAGCTTGCGGAGGTTGTTGAGCTCCAAAAAATATATCCACCGTTTTTCAGACGCTTCAGAAGGAGAGGAGATTGCTGCTTGAAACAGGTGGCCAATGGCAGGCTTTTACCACAATCTTAATCTGGTGTGTCAGACGACACAGCAGGTGAACAAATAACATGAACAAAAAAAGTGATGCTAGGTGCGTATCAGTGCTGATATTAGCAAGCTAGACTTTCCAAATAGAGACTAGTTAACCTAGCTTACTAGGTTAACTAGTAAGCAAGGTATCTCCTCTCCCCACCCCCCACCTCCCTTTTTTTATTTTCTGAAAGGTATTGATTTTTTATCTGGAACAAATATATCTTCCAGAATTGCCACAGAACAAGGAGGGGATTCCTTGTACCACAGAGGAGCTGAACTTGTGTCAATTGGTCCATTATATTCTGTAGGTGTGGCTGCATGTGCGCTGCCCCAGTCAAGAGTGCACTGACCCCACCAAGTCTGCCTCATTCCTCAAGCAACATCATCAAATGGAGACCTTATCTCAGCACCGTACTGTAGGATGGCACAGAGCCAAGAACACATGCCTTTTCCTTACTTTCCTCTAGGCTCAGATAAGTGCGCATTGCATGGGATATAACTTATTTGTCAGTCACGTCGGGCCTGAGAGTGACGAGAAGTACATGTGGAATGTTAAGTGCAGTGTATCAGAAAACATCAAAGAATGCATTGAGCCCCGGGGAGCCTGTAAAATTAATGATCCAGAATGACTCCTGCACAAAACAAAGAGAGGAGAGAATAGGCTACTGTATGAAAACGGTCACAGTTCAAGTTCCTGTGTGTTTTACAATCTGCTGAACCATAATGTTTCACCTATTTAAAAATGGGCAGCCTTTACATCCTGGATGTGGCGACAGCTTGGGAAGAATCTGGGCACCCTCCAAGAAACTGCTTTGATTTCATATTGGATTACCAAGAGGACAATTAAAGGACATGTTGCAAATCGATTTACTGGAATCATAGCTTATTTAATCTGTTTCTACGCCCTTTCTAACATTTTTTGTGGGGATAAATATTAATTATAAAATACTGTCAATAGAGGACACTCTTTATAATAAAATGTGGTAAACCTCTAAAAATCATAAAAAATTCCTGATTTGGTCAAAATGTCCTTATTACTTCAAGACACTGAGCTTCCTTTGTTTTATATGAGGCCATAATGTTACTGTAAGGAACACTGGAGTCAGACAGATGGAGTCCACTTTTAGATTATTCTTTTTGTTGTTGTTGTTGTTTAACTACTGTTTCTAAGGTCAAGAATTTATTTTCTTGTTTATTTTATATAGCAGTATTGTTGAACAGATTCAACCTATCTGTATAACAAAACAATATTCTAAAAGTGCCTGATCGATAAGCTTGTTTGAAACTGTTTTCATACTCCCACTGACTTGCTTTCAGTGGCTTTAAAGATGAATGAGGTCAGCAGTGTATTGCAGTGTATTCCACAAATATTTTAGTGTAGCTCCTCCCATGGCAATAGTGTTAACCTGACAAACACACATTTGCATTTCCCTGAGAAGGAGAAATTATTTCTGTTACTGAATAACCTTGTTGAGTTGCTGAGGAACGAATGCTGAGACCATTTGTACGTGTACTGAAGCAATCCGAATCTGGAAAACATCCAAATCCAACCAGCTGGCCAGATGCTTCTGTGGAGCCCGAGCGCCGCTCACGTCCATGGTAACAATCTCTGCCCACCAAACAAGAGAGAAAAGCTAGAAAAGCTGCTTCCTGGGGGAGCTGCAGTGCCACTGGCGCCTGCATGAGTGTGATATAAATCCCGGCTGCTTTGAAAATAATTAGCGCGGGGATCAAGGCAGGGCAGTCTCCCCGGCCTGGCGCTGAAGAGGAGACAGGTGCCACCAGTGGCCTAAGCCACTGGAGCTGCACCCTTGTAGTACAGAGCAGGCCCAGGCTGGGAGAAAGAATGCCAACCTCGATTAAACAAAAGAAAGAGCCCCAGTGGTCAGAGAGCTCTTGTTCCTTTTTTGTGCTCCTGCAGCATGCATTTTAGGCCTGTGGGAGGCTGCTGGGTGGGAGATTTGTACGGGTTTGGAAGAGAAAGCGGCAGGAGAATTAGGTTTGAGGGGTGGGATGTTTGTGTCCACCCCCATGACCTGACCATTGAACTGACCCCCTGGTATGATGAAAGCCATGTTTACATTAGGCCAATATCTACAGACACCAGTGGAGTCTAATGCAAATAGATGATGAAAAGATTGGAGGAATGGAAGACTTTCCAAATAGCAAAGTGAAATCCTGAGTACAGAAACGGAGATTGGTCAGATAGGTGCCTAGAAAACACAAAGAACACACCAGCAGGTCAGAGGACTGTATTTTTCATCAACAAGATTCATTAATGTCTTGGTCACACTACATGACTTTTAAAGTCATCAGATCGCTGTACTGTCCATACAGCACAACTTTTTGTCTTGTAATTGGGAACCTTTGAAGTCATTGTGGTTTCTACACTACATGACTGATCAGTGACAGTCAGTGGGTCACACATTACATGATCTTTCACCTGAAGGAATTCCCAATGAGTCTGTGTGGTCTCCAAATGATGGTTTGTCATGAATACATGTGCGAGAAGTGATATGAGATTATTAATACTATGCATCATTGTGTGTTGTAGCTGCTGGAAGTGGAGCTGCTTTGAACTACTTGATAACTTTATATAGCCTGAAATCCAGATGAATCTGCTGAGCTCATCCTTGGATTCAGTCCGGCCAATCACAATCATTTATTTTGTATGGGGCAGGTTCTATGCAATATTTGACAAGGGATCACCACTGGTCTACTGCTTAGCTGTAATACCAGAAATATGGAGACCAGGCAGCTGTCATTATGTTCCCTATCTGGAAACAGACCAAGCTTTGCTACATCACATGTTTCGTTTCTTTGATTGGTGTTGATAATACCCCTTGGAAATCAAAAATGAACTGAGATCAGGCTAAACTTAATAAATATTACTACTTAACAATACTTTTTACACATTTTTTTTTTCTATATTTGGGCTTTTCTGGCTGCTGCTCTGATGCTCTTCCATCTCTCCTTCTCAACTTCTCCCCTCCCCCGCTTGGGTCTGCTCTGATTGGCTGGAGTTTGTTGCATGGCTCCCCAACCCATCCCTGACGCGACCAGATATTAAGCCTCCTTGATATCTTTCAGTTGTCTGTGAGGCATGATGAGTTCTCAGATCTCATCTTTAAAGAGCTAACACACAGTGATCGAATGCTGATTTCCAAGCACTGGACAAACATCAATTTGTTTTGATCTGGAGCCTTTTGTTGCTGAACAACAAGTGGGTGACTGGGAAATCAGGGCTACAGTCCTCTAGTATAAGCATGAGGAGATAACTCTGAACGCCTCAGTATGCTGAGTATGTGACCAATGTCTTATCAGGAGAGGCTGCCTATTTTCCAAAAAAGACAAACTGACAGTCTTGCTCACTCCTTGCAGTGATTGATCAGGTGTGCACAGGAGTGAATGTAGGATCTTCCCTCTCATTTTTCAGTCTTATTGAGCCTGAGAGAAAAATGTCCATAAATGTTAGTGGTTATCCTTATTTGTACAATTCAACTTGCAAAAGAGCCTGGGCTCTTTGAGAGCGATCAGGAATCAAAGTGTTGCAGGAGTCATGTTCCCAGGTGCATAATGTTGTTCATAAAAAAACATAACCTTGATATGTCATTTATAATTGATTCATGACGTCCATTAATTCAAAATTTCCTTCAACTGAGATGTTTTGAAGGAGTCAGCACCTCAGAAGTAAGCTAAAGTGACCACATCTCCCTCTTTGGTTCTGACTTGTAATAGAGCTTCCCATGTCTGCTTACCCTTATGGAAATTCCTTTTCCGTCACAGCTTTGGCGTACGCGGAGAGGCTGTCAATCATTGTCCAGACAAATGACACTGGACCATCATTTTCCACTTTCAAAAAGCGTGGGGATCCCTGTCTGTGGTCACTCCGAGGACAGGAAGGCAACACAGGATGGCTCCCCGGTTTGAAACTGGGGATCCCCTCACTGGTGGTGTTCAGTGTTGGAGAACCAGAGAGTTGAGACGTTCCCATGTCATTTTTTCTATTGTCTTTTGCACTTGGGTCAGGGATTCTCTTTCCGTCCCATGTTGGCGGTGATACGGCTGCTGCCAGAGTTACTGCGGTTAGGAGGGAGACAGCTGTCCTTTAACTGGAGAAGCCAGGTTCAAGCCCTGGTTTTGGCAAACATCCACACTGCCTCAGAGTCCTTGAGGATGACACTTAATCCTCTGTTGCTGACTCTGCACACTGGCCCCCCGTGAAGGGGGGCATGAACAAAGAAAACTGGGGGATTTGAGTTTTGATTTTGTCAGTGTCTTGTGATTCGCACCTGGTGACCGAATGGCTTAACAGCATTGGTTAAAAGTGGTTAAAAGTTATTGTACAGAGCATTGTGCTTACATTTTATGCTGCTTTACTTCAAAAATACTGTACTCTTTACTCCACTTAATTTGTGATATCTGTAGTTACTCGTTACATTGCATATTCACATGTTTTTACACATTATGAGTTCCTAAATTGTGGTTAACTGTTAGAAACTAAACTGACAACAACACATAAAGTGGTTAACTTTGCTCCATCCACTCCAGCAGCTTAGTTATAATAAATATGCAACATCTGAGTTGACAAAATGGCAACAACAACAAAAAAAAAGCATAATACTTGGTTAGGTTTCAGTAACAAAACTACTTGTTTAGGTTTAGGAAAAAAATTGTGGTTTGGGTTCAAGTAAATACCTTTGTTACGTATGTTTTGTAAGTTTTGTATGTTACTTTCACATATGCAACTTAACTTAATATATAATGTATGTTACGTAACTTAAAAATAAACTAGAAGAGTGCACTCAGTAAAGTGCAGATCTCCACTAGGCAACCCGAAAAGAATGTCTGGATGTAATGCCTTTTGTAAACACCAGCATTTTGATATTATTTCATGTTTTTTGTCAGCAACTGTAATGGATTACAATTACTTTTATTTTATAATTTAATTACATGTAACTAGTTACATGTAAGTAGTTACTTTCTAGCACTGCTAATATCCTATCCTATCCTACATTTTGTCTTGAATTTTGTCATAATTAGCAAATTAATTCTTGAGTAATGGCCAAAAATGTATTTCATGAGGTCATAGTGACCTTTGACCACCAAAATCTAAGCAGTTCATCAATAAGTCCAAGTGGACGTTTACACCAAATCTGAACAAAACTCAAGTTTTCCTGAGGTATCACGGTCATGAGAGTGGGATGAACATAAGGACTTTTACTTGTGCAGCAATGGAGTATTTTAACATTGTAGTTTTGCTACTTTTCCTTAAATAAAGAGTCTAAGTACTTCACCACTGCATATTCAGTACACACAACAAAGTAATGACAAGTCTGTTGCAATATCTGTAGTCCATCTCACTTTTGTAAGTGGTGTAAAGTTTAATCGCTCAGATAACTTGCATGTGTAACAAGACCCAGGATGGCTTTATTTAGCCTGTGGAGGTGACATCAGTCACAGGGATGTGAAAGGTATTTCAATCCTTCATGCCAGCAGCCTCATACTTTTGATGTCGTCAGGGTTGACTTTTACCTTGATCCAGGCCTGCGAGGCTAGCTGCAGGTAGCCTGACATATCTGAGTTATGGTGCAGAGATGAGCAGGAACAATTGGACTGATGACGTTTGCTTCAGGCTCGACATTTCTTTACCTCATGCTCCAATATTTAGTCAATGACTCCATACTTACAGTATGACCACAAGGTCAGTTCCTATTATAACCCAGAAAAAAAACCTCTCACGCTCAGTTGCTAAGTGTCAAGCAAAATTATGACTGCCTCAGTTCATGCCAAGAAACCGTCTTTGCCAGACAGTCTCAATAACAGAATAGCAGCACCTGGCATATCATTGTTACTTGCATGTGCCAAACACACTTTTCTCCCATTAGCTGTTGAGGGATGTAGTACATTTTGTTTATTGAAATAGTGAGTTAGGATTTATTATTTCCTCTTACAGAGGAAATGTGGACACTTATTAAACACCTCATACTCAGGACATTTGTACAACAACGAAAGAAGCCGGAAAAAGCAATAAAGAGGGGAACCCAGAGAAGAATGGGGAAAGTAAGTGTGCCAATTTTTTAGGAAGTTTAATCTGGAGACAACACCCGGCGTTTGTCAAAGGCTTTACCTCAGGTCATGATGCAGACTTGATGAGGTGACGAAGTGTTCAGGTACTTTTCATGCTGAGCTGAAGCAGCAACACTCTCTTTCTTGCAGGAGGGTCAGCCATAGCAAACTTTCTTCAACTGGGCAGATTGACTGAGGAAGACAGATGTGCATGTTAAAAAAATGTATATTTATTAATTTTATTGCCAATATCCACATTCGATTCAGTGTCTGCTGCAGCAGTCATGGGAAAATCTGAGCTTTATACAAATAATTAGCACTGAGGATAAAATCGGATACATTTTGAGCAGACATCCATTTCCAGTTTTCTGTGAAAGTTATACACTGATTGTTTGGCCAATGTCTCCATGACCACAATTTGTCAGGACAAATCATATGACTGAGATACTTCCTTTCAAAATAGTGTTTAAGGAACCACTGAAATATGAAAATCAGCCCTTATTTTCAAATTAAAGGGCAAGCACGTTTAAAGTCCACATTACAGAGATTCTTGATCAATTTTAAGCTTTCAAGTTATTTTATATCATTGCAACCGCAAATGTTTAATTTTTTTGGTTGTTTAAAGTGCCCCAGGCTTAGCATAATGATTGAACATTGTATGTACTGGAAGAGTTCCACATTTTTATATTGTGGGATATCTGCAGTAGCAGCCTTTCACTGGTTTCCCTCAGTGAATTTAAGAGTCGGAAAGAGGATGGCCGTTAACTTTGTGTATGTACTGACATCAGCCACTGACCAAGGCTGTCAAACAGACATAAAAACATGCACTTAGGCAAACTGCACACTCCCTTTTCCCACATCCCATCCCAGAGCCCTTTATGTTGTCCACACAATGGAAATCCAAACACACAAGAAAGATTTTTCCATGCAAATGTGAAATCCATACAGGAAAAAGAAAAATATGCAGTTCGAGATTCACCATGCGCCCAAAGAAAACAACACTCTGTAAAGTGCCTGCGCTGCCGACCCGACAACCTCCTGCCTTTCAATTATGCTGCCAGCAGTATATCAACTTGACAAATACTGAAGGATGTGACCTCTTGATCTGAGCTGAACCCAGCCTTACCTCGGAGTCGCGGTCAGTCTGGGTCGACGGACAAAAGTGTAATCCCTCAAAAAGAAGAGTGAGGTCATACAGTAGCTCCAATCAAATGGACAAATGATAAACAACTTTTATAACTTCTCTTTTTTAATATTACTTAAAAATCTGACGCAAAAGCTTTAGTGAATGAGATGTCGGGAAGGCCATCTGTAATTATATCCAATCACAGGGTGGGTCAGTGTTTGGATTAGCTCCACTTGTATCAGTTTGTAGATAATATGAACTTGTGTGGCATCTAACTTTCTCCTATAAACTGCAAAAACCCAAACAATGACCTGATATTTTACACATGATGTACTGTATGACAGCTTCAGTATAATTCATTTATATATATTTTTTATTTCATGTGGTTAACATAATTAAATTTTTTTTCTTGATGTTTTTCTTTTAACATTTTTAAGTAAACACTTGGCAGCAGATAGCATCGGCAGTCCCAGTGGGCAGGGGACAGGCTGTGGGAAAGTATATAAAAGTGGCACTGAAATGATGATCACTCTTCAGATGGGACTCTAATTGTTGCTGTCTGAACACCTCCTCCCAGACGCTGTCGTCTCAAACACGCTGATGCCGTTAACAATCGTCTGCTGATGTATGCTGCGGTCCCTCAGCTCCAAACGTTACAGAGATGCTTGACAAACCTGATGTGTCACAGTATGTTCCTTGGAGTCAGTAACTACGCACATTTCTCAGCCAACTGCAAAGAGATGGAGACAGATAAATGTGGCTCTGTTGACGAGCAAATCAGAATAACACAGATAAGAAGTTTGGACTTGATAATATGCAAAGTAGTCTGTTGCTGAACTTGCAGATATATGCGTCTATGCACATTCACTTATGGATATTTTGATTTGTCAACATTATGACGCAATACATATTTTTTCACCACGTAAAGCTCCTTATTAAAAGGACTAGTTAACGCACAGCACTGAATCAAGTGTTTTATAATTGTACATTGACATATGGTCAGTAGCATAAGCAGAAAAAAATACATGCATTTTCCCTCTACTGTGAATACAGTAATCATACTTAGTTGTGGACCAAAATGACCACACCAAAACCCTTCAGGAAGTGGTCTCCCTCCAGTCACAAACAAATTCTGCAGTGGTTCTTTTGCAGTAGGAACGTCATCCTAGTACTTCTATCAGACCCAAGTATGAGGCATGCAAGTTTTAGCCAAATGACTCCTGTAGCCAGGTGTGCTTCACATACCGGGATACCGATGAGCAAAATAAACAGTTACTAGCAGCTGAATCAAGGTCTGACTTGGACTAATAACAAAGTGCGTTGCCTGTTTGATTTGGGACTTTCTTTTTTCTTCCACCGTAACAGGTTGATTCCATCAGGTATGGAGCTGAGTGTGGCCATTCTAGACAATTCCAGAAGTGCACAGACATATATATGTAGACGGTGCATCGACTGACTCAGTTTGTTGTGTGTTACATTGACGTTGCCACCATTTTCGTCAGGCCAAGATTGATCTGTAAACAAATACATGTAAATTGGGGACCTCCATTTTTTCCTGGATAAAAAGTACTATGTTTATTTTGCAACTGATCTCAGTGGCGAGTGTTATATTCAAAGGTTCATGATCCAAGTGGAGAAAGTTACCACTCATTGAGATCAGTTGAAAAAGTGCTTTTTATCCAGAAAAACTGTAGCTCCGCCATTAACAAGTCTTTGTTCACAGGTTAGTCTTGACTGAACAAAAAGGGTGGCCGATGCAGCATCTTGCCTGAACATCTGTATCACCACTGATACCAATACAGCAATATACCATACAGATTGTATTTGTGCACCTTACATTACAGTACATTAGTTGTTGTCCAATAGTTTTGCAGATGCTTTTCATCACTGCAAAAACAGGATTACTGTAAAAACATTAAGCTGTAATATTGATAATTAAGACATTAGTTTTGGCATGTGGCTCCACTTCCTCCCTTGAGAGCGCGGAGTGAAGAAAATAGTACAATCCTCTGAGGAAAGATATACATGTCATCAGATTTTAAGACCATGCATTTTTAAGGCCTGACCCTTTCAAGTTTGCAGAAGTGTTCAGAGGTCCCTCCTGTAAATTTGATTGGCACTGCCATAAAATTAAAAGGACCTATTGGCAGGGGCACCTTTGACAAATTGTAAACCAGCTGAGTTCCGACTCTTCAAACCTAACATGTAACACTTGTGAATGAGTCACAAAACTACGCTATGGATCTGCCAAACACATTTACGTGCTCAGCCAGTTTGCCAAATACAACACATGGATCCGTGAGAGTGCAAGTGAGGCCTGCACATCGGTATGGAGAAGCCCAAAGAAATTCTCTTAAGTTTTATCTAAAAAGATTAGAACAAAACTATTACTAAAATCAAAAATGTATAATCTGTAGGATCCACCATGAATGTAAACCTTCTTTTCTTCTGCAGTATCTATAAAGGTAGTGAAAAAAGTGAGAGTAGAGTGTATTAAACAGGCTTACCTTTAGTCAGACTTGTGTCAAGATTAAGATGTGCATTTTTGGCACCTATAAGCATTTTCTGTCAGCCAGCCACTTACTCTGCAGTTACGTTTTGAATAACTAAAGTGCAGGGTAATAAATGTAATGACTGATCCCTTTTCATTCAGATAATGCTGTTTTATTTATTACATCTCCATCTCTTGCTAACTGATATTAAAGGGATAGTTTTGGATTTTTTGACTTGAAGTTGCATGAGGTTCTTGTCGATAGTCAGTGTATTAGCAAAGGTAGATTACAGTTGGCATGCCCCCAGTTAGGAGAACCGCTGTGGACAGAGTCAACAACAAAAGGTATTTTAGCCACTTAAAAAAGGTTCACCTAAAAATCAATATCAGTTAAGTGGATGCTATGTTTAGAATATTTTCACAAAATTACTTTGCCATCAGACACCCTTTTCTGATGGGAAACCACGGATATATGAGCCAAATATCACTCTCTCCAAACCAACCACTCCATGGATGAAACAAGCGTAGAGGTGCAAAGAGACGTCCTTATTTGTATCTTTAATTTCTGTTGGCAATGCATTTGTTATGCCTACAAAACATCAAAATCATTACATTTTGGCATATAATTAGTCATGAAATATTTTAACATCCTTATTGTACTGTACTTTTCATCTAACTCTCTCACCAGCAGCCCACCACCACCTACTGACAAATCTGATATATACATGTATAAAATATTCTTCAGTTGAGGGGACCAATCTTGATGCATTAATCTGTGATTGATTAAGGTAAAGGCAACCCTTTCTAAACTGTGTCAAAGTAGCATTTGGCATTAGTTTGAGCAGTAGTCATGAACTTGACTTGTGGAGTTTTACCCCAGTTAACACCTTGATGGAAATTCTTGTCTTTAATATGAACCCCATCAGTCCATCGAGATAGAGGCTCCACATCTCGCTTTTACCCAATTTATTACAAAAATGAAAATAGAAATGAATGATAAAGGAAATTGTTATCATAGAAGAAGAATCAGAGGAAGGCAGAAGTCAAATGTTCTGGGTAGGATTTCTGACTCTTTAAGCCACACACAGGGTAAGTACTGTATTTATATAACATACATTATGTCCCAGGACATATGGTGGATGTGAAATGGATCAGAATTATTCAGTGAGGAAAACAAGCCACTTTCTCTACCACCAAACTGGGGAGATTGAGGAACGTGGCCTCAGACTTGGCACAAATATAGAAGACAGTCACGAAGCCGAATGTGGGCAATAAACAACAAGTCACGCAAATGTACACTTCACATGCAACACAGTTGGTGATTTACTTAACCGTCTGGCTGAAATCTCAGTCCCTTTGGCTGCGGTTACATATGGCATCATTTCTTATTACAGCAGAGTGCAGACAAACACACGAGTGGAGCTGAATGCAGGTTATCAATATAATACTCACAAATTACACCATGCAGGGAGAATCCATGTAAACCACTCTGACTGCCAACTTCATTTGAGACAATGGAAACCTTTTGGTCTCCCCTCCCTTTAGAGCAGTCAGAACACTGCTCCCTCCTTACGTCAGCACTGCTCCCCTATTAAAACAATATACGAAAGACTTTGTGCAAAGGCCATTAATGACTAAAGGAATTAATATTGAGCCATGGCCATGTCTCTGAGGGTTATGTCGAATTCCCACACTGTGAGACTCAGGCCTCCATGACCACCAGCGTTGTCTGGACACAAATGTTAACATCAGGACCTACATGTTTCCTCTTAATTGGAGGCCTTTCATCAAACAATTAGGAACTCGCCTCTGCCAACCAGCTGGGAAGGGAAGGGCTCGACAGAGATAACACAATTACATACAGTCAGTACAGTGGACAAGTAATATCGGAGATGCTGGAGGACAGCAATAAAGATATGAAGTCTCAAATCACCCTTTTCCTAAACACATTAGGGATATTTTTTAAAATGAAAATTACTCACATTTGTATGTTCCTGCTTGTCCACTGTGAAGATTTGCAGAAGAAGATTTTAACTGATATTGAGACAAATAAGCAAATGGAAGATAAATCCTAAGTGTTTGTTAGCATGCAGTATGCATTTAGTATATTTTAGCCTGAAGAATTAGTCAATTAATTGACAATAAACTCAAAACTGAATTAAGACCTTTACATTGCTACATATCAGTCAGTTGATCTTGTAAAAGGCTTCAAAAATCTCTTTTGTGAATGGCAAAAACCAACTAAATATTGCCAAGGGCACCAAAATGGCTAGAGCCAACCCTGATGACATCTGCCTGCCTGGGTAGAAAACCACTTCCTAGTATACAGAAGCTGCGCCCAACGTCAACAAGGGCAGAGGTCCAATCAGCCAAAATCATCAAAACACCTCTGTAGGTGTGCAGTGCCTTTAAAGGACCATACTACCAGTTTTTGCAAGTTTCATCTCCTTATTATGTATGTTGTATGTATACCATTTCAAATTGTGCACATTCAGATTTTTGGATCTGTTTTTTTCTAATTAAGTTCTGTACTTTGATTGATAGAGTAGGGTGTGTGTAGAAAGAGATTTGAAGGTAAGAATAATTACCACTGATGAAACAGGGAGAAACAGGAGAGCTATGGTGGAGAAGATGGCTTTCTTCAGACTACAGTCAAATCAGATTTATGTGTCAAATCAGATGTTTAAGACAGACTTGTTATTTGTGTAATCAGATTGGATCTGTGTGTCCAGACATCACCAACTTATCTGCATAGGTTGCTGTGGTAACAACGTAGGTGTCAGTCATCATATATGATAGAGACACAGCTTTCCAACTTCCATCATCTTGCCCTCCAACCAATCAGCGGCTAAATCATGGTGCAAGAACTCCTTTGTCACATCAGACAAATGTCTGTCCACTGACTGTTGTTCTCTGTGTTGTCCTCCATACTGCTAGTATCAGCATGGATTCTGCTCAGACCGCTCTGGGTGCGTAACAAAGCAAGTGGTGGAAAAGACACTTTTAAATCAAATTTTAATGACCAGAGTGTCCAGATGCATTTCAAACTACCTCCAAATGTGGCTTGTGTCCGATTAACAAAAAGTGCTTTCGGTTATTGCTGTCAAGATTTTACAATGTCAATCTGGATACAATCTGGATGACAAAACACAAACTTGAGCTGGCAGTCCAAACAAGGCCATTGAGTAATAGGATGAAACTGAAACAAATCAGATTTATCTCTGTGCCCCAGTGAAAAGCAGAGAGGAAACTGTGATATCTGCCATTAAATGCAGACTGTCATCCCAAGAATAATATGTTTACATTAACGTGACAAAGTAATAAGGCAGAAGTCAGGTGAAGTTAGCCTACACAGCGAAACAAGTCTTCATAGGGAGGAGAAGCAATGCTTGTCTGAAAAGGTTTGATTTGTTTACTTTTATTTTGGGCTGTTTAACTAGTTGGGATATTTGTCCTCCATTTTTTTTACCCTTAAAAAAATGGAACTGCCTACAATCAAGAGAAGAGCGGACTCACTAAAGACAGAAGAGGCTTCCAAACAAACGGCTAACATCACTACCGGCCTCACGAGAGGACTTTACAGAATCCAGTCCCACGACTACGGGTGAGTCAAACCTGTTCCCCCAAGCCCAGTAAAACAGAACACACACATTAAAGGCAGACAGGAACATCCTCGCGTCTGCAGGATGCAGGGCCAGGCATTCAAGTTGTGGGCATGTTAGATGGAAGGTAAGTCATGTTGGAAAATTTTCCACAGTAGACTTTATTTTCTGTTAATTGTATCACAGTATAAACATTAAGAAGAAAGAAATGAATAGAAACTAATGGCAGCTTGACTGGTGGGAAAAAACTCCCTCAAAAATATAAAACAGGCACCAGAGTTTGTAAAATGGTTGGCTGTGACATGGAGCTAAGTAATAAAACGGCTAAAGCATGCACATCTATCATTTTTATGCATTTATTTTTTATGTTTTAGTATTCTTAATAACCCTAAAATCCACTAACATTTTTTGGGTTACATGTGAGTTGATTTACAGCGTTGTGGGTTATAGTAACATCTTCTAACATTACAAATCTGAGAGTATTAGCTATTGAAATATTCTGGCTGCATACCAGAATGGCTTGAAAGATTCATGTTGTGTTTATGATGGAGTTAGCAGGCTTCTGGCCCCTGGGTTCAAAGCACCATCCTGAAACAAAGGAAGATGGAGAATGACCTGACCCAGCTCTGCAGTGTGAAATCACTCCCAGGTCACATGTGTTTTTGTTCATCCTCTTCACCTTGAGGTTTTAGAAGATGGAGCAGATAGCACGCAACAGCGCAACAGACCTGCTAAAGGCCACCTCACCAGTCCAGATGCAGTCTTTCATCTTTTTTTAGAAGCACAGTTGCGGTAATGATGATTTCTACACTGACAGAAAGCCTGTGTATGATCAGAAAGCATGCTGTTGCTCGGGGATAGAGCATGCTGTTTATTATTCTGAATCTGGAGGATATTTCATGGAAATATTCTCTGCTAGTCATGGGGTGAAAACCTTTCATGCTATTATTGACAACTTCTTGACAGCGAGCCTAGTGACTCCTCCAGCTTTAATATCGTTTTCACAGTTAGACCCATGTGTGTATATTGCAAAATAGTAATTGTCCGATTTATCACATTGGCGGGTGGTGAAATTCTCTGGACCCCAATTCAAAAAAAATTTGTGATGTTATGTAAAACATAAATAAAAACAGAATGCAATGGTTTGCAAATCCATTTCAATCTGTATTCAACTGAATACTGCACAAAAACAAGATATTTAAACTTTACTGTTTCTTGTAAATATACACTTACACAATTTGATGCCTGAAACATGTTCCAAAAAAGATGGGATTAAATACACTCAGTCCGTGTTTGGGAACTGACAACACTAATTGTTGAAGTTTTGAAAGTGAAATTCTTTCTTATTCTTGCTTGATACGACTTCAGGTGCTCAACAGTCCAGGTTTTGCACTTCATAATGCACCGCACAGTTTCAATGGGAGACAGGTCTGGAATGCAAGAAGGCCATTCGAGTACCTGAACTCTTTTACTACGAAGCCACGCTGTTCTCACACATACAGAATGTGTCTTGGATGGCAGCATATGTTGCTCCAAACCCTGTATGTACCTTTCAGCATAAACAGGACCTACACAGATGTGAAAGTTACAACGCCATTGGCACTAACACACCCCATACCATCATAGATGCTGGCTTTTGAAGTTAGTGTTGGTAACAATCCTTGGTCCTTTTCCTCTTTAGCCCAGAGAACACAATGTTCTTATTTTCCAAAAACTATCTGAAATATGGACTCATCAGACCACAGCACACTTTTCCACTTTGCATCAGTCCATCTCAGATGAGCTCAGGCCCAGAGGAGTCCACAGCTTTTAGATGTTGTTGATATATGGATGAATCTTAAATTGCATTTGTAGAAACAGCGAAAGACTGTTTACCGAGAACAGTTTTCCAAAGTGTTTGTGAGTCCATGTAGTATCCTTTTATACAATCATGTTGACTTTTGATGCAGTGCTGCCTGAGGGGTCAAAGGTCAAGGGTATTCAATCTTAGTTTTCGGCTTTGCCACATACGTTGTAGATGGTGAAATCCCTAAATTGCTTGAAATAGCCTGTCAAGAAACGCTGTTCTGAAACTGGACTATTTTCTCACAGTTTTCCACCAAGTGGTGATCCTCGCCCCACACTTGCTTGTCACCGACTGAGCCTCTTGAGGATGCCCCTTACACATCCAATCATGACACTATCACCTGTTATCGATTTATCTGTTGACTTGTGTAATATTCCAAACAGGTGTTTTTAAGCATTCCACAACTTTGCTTGTTAGGGGCCGGGCAGCCTAAGCTGCCAGGACCCTATTGTAATCCTGCATATTCTTCTTCTTTCTTTCTTTCTTTTCTTTCTTTCTTTCTTTCTTTCTTTCTTTCTTTCTTCTTCTTCCGAGGAAATCCTACTTCCCATGCACGAAAAATGACCAAACTTTGCACAAAGGTCCAGTCCCATGTCAGATTGCCTCAGCTGCAAAAACAGGCCAATAGTCCTGATGGTGGCGCTACAGCAAGCCTCTAAAGTTCAAAATTTTGAAAATTCATAATAAATCAACCATATGTGCTACAGATTTACAACTTTCACCACAATGTAGCCCCATACTGAAGAAACTTTTGTACTTTTAAACCTATTGCAAATTATGAAGTCCATCACTCTGTTTTTTTCAAAAACTGTAAAACTTATTAAACCTATCTCCTCCCACAATTTTTGTTCAATTGACACCAAACTTGCTACAGAGCATCTTCAGACTGTCCCACACAAACGATCCACACAGATTTTTGATTTATCAAAAATTGAGCCTACAGTGCATCAAAATGTTTGACTGTAAACGGTATTATAAACATATACTTGCAAATTCTTGCTAAATACATTTTCAATGTTCATGAAAAAAATGACAAAATTTTGGAGTCATGGTAGATGATGTTTGGAAAATATCAGAATTTTATCTCAAAAACTGAATTTTTTACAGCATTTTGAATTTCACTCTCATGCGAACAATTGGAGTCAATGCAAAAATGGCATTTTTAAACATCAGTTTTTTCACTTTTGGAGCCAATAAATCATTGTTAAAAACTAAGACCAACATCTCCATGCTGTCTAGATGCAATTTGTGTATTTTGGGATTTTTGTCTCAATAACTGAATTTTTGACAGCCATTTGAAATCTGCCTTTACATGCTAACAGCTGCTGTCTTGCACACAGGTGACTGGCTTAGTCAATTTGTGAAGCTACAAGTGGTGTTTCCATTTGCCAATTAGCTCAGTGAGATGGAGGATGGTTCTTGGTGTTGAAGGTTGTGAGTTCAAGCCTCAGCTTGTACAACATTTCCATATGAGAAATCTACTCAATCTTTTCACAAAGGTCCAGTCCCATGCCAGATGTCCTCAACTGGAAACACAAGACAATAGTCCTGATGGTGGCGCTACAGCAAGCCTCTAAATTTCAAAACTTTGAAAATTCACAACAAATCAACCATATATGCTACAGCTTTGGAACTTTCACTTTGAAATGTGCTTTTCCATGGCATGGATGGCTGCTGCCTGATCCTTGGCTTAGTCAATTTGTGAAACCACACATGAACTGTCACTTGCCAATTAGCTCAGTGAGATAAAAGACGGACTTCAGTGTCAGAAGTCGTGAGTTGGAGCCTCAGCTAAGGCAGGATGGACTTTCAAATGTGAAAGCCTTATGTTCAGGTATCATGCTATGTGGATTAGAGACTGCTAAGATTTAAATAATTATGATTCAGGGAGTTTTGGGAAGAGACAAATACTCTTTATCAACACGTTTCCCTGTTATCCCTTGTCTCTTTTCCCTGTTTATTTGGCTTAGCTATCAGTCAATATGCAGAGTCTCTTGTGCCAGAAATTGTGAGTTCAAGCCTCAACTGATGTAAAATGCACATTAGAATGCCACCTTTTTTTCATCTTCCTACACTCTGCTTGTTGCTCAGAATTGCCTAATTTTGCCTAAAATTGCCTGGCCCCGACCATTGCTGCGCAGCAGCTATAATCTTTTTATTGCCCTTGTTCCAACTTTTTTAGAATGTGTTTCAGGTATCAAATTCAGAATGAGTGTGTATTTACAATAAACAATAAAGTTCATCAGTCTGAACATCAACTATCTTATCTTTGGAATTGGGGTTTGTATAAAACTGATAGGGTCAGCTGTTGACAGTAGACAGTCACCCCATGGAGATGAAATGGGTGCCTATATGCACTGAATCTCCTCAAGTTTTTGGTGATAAGAGAAGCACAGTGAGGCTCTCCAGACCGGCTCTGCTGTCCCCGCACAGATAAATGGCTTCCGCTTTTGAAAGTCCCACTCCTCATTTGGATAAGCAGCATAATCAGCAAAACACTTTAAAAACGATTCCCTCATTAATGTTAGCTCAAACTTTGAAGTAGGCCATTCTTGTTTGCACCCAAGTCAATTTGGACATAGTCCATGTTCTGTTGAACCTTTGAAGAGTTGAAGCTTCATTGTTCACCAGCAAATGGATTCAGAAAGATGTCAGTCACTCCAATTATTTTGGCTTTGGCATAAATAACATAAAACAGGAATTTTGACATGAAAAAAGACAAAAATCTGGCTTTGTATCTACCCAAGTGTTTTTTGTCAGAATTACAAAGGAACGTCCCAGCTGCAGATTCACATTTTTTAAATAAAACGATCCTTTTGAATTTTCATTTACATAACTTTCAAGTCTCACAACAGACGGACCAAAACAGCAAGACATAATTTAGAGTGGAAACAGAACTTAATGACTATCAAAAGCAGATGGCAGAGGAATGTCTTTAAAATGTCCAAAAGATGTCCAAATATAGAGACTTCTCCTCTTCTCATTGATGTGAAATTTGCATGCAAAATATTCACGAATCCTACATTATCCTACCCCCCTGTGTTTTAACAATTCAAATACCTAAAAGGCCTTTAATACCTTAAAAAACAAAAACAAATTACATGTGTCTGATTTTTAGATATGGCCACTGAACAATAACTCCTTTTATAACTTCAGAAACGCTATCACAGTATTTCAAGAACTGTTTTAACACCAAAAACATTTGAAATATTTAATTTAGGGAAGATTATGTTTCCCCATTGTTAGCAACCATCAGCTGATGTCAAATTAAAAGCACCCAACATGAAGCCTCCTGCTGTTTTCAATTACACTCTGCACTTATCCAGACAAACTGAAATACAATACAACATATGGTTATACTTAAATATGTGCTGTACTCATTTGAGTTATATTTCTGAAGAAGAAATGATTTCTCCATCCTGTTGTAAACCATTTTTTATATTGGTGAGACATAGTTTGCAGGTAAAAAAATAATTAAAATATAATGAAAAATAGGATAATAGGATAAATGTCAGCATTTCAAAAACATTGTCAAACATGAACAATATTGCTTCTACATGACTGCAAATAGCAGTCAACAACATAAAGCTGATTTCAGTATGAAAAAGGAACATGCAAACTAGAGGGGAAAATTATAAAAACACATTGGATAATTTAACATTTTGCTGTCTCGAAAAACGCTAAATTTAATCTTAAAATTTTCAGATTTTAAATGTGTGTAACCACCGGCTTAATTAGCTGTTTTTGGACAAGTCAGAGCACATTTCTCCCACTGTATTGTACAAAGACAGAGAAAAACTAAAGAGAAATATAGATTTAGGTAAATTAACAGGTAAGAGACTATAGTTTAGAGAACATGTGAGAGACTACGTAGCACACAGGCCTCACATAGACGGAAGCAAGTAGACAGGTTGTTCATAAACGTATGAATGATGTCAGTGGTACAGCCGACCTCTGTTTTCTCTGTTGCGAGCTCCTTCCTCCTTTCAGGAAGTGAGCATGCAGAGTGGTGGTGGTGGGTTGTTAGTGAGACGAGGCTCACCTGGCTGCTGAGCCGGTGACTTTCTCCTTTGCTGCTCCCCCATTCACTCCTTTCTGTCTTTTTAACATATCATAGCTACAACATGTCAACAATTGTATTTATGTACAATGTCTGCATGTTGTTTTGATGAAAACATTATTTCAGACAAGGATCAGAATACTACTCCACCACTAGACAAAAGGAAGGAAATCACATATGTAGCTTTGATGGAAAAAATACTTTGATGGAAAATCAGCAAAATGTACTTAAAATATTAAAAGTACTCAATGCACAAACATGTCTCCTTTGACTATTTGATATTATATCATTAGATTATTATGATTCATGTGTTAATGTAGAAGCAGGTTGTAAATTAACTTTTGGTCAGTCAACTAATTGATGATTCAACTACTCATTTCAGCTGCATTTGTATTAACTGTTGGGTAATTTAATTTATAACAAATAATACTGCGTTTTATAAAGTCATCATATGTTTTCTATTGAACTCTGAAGTTAAAGTTTGTAAAGTAACTATTAACTAAAGTGATTAAGTAAATCCAGTCAAATAAAAAGCACAGTATTTATCTCTGAAAATAGAAGTAGAAAATGACATGAAAAAATTTGACTTGAGTAAAGAACAAGAAACTCCGCACAGTAACAGGAATGTAGTATTTGTAGTTAAATGTAGTTAGTTATGTTACATCACTGCGTTTGCATCAGCCTTGAACCAGTACACCATAAATGGTGTTCTGCATTCAAAACTGTCTGAATGATTTTTATTTCAGTCATGACAGAGAGAGGGTATAGGGTCACTTAGATCTCTAATAAAAATGTTAGTTTTATGAAGTGTTTTGAGAAAACAGTAACAGCACAATACCTCATCAAAAATCTGATTTACTGGTCTGCCAAATCGTCATGGTCAGTCATTTTGGAAGGCAGAATTGTTAGCAGGGTGACTGGTATCTATAGTTTCTGATCAGGTTGCAAAAATGGTAAAGACATAATTAAACATATGATTAGCACATCATGATTATAATTTCCTGCTGGCAAGAAATGCATCCCTTGTGTGCAGGAGTTTCTCCTGGTGCTCCATTTTTTTCCCACACTTTACAGAAATGCAAATCAGATGGACTGCAGACTTTAAAAAGTGTAATGTTGTTTTCATTGACCTTCAGTTTGTATCCTCTGACAGAAATAAGTGGGTAACAGAACATTTTCATTATTGTCCTGCTTTTTGAAGTGAGGCTGGCAGGGCAACAGGTGCTGCCACATCACAGCATATGAGTCCAATTTATTTTATTAGAGGGTTTATCTGCAGTTTATTTGCTTCACATGATTAAAGTAAAAAGTGCATTGTCTTTTCATAGAAATAAAATCCATTTGATTTTTCTTTTTTAATAAAAAGCAAGACGTGCAGGCTCTAAAGAGACATTCCCCTACTAGCGCACAAGTTTTTATAGTAGAGAAAAAGACCTACTTCCACCCCCCTTTTCTTTATTTTGCTTTTAATCTGCATTGACGCTGTTGCACAGCATATAAGCCAGTCATAACACAGTTTTGGAAAAGGGTGTAGACTTAACAGTAACAGATTAAATTTATGGACACAATGGCCTAAAACTGAGCCCACCCCTGACTGTCAAAACTAAATGAAACCTGAGTGCAGAGAAAAGTTCACAGAGTAGTTGTGTGTCAGGAATGAACTTTTGTTGGGTCATCCAGTGCACATGAAGACATGAACTTTTATTCCACATGTAACATCACTCATAATGAGGATTGTACTTCACCTGCGTGCAGGATTTTCCATTTTCGTGGTCTCAATACAGAAATGCCACCATAAATCTGCTCCGTGTTTGGTTTCTTGAAGTCACCTCAAAGCTAGCAACACTCTTGTGACGAGAATTCTAAAATGTAATAAAAGCCAAAGAAATAACAACACAAGACAATAAGTTGCACTAAGCTGATTGTTTCTTAATACTTTCTCTTGTCAATTAGGGGTGGTCGATATGATCTAAAATTTATATATTTAACATATATATGAATAATATATATGAAAAGCAACGTGATTTCCCACAACCAAGCTTCTACTCTTTCAAGTTTGAAGTCAGTATCAATCGATCTCTGAGCCTCTGTTTTGAAGCAAAGATATTTTGAACAGGCCTTCTTTAAGAAAGCAGTCCAAAGTAAATGGTAAACTTGGTGCACACGAGTTTCCCAGCTAGTGCGGGGAAATTACCATCAAAACTCAAAGAGTGCACTCAGTAGAGCAGGCAACTCGAAAAGAATATTTGGCTGTAACTGCTTTGTAATCACTAACATTTTGATTAGTAACTGGAAATTAATTATATATTTTTTTGTCAGTAACTGTAAGGGATTACAGTTACATTTATTTTGTAATTAAATTTCATGTAACATGAAACACCCATGTTACATGTTACATGTAAGTAGTTATTCTACAGCATTGCTAGTGTCCTATTAGACATTATTGAGAAATTTTGCTAAAATTAGAGTAATAGCCAAAAACGTGTTTTTGTGAGGTCACAGTGACCTTTGACCACCAAAATCTAATTAGTTCATCCTTGAGTCCTATTAGACATTTGTGCCAAGTTTGAAGAAATTCCCTGAAGGCATTGTTGACATATCACTTTCACGAGAATGGGATAGACATTAGGTAACAATTACCTTTACCTCTGACTAGGAAGCCTTCACGATAAGGATGATAGTAAGGCTACAGTACCTTTGACCATCAAAATCTAATTAGTTCATTCTTTAGTCTAAGCAGACATTTGTGTCAAGTCTGACCAAATTTCTTTGAGTTATTCTTGAGATATCACATTCACAAAAATGGGATGACCCAAAAATATGATGCCTGTGACTGTGGCTGTCGCTGGCATGGAGGCATTAAAAAATGTTTTTCAAAATCTGTGAATCACAGAGGTCCTTTAGCATTGAGTCATGGATGTGCACAAAAAAATAAGCTTATGGGTCCAGTAGGACCACCTGGCTTATGTCTGGCTGAGATAATAAAGTTAATTCACTGGATCTTCACTTCCTCAGATGTTGGGAGCAGATGAAGACTTTTGTGTTGGTTCTTTCAGCTAACAAGCTGCGAAAATGCCGTGCTTTACTCATAGCATTGTCTTCCACATCTTCCTGTTACATAGTCTGCATGCTGTACTGGAGTCGGTGTTAGCAAGGAAAATAGTAGCTAGCGTCGGCAACTAAATATTAACTCCACTTCTATGAGTGCAGCCCTATACCTGCATGTTATTGCAGCCACAGCAAAGCACATTAAATTTAATATGATAAAACATTTATTACAGTAATGACAGTATTGTCAAATCCATGTCGTAGACAAACTTGACACTTGTGACATCACCGGTATATCGCTAATCCCTGCTGTTAATGAATTGTTTCATTGAATCGTTTAAAAGAAAATCATTAAAGAATTCATCACAACAGATGACACCAGTGAGCTTTTTTAAGTAGAAACACTGCAACAGCTGTTGACTGCCCCAACCACAGAAAGAACATGACTAAAATGGAAAAAATGAAAATAAGGTGAGAAAATGTGATAGTTCTTTTCACAGAAATTGTGTGTGACCCATCAGGCTACAGAAACATTTTCTTCCCCATTTTGCGGACCATCAGTCCTGGTGATACAGCTGTTAGTTACATGTCATGTGACTTAATGAACATTGAGTCTGTCTTCACATTACATGTGCTGTTAGTGGTCATTCAGGTTTTATCTTCTTTTGTCTGATGGCTTCATTGTTGTGCTTCTTGAGTGACTCGTACCGAGGAGCCGCCACGCAGAGTCTGCTTGTTTTCTCAGCTGGCCAGTCGAGCGTCCACGGTCACTGTCATGTCCTCGGCCTGTGGTCTCCGCATTGTTAGACAGGAAGATAAATGCGACTGCTATGGGCAGCATCATTATTAATGAAAAGTGACATCATCGCGTGGTCTGCTTAACAGCAATCAGGCCTCTCTCTCTGCAACACTCAATGCAATCCAGATGTCCGTTTGATTAAAGGCTTAAATGTGATTGGAGAGGGTGAGAAGGGGGGAGGCACAGCGCAGGTCAACCCCTGGATTCTAAAACAAAGAGTTTTATAAATTTCTCTTAAAATAAAAACACATGGATGGAAATCTACCCTCCCCCTATTCTTCTCCTACCCATTTCTTCTCTGATGGTCGTCACCTGGTTTTAAGCAGCAGCACTCGATAATCTGCATGGAAATTCTTGTCTAATTGGATCCACTACTTCTTGTAAGACGTTACATATTTCCTACTCTGATAGTTGTGGGAAATTTACACAGTGAAGTTTTCACACTGCTGGGAGCTAATTGGACAGTAAAAGCTTACTTACAGGAATACTATTACTATACTATTTATTGTAATCAGTGTTTGTGGCCAAGCAGCTTGGCTCTACGGATGCCGATGTCGGTCTGTTGGCAGATCCACCACTGAGTGAAAACAACTAATGGATAGATTGCAAAAACAAATTGTACAAACATTCATGTTCCCAAGAGCATGAAGTCTACTAAATTCATCCCCCGACTTTTCTTTGTACCACTAGTGGATGCTTTAGGATAAACTGTGATCCCCTGACTTTTTTCTTTGGCACCAATGTGAGGGTGACATTTTTCATTTTAAGTCTCAACAACTAATGAACGGATTTCTATGAAATTTGGCACAGACATTAATGTTTGCATGATGTCTGCAAAAGTAATTCCCATTAGCCTCAGGTGTACTTTGTGTTTAGTTCTAATTGCTAACACACTAAACTCTGATGATTAATATGGTAAACATTTCTAATAAGCATCTCCGTATTAACATTGTTTTTGTGAGCATGTTAGCTACATGTTAACATTGTGATGTTAGCTCAAAACGCTACTACGTTCACAGCATCACAGAGCTGCTAGCATGGCTATAGACGCTTACCCCCTGTCTCAACCGCAAGTGAGTCAGATGCATTTTTCACTCACATGTCTCACACAACAGAAGAGTTGTCATTTAAATGTAAGCAGCTGTTTGTGTCAGCTCCACGCATCTTGTGTCCCAGCTGGTTCTGATGAGCGTAGACATGACATTTATCATAGATCAAATGTATCCAATGCAACAAAATCGAGAAGGTTGGTTTGGACTTTTCAGGTGTAACAAGGCCCTTAGTCTTGTTAACATTATGTGGACATGATCAATTTTTTTTAGCAGCAGGAAAAAAACGTCCTGTAATAGCATTTGATTGTTACTTTCACCTTGCTAATACAATAAAAGAAGATTTCATCCACTGTTCTAGTAGAAAAACTGTCAAACCTGCAAGTGATGCCTATGAAAATTACAGGAGGTGAACAGGTGAACAGTCAAAACTGATTGATACTCACTCTAACTGCACTGTTATTAGAGGAGTTGTGGGACATGATTTCAATCTACCTAATTTTTTTCTCAAAATAACATTTCAGCACGTTGTCTAAATAATAAGGTGAAGAGGCCTTGAAAGCCTCACAGCGACAGATGCGGTCATCTGGCAGTGCCACCAGGGACTCGCCCCCTGTCCAGCAAAGAGGGATTAAGGTAAACTAGAAAAAACAAAAACATAAAAACACACCTGTCACAAGCAAGGATGAATTTAGTCTACCTCGTTTTTTCCCCTTCTCTCCCCAACCGGCACTTGACCTACGCTAGCCACAAGAAGACGCGGGCGGTTTGGACCGACTGCAACCTGAACTGCCACATAAAATGACTCACCTGACGCTGACTGGGCGGGACCGTCCTCCACTCACATTTTCCCCCACCAATTTTTATGAGAGCAAAGCCAAGGTTGAAACTGAAGCACAAACCCACCCAGTGCTTTTTGGCCCTCTTGTTTTCTTTAGCGTATATGTTGCTGATGCAGGATGGATAGAGGGTTGAAAAATGAGAATCAGTGACTCACTTTATTTGCTTTATTCCATCTAATGGCAGGCATGATGTTTATCATGTTACTATGGTCGCTCTGGGTATCCCAAGCTCTGTGACGTGCTGTTTTCCACCATGTTTCCATGTGTAGGGGTCACTGAAAAGCCTAAATATCCCTGAGGGATGTATTTATATTTTGTTTTGACTGTGCAGGTACCAGACAAACATGCAGTCCCTTGGAGAATACACTGGGAAACTCCCTCTCTCATTCTCTGTGGGCCAAATGTTCTCCAGGGGAAACCATCGCTCACTGTCTGAGCCTCAGTCAGGATTGCAATGATGCTATCTGTTGGTGTTAGCTTGACGGGTGCCACACATGTAGGCTGCAGCCCTGTGAGGGTGGAGGGCCACAAGAGACGGTGAGCCAGTTATACAGGGAGAGGTGGTGCAGCAAGAGGTAAACACAGAACACAGGGAGTGTGTGAGGCCTGTCCGTCAACATGTTTGCGTGTTTGTTTTACCAATTAATTGTTTGTTTACTTCTCTGCATGCTGTCTGACTTATGAGGTCAAATACAAGGGAGACATTTTCAAATTTTCCCCTCAGTTTCATTTACAGTGAAATGCATATAATGCTCTCACCTAAATAACTTACTTAAGACCTGGACATCAAGAATTTAATCTTTCATAAAATTATGATTTACAACTTGCAGCTGCACCATTGGCACTAAACAGATGTCTTAAGTGTCTGGACTCATCATTTGTTCCCAAATGACCCTTCACTAAGACGCTCCTCCGAGAAGCAACTGTCCAATCGTAGATTAGTACTGTAACTGGCACTGCATCCCTGTCAAGCTTTGTGTTTCTCTACATGTTGAAGGGTTGGGCATGGGACTCTAAAAACAGTGATAGTGTTTTATGAGTTTGGACAGTTGTTTCTTTTTATGTAGTCTTTCATAAACTTTCTGTCATTCGTGTGGTGAACACAGTCCCGCTGCTCTGGCTCTGCGACCATTTCAAGGCCTGCTGAACTCAATCTAATCCCTGCGCTTCCTTTTTCAATGTTAATGAGTGTATTTCTGTTGTCTATCATATGCATAAGTGCGTCGTATGATGTAGTTTTAACCTCAGTCTTTTATTAATTCCATGTAGTCTACACAGCTGTTAAGTAGCTTAACTTTTTAAAACCCTTTTACAGGTTTCTCCTTTTAAAATGTGTGATGTGTTATGATTGAAACATGAAAATTCAGGTGGAGACGGACATCTCAGCTGTTTTAAGGAGTTTAAGCATTAGCAAAAGCTTACATTAGTTAGCTACACTTATTACATCTGCCAGCGACAGTCATCATTTAAGCCACCAAATTCCATGTTGCTCCCAATTTTGATGTTAAATCTGCCACTGTTATCACTTTAAGCTGCATACAGTGCGAGAATTGAAAGCTTGGCATAGCAACAGTAACTAAAAAGGGCGGGGTTTAGTAAAGGGTCAGTTTGATCAGGACATGAGCTCAAGTTTGAATGATTTACATCTGAATGAGAAGAAAAAGTCACTTCGGATGATGCTGCAGTCACCATCCCAATCTTTTGTTATTCATTGTCAGTGAAGATGTACAGGTGATCAAACCCTGCTGAGGTGAAACGACATACAGAATATCTGTAATTTCGTAGTAGTGGCACATCAAATATTATGTTTAGGCCAGGTGAAATATGGCAGATTCAGTAAAAGGACAAGCAGAGAGCATCAGGTCTGAGAAACACCACAGGATCAAAAACATTACTTGTTTAGTCTGATAAAGGTCTGAGGCCACCATATTCTGGTGTGTTTTCCAAAATTTTGATGATGTAAGTTGCTTTTGGACTGTGGCACACTCCTAACTGACTGGCTTGTAGAGGAACAGTACAGTATGTTTCCATAAACACAAGTGGTTTAGTATTTCCAAGTCAAGTCAAATTTTATTTATATAGCCCAGAATCACAAATCACAATTTGCCTCAGGGGGCTTTACAATCTGTACAGTGTGTGCACACTCTGTCCTTAGATCCTGGATTTAGGTGAGGGAAAAACTCCCTCAAAAACTTTTTAACAGGGAAAAAATGGAAGAAACTTCAGGAAGTGCAACAGAGGATGGATCCCTCTCTAACATCAATACAGTCTCATAGTCTAATACATCATCCACACAAATTCTACCTTTATGAAAGTTATAACATTCACTTTTTGTTTAAACTATTTTAGAGAGGCGTTGGTTTAACTGTGGTCATTTTAGTTTGTAGTGCTGTTAGCTGAATAACATAAACACCCGCATAATGCTTTACAACACCACAGGAATTACTGCAAAACTGTTGTATTGAATTGCATTTTTAGCTAGGTGTACTTAACAACTGAGTGTGACAACTTCCTGGAAACAACATAAATGTCAAAAGTACCAACATGGCAATTACATTGCTACATTTTACCAAATATAATCTCATAAAACCATCCTTCTGTTTTATGTGACAGATATCATAACCCAAAGCCTCTAAATGTGGGGGAAACACAAATATTTAAAACTGAAAATGACTGTAAATTCAGCATGATAAATATTTGAACTGCTACAGCGATTCTGAAAAGACTCAAAACAAAACTGTATCATTCAAAGCAGCGAAACACAACAAATATGTTTATCTGTGTTTAGACATCTTAAATATATCTTATCAGGAGGGGCTTCTGCTTTCTAAACACAGCCAAATCTCTCTTTCCTCTCTGGTCCGAAGAGACACGCAAAGCAGCCCTGTGCTTTCAGGATGTCTGTCCCCTGTTTGAAGTTTATCTAAGTACCATATGTATTTGTTTTCCCCAGCAGAGTAAATGATGATTCTCTCTGTCCACTTATCATCCGCCCTCCCACTAGTGCACATGTTATTTATTATGAAATGACACCTCACTGTCCGGAGAGCCTACTGCAGTGGGCATGATTCATGGAAGCAGACTATGAGACACAGGAAGACCATTAAAAATCCTATCAACATCATGTCGCAGTTGGTGGACCACGAGGAGGAAACTGGATAGCCGGCAAGAAGTTTTACGTTCTAGCTTGTTTTACTAATGAGGAGTCCAGATCAAGATACTATAATCCAACCCCCTCATCCCAAATGTGACATGATAACATTTCACGTGAACAATCTGAATTGTACAGAAATAATTTGACATTTTGGGAAATACATTAATTTGCTATCATGCTGAGAGTTACATGAGAAGATTGATAGCATTACCATGTGTGATAATGTAAATATGAAACTACAGCCAGCAGCTGGTTAGCTTAGCTTAGCATAAAGACTGGAAGCAGGGGAGGGAAGCTAGCTTGGCTCAGGCCGATGGTGACAAAGCCAGTTTGTGAGTTTTGTAATGTTACTTCCATCATCTGAGTTACATCACCGTCAGGTGACATAGGTGACTTTTTTAAACCCCAACCATGATCTTTTCTTAGTAGTTTTTATGCCTAAACCTAACCATGCTTCAACCATTTTAAAATGTTAACCACATGTATAATGTCACATGACTTATGTCAAGTGACTAACGGAACATATTTATGGACTGATAAGGCTCTCGCTGTCGGTACTGTACACCGATCATATATGTAATTTTGTGAATCATTGGCAGTTGACCTATTCTGTAGTGCAGGGATGTGTTGAAATCCACCTATTCGCTTCTCTTAAAATTAAGTCAAATCACAAAATGAAATGATACAAAAACTTAAGCATAAAATTGACATTATAAAATGGATAGTTACAGTGTGGAAAGTAATTGTAAAATAGTCTATAAACACACACCTGTGAAATGTCAGATTTTGTTGGGTATTTTAATTTACTGGGTTGGGTAAGCATGGATGAGTCGCTAAAAGAGAGGAAGATAAAAAAAGAAAGAGGACACGCTGAAATGAATGACAGAGAAACTGGAAAAGTCAAGAAAAGAAGCCTGGGACCATTGAATAGACTACATATGTGGTCAGTTATTATCCGCCAGGACGAGAACAGTCAGAAGTTTGCAACACTGTCACTCAACAAATGCACAAAAGACACAAAGATGCCAGCATTAGAAACAAACAGAGCCTATAGAGATTTATATTTGAGCAGCAAGGGAACCTACTGTGTCCTGTCACTTTGTTAAAGAAATATGTACCTCTTGGTGCGATAAGGATTGCCTAATTGCCTGGGGCAAGTAAAGTGCCATGTCAGAAATATCACATTAATTAAATCACATTAAACTACAGTGCCTAGCAGAAGAATAATTATTTGTCATCGTTGAAGTATTGTATTTTTTTTTTTTTTTTTTTTTTGATGCGTGTTTATATTGTGAAACCAGGTGCCAGATATACTATATGGAGTAAAAGTAGATGTGCAGTGATTTTAGAAAAGCTTAGCATTGTGCCTAATAACAATTTTTAGCTGTACTAAAATCACTGTAAACCACCGCCTCTCAGGGTATTGCTTAAATTTATGAGTGGACATCCTGGAGTCTTGCTGGTTGCCTGGCAACATGAAGGCGATGACAAGAAACCAAGATCCAAGTCAGTGGATCCGGCCAAGAAATAGTCTGGCACATAACCCCACGTAAAACCACAACCGGTCATTTTTACTCTTACTTTTTACAGCCAAGATGTGACATGTTAGTTCATGAGCTTCAGAGGTGCTGGTAGACAACTATTTATGACCTAGCCATTTCCCTCTGCTTCCTGTCTTAATGCTAAGCTAAGCTAACTGGCTAATAGCTGCAACTTCGTATTAACCATACAGACATGAGAGTAATATCCATCTTCTCAGTTAATTGTCAACAAAGTGAGTAAGCATATTTTCCGTAATTTAAAATTATTCCTTGTATCTTAAAACACAACATAGAAATCTTATCTGTTTGGTTGTGTGTAAAGACAGAAATGATCAGTATGGCTTTACTAAAACTATTACAGAAACTCTTGAATTTCTTTGGCGAATACACAGAAAATATCCTGACAGTTGCAGATGCCTGAGCTCAAATGGCATCAGTCTGAGCTGAAAAACATTCAACATGCAATGTTTATGAAACTAAATCCTTAAGAGCCCAGAAATTTCAGCTCAGTGATAAATTTCCTTTTTGGATTGTTTCAATCTTCGAATGCACTTAGATACACATTCTGGCTGCTTTGAAGACTGAAGGTGGACATATGGCTTTCCCTTTCCTCCCTTCAATTTACTGATACATACCAGGTGTTATACTTTTCATGTCGCCTTCTCAAGATAAAGGTCTCATTCCTGGAAGAAAAGAGGATGAAGAAAAAAAAACAAAACATATTGATGTGCTACACTGAAAGAGTCTGCCTTTTTTCCTAAATATATTGTGCTATCCTGTGGCAGAAATGAATTCTAATTTCTTTGTCTAAAAGTTAAAGGAGTCTGTTGCATCCCATGTGGCCCTCAGATGTTTCTGTTATTACCACTGTGCTAAGACAATTTATTATAGCAGAGTTCCCGGACACAAAGTGGAGGGAAGACGCATGAATTTTCTCCCGAGACATGCCACAAAGGCCAGTGGTGCAATGGACAAAATGAACAAAAACGGCCACAAGAAAGAATTCAGTGTGTAGGTTATGACCAGATAAGAGGGAAGGAATGAGAGGCTTTGTTCACTGCCTGTCAGGTTGTGCTGATGGGTGTCTCCTTTAAAAGTCAAGGGGTGGTCAATATCACACACTTCACAGAAAAATGCATGGAAAATGTGGGGTGAAGTTCTGGCTGTTTTGAATTTATCACAGTGTTACACTCATGGCTGTCATACCATTTTGGTACGGAGGAAAAAAGAACTTAATTTCTCAGCTAATTTCAAGTCCCTGTAGGTCAGCGGGTGTTTGACAATGAGCTGCATGATGTAATGGTCATGTCTACCACCAGATAAAGTTGCCAGGACAGGCCCTTGTCACATTAATTACGCTATTAGAAATAAAAGTGCTAACTAGAACCATAAAGGGTTCTTTGCCTTGTTACCATAGGAGAAACCCTTTTGGTTCCTGGTAGAACCTTTTATGAAAGTTCCATTTGGAACCCTTTGAGAGGGTTCTAAATCTGCAGCATGGCCTTTGAGAAGTTCTGAAGGAGAACACTTCTGTGTGTAATGGTTCAATTCAGAACATCACTGGGGGTTCTTACCAGAATATTTCCACCTTCTAAGGGTGCCAACAAGAACTCACCCTGGGAGTTCTACCAAGAACCCTTTTATATTCCAAGGGCTACATCTAGAGCCCACCTAAAGCATTCTACCAAGAACACTTTTACATTCCATGGGTTTTATCTAGAACCCACCCAGGGGGTTCTATCGAGAACACTTAAATATTCCAAGGGTTTTATCTAGAACCCACCCGAGAGTTGTACCGAGAACCATTCTATATTCAAGGTTTTTATCTAGAACCCACCCAGGGGGTTCTATCGAGAACACTTAAATATTCCAAGGGTTTTATCTAGAACCCACCCGAGAGTTGTACTGAGAACCAATTCTATATTCCAAGGTTTTAATCTTGAACCTCCAGGGTTCTTCAGAGAATCCTTGTATATTATGGTAGAGAGACAAAAGAGTTCTTCAAGGACTTAACAATCCTTGAAAAACTCCTTTTTTCAAACAGGATTCGTTGGATGAAAAGTTCTTAAAGGAACCCTTAGTGTTGCACAGAACCCTTGATGAACCATTTTTTTCAAAAAAGGGTTATTCAGAAGCACATGGTTCTGGGTAGAACCTCAGCCCTTGGGAGGAACCCTTTTGGAACCTTTATTTCTAAGAGTGTAGTGTAGGTAACACCAAACACCAAGCCAGTATGATTCAGCCCCAGAAATCAGTAATAACAAAGGGCCCGTCCTCATCAGACTCAGATGAATCATATCGGTGGACTCCCTTGCCTCAAAGCGCAAGTCCTATTACGCTTTGCTATGTTTTACTGAACCCAAATGATCCAGTACCAGATGTGCAAATCCATACCAGCAGCTCACTAACTCTCTGTCAGCCCATATTGTGTGTGTAAATCCTCCAAAAAATGCCTCTTAAAGCTGCAGTGAGAAGAATTATAGTAACATTAATAGCCCTGCCCTTTCAGGAGGGACTGTAAGAACAAACCTGGTGGATGTCAACACTCCTGTGAAGTCCGTGTCACTCTTTTTCATAATCACATTTAAAGTTTTAATCAGATTAAGCATGTACAATACAAGCTTACCCAATGTGTGGTCTCCTGCCCTAAACCCCCACCCAAATCCTATTATTACCCATTTTAATTACAGGATAATACCTGTGGGATATTGTATCATTATTGTTGCTAATATTATTAATATACAACTGATTGACACTTGCATCACATGCTTTGCCTTTGAGATGCCATTACGCTCCTGAGAAAACAAAAATGTGGACAGAAATTGCTACTGTTCTTACACTAGATGTGTTTTTAAATGAGAAATAGGGCGCTACCATTGAATCCTACACATTCCTCACAAGCTTTGGCAGTCAAATGTCAGCAGACAGAGTGGACAAGCTTATATTGGAAGATAACAACTGTTCCCTCTATTTCCATGTCATGTGAAAAGTGAATTAAGTTGTTTCTGATCATGTTGCTAAATGTGGAGTGTTATTTTAAATGCATTACACTGCCGCTCTAAATTTTTTCCCTGTTAAGTCTTAATAGGCTTGACTCCTGTTATTTTATCTACTGTGTTCAGAGCGCTAAATCAAACTGTTTCTAATTAGAGGGAAGTGAGTGAGCAGGGAGAGGCAGGGAGGTCTGAGGAAACCCAGCCACCGAAGGTGTGAAAGATGAGGACAGATGTTGTGTTGTCTCTGATGGTGAGGTCACTTTGATGGCTTTGACCTCATAAGCGCGAGTCAGCAAGACTCTCGCAGCCAACAGGTCATAAATATATGCCTGGGATCGGGAGGCAGACATTACCAACATAGCGCTGCATGACCTAATGATCTGGCAAGCTATAGACGGCGTAGTGTGTTGTTTTGGTGTGCCCATACTACCATTCATTCACACAGCAAAATAGATTTACTGTTCAGGGGCCCTATTACAGAAACTTCCTAACTTGCAGATCCTATCTTAACTGTTTGGTAACCATGGCAATATAGGGTTAGGACCTGTAAGAAAAAAACATTACAGATAAAAAGTTCAGCTCAGTCAATGGCTGTGCCTGAAATACTAACATGTTATATGTGAAGATTTTTATTATGTCTGAAACTTTACACTACAAATACTACACTACAAATAGTACACAAAGTGCATACTATTTCTATGCAAGCACTGGACACTACGGTGGCATAAATATCCCAGAATGCAACGCAGTAGTGATGACAACAACAAAACAGCGCACAGCAACGAAAGCAGCTCTGGCGTAACGTCAGTAATACTTCAGTTTAAATGTAAGTAAGGTTTCACAGGGTGTATTATATTCTTAGGAGGCTCTCAGGAAGTGACATGTCACATGCTGAAAAGTGCATCTGAAAAGATTCACACTACTGTTTATTTAGACAAAGATACTGTATATTGAACAATAGTACATATTTTGGGTAAGTAATGCATAGTGTGTGATTTCAGACATAGAGAATGTTTAAATGTTAAAATGTTTGAATGTTTAAAAGTTGATAAGCAATGTTGGATTGCGTACTTAGGATTTCCCAACCTGAGGTATGATGGGATGAAGTATGATAAAATCCTGAAAGTTAGTTTGCTTCTGTCTTGCTCTTCCTATCTTTACTTAAGACTTAACATAGGAAGTTTCTGTAAAACAGGATGGTGTGACTAAAGGTCAGACTAATCAAAGAGGGCTTTTCCAATTAAATTTGAGGGGAAGAATACAATACTGAATTGAAGTAAAGCTAGAGTGCCTTCACTTACATGGTTATGGCAGGAAAGTGCTTTTATTACAGGGGTCATGCCAATAAGATGTCCTTGACCTAATACTTGCGTGATGGCAATGGAATTACAAATGGGCAAATTGAGCACTTAAGATTCATTAAAAAAATTAGTGTTGGTCTGACCGTGACCCCTTAGACTGTGTTTGATGAATTATGAGTCACGAAGCAAGAGGCAGTGATACACTGCCCACCGTTGGCAGGAATGCATATTTACAATATGGTCACCATTACACCACACATCCATCACCTAGCCCTGTTGGCTTTTGGGGATGTCTGCTTAGTGTGAGCTTTGTTCTCTCTTAAGAGTAGAAAGATGTTTGGGGACTACAAGTCTGATGACGTCCACAACTGCACTCAAGTTCTTCCCTGTTGTTTTGCAAAAATGACTGTATCAGTGATCACGTCCCCAAACAGGTCAGGCAATTCCAGTTGCGAAGCCGCATGGAGGATTTATTAGAACCAGATGGGCTGTGCTCCCTTACAAGCTCGGCCGAGTCGAAAAACACTGGGCTGGCTTCTCCCAGGCCTGCTCTGGGGGAACGGAGAGCGGCTGGTCCACCCATTTCCTTTCCTTGCCCTTCCCAGGCATGTCAGAGAAGAGCCAAGCCAAAAAAATCAGACCTGCAGTGGCTTTTGGACAGGCTAGGACTCGAACAGTGTGGTAATTACGGATGGCAAGAGGGAAGGTGTGCGGTAGAGAGGAGGGGGGCTGCCAGGCGGAATCATCCCGTGCCAAAGGCTTTAAAAGAGCCACAAAGGAACTAAAAGAAAAATAAACAAACAGATTGCTAAAAAGCCCTGGCACTTTTTTTTCTCTGACATTCCCTTGACACAGACTGTCAGCGCAGAGTGACTGAGGTTCTTGGTACTCTTTGATTATCAACAGTGACATAAGACCCATTAGATAAGTGGGCACTGAGCAAAGAGAATGATGAACTAAGCTAAACAGTCAGCATCAGTGTGATCTGTTCCACTGTCTTACATAATGTATCTATGAGACCATGGTCCTATCTTGAATGCCTTGTCTCCCTGGACATCTCCCACCCAGACTTAAAGTCCTTCAATTATTGCCAGCAGCAATTTACACTCGTTCTTACAACTCGTTTACTTCTGTCCAGCCACCTGTTTTTCATTGGCCAGACTTACTTCTGGTATCCCTCCACATCTCTTAGCTGAGGCAGCCACTCTGCTCTCATGGCTTAAACCTGGCTGGCAGAAGTACAGTTCACAGTGTTTTTTTTAAAAAAGGTCTTCTCTTGCTCTGTGCAGGAATCAAAATAAAATTAGACCTATCTGCATTTTGGTGAAGTCATAGACCATGTACTCCATGCAATATCTGTTAGCAATCATGTTATGACTTTATACAAGCATAGTGTTTGTTAATAATGATGTTACCATAACTGTGGGCTTGACACTTAGGCTCTAGTCAGACTTAATTCCCAAAAATTTCAGTCCCAACAAGACTTCAAGAAACAGGTCTTAGTCAGACAACTTAAATATTTAATTTTAGATCTGTCTCTTGAGTTTGTCTCACTTTTATAAAAAATATTAACACAAGTTCAAAGGAAATGCTCAAATGTGATGTAATTTTTTAAGACTGTCATCCAAGACTGTACCAAAAACAGCATTATGTCTTGTTTGCATGGGCACATTGTGTCTACAGCATTGGCTTCATGCCCCTCCAGGAGCGTTTCAGGAGTGGATTGTGTAGCCTGCCTGATTTTGTTGACTTGCTCAGACTTTGTTGATTTGGTCATTTTCCCTTAAGTTTTGTGCTTCTACCAAGTAGGCTACAGAATTAAATGTTTTTTGTTTTGTTTTATGATCAGGAGTCTGAACAAGGTGTTTTATTTTGAAAATAAAGTGGATTCTATATGCTGTACCTGTGTCTGACTTCCTGCCTGGCTTGATGCTTCTTTCTATCTCCCAATTCCTTGCACTGGTGTTGCAAATTTCTCCACTGTGGGACTAACAAACGATTAATTTATCATATCTCGATCTGCTCTTGCAGCTTGACATCCATCAAAAATAGACTTGCCGTGTATTCCCCGCAAAGAGCTACTTCTGGGTGGCGCTGTTTCACTTCTGGTGGAATTGGAAGCATGTCACAGCCAGAACATGATGCAGCCGTGCCCGGTGAAATCAAGCAGTTAAGGGCTGATCAGTTGCATCGCTACAGGCGCAGCCCTTCAGAATTGCCTTGGCAAAGTGTGTCTGGCCAAACAGCTGGTGCATCTGTGAAGCAGGGCTGCGTGCGCAACCAGACAATACACTCGATAAACACTCACTTGGAGTTTGATGTCTGCAACATGTTCCAGAAAAGCTTGGGCATGTTTTCCACTGTGATACATCATCTTTTCCTCTAACAACCATCAGTAAGCGTTTGGGAACTGAGGACACTAATTGCTGAAGTTTTGAAAGTGAAATTCTTTCTCATTCTTGCTTCATATACAACTTCTGATGCTCAACAGTCCAGGGTCTTTGTTGTCGTATTTTGCGCTTCACAAACCACATATTTTCAATGGGTGACAGGTCTGGACTGCAGGAAGGCGGGTCTAGTACCCTAACTCTTTTACTACAACACAACCCACCCAGAATGTGTCTTGCTGAAATAAGCAGGTACATTGTCTGGATAGCAGCATATGCTGCTTCAAAACCAACTCCTACTCCAGCAAGTCGAAAATGATTTGATGATTTTGTTTTTTATTTACATTTTACACGAAGTTCCCTCATTTTTGGAACTGTGGTTGTAATATACACAGGTTACCAGATGCAAGCATGGTGCCTTTTCAGTCCAATGAGAATTGCTTGCCAAGCACACATGCCTTGGCTTCCAGGTTTACTTCCAGGCTAATGCCACTGCTGAATGTGCACAACAGTGTTTCTCCCACTAGCCCAGCTCACAAGGTCTCGCTCACCCTGTTGACTTTACATTGTGATGATGTCACAGATTTTAAATCACCTTTCTCAGCTCTGAGAAAGTTTTGCAAATATGAAACCTCCATGGATCAAAAATTCATAATAAAGTCATAACTGACCTTGTTTGCAGTTCGAGGTGTCCTGTCAACAGACATCTCTTTATTAATGGTTGGGCGGTGGACTTTTTGCTGCAATAGCAACTTTGAAATTATCAATACAGAGCACATTCAGCCTTCTCAGATTGGGTCCAGCCACAAGGACTGTAAGATTTGTGTGTACAAATATTAATGCTCAGTTAGATTTAATGGAGCTGGACTCAGTTGCTCAGTCAGGTTTAATGGAGCTGGACTCAGCTCTGGGACATCAAGGCTCAGTTCTCCCATGCTCCCACTGGTTCCCTTTGACATGTCTACATGAATCACAAACAATATTAGATGTTGCAGAAGATGAATCTGCAGAATGATTCATTCTCTCCGATTTTGGGTGCAAAGCATTGCCAAACTTTATTTGCTCATTAAGGGCCTTGCTTATGATCCTTCACAGGGACCAGAAACGATTCAAATATATTTCCAAACAGGTGGAGAAACTTATGAGCATGGGTGGATTTCCTGAGGAGAAGCATAAAATAGAGCAGAAAACTGGAAAAGCAGCACAACCCTATTAGAAGGATCTGGCATTTTCTCCTGTTTGTAGTAAAGCAGTGGAATAATATAACATTACACAATTTTGTTTTGGGTGGCCTTGCATATCCCCCCAAGAAAATATAAACAGCCGCTGTTCAGGGAATGCCCAAACATAATTCATTGCTTGAAGAGAGGTTTTTCCTTGCAGCTGCCATATTTTGCCATGACAAGTACATGTCTCAGAAGGATCATGTTAGAGAAACATTGGCTTGAAATACACTTGATTTACACCATGACTTTCTCAAAATGAGAGGGGCTTTTGTTGCTGGACTTAAATTGAGGAAACAGGTAAGTATCAAGGCCAATCCCAGAAAAACAACATGTTTCTGAGCTACTGTTTCCTGACGTCAAGGACAGAGACATGTCCACAGTGCAGTCGTTTGTGATGGACAGTTTGAGAAAGTACGGACAGGACAGATAATAAAATGACTGGAGACCTTGGAAAAGGAAAATCAATCATTATTCAGTTCTCAGATGGTTTTGTTTGGTACCAGTTTGCCAAGATTTCCAGCGAGGCCCGTCAAGTCTATAAGGCCCAGATGAGATCAGACGCATAGGATTTACATGCTATTTAAATACACTCTGGTGTGCTACACTGCAATGCCCAGGAACAGCCAGCAGCCTAATAGGCAGTAAAACTAAGCTATTAGGAAGGTATTTGCCTGTGATATGCCACTCAGTGGGAAGAACATCAGTCAGTTAGTGAAGGGGTCAAGTCAATAAATTATTTAAAAAGTGCCAAGGAATATAGGTTATACAAATAACAAATGTTCAGTTTGTGGTTTCATTTAAAATAAAGTATCTTATTACTAATACAGCTGAATCTTTAAAGTATAATTCAACATTTTAGAAAAAAGGTTAATGGCTTCCTCACTGGTATTTTGGGAAATATGCTTATTTGCTTGAGTGCTGAGAATTAGATGAGAACATCTTTACCACATCCATGTCTTTATGTTAAATATTAAACTAGAACCAGCAGCTGGATAGCTTATCTTAGCATAAAGACTGGAATCAGGGGAAACACAAAAACAACACCTCTACAACTCAGTAATTGACATGTTGTGTCTCATTTGCTCAATTTGCAGAAAAAACAGAGTGAAAGAAACAGTAGATATGTGGGATTATGTGCTAGACCATGTGCAATGACTGGAAAGTATGTAGGCCTACTACATAATCACAACTTGTTGTTTCTCCACTTCTTTTTTCTCCTGCATGTTAAACAAATGTTTCCAGTTTTTGAGCTAAGCTATGCTAAGCTAAGTTAACCAAAGGTTAATGGAAATGGCAAAATTGAAAAAAAAGTTCTCAATTTCCCAAAAAACCTTCAGACTCACTTAAAGTTGTTGTTTTTGCCTTTTTCAAAACTTAATGCGTTTAACAGAAGACGGAAATACCTTTTCTGAATAAGTTCTGCAGAGTGAACATTTATCATTTAACCCAAAGGAGGAGGACAAAGAAGTAGAAGAAGAGGAAGACTTCTCACCATTTTTTGCTCAGTGATCACAAAAGTGACTGGTTTTGTTTTTTCTTTATCTTCCTCTTCTTCGTCTTCCTCTTCTTCTTCTTCTTTAGGGTTTATTGATGGGTTTGTTTAGTTTTGTTTCCGGTCCGCAACCTCCACTTCTTTATTACAGCCATGTGTAACATAGCCTATACTACCAATTCATGATGAAATTATGCTTTAAGATACCTATTTTATTGCTCTTTTTTACTTTTTTATGACATGTCAAAGGTTTGCTTCAAATTTGCTAAACAATTAGATTGAAATAAGACTAATTTGCAATAGCTTTTTGCATCATTCACCAATGTCCTGACATTGGTGAATGATCAGTTCTTGTCATGGATATTGAAAATGTTTGAAAATGTAAATGATGAAGATGTGAGCAAAATCTAATGTTCTCTATGTTCTCCTGCAGCCCTAATTTTGGTCCATTGAAATGACTCAGTTTGTAGATTCTATAGGTGTAGTGCACAAACAGAATAATAAATGAATTGCCATTAGAGCAACTGATTGCTAACTAACTAATTATGGTTGATTACAGTATAAAAATACTGACAAAATAGACACAGGTTTAATGACATTCCTCTACAGCATCTGGTGTGAATATAGTGTATGTAGGTCACGCGTATGGCTCAAAATGAGTGTGAAACCATTTTTATTTGGACGTGCTGCGCTGCCACTGCCGACATCTGCAAAAGAAACACAAATAACTCGCAACCCCCTGATGAATGCGAGAGCGTCTCCCTCTCTCCTGAAGGCTGGCGCGAGCGCTCCTGTCAAAGCAACAGCGAGCCTCTTGATGTGGTCTGTCATTTCCTCTGAGCTGGCCTCGCTACAGCACGGGGGTTCGAGGAGTGTGGGAAAAACCAGTGTGAAAGAGAAGAGAGGAAGTGTGTATTTATCTCTGTTGGTGGGGCATGATTCCCACTTTGATCTGTCTGCACAGCAGCTCCTGTACCGCCTTGCGGGCAGCAGAAGCCATAAGGTCACTGTGACAGCCGCAAAGGATCTAGCATGATGCTCGGACAGCACCTGTCAAACACTCGTACAGCAGGTGCAGCCAAAATTGTGCAGCTTCTATACTTGTTGACCTTTATTACACTGTAAATGATTGACAGGTTGTCATCCCAAAACATACCCAAACATGATATTATGTCTTTCAGTGCCATGACAACTTCCCTCTTCATCCAAATCAAGTATTATTTATTATTGATCACTCAAGGATTTAAAAGTCTTAATGACAAGACAGATTCTGTTCAGCACTAATGAATCGTGAAGTAGGTTTCATGGAGGCAATTTACAGTAAAGGATATGATATCATGGGGTTTGGTCTCATTCGTAGCTATCCATCTTCAATCCATCTCAAAATCTTAGTCACTGAGCAAACAGTCCTTTATTTGCTCTTTTCATTCAGCCAGGAGGGGCTGATTAAATGATCCATTTTCCATTGTCTGGATAATGGTATATTTAATTGAAGCACAACTGCATGTCAGCGCCTCCCCCTGTGTACAGGATGAGATAATACACATGTCATTGTGTCTTCAATCTGTAGGCGAACCACTTAAGTCTGCATTCAAAGTGGTTTTCCAAACGGGGGTCCCTCGCCAGGAAGTGTGTTTCCCAGAATTCAGTTGCATCTGATGCTTGGTAATTGTCTCCTCATGCATGTATATCTACACTCAGGATTTCCAGCTGCGGGTACACCCAGACCCTCTCCACCTCCTTCTGTGTGCATATGGAGGAAGTCGGTCAGTGAGAGTGCAAGTGGCACATGGTCGAGAATGGTGGCCTGGGAGCAGATTAGCTGCTCTTGTGTCTATCTGGTGCTGACAGTTCACACAGGCCTTTTTTTCCACTGCCCCTGGGCGTATCAACACACCGTTTCCCTTCTCAGAGGGCTCTATCTCCCGGCCCCAGGGCTAAAAATGTGAAGGCATACTGTATACAAGACATTGTTTAAAAGTGAATTGGCTGATGAAATGGGGTGACATTCTTGTTATGATTTATTTTATTTAAATTTGCATTGTCATATTGTGGAATAACAGAGATTAAAGCAAATTCATTTAGAAACACTTACACTGAAGGAGAAATATGTAAGAATTTTAGTTTAAAGGTGCCACAAGCAAATCTGGAGAAAGGGACAGTGTTAATTGCAAGCCCCCAGGAAGTGCACTATGCTTTGAAGCCGATTTGGCAGAGTGGCCAGACCGTGTAATAACATCATCACAGAAAGACTTTTTCCCATAAGGTTACAGCATGAAAGAAGCAGCTGTAAAAAAGTGTTGTTGTTTTTTTAGCTCCACAACCCCTGCAAAATGAGGAGGACTCAATCCATTCAGTCCATTAACATTTGGAAAGTCTAGAGGAGCCACACAATTAAATTTTTTATAATAATTCAAGTTAGGCAAGGCTAAACCAGAAGTTAGCCGCTCAGCCGGTGGACGTCGTTAGTATGCTTGCTCTGTGATCCACACACTGAGGAATATCCAACGCAGAATTTGATTAATGAACCACTGAGCAGCTGAATGAACAGAAGAGAGCTGTACCCAGTTCTCCTATATACATCCATGGTTAATAGGCTATGTTTGCTAAGTTAGCTGTTTGTTGAAAGACAGAATGTTTGGTGCTTATTAACTATTCATGGCTTGACTTTCATGGGAGGAACTGTGCATTTCTTTGGTTCTTATGATGTGTGGACAACCCAACTTTCTGATGGTATGCTTTAAGGAATCGATCATTTATAACAATTTTGGTGGAAAAGGCTCTGGTCTCTGAGAAGATTCTCAAAAGATCAGCTGGAGAACTTATTGCCCCTTTAATAAACACATACATGAACAGCTGCAGCAGCAAACAGTGTTGGCATGAGCCTATCAGTGGAGTAACAGAGTGTGTGCTTGTAATGAGAGTGCTGCATATATGATTGCACTTAACTAGTCAGCTGATTGCCACACAGCTGTTAACGAGACAGTGACTGTGAAGCATGATGCCAATTAGTTAATGCAAGTGTGACTGCAAAACAATATGCTCCTGTTTTTATGTTGGGATATTTTAGATTTGATGGTTCAGTTTCTTCCAATTCGTCCAGCTGGGAAAGTAATGTAATTACTATCTGTGGATAACACATAAATGGAGTCAGTCCTTGAACCGAAGTACTATAAATGGGATTAAACTTCAGAGACAATCTCAGGCTTCCTGTGGAGTTTTCTTGTAAACATACAACTTTCTGTTTACATCCAGCATTACTCACCAAAACAAGTTGTGAGTATCCTTGAGGTCTAACAAATATCTTGAGTGCATTTCCTCCCTCGCAAAACATCTGAAATCTGCATTGTTTTACATCCATGTTTACTCGCAAAGAGGCCTCTTCTGTCCTGTCTTTGCTGACACATTGCTGTGTTTCTTGGCACCACCTGTATTGAAGTGGAATAGTGGCAAAATTGTCAATCGCTTGTTCGCATGCATGTGTGTCCTTGTGTAGACAAAACATGTAAAAACATTGCTTCACAGCTTTACTAGTGGTGAAAAACTCCACAGAGTACCTTAAAAATGCACATGGATGGATTATGAATTGATGGGCCCCACTTCACTGATGCCTGAGAAGACCCCTCATTCCTTATAGACCCTTTGCTTTTCGTTGATGTGAACATAAAAGTGACTATTTTTCACCTTGAAATAGCACCTTCAAAATCATTTTGATGCTACACTGACTTATAATCAGGTGAATGGTGCCTCTCCCATCCGCAGTCTGCGCTCTGTAATGCCTGTTCTTTCACCATGTAACTTTGCTATCCGGGTTGCAAGTGCATAACACATAACAACACACGCAAGTCACACATCATCAACAATGTCACTGACTTTGGTGGAAATGGATCATGTAGAAAAGACATCTCTATGACCAATATCTCCAAAACTTAGTAACTCACACCAATTTATCCATCTAGATGGATAAATAGCACTACATGCCAGGGAAAAAAAAAAACATGTATTTTTGATTTTGGGGTGAACTGTCCCTTTAAAGGCCATGTCATACGGAGATTCTGTCTATGGGCTCCCTGTCCTCTTGGGCTCCTGAACCTGCGTCCAGTAAACCAACCCTTTTCTCATTTCAAACAACTGTCGGCACAAACAAACAAAATTATGTAATTTTTTCCACCACTTTTCATATCAGATATAGAAAACAGGCTCATGTGTCATCAAGACAATGAAATGTATATTTATTGAGTCATCTTTGGTGAAGCTGGCTGACATGTGTTTACTGCGGTTATTCAAGGTCAAAAACACGGCAGTAAGCATCCGGTTTTTATATCCGAGTGTCTCCCAACAAGCACACTCCATGTCTTCACCTCTGACTGACTCCTCAGTTTTTACTCCAGCCACCCATTAGAGCACCCATCTGCTTCATTATCTTTATTAATGATGTTCCTTCCCTCTCTGTCACATCAGAGGTTTCCACTTATGGCTCTGGTGATACCGCTGGTCATTAGGACAGCTCAAAGTGTGGGATCCCATCTGGAGTGTCTCACACAAGAAGACTGTCAGGCCACAGAGGCTGCCGAGGCTCCAGCAAACTTTCAACAGTTTGTCTCGACCAGGTCCCCGTGTTGTGGAATATGGGGCTTAGAGAGACAGAAAGTCTGTGGGTTGTAATTCTCCATACGGAGGGCTCACTGAGTGCACAGGAAAAAGTGGTCATATTATTTGGAAAAGCCTTGAAGGGGAAAATTAATGAATATTCAGAGTGGATGCAGGGGACAGAGACAGGCGTAGAGAATTCATTTCGATGGAATGAGCTTCTCATCTCGGCAGAGAAAGAATTCCCAAAGCATGATAAAATTGTACATGTCCTTCCAGCTTTTAATCATCTGGACATATCAAATTGCAAATCTCTTTTTAAAAAAAGACAAAAAATGCAGTTGTTACTGATTAGCATAAATAAATGAGAAGTAAATGTTAGTATTAGAAGCCTTGACAGTGATGGAGGGCTGCGAAATTTCCATTTGCAGTCACGCACAATAATGTCATCACTTAAAGGGAATTTTACCTCCCTGTAGATTAACAATCCCAGAAAGCTTTGCAGAGCAGGTTCAGGCACCTGACGTCACGTGCTGGGGTGGGAGTAGGGTCTTTAATATAGAATGGCAAGGGTGTGGTGCTCTGAGCTCGGAGACCATTAAACTGTCACCACTCTATTTCTGTGGTGGGACTACAGAGGGTTTTCTCTCGTCCCCTGCAGCACTGGTAATGATGAGATTTGAGGTTAGTCAGCCACTTTGCCGTGTATGTAATCAAGAGTCAAGATTGCATTTGCAGCTACTGTTGAGCTGCAGCAAGTATGTGCATGTGGAGGTGTTGTGGGCACATGTTGTTCATATGTGTTCTTCATATGTGTGCATGTGTTTGTGCTATTGGAGGTTAAAGAGGGCGAGAGCATGCATATACAGCAGAGGTGGAAAGCAGCAAAGTACAAATACTTTGTTACTGTACTTAAAGCTGTAATGTAACATTTCCACATTATAATTGTCTAAAATCACTAAACATTGTCATATATTATGTTGAGTTGTGTATTTACAAGTGATTGGTAATGATGCATTTCCTGCTAGCCTTTGTTAGCTACTTGCTAGGTGCTGTAACCTCTGGAATAACACAGGATACATCAGATAAGTCAGAGGGCGATTAAAGAAGTTGGCGAATATGACTAAATGTAACGTAAATAAAACTTTAGTTTTACCTCGTCCATGAACAAGTATTCTGCCTGAATCATATCAGATAGATTTTCATCAGCTTTGGTGGTTGTTTTAAGTTCCCATGAAGTCAACATCGATGTTTAAGTGTTTTTTATCACATGATGTTTTGTGCTACATCATCTATATGCCAGTATCTGGCCCAGCAATGACAACAAAGTTGTTTTGTAGATACTCTCAGTTATATTTAATGGCATTTCAGAGTAAGTCTTTCCTGGAAAATGATTTGAAACTACTAACAACTCATCCTGCATTTGGGCATACTCTAGATTTGCATCCAATGAAACGCTTTGTCGCTTCTGACACAGCAGAGCATGGAACGAGACTACATCCATTAACCGGAGCAGACTTGAGTATTTCCTGGGGCCTCACAGTACAAAAACACAACTTTATGTCTTTATTCGATGATTTGAGTGAAAGTGGATCCTGTTTTATGGAAAAAATATTTTCTGTTTTCCCTTCTGATGTCCTCCATCTGCTCAGCTTCAACTCTATGATTCAATTAGAGTTTCCGGATGGCCAGATTGCATTAACTTACTTGTTGCTAAAGTAGTTAGTCGTAACTGTTAGCAGGTTAGCTGCCATCAATGGGAAACAGAACCGGTCTCAGCAGCCTTCCAGTGAAAACAGCCTATTGCCAGGAAGAACACAGCCTCCAAGGCTGACAGGGAATACAGTACAGAGATCGTTTATGGAGTTTCCTGATGGAAAGATAGCTGTACTTGTTGCTAAAGTAACTTAGCTAACTGTTGTAACTGCTGTTAGCTTGGTTAGCTGTGACTCAGCCCTGGGATGGTGGGAGCCAATCCCAGTTAGAAAACCTTGGTACTGTAGCCTATTCCCTGTCATCAAACTGGCCTCTGAGGCTGTTTTGTTTCTGGTCTGGCTGTGTTTTCTGGAAGCTCTCAGTCTGGGAAGAGTCAGCTAACGTTAATATGACATCCATGGACCACTTTAGCTGCATGATGGTGGGGTGGGGGGTACATAACACACAGCGCCGTTGGCTCCTGTAAATGTCAATCAATGTCTGCAACAAGTCCCTCCCTAGGTGCTTGTTTTACAGGAAATGCATAGGCAATAAGAAGCCATTTCATAGGAACTTTAAAGGTGAACAAAGCAACTCCATGAAGCCACACCACTTTACAAGATCATTGTTATTGTTTAATGAGACAAGGACCCCTAGTGGCAAAATTTACATATTGTGGCTTTATGTAGAGTTTTCAACTCTCTACTTTTACTTTTACTCCTTACATTTTCAACATTTCAACATTTTCAACAACAGGCTCGTTACTTTAATGCATTTGAGGGTAATTATTGATCATTGAATATTTTTATTTCACACCGTTGTGTGCCATCTTCCCAACATCAAAACCGAATTCAGTCTGTATGGATGGACAATAACATTTGTTGCTTTTACTCATACCCCAACATGTTTTAACTATATTGCTCCATTCCAGCAAAATTTGTTTCTCTTTTCAAGCGTATCCAAGTACAAGAAACAGGAAAGGAGAAAGTTAACCAAAGTTCCACAAAGGGCAGGACTTATCACACACAACAGATGTAACGAGACAAAAACAACATAACAAAAGAGACCACAGAGAAAAGGTGAGGTTCAGTTAGCTTTGCACAAGGTTTTACTTTTATACTCTGAATACATTTCACTTTTACTTGAGTAAAGACACTGAATCAGTACTTCTACTTTTTTACACATGCATCTGTACTTCTGCTTGAGTAAAGAATGTGTGTACTTTTGCCCCCTCTGACATGCAGTTACGTGAAAGACTGGCAAAGTTAACCAGACCAAACTTTTCAGCTGCCTGATGCAACTCTTTAATAAAGCAGAATTATAGTCTTTCTCAAAGAACAATTAAAACAGATTGAACATAATTGCCAGGTACGTCTGCGCCATAACACAGGCAGTGCTGATCGGTTACTATAGCAGCAAATGTTTTTGTGTTAATCACTGTCAACTTACAGTTTACAGCTTACACAAATCAAGGGTTTCACTTTAAAGTGCAGTTTTGCTCTTATTACCATCTTATTTTAAGACCAGGGTGTTGTTGACTAACCTTTAATTTTGTCACATGGAAGGAAATATCAGTTTAATTATGAAAGTGAAACATTATCCATGTCATGCTTTTATGAGACAAACCTCTGAGGAGGGGAAAGATCAAAAATAATTGAGTCAACAATGAAAAAATGATGTAGCTGTTACTACTGGGAATGTATCACCCCTCAGGCAGCGCAGTCTGAGTACAGGATGACTGTCTTAATCATTCTTCACTTACAGGAAGTCAATTTGGATGCTGAACTTATAAAACAGACCTGACCTCAAACACATGGCCTTTACCCTGTTTGCCTGTTTGGCTCCGTTGCAGGCGAGCTACAGCATAGTAACAGAACACGAAGATGCAGTAGCACCACCTTGTGTTGTGGCACAGACAAAGGTTAAAAGGTGAACAAAAATACCCCTTCATTTAAATCCTTTTTTATGTCAACACGGAAACTTAATTTATATCTTCCGGCACGAGTAGACAAATTCTTGTTTTGTTGTTTTCTTGTATGATTGTGAGTGTTCTACAGTACTGTAATAGTACATGGTGAGTGTTCGTCCTCTACTTTGAAGTCAAAACTGCTCCACCATAGGAAAATCTGCTCAAAGATTGTAGGTCAGTCCCTGAAGAAGCTATATGAATCAGCCTACCATAATGATATATTAAAGGAACAGTTCAGATTATTTTATGTGGGGCTGGATGAGGCACTTATTGATTGTCAATATATTAGCTATAGTTAGGAGAAGAAGAGAGAAGCACCATCAGATAGTCTTTTCTGACAGGAAACTGCCAAAAAAAAGCCAAATATTACTCTGTCCAAACCAACCAAACTCCATAGGAAAAATCAGCAACTTTACTTTGCAGAACACAGGAGTTGATGGTCTACTGCTGCCTTGATCTATTAGTTTGTTTGTGTTATTATGTATCTTTGGTGTTTTAAAAGCATAGTTTGGATTCACCAGAGTCACATTATAACACAAGCAAACTAACAGATCGAGGCAGTGTTTGACAAGCAACTCCTGTGTTCTGCAGAGTAAAATAGCTGATTATACCTGTGGAGTCTGGTTGGTTTGGAGACAGTGATATGTGGCTTCTATAACAGCAGTTTCCTGTCAGAAAAGTACCTCATAACACCCCATGTCAAATAATGCAAACGATCCCTTTAAGGTTGACCAACAACATTGTTTTTAACCTCAACCATGTCCTGACCAGTGAATACAGATTGGTACCATCAAACAGGAGACACAGAGTTCCAAGATTTAATAAGGTTGGACTGAAAAACGTTTTTGTACACCTTCTTAAAATTATGGATCTTAATGCCAGATCACATGTACGTTAAAGGGCCTTTAGTATCGTCTTCTGTGACTCTAATGTTACTGGAGATGTATCATGCAATCTCTTGATCACTTATAAATATCTTTTAGTATAAGGCAACTTTTGCTCTTGAGAATTTCTCACACAGCCGATGACGAAGCTGGGCGGTATGAGGGCATCCCCTTGGCCTTTATGTCTTACGCACAGAGAAGAGTAGAATGGCTTGTGTTGGCTATTCCTCTAGCCAAACGCAGCCAGACACTGAGTTGTTCTGGCATAATTAGAACCTGCTGCAGATGTCTGAAGTATTACCTCACTGCAAAGAACACGGCTTCCCCAGCTAACAGCCCCAGCTGGCTGGATCTGGATTCTGTTCCACTACTGATCAATGGGGAGCTCCCTGCACTTACAGCCACCACTGGTGCTGTATATTGACCAAATCAAATGGGAGGAGGGGGCACGGGGGTAAGATTTGCTCTTCCATCAAGCTTGTTGCTGAGTGGGAGCCAGGTTTTTCCAGCATGAAGCTGGCTGCCATGCATCGATGAGGGCCTCACACTAATACACAGGATTCAGGCAGAAGAAACTGTGTCCTCAACACAAATTTATTCTTTATTCTATGGAAGCCCATTTCTGCCGATGTGATGGTGAAGAAAAGATCTTGTAAGTCATTATGATGACAAACATTGTCAATATAATAAGTTACTTCTCTCAAAACATTGAGAAACCTTCTGAAAATAATGGCTCACTTATCTCCAAAGCATAATTTAGTATCTCAAAATAATGAGAAACTTTCTCAAAATAAATAAATAATAAATTTAATATCTCAATATATTTAACTATTTCTTGAAATAAGGACATAGTATCTCAAAATAATTTAGAATTTTTCACAAAATGAGAAACTTTCTCAAAATAATGACTTGTTTATTTCAAAATAATTAGAAACATTCTTTGAGTAATAAGAAACTTTCTCAAACTGAGAAACTTTCTCGAAATAATGAAAATAATGAGAATCAAAATAATGACTTAGTATCAAAGTCATTATTTGAGATAGTAACTCTGTATTTAAAGGATCTTCTTTTTTTCATCCCATTGACTGAAATGGGCTTCCATATTATTCACTGGGAGGACTGCTTTTGTGAGTAATGTTTCTATATTATCCTCGTGTTAAAAATGTGCTCATATAGACACCAGGGGAGCCAGTAAAGTGAGCGCACGCTCCACAGTTTGACAAAATGAAAACTGTATTTTTCCACTGCCATTCGGTCTGCACTCAGAATTCATTAAGAAAGGAGTTATTACAGCACTTATATCATATAAGGCCTTGTGCTGTCACTGCACAGGCATTATAATGTCTGTGTGCACTTCCCCTGTGGCAAAGTATAAGCAGAGTCTCAAAGTATAAGCATGTGAGGGACAGGCTGGGGATCAAGGTTGTCTCCAAGGTCTCCTAACTGCCTGAATCTAAACTTAAGGTCATTCCTCTGCTGCTCGACCAATTACCCATGCACGCAGCTCTGCGGAGTCTCAGCCAGACGCTTTGGCTGAATTGTTCCAGGACATCCTCCTGTGGGTTTACATTGGAAGTATGGGCTGCCATCGACTGACAGTTTTTCATCAACTAACTGATACACAGAGGATGCAGGCGAGTGATTTTGTACATGCATGTTGCAGAGAGTGGCCGGTAAACAAGCATTTGCATTATTTCTTCATTTCTTGTCTTTTCTGTCCTTTCATAATCACTAAAGGGGCATTCAGTGACACATTACTGCTCCTTTGACTAAAACATATTTTAATAATTTTTATATCTCAAAGGAAATGTGTAATTACTCCCTGATATTTTCTCAGGGATGTGAATGCTTTTAGTGTCCGAGACATAGTGTCATTGACATCAGGCACATATTTGTAGACGCTCTTTGGTGGGGTGAGTCATGTCATGACTCGTCTGTATGTGTGTTCCATAACCCCTGGTCCCTGCAGAGAATCTCATTACAAGGAAGATTGTGGTAATTGTTTTTTTGTGATGGGAGGAGGAATCTAGATATGTCAAAGCACAGACGAACACCGTGCTGGAAAGTTTGCGGAGTGGAAGTTTTATTAATGACCAGACATAATGAAAAAGACTGCTGTGACTACTGCCCTGACACAAAATCCCGAAAACATCTCAAACATATGATAATCAATATTTTTGTATTCACAGGAGATCGATTGCCTCTGTGGTGAGAAAGGGGTTGCACGGAGAGACAAACCCACACAGATTACTCAACTCTGCAGAGTCTTTTAGGATCTTTCAGTTTATTGTTTTAGTGTCTTTTAACTTACTGTTTTGGTTACATAGTCCATAAATGTACTGTCTTCACTCTCACCAATTTCATCAGCAAAAAAGGCTTGAAAAAAAGCCATGCCATTTTTCTGACAGCCTACTATTCCGAAGCCCCGATAAAAAATGTATGTAACTTAAAGACAGAATCAGTAGGATTTGTCCAAGGTCTTTGTAAATGCAACAGAAAGATAGTTTAGTGTTGACTCTCATTTCCCTGACATCTAATACCAATGCTTAGGCTGGTAAAGCATCCCGAGCTCAGCAAAATAATGAGAAAATAAGGAAATACAGGCAGATGGCATGGGTCTCTGCAGATACAGCCACCACCGCACACTTCTAGTGGATCATAAGTGATGATTTAAAAGTATTATGTTTCTGAATCTATACATTATTTTAGCATAAAATGTTGCATATTATGCCTTCAAGTGATATACCATAATGTACTTAAAGTGTTTAACCCAAACCATGATCTTTTCCTAAACCAAACTGTGACTGTTTCATGTTGACTATGTGTTTATTATTGTTACCATGATGATGAAGGTCACGTGATGTTTGCATGTCAAAATATACTAAGATTTTAACGGCAAAAAAACTCCAGGGAGGGTGTGTACAGTATGTTTGGAACAACGGGGCTACATAGAAGTGGGCTTTCAGTCCAATTGGACATTTTAAGGGACTACTGGGGTTTTCAGAATAATGGGCTGTTGGAACAACTGGCAGTCCCCTTGTGTACTACCTGCCCAGCAGCTGAACAGCCTGATATTTCCCCCAGGAGTGGGTGAACAGAGCTAAAAGGGGGCAGAATATTAGACTTACATTTGTCAGGTGGACAGAGACGCGAGTTCAAATGAATGCTAATGTTGTTCTATGTCTGCTGGATGTGTAAATAGACAGCAGTTTGTGAATATTTGTTATATCAATGTGAGGTGAAAGTGCATTTTTTTGTTGTCCTCAATTGGCCAAAATAAATCAGTGAATCATGGGAGCTATATATTATATGTATATTTTATTCACATCAGTCATGTTCGCTGACCTCCTCACTCTCTGACGTATCATCTAGTGTTTCCTTTGTTTTCCTGGAAAAAATTTTGGATTTTTCTTAGTTTGAACATTGTTGGCAATATTTGGGATAATGTAGGTATGCAACTCAACAAGATGTAAATCTAGCTGTTTTTAGACATTTTAATGTGGAAATGTTGCACATCACACCTTCAAACAACACTCATTTTAGTAAAGCTCATCGACATGAATTCTGAATAATGACTTTTTAAATAGATTTTTGGTTATTTTAATTCACTCTAGCTGTTTGTTCTGCATGAGTTTGCTATTTTAAGGAATACCTGGCTGTCTTCTCCAGTGTACTAAAGCTTTCAATGAAATATTTGACAATTATCTTTTACAAAAATAAGTAAAGTAACCACAAATGCTATATGTACGGTAGGTAAGTGTATGTGTGAGGCCAAATTCAGTGCAGCACATAAAAAGTTAATTTCAGCCTCTTTTCATTTTTAAAATGTACACGGTCTGCTCCCATTGAAAGCCCCCAGACAGAGTGTGTCCGTTTTGATTTATGGAGAGGAAATAGTTGCGTTCTCTTTGCGGGTGGGCCTGTAAAACCCATGTCCCCCCTCTCTCTGGTGTGGCGGCCTTGTGTAAGCTGCAGCGTAAGCCCAAATCACAAGAGGTCATCATCTCCAATCGTCAGTTGCAAGTCTTAAATTACGGCTTGGTCACTGTAGAGAAATATTCACAGATGTAGCTTCAGTTTCAGGGGTGAAGCAGAGAGAAGACACTTGATCACCTAAAACACTCTACTGAGGCAGGCAGGGCTGTCCTTTGTGGCACCGAATGGAGCGAATCCCTCGATTATTGAGAAGGAAAGAGAAACTGGCTCTGATTCAAGCAAGAAAATCCATTGGAGGACTAAGTCTGATGCATTGCAGTGACTTTACATGATGTGCAGGACAATGAGCACAGAGTATCCACTTGTTATGAGGGAGTAATGTGTGAACTGACATATGAGGGTAATAATAAAACCAGACATGGTGTCATAGTTGAACACTCATTTACTGCTTCTCTGGTTCTCAGTACCTTTTCAATGGACTGTAAAAATGCAGGATGTGTCCCATGAATTCACAATATCGTTGGTGGTTATTACCTCCCAGAAGACCTCAAGGAGAACGTATCAAGAGCAGGTGTGCACATATAAAAGCCATAACAAAATCACGGCATATGACTTTGCAAAATGAAGAGATTAAATAACTTTATTCGACACCTGGAGATTTTTTCAATAATACAGCGCAGTGGGCATATGAAACTAAAACAATCATCCAAGGAGGTTAATAGGGGTCTATAGCCATGAAGGGAAATATTATCGTAGAGCAGTCCAAAACAGTTCAGATATCGTGCAACAGAGGAAGTCCTTTTCTTGAGAATGGTCATGTCCAATTTGCCGCTTACGCAAAGCTGTGACGTCTGTGTTGGACCGCTCGGCGGACAGACATGATCTTATTGCGATTAGGTGGTTGGCTTTTGTATCACCTCAGTGTGATGTTCTCATGTCGTCATCGAGTGACGTGTTTCTGTGCTCCAAGGATTGTACAGACCCTGATGGCCCTCGCTGCTTCAGAACTCTGCAACTAAATAACAAACACAAATTTTACTTTTCATCCTCTCTCAGAGGTCCATCATGTCTCTCGGGAAAACAAATTGTGAGCAGCAAACTAATAAATTTCTAACTCTAATACATTGTGAAATGTTAGACCATTATAAATCAAGTTAAGGGACTTGACAACAATGGGTGTGAGCAAGTGTGACCCACCAAAACTCTGGTGTTTCACATTATATCTCATGTAATATGATGTGAACAAACTGGACCTTGAAAGAGATTTTGGGTTTTGTGTGTGTGTGTGTGTGTGTGTGTGTGTTTTTCCATTGGACTTTATTTGCATTGATATGATAATCTTATGTCTAAACTTCTGCTTAAAAAATATAAATAAGAGTAATGAAATGATGAATAAAATAGCAAAATGTCCTTATTTTGCATACTAATACAAGTCATGCTCTTTTACTGTTGCATGTTAATACAAAATATTTTGTATAGAGCTGTGTGCAACTAAATTATTTTAACTTATTTTATATTTCAACAGATGAGATAGCACAATTACCCATAGGTGCTGCAGGAGGACACAGCAACAACACCACTTTTTTTGTGCAAGTGAGGAAATGGAATGTTTGCGTTTTGCCCAATCTGTTTTTTTCTTAGTTTAAGCAGTTGAAGATCAAACTCAGCACTAAAGTGCACAGTCCTGATCAGACAGAGCAGAGTTTTTGCAATGAGATGTGTCAAATTAGGCTAATTACAGAAAAGTCATGTGTGAAGTCAAGTCATGTGGACTGACATGAGTAATATTCTCAATATAATAAAACTATTCATTAAGTCAGTCTACCATTTGATCGTTTGGTCAGTTATAGTTGTCTAATTTGTGTAAACTTGCCACCGTAGGAACAGTGATCAGCTAATGAGCAATAATTTAAGCATGCATCTGCACATCCGAGGTGCAGTCTGATAATTATACAAATTGCACTACACCCATGACAATTACTGATACAAAAAATATTCTGGTAAGACTTCCTATGATGCCAATGTCTGTATTGCTATATAAACATACTTGTAATGTGTTATAACTTTCTTATAGCACTGTATCATTATAGTTATAAGCACTATCCATTACTCTTTATAACAAAAACCATATCACATTATGAAGCATTTGATTATGATTATAAGGTCAAGTATCATAATACTTAATAATTTCTGGTCACTCACTGATATATTTTTATTATTTTGCAAGGATCAGAGTGTATTATAATTCTCATAGCTGCAACAGTATTATGATACTTGACCTTATAATTCATTATAAAATGCTTTATAATGCATTATGATAATACTATAAAGCACAATGAATACTTCTGAGTCCTTATAACTATAATTATACAATCCTGTAAGCAGATTAAAATGCTTATAATTTTATAACGCACTGAATATAGATCAGGATTTGGTCCACTCACAAGTTGCTAAATTTAATTTTCTTTCTTTTTATTCCTGTCCAAATTGAGTTTTCTAGGTTGACTATATATCAGTATTTAAATGCAGTATAATAATCTCTGGGATAGTTTATGTAACAGGTCATGCACAGGCACATTTGTTGTGTGGTCAAAATTAATGTGGGTTATACAAAGAACCTCACTGCATAATGAATGTCACTGACATAATCTAAATTCACACCCACATGTAAAGTTTAAGCAGGTGTTTATCATCAGTTAAATTAATACCTTGTAGGTATTCATGCTGCAGTAAATCCTGGACATTGTGTTTTCTGACTGTTCTCTGCGATCATGTAACTGCATTGCAAAAGAAATATGATCATATCAGTATGGTCATAACTCACTTAGCAGCCAGTGTAACACGTGAACTACATGTCAGCAAGCTGTTTTATTAAACGGGAAACTCTCATCAGATGTGTTCCTGTTTGCCGATGTAAGCAATATTTAATGATTTTCCCCTCTAATTTGGACATTAAAGCTCACCACTAATGACAGAACACCACAGTAACTTATAGATCTCCTTCTATTCTTGAAAACCACAGAGGAGGAGAGGAGGGCGGAGAGTGACGCACTTTGTCATATATATAGACACGGTAAGTCCACCTCTGTCTCTCAGCAGAATGGAAGGAATGTCTTGATAGATCCACCCCGCATATATACACACATTCAGAAAAATATAGCGTCAACATGAGAACCTGTTCATTAAATGTGCATTTTATTAAAGTCCCTATAGAGTTATTACAGGGAATTTTTGTTTAAGTGGGCTTGTGGACAGGACCTACACAAATCAATATCACTTTATGTTAACACTATATTTATCATATTTATATATATACTGCTCTACCGTGCTGTCCTACAGCTTTTTCTGACTGGAAGCTGCTGTTACATGAGCCAAATGTGGCTGTGAGTAATGAGTAATTTTACCTTGCAGAACACAGGAGTTTCTCATCTACCCATCAGTTAGATTTGTGGTGTTATTGTCTGACTTCTGTGAATCTAAGCTAACTCTTTAAAACATTGAAGTCACACAATAACAAACAAACTAACTGGTGGATTTGGAGAGATATTATATCATATTTGGTAAATGTAAATGTGTACACACTGTATATAGCTTGTGTATGTAATTTTTCTATTCTATTCTATATATTCTTTCTACTTCATAGCTTATTCTATTTTTATTTTTTGTATTTATTTATGTTTCTATTCATCACAGGTCTTTTCTACCCATACTTTTGATCCTTGAGCTGTTGTAACAAGTTAATTTCCCCAGTGCAGGATCAATAAACTTTATCTAATCATATGCATCAGGTACTTATTAATTTTTACATTTTCCCTGGTGGCAAGTATTAGATAGTATGAGCATAACAGCAAAAAAATAGCAGCCAGCAGACACTAAAATATTACCACAGTATCCAGCAGCCTCACCACATTGCCAACCAATAAACGCATAAAAAGAGCCAAGACATCGACTCAATATCTGCACAAGCAGAAAATACTTTGCTAAAGTGAAGCAGAGATTCTCATCATTTTAACAGAGTGTTGGCCAGAATTGTCATGATCCAAAGCTGTAACAGCACAGACAGGAAACTCTGGCTTCAAGCTCGAGGTGGACTGACAGCTAATATGAAGAATTTTAGACGAAGAGTCTCCAAATGCTGGCAGCAGCAGCTGACAAGATGATTTTCTCCACAAAGCCAACCTTAAGCAACATGATTGGATTAGCAGACAGCAGCAAATAGATGGTCTTATTGTTAAGGGTGTGTTAGGACATAAATTGCAATGATATAGAGTATATCATGTGAGTTAAGCAGAACAAATCACACACAGACTTCACTGCATTACTGCTATGACAGAATACATGATGTGTAAAAATGTGTGCTGTAGAAAATAATATATTGTTTAACACTGACAGGGGACAGCCTAATCAAAGTACAGAATACGGCATCACTATTAACTATCATAGCACCAATATGATCTTTTACGTCTAGTAAGACTTGAAGTGTCTGGAATCAAAGCATCTGTGCCCAGTTGCATAATAAATATTTCCCTAAGTCGAGAGGTTTACTTAAGAGTGTTGCATAAAGCCTCTTAGGTTGTCCGCTTGCCTAAGTGTTTGAATCAGGCTTTCACAACAGTTACTGTCATAATACTGCACATGTGCACTTCAGTTACCATGGTTACACTTCACTCACATCAGTCTTTAATTTTACTAGACTAGTGCCACGTCCAAAATCACATACTATGCACTACATGGCCAGTGTGTACTATCGTTCAGCATACTTTTGTGTAAATAAACAGTGGTATGTATCTTTTTGGATGCACTGTTCAGGCCCTCGTGTCACTTCCTGAGAGCCTCCTTGCCAGCTGGAGATGCATAACCATGTTAACCCGAGCCAAGAATTGACTAATTTTAAAAAAGCAAAGTGAAATCTTACTTAAATTTAAATCAAAGCATTACTGACATCACACAGAGCTGCCTTGGTCACTGTCTGCCTTCGTCTGTTAGGTTGATATTGTTGTTATCACTACTGCATTGCATTGTGGGATATTAGTGTCCAGTGCCGGCTGGAACATTCACCAGAAATATGCACCTCGCATGCTACTGGTTTCATACAAAGGTTTTGGACTAAAAAACCTCACAAACTGTTTTAGTGCACTAAATAGCATGTTAGTATGGAATTTCAGACGCATACAGCATTAGTGGCAGTTGTTAGCTAGTGTAGCTAACATACTTAGTTAGCCTGGGTTACTTAGCTTCTCCGAAATGGACAACAAAGAGAAAACAAAAGCAAAATGAAAGCCAAACTGGACAGAACATGAGAATGAATCAAGTAATGATTAAAGAACAATCACATAATCCAAAGTAAATTTAACTCAGACATAACAATAAGAAATCTGCTGTGAAACAAAATATAGCAATGAAGAAATATGAAAATATTACTGTGACAGAAAGAGGCAAACATCAAAAAGTGCTGCCAAAATTGTTTTAATAAAAAGATATTGCTAAGGTCAATATATTAGACAGAGTTATGCTAACCTTTGGATAGCTAGCTACAAAGTTGCTAGTGCTAAAGTCAGATCTATACTCTTTAACAAGTTGTACATTGCTCATAGTGTTCAGTGACTTTACTCTGTCCTGAAAAAATGTGTCTTGGTATCTCATCCTCCTCTTCAATCACCATAAATTCAGCCAGTGTATTATGTTCCACAAATGATTTCACTTTTAAGGCAATGTTATGGGTCAGAGGAAATAGTTGCTAAGGACTTTCTTGCAAAGCATGAGGGAATACTTGAGTATTAAGTCCTCGTAAAAAGAAAAGGGGAGTTTTTCTTCTGAACACATTATACATGTTAGGACATAATTGCTTACCTTGGTTGAAAGGCAGCTCTCAGTCTGAATCAGCCCAGCAGTTCACTTCAGCTCACTTCAGTTCCAACAACCCGACACAGAAGAAAACAAAAACCAACAACATCCTGTCACCGTCCTCAGGCTCTGGTGGCTCAGACATGTCTGGACATGTCCAATAAAGCTGCCAGACTATGTTTCAGGTCCTTGTCAGTTTGCATTGGTGTTTGACAGTGAGACAGTGGAGCAGACACGCTCCCAGCATTTCAGAGCAGAGAAAATTTAAACTTTTTAATCATTCAAACTTGGCTGGGTGGTTAATAACACATGTTTCTGTGGTGTGACAAACTCAGAACAGACATTTGTTGTTGCTTTACAGTATCTTAAAAAAGCTAAGGGTAATCATCATGGAGATTTTAAACAAATTGTTTTTCTCAATCTCAAGGCATCCTTACATGGAAATTTCCTCAGCTTTAACAGTTTCTATTACCAAGTTAAACGGTTTGTAAATGGTCATGATGTATGACAGATCACACTGCACAATGAAGTCAAAGCTCAGAAAGCTGACAATCCCTCGTGTAACTGTATTGTTCCAGACAATCTTACACATCACATCCAGTCTGGAATTGTTTTTGGGATAAAGTCTGGCTCCTTCTCACAAGAGGAGAACGCAAATATTCAATGTTCCTGATTCTCAAAACATTGGTCTACCACAGGTGCAAGTTTTCCATACCAATTAGCAAGTGCTCCACCCACAAATTTTCCATCAAAATAAACTGGGAACACATAAAATGCACATTAAAATGGGAGTGATTGTCTTTGATATTCAATGCTTTAATTGAAACCAGGCAGCAGAATTATAGACCTCTGTTTTGACGGCTCCATGGTTTCCATCAGTAAAAAGGGGATTCCTGAGTGATATCCTGAGGAACACTAGATTTCCTTTTAGAGGAAAACCAAACAGAGTAACACGTCATTGTTTTGCATCGGCTTCACGGTCAATCGGCATTACAGTTTTTTCTGTACCTGTAATGGACACTGGGTCAAAGGTTCACGCTCCTTCTGTCTGCCACTCACACATAAGTTCAGTAACCACCTCACATATGGCAGGGCTGGGTAAACATCTGGTAATCTTTGTTTCAGCTTCTCAATAGCTCACCAGGCTATGGTCTCTCTGTGTGTACTCAATCTTCTCCAATTACATAGTTGCTGGCGGCTCCCCTGAGGTTACGTGGACAACCATTTGGGATTGCGGAAGGAGTTTCCACAAAATAGGTGTTGTCCAAAAATTCCTTGCAGTTATGGAAATAAACCCACAAAAAGAGAAAGTGATATAGAGACTGAGAAAAGTAGAGAGAATGAGCTTATGGGCATGCCTTTGGGTACATTTAACCAGGACTTTTAGTCTTTTGTTGTTAACGTTTCATCTTTGAAATCTGTGATGAAGTGGAAGAATTTAAGAGGCAAAATCTTTCAACAGACAGTCAAGTACAAACAGACAAATTCTTTTAAGGCTCATTTGTTTTTAATTGAGCTAAAGAGGAGTGGATATGTATGAGCACTACAGAAGTTTCACTTTATTTCTAAATCAGACCCATTCTCAGGCCAAAGATGGTTACAATTATTCTTTCCGTTTGTGGTCATATTGACTTCAAAAGTCGCAGCCCATGGTATTAGGCTGGCGGCTTCCTTTTGGAAGTTCTTCAAAGAACATGTCACAATAATTCCAACCTGAACTTGACAGCCCACACCCTCATCATCACGGGCCGATCTTAATGTCCTGGCGTGGCTTTTCTTCATCAGACATGTTCGTTGCCTTGTGTTGATGAAGATATAACCAGGCTCTGGGAGTAACTGATTACATGCAACAGGATTATGCAATTAGGATACAAAAACAGGGTAACTGTATTCCATTACAGTTACAGAAAAAATACGTAATCAGAAAACTGATACATTTAACAAAAATGAGGATTTTTAGCAGGATTAAAATTACAACACTTAGTTACAACACTTCACAAGTCTCCCAAAACCACTCGCATCTCAAAGGAAATCATAGCTAATCTAGCATTTGGTAATTTATTATCATGACCTCTAGTAAATAAGTATTTTCACTGGGTGGAAACAACCCCGAGAACCAGAATGAATTGGTGGCAGTTTAATTTAAGTGTGTTTAACAAGGTACATTTAAACAACAGAGAAAGAAATACCTACAAGTGATTAAAAATCCACAACAAACATAAAACTTTATACTGCTGAACAGTTTCACCATATTTGGTATTGAGGTAATTCAAAGTAATAGAAAGTAAATAATCAAGTTACATTACTTTAATTTTGTGGTATTTGGATTAGTTACTGACTACATTTTTCAGCAGGAAATTATTAAATGTATCAGAATACATTTTGAAAGTAACCTTCACAACCCTGGATAGAACAAGTTCTGTCCATTCATTAATTCGTTTGCATTCATAAACTGGTGCCTTTGGACAATGACTTCACAGGTCCCACTGTCGAGGCTGTTCTTACCATGCTGGCAGGGAGCCAGACGAGGCTGCCGGCCCAGGCTCCTTTTCCCAAGTTCCACCCAGACGCTGCGTGCGCCGTCATCCTGCTGAAATGTAAACCCCAGATTCAGCTGTGTTTGTTATGGTTGCGCCGGCCCTCAGTGAACACACAACGCTGTCACAGCGTAGCTATAACAGCGGGGCAATATTTCAACAACAATCTATTTGGTCAGCTGCAATTACATCACTAGGTGGTCAAACACATTAGTTTGCTGGAATGATAATTAGGATTATTTCACGGGCAGTCTTAGCAAGGGTCCTAGACACTGTCCTTATTTCCTAACACGCCTAGACATTTAATACAGAAGTTTAAAGTCAAGTGCTTTTAAGTGTGTTTTTACAGTGTCTGAACTTGACCCCACTGGACTGTGTTCACAGGAGCACCATCATGACTGTTTTTGCAGGGGATGCTCTATGTAACAGCAGGGCCTGCTGTACCCCACCGTCTCTTTTAATCATCTAGCCACAGTGTAAACAATAGTTTAGACTGAACACTAGTGTTGCCCTTGAGATCACTGGCCTGCTGCACTAATGGCTATTTACTTTCCAGGGAAAATAAGTAACCAAGAAAGCCTATTTTTATCCTGAAATGACCCCGGTGTCAACCCCAGCGAGGTGAGGGGGGGACACATCCTTAACTTTAATCAAACTGCCGGCCCTGCAGGCTGCACGCTGGTGCAACAGCCTCTGCGTGATTAATTTCTTTTCCTGTCCTCTTGTCAGCTCATGCGACCTAAAGTCGCTGTAACACAGCAGATTCCAAGACGATTTAATGTTAAAATATAAATTCATAGTCTGTCTGCGAGTAGCTGGGGGTCCACGCAGTGTGGCATCAGTCGGGTGGGTAATTTATTGTGGGAGCTAAGTGTTTCCATTTGCAGTAAGAGCCACTAAAAACAGACTCGCTGGAGATTTCTGGGGGGCCCGCGCTTGTAAAAGTACTGATGCAGTGTGAGCTGGCTCAGGGCCTGACAACCTGTTTGCGGAGCGGTATAGATGGGGTTTTAATGAATACATAATCCAGTCATCACAAAAAGGACTCCTCACGTGCCAAAGTTGTGACTCTGGACTGTTGTGTTCTTATTTATGCAGACAAATGGGATGCATTTTAAGAAAAGGATTCCCAAAGAAAATAAACAAAACCTGGAAAGAAATTTCTGTTGTTGGTTACTGTTACTGTGCTCACGTACATGAAAAAATTAAATTTCAGAGCAGCTATTAGTTTTAACCACCAGGATCAAATATGACCATTAAATGATTCAATGAAAGGGAAGAAATCAAGAAAAAATATTTCTGGAAAAAATGTTTTGGATGTTAGCCTCTCCAAATATACATAGAGACCAGTTTTCATATGTGTACTTTATACCCAGTAGACAGTACAGTATCCCACCTGACCCCACCCACTGTAAATACAATAATACTGTCCTCACATGAAGTGCAAAGGTCATAATGCAATGAATTTTTGTAGCTGATGAATTAAAACTTACCATCAACATCTCACTGCTGCCCTCTACTGAATCCAATGAGCACACATAATAATTTTGTGAAAACTGACATTAGTTATTAATTAATATTATTTATTTTATCACCGCATGACAAACAGGATGGTTGAGTTACACAAGTTAACCCTGTTTTGGTGGGTGGGGGTGATCGATGGTCTATTTGTAGTCCAGTTGAAAGAAGGAGAAAACAGTTTAAGCTCCACTCCTATGTCACTTTATGCTGTTTACAAGGCTCAATATTAGAAGGCAGGTCAGCTCACTTTCTATCAGTTATTCACGTTAAAATACTGTTTGCTCCCAGCAGTCTTTCCAGTGGGCAGACTGTTAAAACAAACTTCATTCAAAAAAATGGTGTCCGATGGTAGGGCCATATTTTGTCACAGTAAAGCCTTTAGTTACAGCATCACTAAAACTCTTTTCTGATTCACTTAAATCTACAGGCACAATTGGCATACATGTAATTTACTCAGTAAACCACCAGTATCATTACAAGACAAAACATCCAACCTAAGTCATTTCAAACAACCCATACAATGCAATGTTAACATGATTAGAATCGTTTTTTCTGCTGAACCAGTCCTTACACTTGCACATATCAATTTACATAAATTAAATTATTGTTTATTATTGAGTGAAGTAACAATACTGAACAAAATAGCAAGTGATACAGCATGTACACGCTAGAAACCAAACACTTCAGCAGAGTCCAGGTACGTTGTAATGTGGGATTTCACCTGGACTTGATTTGAGATTGATACTACTGTATAAAACCACAGCCAAGTTTGGTTTGGCTGCCTAGCTGTTAACTCTGTCGCACAGAAATGAGAAAAGTTTGTGAAACACAAGCCAGAAAACCAAAGTGCGCCTCAAAGACCAAGGAAAACATAACAATAAGTGCAAGAGCACATGATATCATCATGCAGCTCAGCATCTGGGAAAGTACCATATTAACAGCCATGCAGAGCACATTTATGGTTTGACTAAACCAAAGAAGGATCCGAATCCAAACAATGTATGTGCAAAGAATGTATATTTTACAAGAAATAGAGTCAAATCCGCAGGTTATGTGTGTAGAATAACATTCATCTAAAACAGAGGAGAAAATGTTACCACGCTGATAGCCAGACACAAGGAGATGATGTTGATGCTGAGTGTCATATCACTTACTGCTGCAGACTACATATACACCCCCTGGTTGGACTCAAGCACCTTCCTTCCAGGAACGTTTTCTCCCAGTTCTAACATTAACCAACAGGCCTGATTTCCTGAAACCAGAAACTCCCTCAGCAAAAGGAAACCCAGCAACACCTGCACGAGCAAGAAGCCGGCCAGGACGTGAGTCAAAAATCAGGCCATTAGACCTAGACGTAGTCTAATAGTGCAGTGAAAGTGAAATCTCTCTAATATTTTGTTAATATATTCTACGTCTGCTGCTCAACATTGACAATTACTCATGAGTGTAGTTGATGACACACTGTGCGTTGCTAAAATATATTATCTAAATAAGAGCATGTGACTCTTAAAGGAGCATTATGTAAAAACTGCACATCAAAAAATAAGTACAGCAGTCCAAACAAATTGGATCCATAGACTGTAACATTGTAAACTGACAATAACAAGTGATGACTAGTCCTCAGCTGTTTATAACTGTCAATTGTCTGTCAGTGTAAAGATAAGCCTGTTATTCTGAAAATGAAAGCCCACTGCTCTGAAAATTCACACTCTGGAGTTCAGTGACTGAAAGTCTTACTGCCTGCCAGGCTCCATTGATATGTTGTATCACTTTAACCATTTTATAAATATCTACTCAGTCTACAAGACCATTAATGATTTCTGCAGACTCATAAACAGACACTAACATTCTGCATTCATTTTAGCATGAAACCGGTAAACAATAACAGTAATTCCAGCCTGGAAAGAAATTACAAGGAGTTGTTGTCAGAGAAGTGAGTATCTCTACTTGGTATGTCTCCTTGATTTCTGATGACATATCATGGTCATTTCATAATTCATTACACTAAATATATTACAGATTTTTCCTTTAAAGAGAACTGCGGCATTATTTAAACATTGCCAAATAAAGCAATGCTTTAATTCTACAAATATGTAACAAATAGACATTGAAAAGCAATTCCTGTGGATGATGACTCCAGTCTATTTGTACTGCAGTCACATGGCTCCATATTTTGGAGTGCAGTGCAACCCACATGTGCCCTCTTAGCCCACAAACTCGAGCTGCTTTTTCCCAGCCAGAGTTGATTGATTGGCCATCAATGGAGACACGCTCCTCGAATGAGAGAGCGCTCGCCAGCAGAACTATCGAGTAAACAGACTTGGAAGTCAAGGCCAGCAAAATCCCTTGTGTCTCCATACCATCCGTTAGGAAGGCAAAGCCGGATCTCATGTATCTGTGGTCAGACAAGACCGCCACCACTTCCTCGTATTGCAAGGCTGCTTTCAAAACCACGCCAGTGTGTGCTCTATTTCCTAACCTTTTTTAAGGGTTGGAATTCACATAACCATGTGGTGTGCTTCTGGAGTTTGGGACTTCCAAAATCTCACTGTTTATCACTCAAATCAACAAAAATAAACAGTCCACAGTGAAGACGTTCTCAACCATGCTGGAAGAACGTTTCATACTATCATAACCAGGCATCCCTTCAGTGTTATCGTGTGATTGTGCTTTCAGTCTCACATTTTCATGGTAGACTTTGTTTAATAGAAGTGATAGGTTCATGCTAACTGGGAGCAGACTGTTGAGTGACGCTGTCGGTCTCCTTTCAAAGCCCTTCATGCACGGCGTCTTCCTGATTCATAATTGAGTGCTTAACCCCTTGCCAAATGAAATCTGGTCCACTGTTGATGTGAAGTAGTCCCCACTTTCAATGAAAGCAGCCTGCCAGGGGTGGTCAGCTGATGCCAACAGTCTTTGTGCCAACAGGATGTTATAATAGTAGAGCATATAAAGTGAGGCACTTCCACACAACAGCATGCACAGCGGCTGAAGCAGTAATTAACATCCGTTTCTAGTTTGTACGTGTTTTGATACTCTCTGTTGCAATTTGTCACTTGGGAGACGGCTCTGAGGGGTGTTGGCTGTTGACTTTTTGTTAAGAAATAAAGCCTGGTTAGAATTCAGGAGACTCATTTCAGTGCCTCTGAGTTCTTCCAAACTAACTAAACCTAATTTTCTTTCCAGTTAATAAATTATGTTGTTCCTTTGGCTTTAATGGTCATTTTATGCCAGGATACTATTCTGATTTCAGTCGATTGGTTGTTTAAAACCTCCAGCTTGCCTTTAAAAATATTTCCAAGGCATTCATCTCCAACTGGAGTTAAAAGGTGATGTTGTTTGCGAAAGCTAAAAATTCTCAACTAGTGAAATCCACATGCTCCCTATATATAGTTGAGGATTATGTATGTATGCCTCATGGCAATTTATCTTATAAAACACAAAGATTTATGGGGATTTATTGGCAGAATATGGCAGAAATGGAATATAATCTTCATAAGTATGTTGGAAACTGTAATGGTAACTGCCTATTTGAAAACATAATAAAATGATGGAGCACTCTGAAGAAACCTAACACATGAAGTTCCTTGTTACACAAGTAGAGTGCTTTGTAAAGCATTGCTCCAACACTGCTAGATACCACTAAATCCTACCCACTGGGCCTTTAAGAAACTGAGGGCGAAAACAGCACATTTTACATGTCTTGTAGTAAAGGTTGTTGAGCTTTGTTTCTTTTAGATCATAATTATGGAAATAATTACAATTATAAGGATGCTGCCAGTGCTTTACTCAGACTCAGGCCTGCGGATGCTCTTTACCACTTAGCCCACAGGTTCATACAAATTACTCTTTAGAATTATGTGATTGTAGAGAAAATAGTTACAAACACACACATTTTTCAGATACTCTGCTGCAATTCATTTGGAGTTTAATATTTGCTCTCCTTTTTAGCTCTGTTTTGGTCTCCACCGTCTCTCGAGGGAACTATCTGGCTTTTTAGCAGCTAATTATAACGATGTTCACCAGTGAGTTACCAGTTTTGCCAACAGCTGCAGCTAGAGGTGCTGATGAGAGTGCTGAGTGAACCAAGACAATGAGCTCAAAGATGCTAAAGTTCTCCGCAGACCTGAGGGGAACTGCAGAGTATGGTGGACACAGTGGATGTGTCACTGCGAATGACACCTTTCACGTGCAGATTTATCATTTTAAGCATTACCAGTATAAAAATATATAATATTGTATCTGAATAAATAAACTACTGACCTTACTAATGATAATTTCAGACTTTTATTGCACTTTATATGCTATTACAGACTTTCAATGGTGATGATTTCAAAGCTGATAGAGAGGAATTAATTCCAACACTTACAATACCAGTTGTGTTACTTTATTTATTCATTTGTTTGCTATAAGAAAGATGCAGGTGTACTTTTCCCTTAATATTTAGAGCTAACCGTTCAGTCGTACCCGGTGTCAGGATACATTTGGTATCATCAGCATAAAGAACCCTCTATACAACACAGAAATCATTATTTTAAAAACAGTTTTGAAGTTAAACTGGCGGATAATTGCAAATTCACCATGATAACAGACCACAATAAAATCACTTAATTACAATACATGTGTCAGTCATTTACAGATAATACAGGTTCAGAATAGTATCGATCATTAGCAAGACATATACAGTAGATGTGGACCTCAACATGTAGTATTTGATGTGAAATATTAAAAAGGAGAGGGTGTGTCTGTTCTTGTTTTTAAGAGTCCCAGAACTTAACTGCACATTTACAGTCTTCTGCTATATATTTTGATGGGACAATTTCACTTGATGCAATACAAAGCAGTAATATTGAGACATGCAACATTAAGCCACAGGGAAACCGTGTCCAGAGAGGATAAGTGACACCTGAGAGAGACAAGTCATCACACAGAAATGGTTATAAAAAGGATGAATGGCAGTACATCATCAGAAACACAGATATTACTGTGATGATACTGGAAAACTTTATCTGTCAGTCTATCACTGGCTAACCTTCACTCCACTGAACAAATCAATGTTATCACTTACCCTTACAAATTCTGCTATTTAAAAACATTTGCAAGATTGCAAATAATACCAATGAAAGCAACATGCAGGTTGTTTTAAATTTGTTTGTGCAGAGAGAATAAACTAGTTATTTTCTTTTTTGAAGTTTTTCTTGAACTTTTTTAATGTCCATTTTTCCCGTCTCTGTCATTGTCATCGCTGTCTCCTGCTGTGTCCAGGGTAGGTAAAAACTGCTCAGATACTCATGGAGTCATCAGCTTGCATTTTCACCTGCCTGCTTCACTAGGAGGCCATTGCATGCAATGAGGATTCATGCTATTCCCCCAAATCTAAATCAGTAGGACTCACCAGTACACAGACAAGGATGTGATCCCTCACTGGGTTCCAACCACAAACACCTATGGGGTGAGTTCTTTCTCCTTCATGGCAATCAGAGATCCATTTTGGCAATACACCAACAAGTCTTGGTCAATTTTACTTCCTTTCCTTCCAGAGAATCTGAACCAAGTGGTGATCAGGTATACAGAGTGTACGCACATGATGTCACATGTTGCACCTACAGTGGCAGAAAGACTGAGTGGCAGTGTTAGTGTTCAGATTGAATGCCATGAAAACACAAAGCCATATCTAAAATGAGAAACAGCTGTTGGATGATTGACTGTACAAAGAGATTCAACAACCTATCAGAGAGATCTTTTTACAAAGTGCCAAAAGCTGAGGAAAAGAGAAGAAAATGGATCGTTGCAATTCACTGGAATCCAGGCACTGAAACGTGGATTTTTGGTTGCCATTATGTGTCAGGTATGTGGGATTTTTGGTAAAATCACACCTTATGTTATATACCCTTGACCGACTGACTAATGTTACTGATGAATTAAATATTTTGCAACTTTCATTTATCATTTTCATCACATCACTCATCCTCACCACTGCTGCATGTGGACATGTGTCTCCAATAATGTCATAAAATAATCCATAGAATAAAAATATCTCTACAGGGCTGTACACATACAACCAGAATATCCTTTGGTGTTCTTGCCACTTCAATTTCTCCAAAAAATCCCATCTTGAAATAATGTTACAAACAAGTGATCACTTTTGCATGCCTTCTTTGCTTTGTGTATTTCCCCAGCATCGAAATCAGGTACATATAAATGTCAAGAAACCCAATTCCTGGCCACATGTCAACATCCATGGACCACCGTGTCTTTGGTACGTTGTAAGGATCACTGTTAAATTTACGCAGCTAATCCATTGTTTTACTCTTGGTTTGGTATTTTCCCGAACTAAACGTAGCCATGTTTCAAGATGTTTTGCCACTCAGTCTGCCTGAGAGGAGTTGTTCCGGTGAGAAAGTGACATCAGTGCATGACCTCTATTGTTTCTACATGGAAACTCCAAAAAGTAAGAACATTAAAAAAGTTGTGCAGCTGATCGCTTCAAATGCAGTCCTAATAATGCTAGCCACAGCTGCAGGACGCACATCTGCAGGAAGGGCTCATTTATCTCAGTCACACATTGTTTCAAATAAAATAACCACATAAAAAAGACTAATTTACATTTGCACAAAAGAATTAACTTATGTCACACCAAAAGACTGCAGAACTGTATGAACCCACATATGAGACAAATGATTTCTCTAAAAGAAAGAGCGACCCTTTAGGACATATTCATAAATGTCTTCTTATCTAAAGTCATAATCACGGGATTTTGGTGAACATCCTAATAGTTGAACAAACTTTGATGCACTTTACAGAAATAACCGATGCTTGAACCCATGTGACTTTATGATTATTCCATCAAATGCAACAAAAATCCTATGAACCATTTAGACTATACTCGATTCCCCAGTGCTGTACTCCAGAGTTCTCACACTGTATCAATCCCATGACGACAATGAGGAAGCTTACAGTGCATCTCTCAGGCAGGACATGGTGTCTGCACGGCGGTGAGAGCTACAGCAGTCTCTTCATGCGGCAGGTGTGCTTCTCTATGTGCATGGTGGCTCGGTCAGTGGAGCTGGTCAGGACATCCAGAACTTCATCCTGTCGTTCCAGCTCTGTCTCTGCCTCCAGGGCAAGATTCTTCAGCTGCATCAGCATCTGCAAACACACACACAATCCAATACTTATACACGCTCAGTTGTTTAAGCAATTGCACACCAGCCCCGAGTGAACAACTAAGGAGCAAGACACAAATAAAAGAAGATTAAATACCGAAACCTACAGAAAATTGGTGAGCAGTTGCAGGGTGGAACATGTGGACCATGTGTGGAGACGTGTAAAGACGGGGTCAGGGAGTTAGAAGGCGAGTGTGTTCGTGAAGGAGAGAAAGAGGAGCAGATGAGAATGAACTTTTCATTTAATTCACAGCAGGGCCCCACTGATGCTGGATTTTTACAGCTGATGCCGATATTAGGAGTAAAGAAAAATGTATGATACCCTTATATTGGCCGATATTCATTATACAGAATATAATATACAGGGTATAGAATATATTCATAAACATACATTTTTTTTCCAATGATCCCTCAAAAGTGTCTAACACTTACGACAAAGATATGTAATGAAGGCAGGATATTTTACAGTTTTACAATAAACCCTTTCATTCAAAATGATACCAGGGCACTGAAACAGTATTTTTTGATAATTATAAAGAAGTACTTCTAATAAAAAGACAAATAGAGCAAAATATGTGTATAATAAGCCTGAATTAAGAAAAATGATTAAAAAAAAAAAGAAAGCTATGAAAGCTAACAAATAAAAGCAATCTGCATTATTTTCTTTTTAATTTTTTTTATATAAGTGCATATCAGACAACATATTAGGGCTGGGATGCTTATCTCCATAGCTGATAGTATCACAATACTTGTTTGCCGATTCAATATGTATTACAATTCTACAAGTATTGCGATTTTATATTACTTTTTATTGTAATTTTTATTTGTTTTTTTAACACTAGACCAGGAAAAAGTTGAATCATACACTTTTAGAGACTGTATATCATGGATAATATTTCCAGAAATAATGTACATCATGTGCAAGTCAGTTTTATTTCAGCAGCATCTTAGCAAACTGGATCGGTTTGCTAAGATAATATATTGCAATTGCAATGCTTAGTTCTGTTAAAGCATAAATAGCACTAAGCGCTATTTATTTATATATGCATATAATCTATTGAGCAATTAAAAAATTGATTTAGGAACTGTAAAAAAAAAGTATCACAACACTTAAAAGAATCCATTTTTTCTCAAACCCTACATCATGTACGTCAATACTGATGTAGACCAATATAACTGTGATAGATCAATATCAGGCTGATGATATCAGTTGATTGATACATCGGTTGGGCTCTAATTCTTCTCTTTTTCTTCTCCCCTTGGCAGCAAAGACAATCTCCTGCTGCTTATCGTATGCGACGAGAGAGAAACTTTACAGCACCAACCATGATTCAATAACAGCTACTCATGTGGCCGATATTATAATGCAGTATTTCATATTGTGCAGCATATGAAGTCTTGGCTTATCTCCTGGGATCATTCAAATCATATAATACTGTTTTCTGCTCTCCGTGGGTTTAAGGAATACTGTGACTACATCTCCATAGTCCAACAACTGTGTATGTTATGGTTGATGGAACAACTTAAATATACGATGATGTGCCAAGCAAAACCTAATAAACACTCCTCCAAACCCTACCACCATGGTTTCTAAACTAATATTATGTTATGCTACACATGCACACACATCCACACACGGACGTTATGTCAGGTTTTTTCACTGGCCGGTGCACACGGACATTGCAACTGAGCACAGAAACAGTTCCAGACAGCAGTTTGAAAAACAGAGAGTATGTCAATACACACCGTGGAACAACTGTATTCACTCACTCAGGTCTGTGACTTTACAATTGCATCTGGGAGAACATGACTGAATCACACCTTGCAGTTAACATTTTAACATTCACGGGAGTTTTGGTGTGTCATAGAAAAACACAGAAAATGAATATTTTTAGCTGCTGCTTATATGATGGTTAGAGGACTTAAGTCATGTAGAAAGCCCTAAAATTAAACATTTAGGCTAGAGCTAATAGAAAAATACATGAGCTAAAATGCCTAGTGTCTTGTGCCTGAGTTGGGTAATTTCAGGACTGTGAATTAACAGAGAAAAGTAGTGCATGAAATCTAAGAAATGCTTTATCGTTCTTATGAGTTTGTACAGTTAACAAGTAGGAATTTCCAACCTCAAACATTACTCATATAAAAATGCTTTTACAAAAGGGAATATTTGCCAAAGCATTTAGGGCAGGACAAACTGCGTGACCCACTGTAGATTCTAATCTGGACATGAATTACATTAAGAGTAGGGTGTGTGCAGAAGCGTAGCATTAAGTCCAAATTGGCAGCCTTTGAAGTTTGAACCATTATCAGCTGCAGACAATACGCCATTTCTAAACACAATAGACCAGCCAAATTGTATCACTGGCCCAATGTTGCTACTGCTATGATAAATGTGTTTGAAAAATGATTATATAGACAAAAAACAACAGTCAAACAATGTACATTGTTATTAGGTACAATAATTAACTAAATATTAGGCATAAAGTGTTAACAATGCCTCGTTTGAGATAGGATTTATGCAGTGTGTAGACAAAACATTGTATCGGAAAGAAGGGCTTTGTAACTGAACTGCGATGGAAAGTCTACAAGAAAGGTGGGTCACATGAGGCTGCAAGGAAGTGCCCAGTATTTTGTCACCCACAGGACACTGCATATGTCAACCATATTCTTACTTGTTGCTGTCTATTTGTGAATTTTATTCCTCTTTGACATGGAATTTTCCAGTTTTTCTGGCAAATGTGATATTCATTTTTACATTTTTAAATGAATGTGCTTGTAACATGAGAACAAATGTCCTGTGTTGCTTTCATAATTCACATATCAAAGTTCTGATTGCTAATTATCTTTGTAGCTAGCAACTATCTCTTATTAGAACCAGGCTGATAAATTGGCTGGGCAAATATATCAGTTTGCTTATCACAAATATGTTGGCGTCTGTGAAAATGTCGAGTGATAAGCAACAAGAAATGGCAGTAGCTAAAGAACCCTTTGAGATATATAAAGATGGACAACATGACAGTTCCCTGAAAGTAAAGTCAAACCATCTCCATCACCCCCTGGTGGCTGGCTGCAGTATAGGATACAAACCCTGCCCCCTCCATGTTAGTAGATTGGACATGAATCAAATTAAAAACTTAAAGTACACGTCAAATAAATTTTTCCCCAAAGATGATTTCTGTAATTTTAAGCAGTTCTTATCATGCTGATGTTTGTTCATCATGTGTTCATTTTTCTGATATGTTTGGTTTTGATTTGTTATTTGATGCTTTAAAAAGTGGGTTTCATGCCATGGACAGCACTGGAACGTTCATTTTTTAGCTGTAACTTATCCTGCTCAGCACATTTTTTGACTGAAATTCTTAAAACTAGTTTGGTGGATCCTTATGCACAATGTTTGTTTGTATATTATGTGTTTGTAAAAAGAATATCAGTTTTTTATCAGTTCTGATTTTTTAAGCTTTGTATTTTTTTTAAAAATATGTATCCATATCTCTACCTGTTGGGCTATAGCTCTGACTAGGGCTAGGTACTGTTCAAAAATCTAAACAGAATGATACTTTTTTTGATACCAAATTCATTTTAACAAAAAGAAAATTACATTCTGCAAGATGGTCCAATTGCTCACTCAAAAGGAAAAAGCTGTTGAAAGACTTGGAGGTAAAAAAAACAAAACAATTGTCCCCATCTCTGGGCATAACTTAGTGTTAATACTACATGCCTCTATGACATGTAAGTATGCAGCCAATTACCAGCATTATTAAATCTGGCAAGCATTCTGCGTGCTTAATGGCTCACTAATGCTGGTGAGATTTACTCCTTAGGTATCAAATGACGAGGCATTTTTAGATACTTGATAGTACTGAAGCAATTCAGTCGGTGCCATAAAAACATCAAAGTTTGGCCTAGTTCTAACTGGTGTTCACCCTGGTATGTCCCGTCTTTGTAGAAGTGATTGCAATGATGGTTTGATTCGTTGGAGGTGTTTACCTTATTTTGTCTTCACCCTGTATCAAGAATCTAATCTTGGCACCAGTTAGCAGAGCCATGATGTCTTCTCATGAAGTCTACAATTATACATTCGTCTTAATACCGTATGTGATGTGTATCTATATGATGTAACAAAAACAAGTAGCTTACTGAAAAGGTTTTACATAAAATATCATGTTCTAAGCTACCTGGAATAGTGGGTCACACATAAAAAAAAAATCTCTGAATCATAGGTTTGGATTTGCGTCACTGTGTAGGTCTTGCCACCACAGACCATGTCTGTAACATTTCTCAGTGTAGCAAGGTTCTGAATGGAAAGACGTTGTAAAGCCTGACCAAATGACAGAACAGGTTTCTTTCCCTCTCTTAAAAACCAGGATGGACTTTGGTTTGTGGTCTCACTAAATAACATTTTAAATATACAGGATGAAAAATAAAAATCATTATGATGAATTATGGCTTGGAATGGAACCATGAAAATACATGTTACTAAAACCAACGAGTTATTTACTGTAATATATATAAACAAATATGAAAAATACAAATGCCACAACTGTGTACGTCATATATTCCCAGAGGTCTCACCTGCTTGAGCTCCTGGGCCTCAGCCTGGCTGACAGATGGCTGGAGGACATGCACCTGCAGCTGGGACAGGTCTCCTGCTGGGACCTCCAGTGGCAGCTCCGTCTCTTGGCACCTCTGCTGCAAACCTGACTCCATGGGTGGAGATGATGAAAAAGTGCAGAGTGCATATGTTGTTTATGAGGAAACCAGACAGTAAACTCAAAGTACGGCAACTGAGGCAATCAGGATGAAGTGACTCATCAAAACACATTTCTGTCAAGGAGAGACACCAACAACCATGTTCACAAGTCATGCGGATGAAATGTTTTTAAATATACAGAGTTGGAACCATAGAGCTGTACTGCCCCTTAGTGGTCAATTTTATACTAGACATGGAATCAGTGAAATAAGGAAGCCTTTATGAATACAGAACAAAGACAAGCTATTCAATGTTCAAACTGATTAACTGTATTGTTTTTGTAAATATACACTCATTCTGAATTTGATGCCTGCAACATGTTGCAAAAAGTCTGAACAGGGGCATGTGTTATGTCAACTGTTGAAATTTTGAAGGTGAAATTCTTTCTCATTCGTGCTCAACAGTCCAGGGTCTCTGTTGTTGTGTTTTGTGCTTCATAATGCACCACACAGTTTTAATGGAAAACAGGTCTGGAATTCAGGCAGGACAGTCTAGTTCCTGAAATCTTTTAGTCTTTACTACAAAGTCACGCTGTTGTAACATGTGCAGAATGTGCCTTGGTATTTTGTTGCTGCAAGGACAATGTTAGTCCATCTGAGATGAGCTTGAGCCAAGGAGAGTCGGCAGCATTTTTGGATGATGTCGATATATGGCTTTCGATTTGCATGGTAGAGACTTAGCTTGCATTTGTAGATGTAGTGACAAACTGTGTTTATGACAACAGTTTTCCCAAGTGTTCCTAAGCCCATGTAGTAATAGCTCTTGTACAGTGATGTGGGTTTTTGTTTTTTCCTTTTGCTTTTGTTGCCCCTGTTCGAACTTTTTAGGAATGTGTTGCAGACATCAAATTCAGAATGAATGTCTATTTACAAAAGAAAAAAATTATCAGCTTAAAATGTAAATATCTTGTCTTTGCACTATATTCAATTGCATACAAGTTGAAAAGGATCTGTAAATCATGCATTCTGTTTTTATTTACGTTTTATACGGCGTCCCAACCGTTTTGGAATTGGGTTTGTATTATCCGTACTTTACCTTGATTCCAGCTTGGCCCCTCTGCGTCACATGGAGATGAAGCTGGCGTTACCCTGAAAGCATTGTATTCACTAGTGAACTCCACCTTCTTTTTGTATTGCATCTCCAACACTGACATCGCCTCTGGCATCTTGGCAGACAGGAGCCTGTAGCATATATCTGGCTTCCCAATGAACCGCTGTCGAACAGTGATCTCATAAGGACTGTGAACTCTTATTTCGTCGATTTCATTTCGTTCAAAGCGGTGAAGGAGTTGGCAGTTTGTGTCTCGCACCTCGAGGGAGGACACCAGCACCAACAAGCATCCGGGTTTTAAGTCTGAGTCCCCGCCTTTGGTCACTACAGCTGGGATGCTTGCGATCACCTTATTTCTACTGGAGCCTTTGTTAGCTGCAGCAGCAGCAGCAGCTGCAGCCCTCGCAGCATCCTCAGCTTTGGCTTCCTGCTGAGCCTTCCAGGGGAGTTTACCAAAAGGCCACCAAGAGGGAGACTCCAGCTCTGACAAAAGTCTGCAACAGAGTACAAAGAGAAAGAAAGAATTCATGAGAGTGTATGACTTGTTTCACTATTAGGTCTGTTTTGAATTTTTTTTAAAGTACATAATATCATTGAGTCATGAAATATGTAGCATTTGTGCATGCAGAAATAAGTACACCAATAAGTTTTATTAGATAGGTTAAAATCCCATTTAATATACGAGCTATGGTTGAAGCAAGGTGTTTCCCCCGCCCTCTTCTCCCCAGACCTGGGGAAAGCTCTGCAGGCTGCAGGACCTCTGCAAGAGCTCTGCAGGAGTGCAGGACACATGTAACATCATTAATTGATAATAACAAGCGATGATGAGTCCTACACTGTAAGTTGATCAGCTGTTTGTAAGTGCCACTTTTCTGTGAATGTAAAGTTAAGCCATTTATCAAGAAAACAAAAGCCCACTGCTCCGAAATACCCACTCTGGACTTTGGGCTGCTTGTCTTCCATCCTGCCAGACTGCATTAATGTAATTTAACCTTTATAAACATCTAGTCCTCCTAAAAGATTATTATTGATTTCTTATACAGACACTAACTCACTGAGTGAATATTCTGCATTAATTTGAATCTAATTAACATGAAGCAGGCATTCTGGCCTGGAATAGAAATTTCAAAGGGGGCCACAGCGCTACAGCGCTGATGTCAGCATGTTTCCTTGATCTCTGATAACATATCATTGTTATCTAATGATTTATTACAGTAAATATATTACATATTTCTCCTTTAAGATAATTACTTATCAGCCACGCCCAGATCTGAGTCAATCTTTTCCAGTCCCTGCATCATACTGTCAAACTGTTCTCCTTGGTGGCTGAGGACTCTGCCTGTGTCCTCCAGTCTTCTCTGTGCCCCTGCCACCAGGTTGATCAGCTCTCTGCCTTTAGAGGGCTGACATTCGGCCCCTCGGGCCTCTGAGGTGGGGGACAGGAGGCGTTCTCTCCAGAAATGCTCTAACACGTTATAAACCACCACCCTGTTGGGCTTCAGGGAGCCAAACCAGTGTTTCACATTGCCCTCCTCAAGCACTGTCAGAGTGCTGAAGATGAAACTGGACGACTCCATCTTGATCTCCATGATCCTGGAGAGGCGGAAACTGGCGAGGCTCTCCTTGCTCTGATTAGAGACGAAGCGCACCATGGTCCTGGTGAGGGACAGGGTGCCGTTTTCCCATCGCTTCTCACTGTTGATGTAATAGGAGCCAGGCCAGCTGTGGATAGGAACGTCCCGGCTCATTTTGGACTGAGATTTTCACCTAGAAAGACAAATAAGCTTCATTATTACATATACCACATACATGCATATGTTGTTGTTGTGTTGATCAACAATTATGAGACAGGATGTTGTAATAAATTATCTCTCTGTCCTGATAGTGAACATACACTTTCGTCAGGCTGTAATAAGAGATCCAAGCAGCAGATGAGCTCAGCTGAGGCGTTCACTGGCAGCTTCAGCTGTGGAAGAGCGACCTTTCTATCTAACTGACCGCATTACGTCTGACCGTGAGTCATTATAACGGTAAAAACAGTTATAACCCCTCCTAGCATTTGTCACTTGTTAGTGATAAAAAACTATATTCGTCCCACTTCACATTAAACGACAGTATTATCTTCTGGGGATGAGCATTACGCTACCCCATACTGTTCTCAGTAACGGTGATGTTTATTACGGAAGTGACGTCACGCAAGAGCACGGCTGTATTTACTGTCCGACTGGAAAATCTGCTGTCAGAAAACGCGATCACCGGTCGTGGCTTCAAGGGAACTCCATATCCGCGGAAGGTCTCGCGAGAGTGATCATTTTAACCCAAACCACTATCTTTCCTTAGCCATAATCAAGTCTTCTCTGTCCCGAAACCCACCCAGATTTTAACCACAGCGTTGTCACATTATGATAAAAGGTAATTGGCACAAGCTGCACAATGAAGAAACAACGCGAACAAATCTCGCGAGAGTTTGTCACATCAAGGGGTCCCTTCTAGACGCGACCTCTATCACGACAAGGTTTTGGAAAAAATAATTATTGTTAACTCGCACTGCGGTTTCTGAATTAGCTAAAATAGCGAATAGCGTTAACATTAAATATTGTAAACGTTAAAATAGGCAGTAGCGGCAATAAATAAACAGCAACGGTTTTATAGTGTATGCGCGGCGTTCAGGAACCATCACCTGCGATGTTCGGGATGGAGTCATACGGAGCGACCGTCAAAACAGAAAAAAAATAACGTTACGTTTTAGCACAGTGCTAGTTTTCTAGCCTAAACTTGAGCGAAAAAGTGAAAAGATGCTCGCTTTATAATGTCAAACCAGTCTGCCCACTCGCTTTTCTTTTACCGTTTCTTGCCGTTTTCACGGTGGCTGTTAACTCGCTAACAGGCTAGCCGACTTCTTGTTTACCGTCATGGACAGAGAGGCGTACCGTACCTGCTGCAGCCTGGTCAAGATACCCAGACAGTCCTATCAACAGTTTTGGTCTTCACATTTCGTGGATTACATCGACAAGGAGATGAGCTACTCCAAGTTTTTCAAGAAATACTTGCTTCCCAATCACCCGTGCATGTTCTCCAGGAGGTTCACGGAGGACTGGAAGTGTAGAAAACAGTGGGTGTCTGAGGAGGGGAAGCCTAATTTCCAGAAACTGCTGCAAGAGTTTGGTAAATAAGCTTATTACTGTATTAATAACACATTAACTAACGACCGTACATCGTTTTGCAGCTGCTGCAATATCCATGTTATGTATGAAACTAGATATCATCTTAGATTAGTCTTAAAGGCTGTATTACAGTAAAGTGGCGCAATTTTATGAATTTACTAGAATGTTGTTGCTGTTCTATTATTTGGCTGTAGCCACTTAGACATTATATCCACTAGAAAATGCAACAATATGTCGAATAGCACAATAAAAATGTCTCACTGCCTTACCAGACTTTACATGGTTAATTATTTTATTATTTAATTTTCTGCTACTGACTGCTGTCATGGCTGGCTTCTTGTAAGCAGAAGCACTTTAAGTTAAAAGACAAAAATGCTGCACACATCAGGTTTATTATCATACCAGTTTGATATTGTTACATCCCTAATAACCACATTATTTGAGGATAATTCAACAAAAATCTCATTGTGTTAATACTATGTCATATTAACACCAATGGTCATCCTTACAATGTTGTTGCCATAGCGATATGAAGTTATTTGGTTTAAAATATTGTGATATTTGATATTGTCCACGTCATTAAGCCCTAACAATTTGTTATTTTAGAGAAAATGTGTATATCAAGATATGTATAGTGTAACATGGAAAAGCCTAAAAATATTGAGATACCATTTAAAAGCTGTATCATGCAACCCTAACTGGTGTTATGCGCTGCAATTTAATTGTTCTTTATCACAGATGAGACTCCTGTTCCTGTTGCAAACTGCAATGCGAAGGAGTACAATGCAAACCCTAAACAAGTTATGCCTTTTAAAGAATTTATACACTACTGGAAGGAATACATCCAGAATGGCCACTCATCGCCTAAAGGATGTCTCTATCTTAAAGACTGGCACATGGCAAGGTATTAATTTATACTGATGCAACTCTGCTTTTTTCATAGATAACTGTGCAAAATATGTAGCCTCCATGATATATATATATATATTTTATGTTATTGTTTCCTGCAGGGACTTTCCAGAGCACAGTGTTTACACCACTCCAGTCTACTTTTCTTCTGACTGGCTTAATGAATACTGGGATACACTTGAAGTGGATGACTACCGGTTTGTCTACATGGGACCCAAAGGCTCATGGTGGGAAAAACTTATAATAACATAATGATGGCAAAATGCAGTTTTTTTGTTTTCATTTCTCATTAATTCTGTCAGGTATAAAAGTTGTCACAGTATTTTTATCACCATTTTGTTGTAGATTTTGCATACAATCTGATGCATTTTCTCCTCACCAGGACCCCGTTCCATGCTGATGTGTTCCGCTCCTACAGCTGGTCTGCAAACATCTGTGGCAGGAAGAAATGGCTCCTGTATCCTCCAGGTCAGGAGGAGTTTTTACGAGACACTCATGGCAACCTGCCTTACGATGTGACGTCAACTGAACTTCGAGACAGAGGCCTTTTTCCACACTCCGAAGAAGCCTGTCAGCCTCTTGAAATTATTCAAGAGGCAGGTGAAATAATTTTTGTGCCCAGTGGCTGGCACCATCAAGTTTACAATCTGGTAAGAACCGTAAAGGTTAGTAAAATCATCTACTAAATGAGTTTTCTATTTAATTGTGTTTCTTTCTCTTGTTTGTCTTACAGGAAGACACCATCTCTATTAATCATAACTGGTTGAATGGCTGCAACATAGACATCATGTGGCAGTTCCTTCAGAATGAGCTATCATCTGTTCAAAAAGAGATAAATGAGTGGAGAAATACGATGGACTCGTGGCATCAGCACTGCCAGGTACCTCAGAGATGAGAGAATGTTCAGCCTGTGTGCTTTTAAAGGTAGAATCAGTAGGATTTGTCTGAGCCGTTCGTAAATGCACCAGAAAGATACCAGGACGTCAAATACAGATGTTTTCCATTTGTAAAAACGAGGAAATACAAGCAAATTGCAGGGTCCCTGCAGGTACAGCTACCACCACACACATCCAGTAAGTGATGATCGGTAGGGATTGGTACGAGTCTATATTTTGTTTTTTTCAGGAAAATATTGCATATGGCTTTGCCATCGCCCCCAGTTTGGAGAGGCAGAAGGACTCCTGGCGTAGGGAGCTAAGCAATGTACGGCTGTGGACAGTCAGAGGCAAAATGTATTTTAACCATCTAAAAAAATAAATATCAGTTAAAGTATATGCTCTATTTAGAAATTTTTTATGGCTTTAGCTTGCGATCAAATGTCCTTTTCTGATGGGAAACCACCATCAACCATTGGCAAAATCATTTTTATCATCTTATGTCGTGTCATTTTATCTCGCAGAACCCGGGTGTTGCTGGCCCACCGATGCCCTGATTGGTTCATTTCTTTGTGTTATTGTGTAACTTTGGTGTTTTAAAAGGTTAGTTTGGATTCACCAAAGTCACATAGTCTTGAAAGTGAAATTAGGAGTCAGGTTGAGGGAGGGAGAGTGGTATTAGGCTTATATACCAGCGGTTTTCCATCAGAAAAGGCTGTCTGGTGACAAAGGTAAAGCAGTGACAACAATAAGGACTTACTGCTTTCCTGGGGTAATTAAAATGCAATTTTTTTTACTAGTAAATCTGGTAGCTTACTTGCCCAACTGGGCAAGTTTTACATGGAAAAATAGCAGAAAAGGCTGTTTTTTAGCCACTCAAATAAGGGGATTTCCTGCTTCTCTTCTTTAATTATCATATTAAACTCAATATCTTAGGATTTTGGACTGACAAAACATGACATTTAAGAACTTAAACTTGGACTGGAAAACTGGGATGGATAGTTTTCACTGTTTTCTGACATTTTATAGACGTTGCAGCCCTCATTAATCATTACAATTAACTGAAGCATTTGTGTTTACTCCTCTGTTTCTCCAACACCATCTACTGTTGGCAATACCCTAACTATTGATAAGTACCTCATACAACCCCACTTCCAAATAATTCAGACTATCCCTTTAAGAAACATGCTACTACAGTGAATGTTTGCAATATCATATGCAAATTCATTGTTGTTTGTCACTCCTCAGGTCATCATGAAGGCCTGCTCTGGGATTGACTATGGGGAATTTGCCTCATTCCTGAAAATCATCGCTGGCAACCGGATGGCTTTCCTGAACGCTTGTTCCTCTGGTGACTCTTCTGATTACCCACGCCACCTCTCAGAGACTCTCACCACACTTGGACCTTACCACGCTGCCTTTGACCTACAAAGAGTGGCTCACATAATCGAATGCCTTCTCTGCAATGAAGACTTTAAGCGGCTTGACCATTCAACTCTGACTCTGCAGCCAGAAACCATGTTGCAGCAAATTAGGGACACCATACAATCCACAAGGGGCAGCATCTTCTTTATCAGGAGTAAGAGGTTCAGTCGTGTCCCAGCAATGTAATAATCACCTGGAGATAGCTTGAATGCAAAGTGCCAATTTGTACAGAACAAAAAAGTTGTTAAAGGTGTTGGTATGCCTTTGGTTTGAGATGAAATGCAATCTCAAATGTTGCTTGTGAATGTTAGGAATTTGTTTTTGCACTGAAAGATAAAATGGATAAATAAATGAGAAAAATACACACGTGTTAGAGTTTTTGTAGTGCTATTTTGCATATTTATTCAACAACCACCAAGGCCATATCACAGTTAGTATATCCTGCTGTACAGTGCTGCAATAGATCTGTTAAATAGCATAATTTTGTGGTAAATAATACTTTGGGAAATAATTTGGGAAAAATCACTCTAAAAGTAGCTTGTACTGCAAACAAAAATACTTACAAATATGGATTAGTGCCACACAGCTGTTTAAGCAATGACAGTGTAACATACTGTACTTCAGGGCTCAGTCAATGAGAAGTCTGTCAGATGTGATGTACGTCACATTTGAGGGAACTATAAAACCTCTTCAGTTGATTTATACGTCTTTAGGCCACCAGTCTGGCACAGAGGCCTCAACTGTCACTGTGGAGTCGTCAGAAGATTTGAGCGTCAACACCTCTTTGGCATGAGCCATGCGGATTAGACTCAGACCCAGTTCTCCATGCCCTGCTCGGTGCTTCCCAGCTGGCTTGCCCGACTGTGTTTGCAGCGCGGCTCCCTCCTCGAGGTCCTGGACTGGAGCTGACAAGCGTACTGGCATCAGGCGTTTCCGAACCACCCCAGTGTGATGAGTCCTGGCTGTAAGCTCCTGGCCGATGTAGCAGCCTTTGCTGAAGCTGATACCCTGCATGTAGACGAGATTTGATTCCAGTGGTAGTGCCACACCAGGGGGAAGGTCCTTCACTCCTTCAGGAAGTCCTAGACAACGATGTCAGCAGAGGAAATAAAGCTTATCAAACTGTCAAGAGCATGTGTGCACACATACAAGTCTTTATTTCTCATCCCGTTTCTCTCTTGTTCATGGGACTATTTAATGTGGGGTTGTATGAGGTACGACAGTACCGACAGTTAATTACCCGCAGTAGATGCCAGTCTGCATGGCCCAGTTTGGTGAAGCAGAAAGGAGTACTAGCACAGAAGCTAAGCAATTAACTATTGTGTACAGGTTCAGCAGCAAAATGTATTTTAGCCACCTAAAAATGTCAGTGTAAATATACACTATATTTTGAATATTTTAACATATTTACCTCACTGTCAGGCACCCTTTTCTAGAGGGAAACTGCTGTTATACAAGCCAAATATTGCTCTCCAAGGGCAGAGAACTGGGTAAGGATGGTAGGGACGTCCCTACTAATATCCAGGAATTACTGACTGGTCCCCAGCAATAGTTTTGACCAAAAAATCAAAATATTACCACTGTTGTCTGTCAGTGTCTAGTCAATGTTAGTTAATGAGCTACAGTATTGTGACAAAATTATGCCTATTATGATTGCTTTGGTCCCCTAACCCACCTACAGCCACAGGCCTGTATTTATTGGCAAAATATTTAATATATGAATCAAGCAACTAATGACAAATCTTGTGAGTCATTCAAACCACCAGGGGGAACTGAGAAATATACACATTATTTTGTAGTTTATTCCCATGCATGCAGTAATCATGGTCAGCACCCCTCTGGCAGCAGCACAATGTTTAAAATAATCCAAATGACCCCCTTTTAATACAAACTGCGTGTATTCTGGTCTCACCTATTGCATATCGATGTCTGTGATAGTCCTCTGAGTCACCTTTCTGACATGATGCTATGATGTCTGAGGGGTTCACTTGATTGTCCAACACCAATCTCCAGCCCATTTCCTGGGTTCGAGGATCAGTCCCCCAGACCAGAGCTTTGTCTGGGGAGGAGAGCTGCGGTTTACTGGCTTCTTCACCTGTGCTCTTCTGCTTGGGAAGCACTGCCCATACAGAGAGTTCTGGGCAGGGGTTTATGTTGACCTTTCTGCGGAGCTTGTACACCTTCAAATGTCTCAAGAGTGAGTCCTTAATCGTGGAGTCACACTCCAAGAAAACGCCCTGTCCTGCAGCAGTTTCTTTCAGACTGAAAGGAAATACATGCAAGATTAGTGCCTCATACAAATAAAATCCACAATAAAAAGTATCCCATTAGATAATTCCAGGAGTTATTTTTGATGGTGTTACAATATACTTTTTTCTCAATCTGCCTGGTCTATCTCAGTTAAGGGTTTTGTTTATTTTCCAGATAAGTGAGTGTGTGCAGGTGTGTGCATACCTACATATTGTTTTGTGACCCATTAATGAGCCAAATGCAAAATCTGACTTTCTGTGATTCAAGTTTTTATCTAGAAATGTTTCTACTTATATTGTCTGATTAGGTGACCTTGCATAGAGCTATGATGGGAGATCCATGACCATACCAATGTCCATAAAAATGATAAACTGTAAGTTGTTCAACCCCAACAGGTGCAACAGAATCAGCGGAAAAATGATACACGGATTTACCATGTACTATAGACGTGTACGGGTATGTGTACGTGTTACTTTCATCAGAAAACCAATGGTATCTGTAAAGTTATTTAGAATGGCGAGGAAATAATTAAAAATCAATTTTACGAAGTCCAACAATCTGCTACAAATTGGTTAACTACATAAATAGGCTTAATATAAATAAATCTGTAGCTGGATTAGTATGGAATAGATACCAACTTGAGTTCACGTTCACATTTGGCATCAGTCTCATAATATCTGTTAAACAAGAATCAGCTTTCTCACTTTCTCACTTTCCCATGCAATCATACAAAGTACAATTAGTGAATAGTGAGATTTAATCTCTGCTTTTTAACCATCCTAAGGAGCAGTGAGCAACTTGGGGTTCAGTATCTTCACTGGAAACTAAAATCTGTACAAGTGTCCTTGAAATGTTCATCTAGCTTTTTTTTTTTTTGACAGACTGGGTTATATTACTTCATGCTCTGTGTATTGCCACCTATCCATTAAAACATGTTTCACTGAATTACATTCACTTATTGACGTTTGTTTTTGTTGTTTTTTTGGTCATATCTCAGATGCTCTCAAAAACCTACACTATTACACTGGAAATGTCTAAAAATGTGATTACTTGTTATTCGGGCTGCACAATTAATCACAATACTATCAAAATTGCAATTCGACAATGTGCAATATCCAAATGGCAGAAACTAATTTTTTGATGAAGGAAAACTATGTGACAAAATTTATTATTATTATAATGAAGTACTGTAGTGCTGCAGAGATGCCTGGCCCACAAATTTTGTTTTCCAGATGTAAAAAAAACATGTTTGTTTGGTACACACCCCCAACAAATGTCACATCATCATGATTGTTGGAAATTGCAGTATCGTCAAAATACTGCAGTAATGATTTTTTTTTTATCTACCATATTGTGCCGCCCATAGTGAGAGCTATTTCTTGAAATGTATGTTGAGACATAACACAGGAAGGGTAAAAGTTCAAAGATGAAAAGAGGACATCAGTAAAGGGATTTCATAACTTAAAAATCAGTCATGGTGCTAACGGTTTTTGAAGCAACTTAGAAACATGGAGTCGCAACTGAGGAACTGGAAAATCTGTCAAGGTGTAAAATTAACTTTTTTGTCCAGTGGCCAAATGGGTTAATGGGATTTGGCTGAGCTGTTTGTAAACGCACCAGAGAGATAGTTGATTGTTGTGTCACAGTCCTTGGACGTCAAATACCAACAGTATTTTTGTGAAAAAAACAAATTATTAAAAGCTGGTGATAGAAGTCTTTGTAGTATATGTGACACTGCCTAGCTTACAGCGCATTGTGTGTAATATACAATTAGCCTCCTTAGACAGGTCTTGCTGTGGGAAATACTTATGGCTCACAGATAAAAAAATACATGGGAAAGAAGCACCCTTATTCCATAGATGTTCCTATTCCATGGTGTGCAAGGACCTGATGACACTTGTTGCCGTGGATACCAACACATCACTTGGCTGAATGAAGATGATTTGCAGATATATCATGTGGCTAATAGACTGCTTTTATAGTTGGAAGAAGTCATGCCAAAATACAAATAAATGTAGCACTATTTTTTATGATTCCATATAGTTATATTTAATTAATTAGCAAGGTAACAAAACAGAAATGAATATGCAATTATTTAATTTCTACCTCCAAATAATTCTTCTATTGGCTAAGTTTACTATTATAATAAATTAATTTCATTTTATATTTCTATTTTCCCTCAATAAAAAACAGCAACTATGTTTCAGTTAACTATATTCAGACAGTATTGAATATATATTATATAATATATACTATATCTTTAAATTTTACTCATTGTTTTTTTTGTTTGTTTAGGTTTTTTTTTTTTTTGGCTGATGAGTGAGGCAAATCTACCAGCCACTTGCATACTTTATCTGCATTAATACATTTTTTGTATTTAATCTGAGAGTACAAAACATGAGCTTGCAAGTTAAAGTCTCTCTCAATTTCTTTAACCTCACGGGTCCTTTAATTTAGCCCATCTTTAAGTTACTTAGACATGAGAGTCTGTTTGTTTATAGTTTGAGCCAGACTGAACTGTCAGCTGCATTACAAGATAAGCAGACACACCCTTGTGTTAACTGAACACATGTACTGTAGTGTTTGAAGGATTTATAAAGAAGCTGTAATGTACCTGTACAACATGATGTCATATAGTGTCCTTCCCTGAACATTTAACATGTGTGAGTACATGGCGGTGTGTTCAGGCTCCTCCAGCAGCCCCATGTCGTTGGTTATAATCCCCTGAAGAAACGGGCTGGTGTCCTGTCCCTGGATCTTCAGCACGGTCCTGTGAGACAGCTGATAGCACACAAACTGTCCTCCGCTACCTGTCTCCTGGCTGTACCTCCTCACACGGATCCCCGCTGGAGCCGAAGTACCGGGGAGAAACGTTACGCACAAATACCGACCGGCAGTGTATTTTCTGCCGTAAACACCGAGACAACCGGCGGCCGTGAACGCACCACGGACGAGACACAAAATCCCCCATGTTGTGTACTGTCGTATCAGTGTGTTATGTGAGTAAATCAAGTGGTCACTCCGCGTGTTATCGCCAGTATCCGGCTACATAACACAGGACATCACAGTTGACTCCAGCAGCATGGACTCCATTTTGAAATCCCACAATGCATTGCTCGATAATATTGGAGCACATGTGTGACGCTGCTGGCTGTTGTCAGCACAGTCCTTGAAAGAAATGTCACTTCACTTTTAGAAAAGTTACAACCACCCCTGTCGTCATGATGATCACTAACAAATATAAACATACTAATATAATGTATGTGATTTTTCTATAAATTTTCTTAAAACAGCAACAACAAAAATATGTGCAGTTATATCATTTTAATGAGAAAATGTTACTTATAAGTTTTCTCGTTATAACAACAGCTTACATACAGTATAGGGATGGACAATATGGCTTAAATATTTTAAGCTATGCCACTATACAATCTACAGATCCATATAAACATTTTCTCCAAAATAACATACTGAAAATTCTTAAATAGTAATGATCTTATAGATTATGCACTACTGTAGATTAAACTACCCAGCAATAAATAAAGCTGGAGGATATGGACAAAATCAAATACATATCCACAGCCTGATGCATTCAGAAATTTACATCACTTTACTGTGATGGAGACTCTAGAACAGTTATGGCATACCGTGATATTACGATAGAATATCTAGTCTCATATCAATATAATATCTTTATATCACCAGGCTCTGATACAGTCTTTATTTATGTCTGGTTTTGATAAGGAACTTTTCTTCTCACATCCTCTTAGTGTTTCTTTCTCGTTACAACAGCACAAGATATGTTGAAATGTTATTAGAGTTTGACCATTGGGTTTTCATTGGCCAATGCTGAGAGAGTGCAGGGCAGCTGATGGCTGATGCTGATAGCAAAACAAAGGAAAGTCAAATATAATAGACCTATTTTGCGGCAGCCTTACTGATACGAAATAGCACAGGTGTTACCAATGATACTGATTGAGGTCCTGTTTCATTTAGTGTAGCAGAGCCAGTGAGCCAGCGTGCAGAATAGCAGCACCATAACTCTGTTTGACCTGAATGTTGATTAGTATCATTGGTAACACCTGCGTTTACACTACTATTTCAGGTCGAAATGGGTGCCTTAACTTATTCCATGTAAATTTACAATCTAATATACAAGGTTCAGCAGTAGAAAGAGCACTGAAAATCTGTACTCAGTACAAGTTATGTTACTGAAATATAACTGAAAATCAACAAAAACTAGAGTATTATTTACTTTTTAGCCACTGATGTGTAACCAAGGCAGGCATTCAATCGAAAGAGGTTTCTGTATCTTCAAATCTTCAGTGACTCCCAACTCCTGCGCTGTTCTGCACAGTGGTCACAGTCACACACCAAACCTGTGCCCGCCTGCTGCAGTCTTTTTTTTTTGTCAGTATGCCATGGTTTTCACTGGCCTGTTTGCAATCTTATTGGCTACTGAAATGCAGATAAAAGGCTCTGCTAAAATTATACTCAGTATGCAATTATGAATTTTAAAGTAGGTCAAATAGTGTAATACATATTTAAGTAAGAGTTGAAAAATTGCCCATAAAAGTATAAGTATCCAAAAAAAAAGACTTAATTACAGTCATTTGAGTTGTTGAGTTGTAATTAGTTACCCCTGACATTGTTATTTAGCCAGTAACATGTTGTTTTAGATTTTTTATTAATTAATGAAATGGAAATATGTATTGAGTTATGATGATTTAACTCGTAGTGGTAGCATAATGTCTAATTAATCAACTTGAGTTACTGAATGGGTACCAGTCCTGATAGAGTGACAATTTCAAGCGGTGGCCTGGTAACTCTGTTGGTGGAGTGCAGAGGCTGGGAGTCCTCGGCAGCGGCCACGGGTTTGATCCCAGCCTGTGGCCCTTTGCTGCATGTCCGTGAAATACTGTATTACCTCTGTAATGGTGATATTATTATTTGGAATAAGATTTACCTTACCCAACTGTTTATTAATACAAAAAGTACAACAGTTTGTTAATGATAATGAGAAAATGCTTAACAGGCATCATATGCAATATAACATGACTCCCACCACGGTTCTATAAACATTTACTGCTCAGTAAAACTTCTCAACAGATGGGAAAATACAACAAAAAAGAAAAAAAGAGAAATGGAACACACACATTTTGTGTGTTAAAGAACAAAATCTGTAACTCATTACCATGTACAAGATTTGAAGACAAGCATTTTTTTTAAACAACACTGTTGGAAAACAGATAATAAAACACTATTGAGTGACGTGAAAGTGCACTAATTGGCATCTTCCATGATCAGGCTGCTTGGCAAAAATGTCTTAGATATAGACATACAGAAAAATCCAGTAGGGCCACGAAGCAGCATTCCAGGTCCATCATTTTAATACTTTTATTTTACAGAATAAGCTTATTGTAATTTGACATGATGTCTTTCTGTAAAGCTGTTATATAATATGATTTTATACTTTATATACAGGGTTCACTAGGTGAACTGAAGTAACTGTGCTGTACACCATTGTGCAGGTGTGTGAAGAAAGTTCAACATGACCGTGCAAATGTGTGAGAAAGAAATCTGTTGTTGTTATCAAGGACACCATGCTCCTCTGCCCTTGTAAGATACACAGCTCAGCTCACAGAATAAGAATGTCAAATCTCCGCCCGTTTCACAGTATAATAACCGCGTGTTAACACTGTATCTTTGAACAATTACATTGCAGACTCTGTGTATAACTTGTTCCCTTGCATGCAAGTTTTCATTAAATATCCTACTCTTTTGAATCTCAGACTTTGTTCCTGTGTCTTTTGTAGAATTTCTCTAACAAAAGCTCAGATACCCATTGTTCCCACTGCTCGTGATTTGCTGATGCACAATGTGTGGAGTGCCACTTGCAGTATAGATAAAGAAACCTAACCTACATCAGCAGGATTGTGGAAAATGTGTTGACTTTATATATACAGTATGAACAGTATATTTATAAGTTGCCTGCAACTATTTGAATACATTGAGTTATGGGTACAAAGATAATTTATTGATCATTTTTCAGTTTGAGTTTGTGCACTATTTACTGGGGTTGTTCTTGTATAAGTTATCCCAATATACTGCAGGTTATTATGAGTGACAGTCAACACCTGTTGTTACTTATCCAATAATTACTGGAGGGAAAATGTTCTTTTTCCTCTACGATCCAGTCTTTTGACATATAAACTACACCCTAAGCCTTGTTTTAATGATAAAAGTGCGTTTTTAATAAGTTTTTATTTTTTATTGCTGCAGCTGATTCTGGAAAACTGCTGCTTTTCCCTTTTTATGGTATTTTCCCATATTCAAGACAATAAAATGCTATGTGATTTCTTAGGTTGTAAAAAGTATATGCCCCTCCCGCACCAACAGTTTTCTGTACTTCTTCTCATAACAGGTTTACTTTCTATACATTTCTCATTTCTTCATTGAGAGCACAGACTTAAAGGGACAGTTCACCTCAAAATCAAATATACATATTTTTCTACTTACCTGTATTGCTATTTATCCATTTAGATTGTTTTGGTGTGAGTTGCTGAGTTTTGGAGATATCGGCTGTAGAGATATCTGCCTTCTATCCAATATAATGGAACTAGTTTGCATTCCGCTTGTGGTGCTCAAAGCATGAAAAAATACATTTGAAAAACTCAACAGCAACATCTCTTAGGAACTACCTTCTTTCTACCAACCAAACTACATCAGCCAACCATATCACCACACTGAAGGAAGCATGCATCTATTTTTTGGTGAGCTGTCCTTTTAAGACAAATTTACTGTGGTTAGTAATTGAAGGATCTCAACATGTCAGCAAGCAGTTTGTATGATTTAGTCATTTACAATTTGTCCATTGGTAAGGAACAACATAATTAAACTTTACATCAAGCTCCTAACTTTGAATTAGATATCAGCTTTTTGGTGACACTTTCTATGACACCTGTGTCTATAATGCATCATAAAGCATTATAGACATATTGATAATGAGTTATACTGTGCTTGTATCAATGCATAATTATGATTATAAGCACTCATAAATTCCTTTTTTTTTTTTAAATAAAACAATCATAACACATTCTAAATCATTTTTATAATGACTTATAAGGTCTGCTATCATAATACTTGATAATTGCTGGTCACTTACTGACATTATTTTGGTAAGGATCATAGACTGTTATAATTCTCATCGATAATACATACATCGCCATTTTATATAATGCATTATAATCACTGCTATAATGCATTATAATGTAATTATAATACATTGTAAAATAATTACTGTATAATGCATTACAGCTATGTTTTTTTGGGGACATATTACATCAGTGAAATGTAAATATCCATCATTCACTTGTTCGTCATATTAGTCAAGTCAAGTCAAGTCACAATTTATTTATAAAGCACATTTAAAGAACGATCCCAGTCGACCAAAGTGCTGTACAATAAAACCACAGTATATCATAAACACTATAATAAATAAAACAATACAAAGTATAATAAGAAGTCAATTTAAGAACAAATTTAGAATAAGAGGAAGTAAAAAAGAGAATAAAAGAGAGAGAGAGAGAGAAAGCCAAGATTGCTCGCCTAGCTGGGAGTGAACCCAAGGAGAAAAGATATGTTTTTAGCAGTGTTTTAAAGTGCTCAATGGACTGTGCAGCTCTAACATGGAGAGGTAGGCTGTTCCACAGCTTAGGGGCTGCTACTGAGAAGGCTCTGTCTCCTCGAGTGGAGAGCCTGGACCTAGGTACTGCCAGGAGCAGCTGGTTTGTCGACCTAAGCGCTCTAGCAGTGGTGTGCAGCTGTACAAGCTCTGATAAATAAGGTGGTGCCAAACCATTTACACATTTAAAAACAATTAATAAGACTTTGAACTGGATCCTAAAATTGACAGGCAGCCAGTGCAAAGATGCAAGGACAGGACTAATGTGCTCATGCCTTTTCTTTCCAGTTAGCAGGTGGGCTGCAGCATTTTGGACAACCTGCAAATGGTGCAGTGCTGTCTGGTCAAGGCCAACAAACAATGAGTTGCAATAATTTAAACGTGAAATAATAAAGGTATGAATCACTCTTTCAAAATCATTTCTTGGAAGATATGCCTTCGCTTTTGCCAACAGCCTTAATTGAAAAAAGCTAATTTTGACTATGGAGGATATTTGCTTATCAAACCTAAAGTTACTGTCTAAAATGACACCAAGGTTCCTTGCATAAGGATGACAGTAGGACTTAAGGGTGCCAATGGCGCTGCCATATCCATCCAGCAGATTTTGCTGACCAAACAAAATTATCTCAGTTTTATTTTTGTTCAGAGACAGAAAGTTCACTGCCATCCAAGTTTGGATATCTTTGAGGCAGTGTAGTAAGACCTGAACAGAGGCTCGCTCATTCATTTTTAGAGGCAAATAGATCTGCACATCATCAGCAAAGCAATGAAAAGAGATATTGTACTTTCTAAATATGGATCCCAAAGGCAACATATATATCGAGAAGAGGAGGGGGCCCAAAACAGAACCTTGTGGCACTCCACAGCTTAGGGGGGAAGTGGCCGAGGAGTACTGGCCCAGCTGGACAGAAAAGCTCCTGTCTGAGAGGTAGGACTGAAACCACTTCAAAACAGTACCCCTAGCGCCCACACAGGTATTTAAATGTGACAGAAGAATATTATGATTCACTGTGTCAAAGGCAGCTGACAGATCTAAAAGGACCAGGACAGCAGAGTTACCAGAGTCAACTGTCAACAGAAGGTCATTTAAAATTATTAAAAGCGCTGTTTCTGTACTATGGCATGCTTATTACATTATAACTACTTTATAATGCATTACAATTACTGCTATAATGCATTATGATGTGATTATAGGCTATTCTAAGTGGTAACTGAGTACTTTAGGTAAAATTAAAAATAAGTATCAAATTGATGCAAGAACAACATGTAAAACATTGTAAAATTAATTAATTTGATATATTATACGGTAATCATTTTACAATGTATTGTAATTACATTATAATAATGCATTATAAAACTATAATAATGTATTACACCATGATTCCTGCCATAAAATGTCCATAAGTCATCGACCATTAAATGTCATTGTTGTTATAAAGCAGCGAGTTCTTCTGATTATTATTATATATTGGTATAAGCACATTATAAGTATTTTTATAATTTTTCATTATAGATGTGGTGTCATAGAAAGTGTTGCCAACTTTCTGGTTCACCCTTTCAAAAAGACTATTGTGATTAGTGTGATGGAGGAGAGAGGCAGAGGTCTTATTATAAAACAAGAAATCAGAGGTTTCAAATAAGTTTATTTCTTCATGAATAAAATACTAGAACAGTCTTTAAAAGTTTGAGGCACTTTGAAGTATGACAACAGTGAAGGCAGGATTAAATATTACTCTGAAATCAAATCTAGAAACACACTGCTTCAATGACAGGAAAACCTAACATGCCTAAACATGAGATAAATGTGGAGCTAAGGATGGGGTTTCTACTGTAGTCTATGTGTATACTGTATGTTCCCAGTTGTAAAAGCATGCATCATCTGCTTCAGATTGCAGAAAATCAGTATTTAGTTTAGGAAATAATCAGATTTTCTATGCACTTACCACTTCCCCTTCGGATGTGACACTGCAAGGCTTTGGAAAATATAGAATAGATAGATAAAGGCTTTGCACGCAATGACTGAAGATCATCACACTGAGCAGATGTTTACCAGAAGACCCTACAGTGACACAGCCCTGTTTCATTATCTTTATCAAAATATTTCACATTTAATCTGCTTCCAGCAACACTCGACCATACTACATCCAAAATACCTCCCCAAATACTAAACATGCATCTTTCCAACAACAATCGGCGTTCTTCACAAATTGAGTCATTGTGCATTTCTACAGTGTTTTTCACTGGATGTAAAAAAAAAATTGGATTGAGGGTACAATCACACACTTACAGAGTTAGATTTCCTCAAATTAATCCAGTTCAGCGGCAGTCAAGGGTAGATCATATAAATAGCTCTGAAGCAGTCTGTTTACTTTGACATTTTAGCTGGAATTAGAGATGTTTAACTAAGTAAGCATATGTTATTTGTGTCCAAAAGCTACAAAATGACACACTACAGTAACAAAGAAGATTCATGATACTGGATTTGATCATTTTGTCATGTGAGTTTTCTTTTTTTTATTTCCCAAAAACTGTATATTGTACTCCTTCAGCTGGTGTGATTGAAATTGCTATTGTCCAGAGTCATATCTCTCACTCTCACACATCCTCCAGCTTTGTCACAGTGCAATCCTGGAGTCCTAAAAGTTTTTATTGTTAATTTACTAAATTAGATTTCTAGATCCAGACAGAGGTCTTTCCGTTTTTTACAATGGTTGCAGCCTTCTCTGTGGCTGATTTTGGCCTTGCTCCTTGTTTCTCCTGGACTGTATTGACTCGATTTTGCTCTGCCATGGTACCCCCAGACACAGGACTGCTGGTTCTGGAGGTTTGCTGGTTGTTTTTTGTTTGATATGTTTGAAAGGCCATGTCGAGCTGTTCCTGGGCTACCCGAAGGTGCCGGTGCAGGCTCGCCAAATCAGACGGGATGTTCTCGTCTGGGCTGATGCACTGCTGCTCCTGGGCCACATTGGCCACGTTCTGCTCATGTGTGATGAGGCTGTTAGGGATCCTGCCGGGTTTGTCTGTCTTCATCACAAGGTTGTACCCTGGAGGAGAGGCTGGGATGTTGCGAGAAAAGCCGTAGGCGTAGGACATCCGTCGGCCCCGGTTCCTCTTCATGCGAAGGGTGTCCCGAAATGTGCCGATTCCCAAGTGAAGCATCTCACACACATTTAGCACGAGACAAAGACAGCTGACCACATACATGATCAGGAGGAAGATGGTTTTCTCTGTGGGTCTGGAGATGAAACAGTCCACTCTGTGCGGACAGGGGATCCTGTTGCAAACATATGAAGGATTAACTCGAAAACCGTAGAGGAGGTACTGTCCTGCAAGGAAAGCGATTTCAAAAATAGCTCGAGACATCAGCTGAAGAACGTAGATTCTCATCAGGCCTTCTTGCATAATTTTTCGGCGGCCATCGGATTTTGGTGGATCTTTGCCAGAGCTGCTTACAGGTTCGGGTTTGGCCTCTTGCACCTCCAGTGTATCCTCATAGATCATAGGCTCAGCATCGTCATCCTCATCCTCCTCCAGGACATCCTCCAGATGGTGGCTCTCCCTCCACCTGGAGTGAGGAGGAGGCTTTCTGCGGAGCCTGTGTTGCTTCCTGCGCTCCTCGTCCGAACTCCGGGCGATCTTGTGGATGGCGTAGCCCATGTACATGATGGAGGGAGTGGAGATCATGATGATCTGGAAGACCCAGAAGCGGACGTGCGAGAGGGGGGCGAAGGCATCGTAGCATACGTTGTCACAACCCGGCTGCTTGGTGTTGCAGGTGAACTTGGTCTGTTCGTCCGAGTAAATGGACTCGCCGCCAACTGCTGTGAGCACTATGCGGAAGATGATAAGCACTGTCAGCCATACTTTCCCCACAAAGGTGGAGTGGTTGTGGATCTCTTCCAGGAGACGAGTGAGAAAGCTCCAGCTCATGTTGCTCCAACAAGCTTTTCAACTAGAATCTGAAAAGAGAGGATAACAGATTGATTAAGATCCAAGTAGAGATTCATTGCACAGAAGTCAAGAATGGCCATATTTGCCATCAGTTTTTTTTAAATGCTGTGGGGCTAATTTCCTTAGCTGTTTTATCTTGAGATAAGGGAATAATTAACCCCTTATCATGAGAAAATAAGATTCTTTATCTTGAGATAAAAATAATTAATCCCTTATCACCAGAAAATAACTAACCTGTTATCAGGACAAACAAACTTTTTTTTATCTTGAGATAAGGAAATAATTAACCCCTTATCATGAGAAAATAAGCCTCTGTATCTCAAGATAACAAAATAATTGACCCATTATAATGAGAAAACATAACTTTTTTTATTGCAAGATAATGAAATAATTAACTCATTAATCCGTTATGAGAAAACAATCTCTTTTTAAACCCCAGTATAACAAGATAATTAACTTTTTTTTTATCTGGAGATAACAAAATAATGAATCCATTATCATGAAAAAACAAGCTTTTTTATCTCAAGATGACAAATTAATTAACCCATTATCACATGAAAATAAGCCATTTTATCTGGAAATAACAAAATAAGTAACAAATCAAAATAGTTGCTGATTTATTTTCCGTCAGTCACATAAATCCACTGAACATTTCAAGAAAACTTGTGGTGTTTGCAGTAAAACTGCAACCATTACTCAATTCATTGTTTTGTCGATCAAAAGAAAATTGCAGATTATTTTGATAATCAGTTAATAGTTTCAGCCATTTTTTAAAGCAAAAATGTCAAACATTTTCTAAATTTCGTAAATATGAGGATTTGCTGCTCTTCTTTGTCATTTATGTGAGTAAATGAAGAGTCTGTGGGTTTTGGACTGTTGGTTGGACAAAAGCAATTTGAAGATGTCACTTTGGGCTCCAGAAAATTGTGATGAGCGTTTTTCACATTGTTTTGACATTTTGTAGACTAAATGATTGAAATATAATAGTGAAAATAATCAGCAAATTAATCAAATGAAAATGATGGTTTGTTGCAAACCTAGTTTTCAGCTGTCTCAGTTTTAATTAGAAATAAATCTTACTTTGCTAATGTCTCAAACATCGACTGTATCATCTGCACAGTAGGACTTGTTGTAAAGGAGACATTCAGTTTCAAATGATTGCACAGCCAAACCCAAGACAATGGCCTGTGTTGATTTATGTAAGCGAGCAGGGTGATGTCATTCAGCCAGCCTACATAAACAAACAGTGTGCAGTATTTCGATATTACAGTATAATAGAATGAAATACTAATAATAATAGCAAAGAGAAGATTAAAACAAAAAGAGAAAACAATTTGTCGGCCACATGCAAATCCACCAGCAACAACAATCACTTTGATTAGAGCTTTGACGCTACAAGAGGCTGAAACCGACGGAGCTCTGAATGTATGAAAAGCCTATTCTGCTCCACTCAGAGTGCCACTTCACAAACATACTGTACTTCTTCATGCCAAGGGACACACACACACTGAAAGATGTCACAGATGACATGAAACCTCACAGTGTCATCCTCTCCTCTGAGTCAGAGTCACTACTGACGACTCTGTGAGGTGAATGAAGCTGCGATGAGGAGCGTACAGCGCGTCTGTCCCTTCATTCATGGGACCGAGCTGCTGAGTTCACGTTGATCTCATGACTGCGGCACTGTGTTCCCTGGCGTGGGATGTGCCATCTCCCCTGCCATCTGAGTGAACAGGAGAGGCTTGTTGCTCTGCCACGAGGCCTCCCCTCCAGATCCAGCACTGTTGACGCTGGGGAGGGCTGCAGCCACATGGAGACAGATGGCACCTATGGTGGGGCAGCTCATCATGTCTGCCCCAGGATGACATGGCAGGAGGGCCACTATACCGAGGACTTACACCCAAGTTTAAATTAATCTGTGGTGTATCAACATTAACCTTTAATTCTATTTTACTATAATACATTAAGTAAGGTATCTGCCAGCTGATTATGTGATTTACAGCTTGTTATGTTGATTATTTGCTGCCTTGTCTTGCTTTAATCTTCAGTGCTGCTGCCATTTTTACCAGGTTTCCCCTAAAAAGATGTTTCTAATGTAAGTGGGAATTGTCTGTTCAATAAATGAAGATGAGATTTTACAGAAAATAAAGAGTGATGCATTCACATTAAGAGCAGCAATGTAAATGAAACTTAGCCAGTTAAAAATAATATTTCTACTTTAGACTAATTAAAGCTTGAGATCATGTTTAGGTTCATGCATTTTTGCTTCATATAGTATGTTTGTTGAGATATGCAAAGCAACCTGCTCCAAGTTATAGATAATTTTCATTTATAATATCTTTAAAATAAGGAAAAACTAATATTTTGTATACTTCATAGGATTTAAATGTTTTAGAAAAGCAGTTTGTCTTACAATATTAGCTACAGGGAATTGCAGTTACAGAAAATTTAATGAATAAATTCACCCATGATTTTTAAATTCTCCAAAATAAAGCCACTTTTTAATGAAGGTATGTTACAAGTGGATATTCAGACTGTAAATTATTACAGGCATAGTTCGGAACCATAGTGCATGGTTAAGACATGTTTTTCAGTTGCAGGACCAGGTTTTTCATCATAAATGCAGGCACAGGCCTTTTTACATTATTAAACATTCAAGTTTAGTTTATTTTATTTAAGAAGGGACAATTCACATTAATTAACATGAGTAAATATGCCAGATTTAGCTATACAGGCTAATTTTCATCTGCAGTCCCTGACAGGTTGATGGAATATAAAAAAAAACATTAAAACATTAAAAGAAATATGCATCTTTTTGTTGGATTAAAATATAAGATTTTTTTTTTTTTTAACATTGACTTATTTGCTTTGGTTATATAGCCGAATATTATTGTTTCAAAGACTACATGCAATGGCATAAAATTATTTTTCAAAAGGGTTAATTCAGACACAGGACACCACAAACAGTCCACTTTAACAAATTGTGTATTTATAATGATATGAGCCAATAGTTCTGTTTTATAGTTTCTTTAGGGGAAAGTCAACAACTTAAACAACCCACCTGGAAAAGTTGCACATGCATTTCCCATCCTGAAGCTCTCCTCTGCCCTCTCTAGTTATCCCCTGCACAGCCTGATCCATGGAATACCACTTCCATCCTAAAGTCTTGGCCTTTTCCGTCTTACCGACAGCTTCCAGAGTGTCAAAAACAAAAAAACAATGAGGGAATTTATTAGAACAGACTTCTTTCTATTTATCCTGTTTCCCCACTCTGTGAAGAAGTGAGGTCTCGCCGCTGTGAATGCCTCACATTCTGGCTTGTGTCTGGTTTCTATTACACCAGCCTTCTGCCCAAGAAGGAAGTATAAAAAACAGAGAGGCAGAAAAAAATCCTCCTCTGGCAAGTGACCCTCATCCGAGGGTTCAGACTTGAGGATATTGTAGTGCAGATTGAAATGAACACCCAGCTGAGGGAGCGTGTTAATCGCAACGCAGTCGACCTCCCCCCAACGCTCATGTGCAACATTTGTAACACAGATGATGAGGGTCTCTCTCTCTCCTCTGTCTGTTTCTCTCTCTCTCTCTCTCTCTCTCTCTCTCTCTCTCCCTCTCTCATCTCCTCTACCTCTCTCTCTCTCTCTGTCTCCATCTCCATCTATCTACAGTATGTATCTCAGCTTTTTGCAGGTTAAAGTCTTCATGCCCTCCAACCATTTATGCAGCATGTCAAAAAAAAGCAACAATGCTATTTGTTTTAACTTAACTTCCTCCACACAGAGAAAATGCAAAATTCTAATAAAATACAAAATTTGCACCAGGAAATGTGTTCTTTGTGTTTCCAGACAACATGAGTCTGACTAACTATATTTTTTTAGTTTTGCACATCATGAAAGGAGAAACACATAATATCAAGACTATTTTACTGTGGATTAACCCTTATACATTTTCCAGTATGCAAATTCAGGATGTCCTGGTTAAAAAAGTGTCTGGGTTGCTGTAAAAATTTAAGTAAACTGAATTTGAAAAGACAACTTAACTAAATAAACTTTTCTAGTCAAATAAGCTTGACATTAATTTGGTTGTACTTGATAAAATATATTTAATAAACTTAAGATATTAAGTTGAACTAACAACTCACAAATTTTAAGTTGACTGAACCTGAGGAGATTGAGCTCTTTACAGTACTTTCATTCAACTCATCCTTTCAAGCCTAAGACCTCAAGTTAGAGGAACTCATGTTTATGAGTTTTGAGGTTCTCTGAAAATAAATATTGCAAATTTTAAGTTTAATTAACTTGAACAAATAAAACTGGTTTATTTATGTTAACTTGATGAGAAAAGATTTGTTGATACAAATTCCTGTATGATTTTGTTAGGGTCCCCTCTGACTAAAGATTTTAGAATAGTCACTGGTTAAAATCAATAGTGGACTGGTAATATGTTTATAATATTAATTTAATTACCTAAATATATTTATGTCACTAACTCAACCCACTGTTAAAAGCTAAATAATTAAATGTTAAATAACTTTCCAACTTCACAAAAACAAATACTTGTGGACAAGGGTGTACAATTGGGTCATCCAGGGATTATGGAATTGTCCCAAGCAATAATTTGATAAATAAAATATAACCACTGTTGTCTCTCAGTATAGTCAGTGTTGGTTAATGAGAGTCAATATTTTAACAAAGCACCCTTGCTAATTATAGACACAAAACAATACATGTTTAAGTTTTGAAGTCTTTTTTTTTTTTTTTACTGCCAAAATATTTAATATATGAATTAAATATGATGCAACATATCAGGAGTTATTCAGACCATCAGGGGGAAAGTGATATATGTGACACAAATCTATTATTTTGTCATTTATTCTCATGCTGTAACCTTAGTTAGTTAGTTAGTTCCTCTGGCAGCAGCACAGCATCTCTTCGTCTCCCCTCACACCGTCCCCCAAAGACTGATAGCTTGAACTATTCTTATGGAGACACTTAATGTCTCTGCTCAGAAACTTTGCAACAACAAGCTGGGACATGTTTATTGACCCCACCAACCTTGGCATGAAATATCTCCTCTTGTTTGTGGACTTAACCAACACTATGGATGATGTACATGCAATTATCTCACTACATTACAAACCCACTCTTCAACCGCTTCTCACCTCCTGTCCCTCCTGAACCTGACATGCCTTCATTGTCCCTGCAGTCAGAGTCCTTGTCGGAATCTCTGCGCATTATCTCAGTAATGTTACTGTAATCCTCATCGTCAAATTGTTCTCCATTGGTTTCTGAGGCTGTGTCCCAGTCCAACAGTACAGTTAACTGAGCTAAGTAGCAAATGGCAGCTACAACACAGTTAGCAGCAGTGCACCAGTCATCACAGTGTTACAAGAGAAAAGTTTCTGTATTGCGCCAGTTTCCATGTTTGATGGCAAGGTGCAGCTCCTGAATGAGTTTTTTCTGTAATTTATGAACAAATGAAAATGTAGTCAGCTATGACTCTATTCACCAACTAACCATTTAGTCAACGGTTCTGGGGCAGCCCTAGACTTTTTACAGTGTAAGCAGCGGCTCACTCAGAAAAAAAGAGTGATGTACAGAGTTGTGACACGATTCACACATTTGTAAAAATGCAAAAGATCATTAAAACCTCCACACCTTTTCCTCTTTCTCTGTCCCTGTGTGCCTCATACACACACACGCATAAACACCCACACACACATCAACCTTGGTAAATGCAGATTAGCAACCTCTATATTATCTGTCAATTACATAACAGTTTACAGTGGGTGACAGTTATGAAAAAACAACTGTGGGGAGACAACGCCAGGGAGTTTGAGGACAGAAGTGTCACTGAGACATAAGCCACCTTGCCTCGGTGCAGATCCGCTAGAATGTAACCAGCAGGTACGCTCAGTCATATCAAGTGTCATAATATTTAGATCCTCCATCCAGGCAGATGGCCAGATAACAGAGCAGTGGACGGGCCGCACTCTGCACTCCCGCTGCACGTCTTTTCCGACTTGATGTTTATTCTTCAAGCTTTCACCTCGGCCTGTGCAGCGCAGTAGCACATGATGTTACTTAAGGCACGTGACTGATTTTTTTTTTTTTTTTTTTTTTTTTTTTTACTGTATGTGGACAGAAGTTTCTCTCACACACACATTTGCATTCGATTTTTTAGTCTGACACGACAAAGCACAGATGAAGAGGTGATTTATGTAGAATTAAAATCGGAAAGGAATTTGTCTGTTCCTTTATTCTGTGTGCCAGAGCTTGCTGTCAAGTTTGGGAAGGGATCTGAACTCAACGACTTTTAAAAGAGGACAGACAAACGGGTTAGTGTCTGGCTCGCATCAGTGAAATGTGTCTGGTCATCATCACAATGACCATATTATTATAATGTTAGTTTCACAAGGCCCTCAATAACCCTTAGTTATGACCTGTATACAGCTATAAAGCGAAGAATAACGTTCAACAACATCAGCGAAGCCCCATCAATCAGATCACACTTTTAACCCAGTTCCGTAAATGATGATGAAAAATTCTTAATTTCCTGCGTCTTAATATATCGTCAGAATATGAGGTTGTCTTTAGTTAGTCAGAGACCAAAGACCACTGCAGCAAGACATGAGAGAATACGAGTACATGAGCAGTCTTTGCATTTAGAGCTCAGTCTGAGCAGTTTGCGAACTAAAGAAAGCTGTGAGAGCACAGCCATCTGGGCCCGCAGGACCCGTCCTCCGCAGGCCTCGCCTCAAGGCTCCCCTCTCCATCTGACGGAGGAGATGTGGCGTAGCAAGCACCCCTGGTGCAGCACTGAGGAAAAAGAGACAGGGGGATGCTGCTGGAATGAGTAGAGCATTTGGGGCTTGGACATGTGCTATCCCTAAGGGACGGATGAGCACGTGTTACCAAGTTGCAGCGCATTTCTCTCCATCCAAAATCTTCCCGTCATCCAAAAGACACAGATGGTCCAGTGGAGACGGTTAATAAGTGAACATTCAACCAAAAGTCAATTAGACTTTTGATGAATGTTCCTAGACAGTTGGTGGAACTTGCTGCTCATGGTTTGGATTTACAATTAACACTCACTGTGGCTTCACTATGTTCTCAATGAGCCATCTTTGATATTTGAGGTTAAAGTTATGCTGTGGTACTAAATAAACAATAGATTCAACAGATTTTTTTTATATTTTATAGATTTTTGTCATGTACATGGCCTGTAAATGGCCTAAAATAGCCCTTTTTAGGGTATGTACAGTAACCCAGTACAGGGTTTCATCAGTTATGGAATTCTAAGGTCTGTTGTTTCTGAGTTGCAGACCCATTGTTATGAATAATAGTTTGGATCATGGACTCTGGAGGAGCTTTTCAAAATTAATAAAATTATTTTGAAATTAATATTTTGTGACAAATTGTTGAGTTATATTCAGATTGCATATCAGTCTACTACAACTATCTGAACTAACTGACCTTTCTCTCTCTGATGCACAGATATCCTCACTACATTAGTATATTCAATTTATGTTTTTTGCTTGATTCATGTTGTTTAACATTGTTTGCATTTTCATCCTATGGTTGCTTGTTTGCTTGCTCTTATGGATTACATGACGTAACCCTTTTTCGCAGCAGCTGTATTGATATAAAATAGTGGGGAAAACACAGGTGTTATCAATGGTGCTAATTAAGTTCCCATTCCATTTAGTGTAGCAGAACCTTTCCAGTGAGCCAACATGCACAATAGAGATAGAATAGAATAGAATAGAATAGAATGGATAGGAAGCTTAATTAATACAATCAGTAACACTTGTATTTATCCTTCAAAATGTCTGCTCTGCAAAAAGATTAATTGTATTATGTTATAATGTTTATTAAGGTGAGATTCATTCAGGGTTTTTCTAAATATCACCTGCACAATTTGCTTTTGTTGCTTTGTTTTATTGTCCAAATAAATTAATATGTTCCTTTCTTCAACAATCAGTCTTTAAAACAGTATTAAAATATTTGAATTGCTCAAAACAAAGTGCACAAATGCACAGAGTCAAACCAATGACTATAGTCTAGTTTTGAATGTGTTGTCCCCGCGTCCTCGAACAATTCAGGCTATTCTAGCTTTGGGAAACTGTGGTTCATGTTGATAAATATTGATTGGACGCCCAGAGCCAGGAAAATGTTACAGTATTCCCCTGTAAGACACTCTTTGACATTGCTGTTGTCACAAGGACTGGCATCATGTGACAGCCAAATGAGAGTGTTTAATATTCATTAGGTTAAAGTTATATTTAGTGTTAAATGTAAAACAGATTAGATTTTTTTTCAGTTGTGGTAGCATCTGTGAGACATAAACAACTTTGAGAAAATCTAACATGACAGCTGACAAACACGACAACAAACTTTATTTACCGTTAAGACAAAATTAATTTTGCAAAATTTCTGTGGTGCAATGTTGTGTAAATTATTTCTAAAATGTATTGCAATTTTTAGAAAATGTATAAGATAAGTCAAGGAGATATTTTGGCAGAAAGATTTTTCATTCCCAGACAGTTAAACCTTTCAGAGGTCACTGCGAGTTGTGAGGGTTTGCAGCGTAGCCGAGTGTTGAAGTGATGCAACATGGAGGAGTGAACATCTCGACAACTCTCCTTGGCCGCCACCAATGTCACCACAAGAGTTTGAACCGCATGTATTTACTGAACAAAGTTGATGCGAGCAGACTGGGGGCTCTGGAGGTCTGTGTTTATGTAACAGATCAAGCTCCACCATGTGACTTGGATGTGCCCCCCACCCTCAGAGAAAAGAGTGACACAAGACACCAGAGCAAAAAAACATGCAACTTGGTGCTCGGACTCTTCCTCTCCGCCATCTCTCCCACTACTATCATTACATGTCTCCTACCAGGCTGTGGGGGGCTATCCCATAGGCAGCCTGAGAGTGGTGGCAGTCCCATCTCATTTGTTCATTTTTCTCCCAGTTTCTCAGCCGAGTCTATCCTACCCCCGGGGTGAGTGCGTCCCGTGCCAGTTTTACTAAGGCTGGACTCCACTGAAGCGACTGAGATGAAAAGCCTTGAGGTGGATGCCAACAACTTCCCTCAGCCAGGGCTCTGCATCTCCCACATATAAGCACAGCAACTTGTGTTGAGTGTGCATTACACTGTTTTAAAACTGCACTCACAAAACAATGTAAAACTTGTTCTCATATTAATGTACATTATAGAGATGCATCTGAAACCAAATCTGTTATTCGGGAATGCACAAATAATGGAATGAAAACAGATATTTCTTCTACTCAAATTTGCTTATTTTAATGCTATAATGTTATTATAATACATTATAACATTAATATATGTATAACATTATAGTACTGTGAACTACAGTGAGGAGATTAACACATCAAGAAACATGAACAATTTACAATAACGACTGTGCACCGTTGCAATTTAAGATAATTATGAACTAAAGGATATTTTTTTATATTATATTTATATTTGTATAACTACTGCAAAGAGCTTTTATTTCCAATGCAAAACAGAATCTTTAGATTTTTATAAAACATTTTTTTTAGTTTAGTTTAAAATTAAAAGAAAGCAGAGAAAGAGAGAGATGAAAAATATAGTATGATGATGTAGAAATATGTTTCATAATTAATTGTATGTAAATATTACATCAACTTGATGCTTTGAAGACACAATTGCATCGCCAATGAATATTAGGTTAGAAAATACAACATTTGCCCAATTTAATGGGGCTTCCTGTATAAACCACGCCCACTTACAGCCTTTAATCCGTATACAGATACAGGGATGGATAATGACGTCTCTTGTGCACCTCTGGTACTTTAGTTCAGTTATGATGGTGATGTGTTAAGTTTTAGTCATGGAAAAGTGTGCAAACCCATGATTTTTTTCAAACAATTTACAGCGCCCACTGTACATGACTGACTGTAGGCTGCGTGATTGAGTGGGGCCACATCATGTATGGCCTTTGTCAAAACTAACTTCACATGCAGGGTGTAATTTTCTAATTTCATCTGTCACTTGATTTTCTTTATCTTGCTGGCAAGCTATCAAAAAATTGTAGCTCAACTGAAAAAAGTGACTAGATGGAGCCAGTGTTCTTATTCTGATTGAAAATACTGTTTGAGAAAAAAAGTGTGTTTACTCATGTTAAAGAAATCATGAGCAGAGCACATTAATTTAATTTTGCTTGACAAATATAGGATGACAAGGCTACCTAAAATTAAAAAAAAAAAACTTGACAACAAGACTGATGATAATGTGCATTGTTTAAACAGAAAGTTCACCCAGTTCAGTTCAGTATGAGTTTGAAAAACTTAATAACAATGTCTCTTTCCAGAAATCATGACCCAGTTACTTAAGGTAATCCACAGACACTGTGGTGAGCAGTTTCATGTAGGAACTATTTTCTTTCTACTGAATTACACCTGCCAACTGTATCACCACACAGAGCATGCATCTGCTCATGGATGAGAGGTTGCAGTTCAGCTGAGGACACCATTGATATCTACATCCCGCACTGTAACAACATGACCCTCTATAATGTAATACAAAGCTGGGCCTTATAGCTCCTGAGCCTGACACATTAAATAATTGCTAGAAAATTCTAATTTGTTGAAACAGAAGTGTTTTGACAAAAAAACCTATATTATTTAAATATATGATATTTCATTTGTATCATATTTGATAATATGAAAAATAATCATTAATAATAATAATTTTCATTTTAGAAACAATTATTGCAAGTATTGCTTATTGTTTTTGGAAAATTTGGTGCATTTCAATTGGCTTGGTTCTTATTTTTCAAACAGGAACCTTTTTATTTCGCATTTTGGCCAGCAAATACAGCTTGGTCAATATAAACTGAATTAGTCAAGATAACACACAATCATATAAGCCAAGCAATTGTTTTAGTGAAAATTAATTAAAAAGACAATTATTACCAAATTCTCACTTGCTAATAATTAGATAATGGTTTTCGACATCCAAGTGACGTAACTTGCCTATGTAAAAAACATATAAATATCTACATTCACTATCTTTATCTTACCATGACATTTCAGCCTTTAATTAGTTTGTTAAGAGTGATTGTGGTAAGAATAATGTGGATTGCATCATAGAATTTAATGTAATAATGATTGAGGGATTCATAAATAAATGATCTTATGTACTGGCTGTATACTTGATATACACATTGTCATCACATTTTTATTATAAAATGATGTTGTTTCACTAAAGTAAATATTCATATTGAAATATTAGCAAGAATATAACTGTTATTCTTACAGTAACTTTTCCATAATTAGCAAGGATTTCCCTGCCAAAAACCTGCAACTCACTATGTGAAGGCAGCTATGTTGGATTTTGCACTCACAGGCCAGCTGCTGCCTGCTGTGCACGGCTAATCCACCAGAGGGCAAAAAACAACAGGTTTTTCAGATATGTACTGATCATATAGATCAGTAGGTCTCAGAGACTCATGCATCAGATATAATGCAAATGATGTTATGACACAATACATTAAGACACAATTTAGACACAATTTATAATATAATGAATCAACAAAACAGTATTCAGTTCACATTAATTTTACACTCTGGCTGATTAAGGTTTTTTTCCCATCAGGGCAGTAAAATCCAACACACAACTACCCATCCAAATAAAACAAAATAACAGTGCTTTGCTTGCAGAGCTGCGGGGCCTTAATCTTTGACATTATCTTGTCTTAACTGGCCTTGTCATGGGCTCATCTGGGGCAGGCCCAAAGGAGCAGCAGACCTAGTCAGGGTCATTTGGACTAGCAGAGATATGTTTACTGCAGCTCCTTCCTTCCAGATGCCTTTGTGCCGCTGCCCTTCTCCAACTCAGTGAACTCCAGACACTGGTAGCAACGCTGCAGGATCGCTGATAACAGCAATATAGCCGCTGTTTGAGGCGTACACTTATGCAACAAGAGCTCAGATCAAAACTGTACATGGGCACATACTGTATGGTGCACTAGTTAACACATGTGACGTTTAAAGCTCGGTGATTAAGACAGTGACATTTCTAAGTAAAGGCAGTCTGCTGAGCAAAATATTAACCCTCAAGGTCATCATGATTATGTAATAATGTATGCAGTGAAAATTTTCTGTATTCACTTAAGAGAAAAAGAAACTGTGCTTTGAAAGCATACATAAGTATGTAGCTTTTCTCTGCTTTTGTCAGTGGATGTTTTTATCCACTAGATGGCAGTCATGTATTCAGCAGACACAGGCTCCTGAACTTTCACAAACATTTTGGAGTCTCTGAGGTTAATGACCTGTCTGACCTAGTTGTTGCTGACTGGGAGCAATGACCTAAACGATACTGGATAACATCAGATTAAAAAAAAACAAAAAAACCAAAACCTGTTCCAGATGATAATGCCCTCACAAACATCACTGAAATGTACTTGTATACCACATTTCAACAAGGCTATTCAAAGAGCCTTAAATAAAACATAAAAGACATCTAGACAGGGTGTAAAAGGAACATAAAAGCAATATAAAAAAAGATATTTAGACAGAATTTAAAAAATTAAGTAGAAAATAGAAATAAGATTAAAGAAGAAAGAAAAAGACACAGTGCAGTTTAAGATATTAATCAAAAGCCTCAGCACACAGAAAAGTCTTCAGCCTTGATTTAAAAGAACTGAGAGTTGCAGCAGACCTGTTTTTTTTCTGTTTGTCCCAGATATGTGGTGCATAAAAGCTGAATGCTGCTTCTTGTTTGGACTGTGAAAGAGGACCTGTCCCAGATGACCTGAGAGGCCCGGGTGGTTCAAAATGAAGCAGCAGATCAGAATTATATTTTGGCCCTAAACCAGTCAGTGCTTTATAAACCAGCAGCAGTATTTTAAAATCAGTTATTTGACAGAGAGGAAACCAGAGCAAAGACCCAAGAACTGATGTAATATGACCCACTTCTCTGGGTTTTTTTTTTGTTTTTTTTTGTTTTTTTTTTTGGAGAGACCTGTAAAGACACTGTTACAGTGGTCGAGTTTCTCCAAGTCCTGCTGAGACATAAGTCCTTTAAAGGATAACTTCGGTATTTTTCAACCTGGGCCCTATTTCCCCATGTGTATGTGTGTGTATGATTGATAGGTACAACTCGTTTTAAAGTGATATTCCACCATTACATGATAACCCACTCAGTATGTACTCACCCCTGGGCCGATGTGATGATGGGTGAAGGAGACCACGGATAAAATGTTAAAAAAAGAACACAAAACAAACACAAAATGTCTTCTTTTTTTAACGTTTTATCCGTGGTCTCCATTCACTGCCATTGTACTGGATGAGGCTGCTACTCTGTTTTCTGCTGAAACTCCAGGATTGTTTTGTGAACTGAAGATCTTCATCCATCATCACATCAACATAGGGGTGAGTACATACTGAGTGGGTTATTATGTAATGGTGGAATATCGCTTTAAAATTGGTTCAGTATTGAGGGAGGTGGATGCAGTCGGCAGCCACGAAACGACTTATAACGGTAGATATTAGGGCAAATACATCCCGTAAAAGTTAGTGCATTAAAAGTGCTTTTATGTGGATGTCTTCTCTTCTTGGGCTGGCAGTAGTCATCTTGGGAGAAGTGTGCACTGCAGACCCGATGGTCTGCAAGGCGCAGTGTCTGGACAGGAGTGTTAGCATTGAATTGTAGCACAATTAGCTACAACTTCAGCATGTTGCTGTCCGATAAAGACAGCCTATGAAAGCTGTACACGGTGTTGCGCGACATCCTGTTCTTACAATTCGGCTAAGCACAAACATGAACCATTGTTTTCAATAATTGCAGTGAAACTTTCAACTGAACTCCGGGACAGCTAACTCCGCCTGACCGGCTCTCAGCATGACTCCTCTGTTTTCTTCCAGCAACAAACAAAGATCCCGCAAGATGTCGTCACACACAGCAAGCAGTAAGTGAAGCATGCTGTTGACAGAGATTACACTGGCGATCTGATCCGGTCTGTGGTGAAAAAAAGCACTTTCAATTTTTATGGGATGTATTTGCCCTCATATCTACCGTTATAACTAGTTTGTCAGGGCATGAATGCTGAACCAGTTTTAAAACGAGTTGTACCTATCAATCATACACACACACATACACATGGGGAAATAGGGCCCAGGTTGAAAAATACAGAAGTTATTCTTTAATTCTTGATTTATTCTTCAGGTGGTGTTGGCTGACTTTCAATCAAGGAAACTTCTGGCACATCCAGTTGTTTTGCTCAGTGCAACCAATGAGCACTTGTATTGCATTATAGTCCCCTGGTGACATGATTATATAAATTTGTGTGTCGTCTGCAATTATGGTAACATATGATGTTGTTTTCCATGATCTGAGCTAGTGGGAGCATACAGATATTGAACAGAAGAGGCCCCAGAATGTAACCTTGAGGAACTCAGCAGTATGGATGTGCACAATTAGTCAACTATACGATTAAAATTGCCACCCTCGCTACTTGGCAGACACTGTGATCCTCTTCGGTCTGAAAAGTTGAAGCATTTAGTGAGTTTTTGTCATGTTTTGTACGTGAATGTGTAATGTTTGTGTTGCACATCGCAAAGTAGTGTGCATTTTAGTGGCCTTTAAAGTACGATTTTGTGATTGTAGACTGTGATTAATCATATGGCTTTTAATATGCGCAGTGTTTTCTCGGACAGTGTTTAACATTATAAATTAATAAATTCTGCTTGATTTTAACTGCTCTCTGAGGGTTTTCTTAGTGTTTGACTAGTCGACTAGTCTAAATTAAATTTTGCATTTAATCAACAGGGAAATTAGTCTCCAGGAACATCTCTATTCAACAGGTCGTTTTTGTCTGCTCAGATCTGTAACTACCTATTGACACAAAGTAGTCACTGTCCTTTATACAGGATTCAGACCAGTTTAGTGCTGTGCCAGAAAGTCCCACCACGTTTTCCAGTTTGTCTAGTAACATGTAGAGGCGCTTGCTTATGACAGCATGGGCTGTAACCTCTTATCCATGAATAGTTGTACACTTCTGTCTGCACAGCAATACGATTGATGGATGTTGTTCAGTAGAAAGAAAATAGTTCCCATATGAAACTGCTCACAATAAGGTCTGTGAAGTATATTTAGTAACCAGGTCATGATTTCTCTAAAGAGATGCTGCTGTTGAGTTTTTCAGATGATTTTTTTTTTTATTTATTGGCACTTTGAGCAATACAAAGTGAGTGCCATCTAGTTTCCATTATATTGCAAGAAGGCAGACATATTTATGGCTGATGTCTCCAAAGCTCTGCAACTCACACCAGAACAATCTATGTGGATAAATGGCACTACTGGTAAGAGGAAAAATATATGTGTACATATATGCATTTTTTAAAATTTTTCATTGACTGGTCCCTTTATGATGACAGGCACTGACTAAATTATTCACCCATGCTTATATAATTCCTCAGGAATAAATGTCCATTTAAATGAAACAACTGATAATAAAATAAAACAACGATAATAAAACGTATATACTGTGTAAGTCATCTCAATAGTCATTTGCCACAGAGCACTGCAATATAGCACACAATCTTTACTACAACTACAACTAGAACTCCTGACAGTTCACATGCACACCAAAACAGGAAGGGTTGTGTTATAGCCCAGCTCTTCCCCTGCAAGAAAAACTGCTGCAACCTCATTGTTTCAGTCTTTGGAGGCTGCTTTCCTGTCAAACTGCTCGCACTACTGTATAACTGAAATAGGTCATTTTTCTTTTTTGATTTAAATTATAATCATTTTAACTGCTACCTGTTTTTGTTTTATTTTTGCTTTATAGACAGCACATTTCAAATATAAGCTACAGGACGGAAACCAATAAGTCGCTTTAGTATATTCCAGAACCTTATGTACATTTGAGCCTCTACAAAATAACAGAGCCTGTTGTAGAAAATTACTGTATATTCACATTGTTGAAGTGCTGTTAGAATAAATCATCTTTTGAATGACTCAAAAGGCATAAACAGATCTTCAACATAAGTAAAAGTTATGACTGCCCACTTGAACAACAACAACACTTTGTGAGGGTCATACATGCCTTTATTGTGACTTTGTTTTACTCTTTATCTAGACTAGTGGCACTTTAGAACACGGGGGATTGACGGGAGAGATAGAATTTCTCAGGACTATATGTCTATTTGTAAAATAAGATAAAAAAAATACAAAACACCAGAACAACAGAATGGGAAACAATGGTCTGCAGCATAAAGAACAAAACCTCTCTTTAACTACCCTCTATCAAGTTTGTAGGGAAAATGCACATATTATGTGTAGGCAAAAATATAACAACCAATCCTTACTTTCTCTCACTTGACTCCAAGTTGAATGAACTTCTACATATCCAGTAGAATCCAGATGCTGGTAAAAAAAAAAAAAAACCCAAAACAAACAAACAAAAAAAAAAAAAATTAAAGCCTAATCCACAGCACCGCAGTGAAAAAAGGACAAAGAAAGGCTGGGGCGGGGGCTAATTCTATGCTTTATGGTAGGTCATCCTGGGCGGGCATCCATGGTTTCACTGCTCAGGCTCAGAAGCAGGATGAGAGAGACAATGGGTCATTTTTCTTCAAAACCCCTCACCACCAAGTACAGGCAGGACACTCAGGAGACCAGCATCCTGCCAAAGGCCACATTGTTTCCACAGCCCATCTGCCCACTTTGCCATGACCACTGGTTGTTTATGTATTTAATTCAGGATGATTCCTACTACCATCCCATTCATTCACCCAGAAACTAACAGTGACGTAGCCCTGGACCTCCAAAACCCTCCATATCCTGATTTAGCAGTGTGCATATTTGTGTGTGTGTATGTCTGCATGACATGTAAGATTATTAACAAAGTTATCACCGGCTATTTTAGTCAACCATTTCTGGGTGTTCTACATTTTGTTATCAACTTAAACCTTTCCACTGATGCATGTTTTGAAGAAGATTTGTATGAGAATGAACATGTTTTTATTTGCCATTTTCAAAGGTTATTTTCAAGGCCAAGACTTTTCCTCAGCTGGATGCAGAGGGCTGTTTGTTTTTTGTCAAGTGATGGAAATACGGCATGACAACTCCTTTTCCTAATGTGCCATGACATGCTAATCACAAAGGATCTGATATTCTTTTTTTTTTTTTTTTGGCATTGTGTTTGACCTCTTATCTTATTATTACAAACAAGGGATGAGACACAAAAGTTGTATATAATACAACAGACAAACAAAGACTGTTTACACAACAAAACAGTGTTTCAAATGTATCTACTGGCTATTTAAACTGTAATAAGATACAAAATAATAAAGAAATATGATTTAAATGCATATTTGTCACATTTATTACACTTCATTTATTACATTTTTATAAGCAAGTTTTTGAGTAAGATGTCATAAATCAAAAGTCTCATGTTCATACAGCTGCTACTTTCATTACACGTCATGTTGGGACATTCAGGGTGCAGTTGTTTAGTGCATTTATGGGAAACTGTCAAAGGCAGGGAGACTAGAAACAGCTGGTGGTTGAACAACTAAGTACATTTACTCAAGTACTGAACTCGCAACTTTAAAAATTAAGATTACTGTTCAAAAAACATATGTAAATGTTGAAGAACAGTTGAAACTATTATTCAGTTAATTGATTGACAGTAAATAATTTTTTCATGAAAAAATATTTCATGGTACTAGCTTCTCAAAATGTGAGGATTTGGTGCTTTTCCTTTTAATCATTTTAATAATTGTAGTTTAACTGAAATGAGGTTTGAACTGTTGTTTGGATAAAACAAGCACTTTGAAAGTGGTATTTGTAATGACATTTCTAACTATTTTCTGAAAATTTCAAACCAAACAATCGATCGATCAAAATGTTCAAAATAATCAGCAGATTAATCCATAATGAAAATGATCATTAGTTGGAGTCACGTACAAAATAGTTAAAAATTATCTCCACCTCAACCAAATACAACAGTAAAATCCTGCTTTTAATGCACAAGGAATAGTAATATAATGTAATGTATAGCCTGAATTATGTATTTTCTCAGCTTTTGTCAGTCTCAAATAATGGCCGTGGTTAAGACAAACAAATGGGTGATATAAAGATATATATGTGTGTTAATGTCTCAAACAAACTGTATTTTGTAACTCCAGATGCTACATAGATGTACACTTCCCTGCATGTATTTCACAATAAGTCTTGTAAAGAAATGAAGGGATGCTGTCCACTGAAACGCTAGTAGGCTTTTAATTTAAAAAGAATACAGAAGTGTCAGATTTGTGTAAACAGCATAATACATTAACAGGAAATTAATTAACAGGACACATGGGAGCGGATCAGAAAACAAAGAGGTTTGTAATAAAATATACTAATCAAACAGAGGGAACAGCAAAAGCACAGTCAGGCTAGGAGTGGTGGGATTGATGTGAATGGCTTCACAAAAAGAGATTTCATCCAAAATTTCAGGATGTCAAGAGGCTTTAACTCAGTGCCTCTCCACAAGAGACACTTCAGGTGTGTGAGTGACGTAAAAGTCGCATGAATTTTGATTTGACTCTGAGGTCACATTCCAAAAAAATCAGACCTGTATCTGATTTAGGACCACATACAGAAGTGGCCCAAATCTCATTTGAAAAGATCAGATTCCACGTGACTTGAACAGATCTGGGTCGCAAAGGAACGAAAAAAAAAAAAAAAAAAAAAAAAAAATCACATTCACATTTTGAGGTGGAGAGCTAGCTGTTTCCAGGAAATGTGTTCAGCTTTTCTCCAGAAAATGATTCAAGAGGCCAGTCTATTTGGAAAATACCCAGGTATGCTAAGCTTTCTCACTTAGTCAGAAATGACTAATACTTTTGCCTTGACAGACATCATGGATAACAGGTTATACTGTAGCTTCTCTGTCTGTTTCACAAGAAACTTCACACAACAGCTGTGACCATGTTTGTATTATAATTCAGTTTCAGTTACATATGGTCAATTTTGAAATGGATCAATATGTGCATTTCTCAAGATCTACTGAAATGGTGAATTTAAAGTTGTTGTTTTTTTGTGGCATTTTTGCCTTTATTAGATAGGACAGCCAGAGATTAGACAGGAAACGGGGCAGAGAGAGTGGGATGACACGCAGCAAAGTGCCGAAGGCGGGAGTCGAACCAGCATTGTCTGCACTGCAGAGGACTAACAGCCTCCATACATGGGTTGGACGCTCTACCCACTGAGCTAAACGTCCGCCCTGAAATGGTGAATTAATGTGTAACTGGACAAAGTACAGAGCCAGCTTTATCTACCGTAAAGGATAAAGTTTTACAGAGTAATGTCTGGCAGAGAACCGAACTGTTCAAACAGTGAGATTTACTATTAGTTTAATGCCATAAGATAAAAATCAGGTGCTTGTACCAACAAGGTGAGTAAATGTTACAGAGAGCTGACTTGATAAATTAACGAGAAATCTTTAGAATTGTGTTTGACGAGCATAAAACAGTATCATCACCTCTCTGACAAATGAGGGTGAATAAGACTGACAATACATCTTATGAATCAAACTAATAAAACACATTTTGGGTTTGGGTAGTGAGTGAAAAAGAAAGAAAAAGAGAAAGATGGAGCCATGGAAAGGTGAGACGTATAAAAGCATTTTACAGTTGAGGGAAATCTGTAATAAAATGAAGATAAGTGGGGCCTTTACCCATATAGTTATCTTATCAGCATGGCACCAGCACGGGCTCTGATCATGGCAGCTGACTGACAGCTTATCAATAAACCCACAAGATGAATTGTGTGTTACAGTAAGACGACTCAGATATACTGGCATGCCTGTGGGTAGGTAAAAAGTGGTCACACTTTATTTTCCAGTACACTAAAACGCTGAGGACTATGTAGTAGTTGACTTGTGGAATTAGACTGGTGGACTGTTTTCAGTTTTTGTGTTCAAGATTGTTTAGACACCTGAAACACGGCTCAGTGACGTCCACCCCATCCCCCCTCTGCCAGTCAGTTGCGAACACAGATAGCGCTGCTGTTCACTGCAGCTCACTTCAGTTCCAGCAACCCAACACAGAAGACAAGACAACACCATCCTGTCAGCATCCTCTGGTGGCTCAAACATGTCTGGACTTGGAAAACTGCTGATTTCAGTCATTTAAATTTGACAGGGTGGTCACAGTTATTTACAATTACTTGAGCATGATTTTTAAAACTGGGCTCATTTTGTCAGAACACTACCTACAATCCCCCCTACAGCAGTTATGCTGCTATAGGTTTAGGCTGCTGGGGGACTCCAAGGCACACTGAGCTCCTCTCTTTCTTCATCTCTCTCCCCAGATGTTTATGTTTATGTTCCATTAATGCCTGTTACTAACTTGATTCCTTCCCCGGAGTCCTTCTGCTTTGTCATCCTGCAGTTTCCCATGGACTGTGGCCGCGCATGGATCGCTGATCACAGCTGAACCTCCCACTGTGGATTATTATAACTCACCTAATCAATCAAACATTCATCACATTGTTGTTGTTACTATTATTATTATTATTTTATTATCATTATTGTAACATCTAGTATTAGTATTATTATTTACATACAGCTTACATATTTATATGTACTACTTTTCCGTACACATACTGTAGTTTTACTATTGATGTTCTGTTACTACTGTTCTCTCTGTCTCTGTTCTTTTCTCTCTCTCTTCCACCCCTCCCACCTCCCCTCTTTCCTCCCCTTTTCCTCTTTCCCTCTCAACCCGACCGGTGCCGTCAGATCACCGCCCACCATGAGTCATGGATCTGTCCGAGGTTTCTGCCTGTTAAAAGGAAGTTTTTCCTCGCCGCTGTCGCCAAAGTGCTTGCTTATGGGGGAGTTGTTTCAACTGTCGGATGTAAACAAAATTATTGAGTGTGGTCTAGACCTACTCTATATGTAAAGTGTCTTGAGACAACTTTGTTGTGAATTGGCGCTATATAAATAAAATTTGATTGTTTGATTGATTGATTGATTGATTGAACACACACAAGCAGCAGAACACCTCGGATCTTTTGCAAAATGAAACACTTAATTCAAAACTGTACAAAAATGAGTAAACACCCAACGTTGTCACCATATGGCACATACATGCCTCATACAGGCTGATTTTGTCTGAACCAGTTAGACACTGCTCTGTTCAATCTAAAACAAGTTTAACCTTTCACCTTTTTTATGAAAAGTCTGTTTTTTTTTAGAGATATTGTTATGGCTATGGAAGGATAGAATCAGCAAACTTTTAGTTGTTTATTACCCCTACATAAATCATATTCATTCAGCTTCGTTTCACTCTATATTGCTCCCTGGTTTTCTGCCCACCTGTGTTTGGGTAAAATACGTGGATATATGGATCAAGCACAACACAAAACAGTGCTGCACACTGATGAAAATACTATTTCACTCCACACTGTAAAATCAGTCAATACATTCATGCATTTCCAAAGTTTGCATTTTGCACTGAAAATCACAACAGATCATGTTATAAATAGCACATAAACACAGCAACAACATTTGTGGAGACAAAAAAGAAAGTATAAATTACACTCAGGCGCTGACCTACATTGCACTGATTTGAGAGAAAAGTTGTTTTTTCACCCGCGTTCATGCCTAAATGTTCATATTACTGTTGCAACAGCAGATCTGTTGAGGTTGAACTTTCTGTCCAGTCTCTCTCAGTGTCAGCTGTTTACAACATGGTTAACCAATGGTGCACATTTGATAAATTTGGTACAGGTGAACTCACCTGTTGCCTTTTTATAGTTCTCATGCCGGACTAGAGAGTTTACAGTTACAGTTTTTTACGATCGCTTGCACACTAAAATGAAAAACAACACATAAATATTTAGTGAAACCTGACACTCGAACAAAACTTCAGCCCAGATCTGCACAATTGTTAGCACATGTTCAGCCTCACACTTTTTGCAAAACACTAAACACTGTTTTACAACTCACTAAACACACTTCTCTACATTAGACCCAGAAATCTAGTATCATGTCACTTCTTTGCCTTCTCAAAACACTGCCTTTCAAAATAAAACACAATTCAAACAGTGGATCAAACAAAGCCGTCGGGTGTTCAGACACTTAGCTGCTTAACTGTAAACTCTCCAGTCTGGCATGAGAACTACAACAGCCAACAGGTGAGCTTACCTGTACCAAGTTTATCAAATGTGCACCATTGATTGATCATGTTGTAAACATTAGGTTGATATTGAGAGAGACTGATCAGAGAGTTCAGCCCAACCTCAGCTGATATGCTGTTGCAAAAGTAATTTGGACATTTCAACATGAGCACAGGTGATAAAAAACAACTCTTCTCTAAAATCAGTACAACGTAGGTCAGAGCCTGAGTGTAATTCATACTTTCTATTTTGTCTCCACAGATGCTGCTGCTTTGTTTATGTGTTATGTGCTATTTAGAATGTTCTGTTCTGATTTTCAGTACAAAATGCAAACTTTGGAAATGCATCCTTCTAAACTTTATTTTATTAGAATTGATCTTTTGAATCTTTTTTTTAGCAGTTCCACACCCAATTATTGTTAATGATTGATAAAAATTGTGACGTGGGAGGGCACAAACTTTTTTGGCTTCTGAAAGAGGTGCATGCCATCTCTAAAAAATACAGACTTCTCATAAAAAAGTAGAAATGTCAAACATGTTTTTGATTGAGCACAGCAGTGTGTAACTGGTTCGAAGTCAGATAGTATGAGGCATGTGTGTGCCATATGGTGACAAAGTTGTTTTTTACTCATTTTTGTACAGTTTTGAATGAAGTGTTTCATTTTGCAAAAGATCTGAGGCGTTCTGCTACCTGTGTGTGTGTTGTTGTCTGAATTGTGTGTAGTGTTTTAACAAAATGAGCCCTATTTTCAAAATTGTCCTTAAGCAATTGTATAAAAAAAACTGTAAGCAGCTAAGTGTCTGCACACCCGACAGCTTTGTTTGATCCACTGTTTGAAGTGTGTTGTATTTTGAAAGGCAGTGCTTTGAAAGTGCAAAGAAGTGACATGATGTCATTTGAAAAACACTGTGTTTAGTGCTTTGCAAAAAGTGTGAGGCTGAAAATGTGGCGATAGTTGTGCAGATCTGGGGTCTGTGTGTATGTCCATCTCTGTGTTTGTTTGTGAATGTTGTGTCCTATGTGTTTCCTGTTCATTCCATGTTTCAGCTCCATACCCAAATTTATGTGATTGTATATGAGCTCCCATTCCATGATGAAGCCATCTTCACTGAACATTGATATTATTTGTACTGGCTCTATTATCCTTATTATTACTATAACTGTTATTATTATTCTTGTTACTTTTACCAATGACACCAATTAAGCTTATAACCTAGAACGTACGAGGTCTTAATTCATCACCTAAAAGGATTAAAATAATGTCCCGTCTCTCAAAACTTAAAGGGGACATCTGTTTACTCCAGGAAACACATTTGATCAATTCTAAACTTGACCTATTAAAATCTAACTGGGCCAACCAGGTATTTGCTGCTTCATATAACTCGAATAGTAGAGGTGTTGCAGTGCTGATCAATAAAACAATACCATATAGCAATAACTCAACCATAGTAGATCCTGATGGACGGTATATAATAATTAACGGTTCCATTGGGGAAGTTAAGCTAACTATTGCCAATGTATACGGTCCAAATGAGGACAATCCAACATTTTTTCATCAGTTCTTTTCAAATCTAATGAATTTTGCTGATACAACTATAATTATTGGAGGTGATTTCAACACAACTCTGTGTCCAAAACTTGACCGATCAAACATAACTAAACTTTCCAGACCTTGGCAATCATCTGAAACAGTTGAACAATATATGTCTGACTTTGGTCTTAGTGATACATGGCGACTAAGGAACCCAACCAGACGAGAATACACATACTTTTCCCCCCATCACAACTCCTTCTCTCGAATTGATTACTTCCTCACTAGCAACTCAATCATATCAAAGACAGAAGAAATAAAAATCCACCCCATTGTCATTTCTGATCATGCCCCAGTAAGCTTTACTCTCACTATGGATACTACTACTAAACCATGCACAAGATGGCGCTTCAATACCTCACTACTTAAAGATTCTGGTTTTACCACATACAAGTGGAAATCTTTCCTAGAACTAAATGACTCCCCAACAACCTCACCCATATTACTCTGGGAAATAGCCAAGGCAGTGATGAGAGGAAAAATAATCTCATACTCTACCAACAAAAAAAGGGAAGAACAAAAACTGGAAAAGGAGCTTGAGCAGAGAGTAGGAGAATTGAATAGTATTTTAGCTACAAATTATTCTGATGATATTAAAAAAGAACTAACTGAAACAAAGTATAAACTTAACAACATTATAAATATAAAGACTCAGTTCCTTATACAAAGGCTTAAACATAACAACTATGAATACAGTGACAAATCAGGCAAATATCTGGCAACACATCTCAATGGACAATCACTGCATCTAATAATAATCAACATCACTTTCGGAACTGTCACCCTTTTAACCTGATCTGTTGGTGAACTAAAACCTCCTCACGCTCTTAAGTCTCTCTATTTTCTCTTATTTTTCCTCTCTTTAAAAAATGTTTTTTATCTTTTACTCACTTTTTTTCTTATGTTGAAGGCTTTGTCTCTGTTTGTTTATATACCTATGTATATGTATAGCAAATAATATTCATGTTATAAATGCAAACATGAAGATAAATGACAAAATCTATGGAGCCTGTCTGTATGTGTCTGCTTATCTGTCTGTCTGTCCGTGTCCGTTTGTTGGTCTGTCTGTCTTGTCTGTCTATCAGTCCGTGTTCCTTACTGTATGTTGGTCATGTCATTGAGTAACACAAGACAGAAGCAGGTGCGGGTGGGGGGCTTTGGTGACTAAATCTGTTTTTTATTTTGCTTGTTTGTTGTGGTTTTTGTTTTGCTTTTTTTGTGTGTTTGTTTGCTTTTTTGTTTGTTTGTTCTTATTTGTCTGCTCACATATTGTCTGTAAATGCACAAATTGAATAAAAAAAATAGCAAAGGGTCTAATACTGCCTCCTAAAGAAAATATTATTCCCAGTTTTTGTCTAATTTCATACAGCATGGCTTGTTGTGTCTTATTAGTGTACTGTAAAATAAAGTGCAACCAAAAAATTAACTGAGGGCAAAGTGATATTTCACATATGGGGATTACACGCTTTCCTTTCAGGAAGAACTTTTTCTTGTGTTGTGAATTCAATACGTTATGTGCATTGTTTATATTTTGAAATAAATATCCTATTGATCAATGCATTGTTAGTGGTGTTGAACATGTACTGAAACTGGAGATGATTCACAACAACCCCGTCCCAGATGAATGTGGATTTAATGTGGCTTCTTTTCCTATCATTGGTTTTGTTGTCGTAGCAACATTAAAGCTACTACAAGAAGTTTTTAACTGGTCATGAAAGAGCCTCAATTTATTATTTATTGATTACTGATGCCTCTATGTGACCTACATAAGCTAATCAAGCACTTTCCCAGACAAAGTTACAATGAGTAGTATGTTAGCCAGTTAAAATGAAACCGGAGGAGATTTTTGTTTAGATCATTTCATTTTTGATTTTACATTTTGTGGTTTTGTTCACAGGGGCGTCCTTTGCTACCAGGTTTACACAAACAATTGGATATCAGCTCCTAAACTGCAGATACATACTGTCTCATTTGTTATAGTAAATAATTTATAGTTTCTCCCAATTGTTAAGATTATTTTCTAAATCTGTGGCTCATTTTCTTAAAACCAACAAACAATTACAAAAAACAAGGACAGAACAAAATACAAAACCACAGACACAAAAGTAAAAACTCTACAAATCTCTAGCAAAAGCAAGCACTGCATTTGAAACTGTTTTATCCCTTTCAAAATGTTTTTTTTTTTTTTTTTTTTTTTTTGCATCAAAATGAGAGACACATGCCAGTATAAGAACTGATCTTTAATCCAGCCAACACCACATACCACACAGATGTGCTCATTTCCCTGCACCTCGACTTCTGCAGTTCCCTTTATGTTGGAATCAGTCAGGCAGCCCTATCTTGCCATACAGCTGGTTCAAACAGTGACAAGACTGGTGCCATGAAAGACCACCTCTCCCCTGTCCTGGCTATTAAGAACAAAATTGATTTTAAGATAATTTTATTTGTTTTTAAAGAACTGCATAAACTGGCTCAAGGTTAATCTCACAACTCATCCCCCATTTCACTCCCGTCCCCACAGATCTGCCAAACAGTTACTGCTATCTATTCCCTGCACTCAGTAAAATTCGAGAGGTGATTGAATTTGAATGTTTTGTTGGCGCTATTATGATTGGAAATTTATGTGAAACAGACAAACTTAAACAGTTATTCTGGCCCGCAGTAGAAATTTCAAAGGGGGATACAGCTGCTGTGGTGTTGTAATCAGAGAAGCAAGTATTTCAGCTAGTATGTTTCCTAATCTCTGATGACATATCGTGGTTATTTTATGATTTATGAGAGTAAATATATTACAGCTTTCTCCTTCGTAAATAGTGTTTACACCTATGAGGAGTGGGTGTTTCCCATCGTTAAATAAAGCCTGGCATTATGATTTGTGTTGCTTTCCAAAGGAGCACAAGAGATTTTAATTTGGAATATTGTACCTAATGTAGGAACTGGAACAAGTTGCCTTTAATTTTTAATGAATTGCACAATTTTTAAAAATTGCTTCTTTTTTTTTTTTTCCAATTTTCACATGCCACTGCAATTTCATAGCAAAAAATGCCTCGAAATATTGCAACATGCATCACATTTTTTTTTTTTTTTTTTAAGAAAAGCTGCTGTGAAATCAGCCATTTTAGGCTGCAACAATTTTTTTTAAAAAGCCTGCAAAATCCTGGAGGGACTGAGTAACTGCCTGAGCCATGTCTGCCTCGGTTTCATGCTGGTCTAATTACAAAAAATCTTAGCTTAATTGCAGCTGTGTTTGTGACAACAAGTAGTCTACCGGTAGGCAGAGAAGGACAAGTCTCCACAGAACATACCATCGCCTAGATTCAAGCAACTGATGGCAGGAAAACAGTACCATCTCTCCCCAATGCAGTTTGACTATCTTGACTGTCTTGAACATGAATGAATTTTGCTTTTAGGTTAGAAGTCAGCAGATTTTTTTTATCATTAATGATTCCAGACCTCTGACCTTGAATAAAAATTCAGATGCCGACCTTCAAGTAATAAGTTTGAGAAGCCCTGTGATACAAAGTGACTTTATATTTATGCCAACAAATTAAGTGAACAAGAGAGAGAGAGCGTATGTGTGTGTGCATGTGTGTGCATGTTTCTATGTGTGTGTGTGTGTGTGTGTATGCGGGTCAAATTGACCCAAACATGTGTACTCAATTATTTTTCTCTTACGTGTACTACACCCAAAGCCAAGGCCATGAAGTTTCAGGTTGAAAAAAATTATTATTGTATCATTTTTCTTAGTAAAAATTTAAAACAGGTCGATTTGACCAAAACATGACATGAGTGTTAAATGGACTGGCATCGTCTTTATTCTCGTCCTCAGATAATCATATACCTGGGGTGCCTGGGTAGCTCAGTTGGTAGAGCGTGTGCCCCATGTATGGAGGCTGTGAGTCCTCTGCAGAGGCCGTGTGTTTGACTCCTGCCTGCAGCCCCCTGTTGCGTGTCCTTTCCCCATTTCCTGTCATATTTTCAGTTGTCCTATCAATTAAAGGCATAAAAGCCTATTTTTTTTATTGTATACCTGAGGTGTGTGTGTGAGGCCACTGAGGAGGACAAGAGATGTTAAACAGAAATTTAGCAAAGTTTCGGTAAGTCCAATGAATGTACAAAGAAAGTCAACGAACTGTTGCTCAGCAGTTTCTCTCTCCAGTAGAGTGTGGCATTTCAGTTTCAGGAGAAACCAAAAAACATTTCAGGGTTGTTAAGTTTGATTTCATTCCAGCTGTAACTGAATGGTTCCCTTTAATTTAGGTCAGGCGTTATCGTGGGTAAATGAATTATGTCGTCTAAACTGGGAGGTCACACGAGGTCAAGTTATCTCTGAGCAACAATCCGTTAATGTTTTTCAAACATTTGTTCACATTAACCTTACATCTGCTAAATCATGCAGGTGAAAAGTCCACCACACATTAAGCTTGTTTAAAAAAAAAAGTACACACAAAAAATGATAAGTGTGTATGTATGTTGAAAGGTGTTTCTAATATTTTGTCCCACTATTATTGCAAATGGAAATGGAAAGAGATGATACACACATGTTTAATTAATGTAATTAATAATAATAATGATAATAATAATAATTGCATTGATAAAAACAGGTAGTATTTACTGTAGGATTATCCCAAGATTTTTGGGTATCCTGGCCACTTATTTTATGATTTTAAGACAGCCCTCAGAATCTTGGTGATGGCATTTAGTCTAATTCTCATTACTGCTGAATAGGAAAGTGCAGAACAAAACAACCCATTTGATTGTTTTTCTAAAGTTTCCTCCACATTTTATCTGATGCTTGTAAGTACATAGAAATCCAGAGCTATGGCACTCATTAGTTCCAGATGTGTGTTACAACACACATCAAAGCAGCAGTTTCAGTAAACACAGTGCCGCAACAATCTTCCTCTGTGATTTAATGACCCGCGGTAGACTTATTCTGAGCTGGAACGTGCACATTCCATGCCAGCTTGTTATGTCAGGATGCTTTCTATTGCTCCTCTATAGAAGTTAGCTTCCCAGCCTAGCTTATCTTACCATCCCAGCTAGGGTGGAGATGTGCGATGTCCATGATAGGTTCTCTGTGATGTTGATTCCCAGAAAGCTAAAACTGTTCACTTGCTCCACCTCTGCTCTACTGATGTAGACTTGGGTGTGTGTCTTTGCCTGTTTTTGCTAAAAATCAACAATCAGCACTTTGGTTTTGCTGGCATTGAGCAGCAGGTTGGCTTCTGTACACCACTCTGCAAGACTCTTAATTTCCTGAAATGATGGTGGTGATAGCATCTGCAAACTTCACACCAGTTTTCTCCATGCCCGTGCCTACCTGTCGTGTTACAGTCATTATAATTCCACACTGGGCAAGTTTACCACTGTTACTCATATAGCTGCAGCTCAGTAAAACAAAAAACAAAAGAACTGGTGATTAATACTTCCAGCACACACAGATCATTCAACAACTTCAAATATCTCAGACTCACCTTAAACGGTAAGTTAAACTGTAAACCACACACCTCTGGCATCCACAAACAATGCCAACAAAGTCTCTTCACCATGTTAATGATCCCTAGCCGGAACAAACTCAAACAGATCACACACAACGGCTCCAAAATTATTGGTCTCCCCACCCCCAACCTCTCAGACCTTAACAGCAAAGCTGCACATGACCCCAGGCAACCCTCAACCCATTCTTCACACTGCTTCCATCTGGCTGTAGATACAGATCCCTGAAATGGACCTGACCGTCCAAATGACAGACCTACCTACCATATTAATGTTGGATTAGTGGATCAAAACAACACAGGTAGGGTACTGGGTATAATTAACCCAGTACTGCATTAACCAGTACTGCATTAAAGTTTGACCACACTGGTTATTTTTTACCCAGGATTTTTTCAGTGTGTAGTGCATTTTTTCCTGATAGAACAACAGCAAGACGTTTTTAGTATTTGTGAATGAATACATGGAAAGTGATTCTCATTTTAGCCCACACTGACTGCTCTTGTGTGTGGAGAGGATAAAGACTTGTGACAGTGCTGAGGAATGTGTGCTGTGGAGTGATATTAAAAACATCAAAAAGTCCCCAGAAAGTCATAATATTGCTTAAAAAACCTATCTGACATGAAAAAATGTAAGTAGGGTTAGGGCAGTGTAGTCTTTATTATATTTTAAGAGGTTTTGTGTTTGGACAGTTGCTTAATAAGACAGGGCAAAACGTGGAAATTCATTAGATTGTTGCTCATGAAGTGTACTTCAGGTTTCTTCAGATCCTGGAAATAGAGGATCATCAGCATCTGTTTTAACAGTGTCATATGGGATGCATTAGTGATGACAGATTTACTAATGTGCGTGTGTGTGTGCGTCATATAGCAGTGAATGTTTTCACTCACGTCACAGCAGCTGTCTTGGCAAAACAATCACGGAGTGACCATGGGGCAAAAATCTCTCTAAATAATGTCCACTTTTTATACAATTATTTTAAAGCAGGTACTTTATTAAAAAAAATTCTTAACTGATACTATAACATGTAGTGTACTCATTTTTTTTCATATAATACCAGAATATATTGTTTAGTTTCATATAATAACAGAATATATTGTTTAGTAAATTTGAGTTTGTGTGTACAGAAAATCAAAAAAGTAGTATCCAATTTTGCACCCCAGTATGTTTTGGGCCTTCATGTTCCTAGACATTTTTTTGGATTGCAAAACAGCATTCCTCTTTAAAATGACACAGAGGAAACTTAAATAATACAGTGCTCGGCTCTTCTGAGAGTAAAAATACCTGTTCCCAAACTTACTCAGTATGCACAACTACATTTTTATTCATTTGTGCTATTTTATGATTGCTGTGATGTAGTAATCACCACAACAACCCACTTTATCTGCCACTAACTTGTAGAAGCAGAGTAAAGTTTTAAGAATATTGAGATACAGGCATGATGTACAGTATTTAAAAAATATAAGCAGAGCCAGATTCTAATCAGGAAGACAAATGTAAGCCTTGAAAACCTTGGTGACACAAAAAATGCAGATTACTAAGAAACAAATAAGGAATGAATCAAGACAATCCTGATCATTAATGAAGGGATAATATATTCCTGAATGACTGTGATTCAAGGACTATATAGTAAACACACACTGAACTGAGTTACCATGATTTTATTAGTAGAGAACAACGTGTTTCGCCCGTGGCTTCTTCAGGTTTGCTCAACAGAATCATATGAGCACCCACAGGTGTGATTAAAAACACATGGGTCATGTGACTAATTTCTTTTTCAACATTTTTTCTTTAACATTCCAAAAAATAATTTTCAATTCATCCAAAGAGCATAATAATTTACACAAAATTACACCGATCAGAAAACAGCAAGATTCATAAAAAGTTACAAGAATAGCACTTATATGTATATGTATATGTATATGTATATGTATATTATTTAACCTCACACAATTATACAGCTGACTGAGGTGACAATAAAAAAAAAAAAAGATAGACTGCAGGTCCTACTTCTGTCCCTCTAGACTGTTAGGTGGAAAGGGGGAGTGGCAGGGGACCTAGTGGATGTATTTATAAATATATATGTAGTATATAGTATAATTAGTAGAGTTTAATTTTCTCAAAATCAAGAGTAATATATAAAACTGCACAGTGAGCTCAGTGGAATGATAATGAGTACAAGCAACAAGTGATTATATTGCTTAAATGTGGAATAGATAATTTATTGCAGCTGCTAAGTAAACTTTCACTTGTTAGAACAATCATATGGTCGTTGAGCAACACTGTAAAACAATTAAGTTTAGAGACAAAATGTCACAGGTTTATCCAGTCAAGGAAAATGAACTTTGTTTCTGCTCCAGTCTCATTAAATCATTAAGTCCTTGCATCATAAAATAAACTCTTTTACAGGTTGAGATAATCAAGAGCAATCATGCTAGTAAGCTATAATTATAGGTTACTATGTTTACAGGTACAGCTTATGGAAAGATGAAAACTTAACCTGAACCTGAAGCCAGTTCAGTGACATTTCATATATGCATGTGGGCACATTCTGTTGTTGGGATCAACAGATCACACAGACATTAGACAGAAGCGATCAAAGGTAACTCCTGGCCATTCTGACATTAAGGTTATATAAACATAGATGCCAAACTACCATGATGACCATCCACAGAAATACATATAAAATATCATCACATCAATGGCACATTTGATTAAAACATTCTCTTAGTAAAATAACTTAATTAAATTGACAAAGGAAGATTCAGGAAGATCAATGTAAATCATTATGAACAAAGTGCAAATTATTAGTAGTACTGAATCCACTTCTGTTTTGCTTTTCATTTCTTCTCATTATGTACCTTGGTTACAGCATTCTGTCATACACATCACTGTTGAAATTTCTCACTGGGTGAGAAATTCCCCACACAGACATCTAATGAAATGTAGCAAGTAGGGATGTCAAGTGTCTGATTGGTTTAATATCGGAGTCTGTATCGAAACTGAACGTCTCTGTCGGGCTGCATTGATCCAAAGCCCCATCGCCTGAAGTCAATTTCTGGTATCTTCTCATCAGGATTCTTAAGCTCAAAATCAAAGTAAAGCAGCATGAGGAAAGCAAACTGCTTCAGCTCATTGGTGGCGAAGAAACGCCCGGGGCACATGGAGACCCCGGCGCCCCAGGGCATGTTGTAATACTTCACCTTCTTCCCTGCTTTGTAGAAATCAGTTTTTCTGCTCCCATCTGGATTCAGGAAGCGGTCATATTTGAACGTATGTGGGTCAGGGTGGATCTCAGGGTCAATATGAACGGCACTGTAAGGAAAGAGTGCCATTCTATCACCCTGGCGAATAGATACTCACGCCCATCAGCCATCTTGAGGGTGATATCCTGGAGCACTGCTCTGGTGAGGAGGGGTGCGGCAGTGAGTCGGAGGGTCTCTTCTACAGCACTGTCAAGGATTGGCGTTTTCAGCAGCATCTCACGGGTCAAATTAATTAAAGGGCCACCATTGTCGGACTTCCTGCCCAGATTCCCTCACGACCTTATCAACCTCCTCCTTCACTGCTGCCATGGCCTCTGGATTTTTCATGAGGAAGAGGAGCAGCCAGAATGAAGAAGGCCCTGTGTTGCCCTGAGAGGCCCAAAGAAGCACAAACATGTACTTGTTTATCATTGACTCATCCATGCCTGTCTCCTCTTTGGCCTGCTGAATGTCCCAGATCCAGCGACTGATGTTGTCTTTGGTCTTCATCTTATGCACTGACAGAGCGTCCCAGAAGAATCTCATCAGCCTCTCTGCTTCGAGCCTTTTCCTTGGTGGAAGGACCCCGTAAGCCAGGTTGGGGAAGAGTTGGTCATATTTACGAAACTCATAAAATAAGGCCTCTGATTCAGCTCTGTCCTCCTCTTTGGCGTTCTTCTCACTGTCTTTTGACTTGTATGGCTTGTTGCCATACAAGGACAAGTAACCGGCTCTAAAAACAATATTGTAGCTGTATATAAAACAGTCCGTCTTCCACCCAGGTGCTTTGTTCTGCAGCTGATCCAATATTGTGCAGCATCAGGTTCTGCAAATTAGTCATCATGGCTTGTGTCATTACCTCCAGGCCATCTCCTTTCAGGTGCTTGTTGCTGGATAATTGGAGCTGGTGGTGGTCACCCTCAATGGCCACATAACCGAAGACTCTGCGCACCAGATGCATTGCAAACTTGTTGAAGTCCAGTTTTTCTCGACTCTCTTTCACAATTGCCCCGAATGACAGAGGGTCATGAACGAACGTCACATAAAATCCTCCCAGCTGAATCGTGAACACGTCACCATGCTTTTGTTTCATCCTTTCTAAGAACTTCAAGGTGTTCCTGCGAAACTCTAAGACATGGCCCAGCCAAGGGATGAGCCCCTTATCCAGAGGGGGTTCTCTCTGGTCGCCGTTGTCTGAACACCCCAAGTATGTACAGCCCTCCAATCAGCGCAGCAACAAAGCCAAGAAGGATTGGCAGCAGCAGCCCCATGACTGATTCCTCTGACAGTCACACACAGATTTGGAGCTAAGGTCCACATGCAGCATGATAAACAGACTTTTGCTCCTCCTTTTGCTGTGGGTTTGGTTTCTGCATTCCCGGAAATCCACATTAGGAACTTTCCATGTAAGATGGAGACAGTGATTCTGTGAAACCTGTTGCAGTTTTGTCAATAGAGAAAGGATGGTGGGTCTCTTTAAATACTGTATTTATAAACTGTATTATGACAAAGTTGATTATGTTCCAGTGACCCTGGCATACACAGAGGGAGTCACAGTCACTCTCCCTTGACTTGCAAACACTCAGCAGACAGAATCATGGGATATACTGCCAGAATGCTAAAGGGCTATTGTGTAGTCATTTGCACAAATCAGGAACATCGGGAACTGTGTACAATATACATTAGTCTCAAAAACGAGAAAAGATGCTTTGTACCATATTTAGCTTACTAACTAATTTCCATCTGCTGTCCCTGGGCAGCTAAATGTCATGTATTCAAGTATTTCTGAGCAAAAACCTGTAAAATGTTTTAAATATAGAAATCTTTAATCTACTTTAAATACTGCTGGTGTTGCTGTTGTTTGTCTGGTTCTGCTTTTATTTATTTGTTTGATATTTGTTCTTTAAATAGTTTGATTGTTACAAACAACTATTGCATGTTACAGATGTCAGAGTTTTGGATTTGCCTACAATCAGTTGCAGCATAAAGAAAACTATAGGAAAACATTTCAAATGCCATATGGAAATATGACGTTGGCTTTTGTATTTGTTTGGATATTTCAGATTAAAGATATTTAATTTAATTTAATTTATAACATATATTTGGATATAGTGATATCAAATAGATTGCACCAAACCCTTATGTAAATCTGCAAAGTCTTTTCAATGGATTGATTGTGAACTGCTGATCAAATGTGGCAATAGCTTAGACTATTCAGATATCTGACTGGCAAACCTGACCTTGGCTTTCTTGTCAAACTTGCCCAGTGAGCTTCCTTTTTATGCATGTCTCTTAAAAGTTCTGCCATCTCATCATTGGGAGATAACAATGTGCAACTGTGAAACAAAAGATACTAAAGATAACACCCACCCTGTCTGATACAGGTTCGATGACACAAAGGGAGATGCATTTTCCATCATCTTGATAACCTTGTTACAGAAAGTACTAAAAAGGCAAACAGGTTTGATTTTTTTCTGCTGTTCTTCACGTTGTTAACCTTTTATATGCTTTTTTGTTATATAAGAGGTTTGTATGAAAATGTACAAGGTAATATATACAAAATAAATATATCTATATTTGACTTTAATAAGGAATAAAGAACATGAAATAAATTGCAATTAGAACAATACTAACAGTACTGAATTCACCAAAGTCTATTTAATGTCAATTTTAAGAAAAGTGGAAGAATAAGAAAAATAATGTATTCACAATTTGATTTGAACATAAATGTGAACAGTTGTGATTTCCAGCGTGTGCAGAGTGGAGAGAAATCTGTTTGCTCTGTGTTGCTCCTTGACCTGGACATGTAGCACCATCTGCTGGAATGTATGTCTTATTGGGGCAAAGTATTTATTTACCGTGAAAGGACAAAGTCTATGCGTGAAACCTGAAAAACTATTTGTAGGCTTTATTTATACAAGTTATATTTAAGTTGAATTGAGTTAAACAGCTCTCTTAAGATTGTGATTTGTAAGCAGAAACAAGTAGAAGTTGTGTTGACAGTAGACATAATACGGCTCTTCATTTTTGTTGGCAACCTGTGTGGACAAACTACTCAGACGTGTAATAAAATATTTCCTGGTCTACCAAATTTTATAGTGGCACCCATTATTTACTCATTTCAAAGTATGATTCTAATCCTTATCTGTGGATCAATTAGATTAACTTTGTTCCTGTCACACTGTAGAGCAATAAAGTGAAAGACAATGTACATGAAACTTCAAGACATTTTTTATAGCTTTCCTTACAGCTGTAGCAAAATTTCTGCCCTCTGCTCGTGATCCTTAATCATGTGATTGTTGTCCCTCCTCTGTCACACAACCAGGACGTCTTGTGAAGTGCATTTTTATGCATTGATCAAATCAAATAGATTAAAAGATTTTGGTGCTATGAACCATCAGTTCATCAGGGTGTCTGAGAAGCAAGTGCAAGAACAAGGACAGCAGCTGCATGTGATGTGACACCAGCATGCAGAAACTTGTGATGCATGAATGCATTTATATTAAAACAGTTCCAAACCCTTTTCTGGCATAGAGGAACCATTAGATTGGACTTCACCACCAAGGGCTCAGAATTCCTTACAACTTAGGGGGGCAGTGATGTACTCCAAAACTGGGAAAGGCTGTCTCCATTTCAGCCCCACTTCCTACATTGATTCATGGTGTTTCCAAAATTAATTATTTGGAGGTAGGTCAGCTCAAATGCTGTAATGCTATTTATCCATCTATACTGTTTTGGCCGTAGAAATTTCTGCCTTCCATTAAATATAATGGGCCTAAATGGCACAAGGTTTGTGCTGCTCCTAGAACGAAAAAAACAAAACAAAAAACCCCCAAAAACAGTGTTTCTTTCCAAAACTCATGACCCAGGTGCTCAAAATAATCCACAGACCTTGTTCTGAGCAGTTTCATGTAAGAACTACTTCCTTTCTGCAGTAGAATCTACTGGAACTACTTTTTTTCTTTCTAGTAGAAAGAAACTAATATAACTAATTTCTTTCTTCTTTGTAATAGAAAGAATGTAGTTGCGACATGTAACTGCTCACAACAAGGTGAATTGTCTTCTGTAACTGGGTCATGATCTTTGGAAAGAGATGCTGGTTTTGAATTTTTCAAATTTATTTTTTGGTTCTTGGGGCAACACAAGCTTTGTGTCATTTAGTCTCACTATATTGGAGAGAAGGCAGACATCTGTATGGCTGATATCTCCAAAACTCTGCAACTCACAAACAAAAAAATCTAGATGGATACATAGCACCATGGGCCAGAGGAAAAATATGCATTTTGGATTTTGGGGTGAACTGTCTGGAAACAGGGCTGTTTTTCTCAGCTCATGAAAAGTTGAATTCCTGGAGCTACATGGTTTTCATAGGACAGTGACTCTACAAACATATGCAAATTATGAATATGTGTGACAAAACTGATACTACTGTAAAGTTAACTGAATGACTGATTTTGGTATCCACTTTTATTTTGCAGTCTACTTTGGCTTCTTTGGCATTTTTCCAGTAGGATGCAAACTGCAACAGTTACCATCTCAACCCACTACTGATTCACAAATTCACCACTGGGTGGAGATGTTGTCTTTCTTGGCAACATGACGTTGTCAGCATCACTCTGCGCTATTTGACTGAGGCAGTTCCTTCCTTATCTGTACACAGGCAAAGTAAATTGCTGCAAAAGCAAAGTTGGACTTCAGATATTAGTTGATAATTTTCAATATTAATTCTCCAGGTCAGCAAAGACATATGGCATATACAGGTTGGATCAGTAAAAGGTTTTATATTAGGTCCAACAGCACCAAACAGTATACAAAAAAATGGAAGTAATTATAAAATGTGTGTACTGAATTATGTTCTCAGAAGGCTGCCTGGAAAATAAATTATGTTTGTTTGCAGCTCTCCTTCCGTTTTCTCTCAACCTTAATCTATGATCTACATCAGGACCTGGCACATGATCAGTGGGAACTGACAGTCCATAATTACATAAAGGAAATAACACAGGCTCATTAGGATGTCAAAGCTGTGCTTTGATTTCCTTTCTAAAGAGGGCTGAACACAATGCAGAAGCTCTTACAAAAATTTGCTTTTGTTAAGGTACCAAAATTTATTCTGCTGTTTTTGTTGTTTGAGGTACCATTTTATACTTCATGAATAATATAAACAAGAACAAAATCTTAAAGTTAACTTTAAGCGGCCACATTGGTTTCAGCTGGCCTTGTCATGTCAGGCTGAGATACAAATACTTGAAAGAAGAAATACAACTAATAGTCAAACACAATACATAATTTAGCCAAGCAAATATATCTATGTCAACAAAACTTTCTTAAGGCAGACTTGAAGTTGTTAGTTTTTATGAAAGACAAGTTTCATCACTAAAATTGCATAAATGAGCAAAATGGTTCAAGTTCTCAGGCTATACTGTTATTTAGTTGGTTTCTGCAGGTTTCAACAAGTTAAACTTCAGACTTTTTAAAGATCCTTTTAAGATCATTATACATAATAAAGTGAGAATGAAGTTAATGCAACTTTAGTAGTGTAGAAGTAAGGTAAGTAATGTTATCTTCATAATCAGAAGAAGATTGTCGGCTGCCCTCTCCTCACTCTGGAAGAACTGCACAGCTCCTGCTGTCTCAAAAAACATTATAAAACATTATAAAGGACACTTCACACCGTGGTCACTCCCTGTTTGAACTGCCACAGTCAGGCAGACGGTACAGATCAGTCAGAACAAGGATTCAGAGACAGCTTCTACCCGACAGCAATAACCACACTCAAAAAATCCAAAACGTAATACTTGCTGCCAGTGCAATAAGGGATTGTGCAATTAACAGATGAATGCATGGTTGTGTGTTTGCTTGTTTGTTACTACTATGTATATATATATATATATATATATATATATATCTATATATTATTATTATTATCTATATATATATATATATATATATACATGTATGTATATATACAGTTACAGTTTTATAGACTTATAGTTTTATATGGCCTGAATGATGCACTGACTGGTTTGGCATTTTAATTTCATTGTACGTGTTGCAATGACAATAAAGATTCTATTCTATTCTATTCTAATCCAATCAAGTGTAATGCTGGACAACATTTCAACAGCCACACACAAAATCAGCCTTCTGCAACTTAAAAACATAACAAGAATTACAGGCCTTCTGTCTAAACAAGACACAAAAAACTCTGTTCATGTATTTATTTTCACCAGGCTTGACTATTATAATGCTCTCTTCAAGGGTCTCAATCAGACAGCTGCAGCTTGCTGCTGCCAGAGTCGTCGCTAATACCAAGAAAGTGGAGCACATTACACCGGTGTTTAAATCACTGCACTGGCTTCCTGTTTGTCAAAGGATAGATTTTAAAATCCTATTACTTGACGCTATGGAGCTCTAAATGGTCTCGGGATTAAAGACATGTCTGATTTACTTGTATGTTACTGTCCAGACCCCTCAGGTCATCTGGAACAGGTGTCAGTGTTCTCAGGAAAGCAAAGTGAAGCAGCTTTTAGTTTCTATGCTCCATGCCTGTGGAACAAGGTTCCTAAATACCTGAAGTCTGCTGAAACTCTCAGTTTATTTAAATCAGGGCTTATAACACTGTTGTTTACTGTAGCTTCCCAATTCTTGTTAAAGAAATATGTAATTATTATATGTTTGCTTTTGCTTTTTGTTTTTATTGTCTGTTTTTGTTTTTACAACATCTTTTTATTTCCAGTGAGTGTACCATCACCAGCCCTGAGGAGTACACATAACAGCATAACAGTACACTGTACACTGAGTTTCCCCTTATCCCTCATCCCTTCCCTCCACCCCACACATCCAAGAAAACAAGACAGAAAGAAAAGGCAAGCAAAAGAACAAATCAACAGAGAAAAAAAGGGACTGAACAAAAAACAAACAAAAACAAAAAAAAAGTAGTAACAGAATTAAAAGTTGAGCTGCAACAATTAATTGATAAATCAATTAATAATCAATTATTAAATTATAGCCACCTATTTTGATAATCAATTAATCAGCTTTTAAGAAAAAAAGTCATAATTCTCAGATTTTGCTTCTTAAACGCAAATATTTTTTGGTTCCTTTACTTCTCTATGAAAATAAATAGAATGTCTTTGGGTTGTGAGTTGAACAAGACATTTGAGGATGTCATCTCAGGTCTTGGGATACACTGACATTTTTCAAAATTTTCTGACTTTTTAAAACAACTATTAACTGATAAATTGAGTAAACAATTTACTGATTAATCGACTATGAAAATAATTGTTAGTTGCAACCCTAATTAAAAGTAGCAATAACTTAACAGTCTATATTTATGATGTACAACCATAAAGGCTCTTGAAAAGTAAGGAAACAATGGGAACCAAAGTTTTTGAAAAACATACCCCTAATTATTATTATTATTATTATTATTATTATATATTATAAGGTTAGATTCTCTAATAGCAAGAATTGTGAAATCTGGAAGGGATTCATTTTCCCAAAATATGCCTTTCTTTGCAATGTTTGTTCTGATCATTAATAATCTGAAAAAGTGATTGTCTTTTAATTGCAATTTCTTTAATCTTTAGCCATTTATCTGTTTGTTTTCACTTTTAATTCAATTTGCCTCTTAAATGCACTTTTAATGTTCTCTTATTGTCTTAGTTTTAATATATTTCTACACCTCTGTAAAGGACTTTGTATAGTCTTGTGTCTCAGTTGTGCTTAATAAATGAACTTGCCTTGCCTTATTATTGTTAATATTATGATGAATGACTGGAATTAAATTTCAAATGTATTACACTCAAAGTCACTTAAAAGTGGGCCACAAACCTAAAAATGTGACGATCGACTAGAATTATTATTAGAAATAGTGTGACACTCTTTTTTGTTACATTGCTCTGAGACGGATGCAGCACGTTTCAGAAACGTGCAGACGCAGTAAAGCCCCTATGATATGACCCCAGTTACATCATCCCAGAGATGAGCACATGAAACAAGAGGATTCCCTCCCACCTACCACCACTTTCGTTCAAACACCGGTAAGTCAAATTATACCATTTTACCGTAACACGTTAACACATTGAGGCCGGAATATCGTACAAAGATATAATAAAGAAGCGCAAACCAACGTGGTATTATCTCGAATAGAGAAAAGAGTGTCCCAGTCCTTCATGAGAAGGACTATTTTAGCGGCGTTAGTTTCCCTTGTTGCTCCCACAAATGTATTACTTTCTTTAGGTTGCACCTAAAATTGCAACATGATGACATGAACATCAGTTGACAATGAAAAAAGTCTCTCTTTTTTGTGGTTGTTTAATCAAGAAACAGACTACACGCCTATAACTGTAGGGTAGGAGTAGCATCTGTCATTTGTTTCGCAATCTTTGATTTTGCAAGGGGATCGTACAACTCATGCTGCATTGACGACACCTCGGATTTACCAATACCTTAACCTGTTGCACTGTCATCATAATTTTCAGGTCTATTGACTAGAGATTTTTTTATTGCTTTCAGGATTTCACAAAGTTGAAAGACTAATTCACAGGGAAGACAGAAACAGACATACAGCTAAAGAAAAGCAATTCAAAGCTTGTCTGAGAAAAGATGAGTAAAGAAATCAAAACAGAACCACACAAGTAGGCAAGGTGAGCAAGATAGGTACATATACGCTATCTACTATTTCACTGTAATATAATTGTAATTGTAAACTTATAATTCATAATATGTAGGTAAGTGGATGCTTTCATGTTACAGGGTTATTGGAACAATACAAGTCACTTACCTGTTCTCTTTAGTGTTATGTGCAATCGTGGCCTGTGAAAATCAACTATTACTGCTAGTCACAACAAACCTGTGATATACTGCCTTGGGTAATATATCTCTTATAACATAACACATCGTATATTATGTCATGTTTAGCCAACTTGATTAATGTATAGCCCTTAGACTGAAAGCAGATGCATACTTGGTGTTCAAGGACATATCCCTGTTTAAAGGTGAATATTTTCATTTACAAATCTATGGACCTTCTTTTTTATCGTCTTTTAGCCAGATTTCAGATCTCATTTAGCCAATCTTTAAAATTCACAACGCCGAATGTCAAACATTACAGGCATTTTCATCAGAACTTGGACTGAGATGGACGCTTAACAACCTGCACGCGTTTCCAAAGGGGCAATCCGTTTTTACCATTTTCTCGCGCTACCTTGAACACCACATACTCGTGATATCCTGCTGACGTCAGACCTGCGTGCGGTGGGGAGTTACATCACGTAGCCGGCTCCTCACTTCCTTTTTCACACAGTACCTGCGTGCGATCTGGACGTTTTAAGACTCATAAAACATCTCCGGATAATTTTATTGTGGGCGATTCAAACAACCAGGCACTCCTTAAAACAGGTAGGAGTTCAGCCCAACCTGCTGTGGCGTAATGTAGGTTTTGTGTGCTGTTTAAACTCTTAACCCTCGCTCTCGATTGTTTTATTTTATTATCTGCGTGTTTCTGTTTTTTTGGCCTTTGATCAAAATGTAAACCAATTCAAAAGGTCGGAACCTAACGTTGCACAATGGTTGATGTCTTTTACAATATGCTGGATATGCAGGGCTATTCAGGCCTATAAAAAGATGTGTGTTCTCCTGCTGCTGCCCTTCATGGGTAACCTCTGAGCAGTTCATGTGCTATTAGCTCTGAACAGCGAGATACAAAGCAGTGTTAGGTACGAATTTGAATAGTATCTACCAGTAGCCTGTTTTGTATTTAAGTGTTCATCTGTATTTAGTACCTTAAGTTTATCCACAACTGTAGTGTAGTTTTTTCAGTGAGGATTTAAATGAGCTACTATGCCATGTTTGGGCACTAACACCGAATTTGCTCTCATAGCCTAACTTTTCATTACTTTTCTTTTCTTTTTAGTCAAGATGTCTGCCTACGATGAGAATGAGTCCAAGTTTATGCGAAAAGCAAAGGAGAATCCGTTCGTCCCAGTGGGTGAGTACATCTTGTCCCCTTACAAATCTGTGTAATGGTTACATAATGAACAAGTAGAAAATTAAATTGCATTTAATTTAACACTCACATTTAACACATTTAATTTAACGCTCAAAGTTGTAGCAGAATTTTTTTTTATTTCAAAGTATAAAGGAGATAAATTATAGCCGTCAAATAAGTAGTTCTCAAACTTTTTCTGGCATGTCCCCCTTCAGAAGTTGGAAAAAGCTCACGCCCCCCACGCCACATCTTTTTTTTTAACCAATCCTTCACAATAATAGGGGAAGAAACTGGAGCTGCAATGATTAAGCGAGCTTATTAATCGATTAGTCGATCGAAAGAACGTTAGTTGCCAACTATTTTGATAATCCGATTTATCGTTTCAGTCGTTTTTCAAGCAAAATTGCCATATATTTGATAGTTCAAGCTTTTTAAATGTCAGGATTTTCAGCTTTTCTTTGAGTCTCTGGTTTTTTGCACTATTGGTTGGACAAAAGAAGCAAATTCAAGATGTCAGTTTGAGCTGTGAGACATTGTAATAAGCGTTTTTCACATTATTTTTAAATTTCACACAATGATTAATCAATGAATTGTGAAAATAATCAGCAGATTAATCGATAATCAAAATAATTGTATGTTGCAACCCAAAGAGCGATTAATAAAGAACAATCCAAGTAAAATTTTAGGTCAGCACGATAGCATCAAAAAGCTCTTGTTTGATTATTTCCCCTATGAAAATTATGCTCATTCACCTTAGTTTAAATCTCAGGAACGATTAAATAGAAAGCAACTGGACTTGTTTAAAAGTCTTTTTTAAAGACGTTTCGCCTCTCATCCAAGAAGCTTCATCAGTTCATGCCCGTCAGACTAGTCTGACAGGCATGAACTGATGAAGCTGATGAAGTCTCGGACTAGTTCAGACTAGTCTGACAGGCATGAACTGATGAAGCTTCTTGGATGAGAGGCGAAACGTCTTCAAAAAAGACTTTTAAACAAGTGCAGTTGCTTTTGATTTAATCTTTCCTGAGATTACGATGACCTGGACGAATGAGAACATTCAAGAACACTAGTTTAATCTAAATGTCTCCCTGGTTCATATGCTCCACAGTACCCTGCCAACTTTGTTTTAGTTAGTTATCCTTGTAAACTGATCGTCTTTTTGCTCCTTGTAGGAATGGCTGGATTCTTTGCCATTGTTGGATACCGACTGCTGAAAATGAAACATCGCGGAGACACGAAAATGTCGGTTCACCTGATCCACATGCGTGTAGCTGCTCAAGGCTTTGTGGTTGGAGCCATGACTGTCGGTATGTAGCTTTTAGAGTCACATTTCTGACTAAAACTTACTTGCATTGTTTCTGTACGAGCAAAACTGCTTTTAAATGTGTGGGTTTTTTAAAAAATTTGTTTGCTATTTTTTAAAATCCTGGTTGTCACAGTTGGTTTGGACCAGACTTGTTCTTATTAAAATACAGTCTAGACCTGAGTAGTTACATTTATTAAGACATTTCCTACTTGTCTGTGATAAAGTCTGTTCTTATCTTTCTTTCTATCATTTTTAAGGCTGTCATGTAACTTTTTCCTCTGTTTGTTTATTTGTTTTCAGGGGTCCTGTATACAATGTACAGAGATTACATCTTAAAACCCAGAGAACAGGAACAGAAGGCAGCGCAACATAAGTGAACATGGACTCTTGCACTGATATTTTATGTCCCTTAATATTACCTCATATTAAGGTGTGTGGAACGTTTATTTTTTAGAGATGTGTCATAATTTTCCAATGCACACATCCCTTCAGCAGCTCACCTTATGTACCTGTAAATAGCTATAACTTATTGATTACACTTCCTATCTTCTATATAGAATGCTGGAGGGTCAAGCTATTGAGAAGGAGGTGTATTGATCTCAGCGGTTTTACCACTGGTTACACTCTGTGTTTGCAGCTGTAAATCCAGCTCATATCTGTGTGGACAGGTGGCATTGCTGATAGCTTGCCTACCTCTAATTTGAATGACGTGTGAGTGAAGTATCAGAAGTTAGAAAGTCTAGCAAATCAGTCAAAAATAGTAACGAATAGGCTCAGTCTCAATTTAAATATAACCACCAGTGGCAGGTAGCTTGACTCTTTTTATTCATAGTTTTATTATCTCATACAGGCTGTCTTCTCATATGTACTAATGTACATTTGCCAAATTGAAAATGTTTGCACCTTAGCCCACTTTTTTCTTTTTAAAAAAATGGGCATCCCAGTGAATTAGGAGCATATTATGGAGGGCTTTGACAACATGTGGTCTTCAGGCAAGGTGTGCTTTTACATAATTTTAAAAACATGGACACAAATGTTTTTTGAGTCAACAGTATCACATTATTCCACAAAATAAATTTATAAATCGTTTACCTGGAAAGTGGAAAGAAAACAAAAACCATAAATGTCTCTAACAGAACTGGGCCATTTCATTCAGCATCCTCCATACAAATTGATCGTAAAGGCCATCTTTATTTCAGATTTTTATCATTATGTGGTAAACAGGGGTCCAATGTTTTCATTACAGCCGTTTCCAAGGTTTTCATGAGACACAGACTAAACAAAGGTACAACTACAGACACTGTGCAGTAACCTGTAAAATATCGTCATATAGACGATCATGTGATATGCTTAAATAGATGCCTTGTTAAGTTATTCACAAAGTTGTGTGCGAATACAAAATGTTATTTTTTTGAAAGTTTTTCTTTTCTTCCCTCTGGAAATAAAATCTGCCAGTCTCGTAATTCTGAAATTCTGTTGTGTTTTGAAACCTCTCCAAGTTGCAATGAAATTGTGTTTTGACTGTTGTAACTTAGTTGTAACAAATGCCAACATATACAACATATACTAGTTGCTGGTTTATCATGTCCACATACCTAAAACTAATACAGTCTAATCTGTATGTATTAATAGTCAACAGTTTAGTCTGTGTTTGAGGCACTTCTAAAATGATGCAGTTTAACAGCAACACAAACATACAGTCTCCAAAGTGATTTTTCTTTTACCTGTCTCTAACACTATTGCAACAAAAGGTGAACACTAAAACGTTCATGCTGGTAAGATTCATTAAAGACTGCAGTAGTTTTAAGCAGGCGTACCTAATGTAATAAGAATATAGTGTACAGTTTATTACAAATAGATTGTTTTTTTCACAGCAGCCATATTGATATGAAACAGTAGTGTAAACACACATGGTACCAATGAAACTAATTAGGGCCCTGTTCCGTTTCATCTAGCAGAGCCTTTTCAGTGAACAAACATGCTCAGTAGCCCTGAGTCTGTTTGATCCAAATGGACTGAACCTTAATTAGTATAAGATTAGTAACACGTGTTTACCCTCCGATTTCATGTCAAAGTGGCTGCTGTGAAAAGGGTCTTATTTTGTTGTATGTCAGGTCAAGCTTTCTTACTTGTAACTCCTTGTACTTGCAGAATGTTTAGTGCTCATTTCCTTGTGCACCAGTTGGTGTGCAAATATTCCAACCAATAAAACCATTAACACATTTTTAAAACATTACCCTACCACTCCCATCATATAAAACTGCTCTGTTTTCCCTCACTGTGTACTGTCCCGCCCTAAGATGCAGTCTAAGCAGGAAATGTACCTGTATTACATAAATGCTGTGTCACTGTGACTTTGGAAAGCCTGTGATGGTCAGTATTACTCACAAGAAAGAACACAATGAGTCTATCTGATATCCAGTAAGTATTGTGCAACGGCATTAGATTACACTGTGCACCACACAAAAATGCGGAGAACACGGATGTCATGTTAGCCTACTTGTTCAGTTCATCACAATAGACCTTTATCATAGTAGCCATATTAATATGAAATAGAGTAAACACAGGTGCAACCAAAGATACTAATTGAGGTGTCATTACACTGAAGTGTAGCAGGGCCTTTCTAGTAAGCCAACATGTACAAATAGCACAACCCTTACTTTGTTTGACTGACTGGAACAGAAGCTTTATTAGTATCATTTCTAACACCTGTGTTTAACCTACTATTTTATGTCAAAATGTCTGCTGATAAAAAAAAGTCTACAAGGAGGATGGTGTTTGTAAGCATGGCTATTCCAAATCTGTAGCGTCTATCAATACATGACACACAGTTACACCAAATCATAATGCTTAAGGTTGCCCCTGACCTCCAAACTTGGGTCAAGGCATGACTGACGTACTTTTGAAGCTCCCATGGGATTCACTGTCAGATAAGAAGTACTCCTGTTTATAAACTTAAAGTAAAGTAATTATAACTAAGAGCATATGTGAATGAGTGTTTTAAACATACAGTCAGTATCTTCCTATCTGTATACACAAAATGAATGTGCTATTGTGTGTTTACATATTTGGCATAACTGAGGCCGAGAATCCCCATGTCTTTCTCCACTGGCTTTGTGGGGTATCTCGCCCCCTTGTGGTCATGTAAGACATTGTTCAAGGATGACGGTTTAACTTACATTTTTGCAGCCCATTTCTTTTATATTCATAGACAGTGTTTTTTCTTACCTCTTGCACTGCAATGTCAAGATATCTCAGAACAACAAAACCGAATGTGCCAGCAAATGCGAAAAGCTTTCATTAATTTGGTAGAGTTCAGCTAGAAATAATTCATGAGTAAAGACGTTTTGCACTGGTTACTGTTAACTATATTAATTTGCCTGCCTCATTAAAATTTCTTCATCTATTCGCCAAATTGGAAAACAATTTAAACAGCACACTTGCATCTCCCATTCAAGTTACTGACTGGTTAAAAGCTTACAAATTTAGTATTATATTAACTAACGTTATCCAGTGTTAAACTGCAGGCAATCAGGTAGCGCGGTCGTGTCTAGAAGGGAACCGTAGGCCCGTGTAAGATCTCGCGAGAGTGGTCGTTTTAACCTAAATCATGATCCTTCCCTGAGCGTAACAAAGGCTTTTTGACCCCAAACTTACTTCGATATTAATTACAGCGCTACCACAGTATAAAACGTAATTATTTTAAACGACATGAACAATGGAGTATAATCGGATACAAATCTCGCGAGAGTTTCTAATATGGGGTTCCTTTCTCGACACAATCGCTGCAGGTAGCGCCCTACTGTTCCCATGACTACATTCTTGCTCCCGCGAGATCTTGTCCTAGGTTGCTAGAATGTCGTCGCCATGGATACAGTGGCACTCGCAATCAATGAAGAAGCTTCTACAGACATTTCACCTGCTACAAAACGACGAAGTGCATAACAGTCTGTAAATTGTTTACAAGGGCGGTGCTTGGATAAATGACAGGTAAGCAATTTTGTCTTTAAACAGCCTCAACGTGCGCTTCTTAGTAATGAGTTGGCAGACTCGTATTTAAGTTCTGAGAGCTAACGCTGCATGTTCACAGTCACTCAACTTGTCATAAACATCAAATACAGCTTTTTGCTAACAAGACTGGAGGAGTCTGTCTGGCTTCCTGACTGGATACATTTAGGCTGGAGTCATCAATGATAACATCATGCCTGACAGTCATGTGCTCCGCGCAATAAGAAGTAGGACTCTCAAATGCCACCCTGAGCTATGAAGAGAGTCTTGTTTTTCTGCTGCATTCAGAAGGATGAACACAAATTTAGGGCTTTTAAACAGCAAGTATCACAACTTGTTCTGTTACAAAAATGTAAAACTTAAGATTGCTGCTGAAGATGATCTTCATTCAGCTGAAACAAACAAGTAAAAACAGTACCACTGAACCACACTGCAGCCCTCAAATTCAGGGAAATGTATGTCCAAATATCCATATGACTATAACTAGAGCTGCAGTTCCGAAATTAATCACCAACTATTTTGATAATCGATTAATCTGTGTGATTTTTAAACATTTTCTTTTTTTTTTCTCTGATTCTCTGATTGTTGGGTTATGGACAAAATAAGAATGCTGGGCTTTGAAAAATATTTTTCATAATTTCCTGACATTTTATAGACTGAACAGCTACGACTCAATAGAGAAAATTATCGACAGATTGACAGTGAAAATAATGGTTAGTTGCAGCCCTAAGTACAACAAAAGTCTCTCACAATTCTAGTCACAATACTTGTTCCACTGCTATTTGCTGCCTTTATAATATATGATTATTTTCTCTGTCATAGATTATGGAGCCCGATGATAAACAGAATCATTTGCGGCTTCAGGTCCAAGCACTACAAGAACAACAGGAGAAAAGAAAACTGAATAGGAAAAAGGAGAAAGAACCAGATAAACATAATGTCAGTAGCGTTGCCCAGGATGATGATTTGGATCCATCTAAGCCAGGTATTCCAGCAGGCAATCTTGAAGACAGGTGAGTCTTACAAAGGCTGAAATAAATGTTTACAAAGATTGTTTTCCTCAGTGCTAGCCTAAATTGTTTTGATACTTTATTGATTAAACAACAAAATGTAAAACACACTTCACTGAAAATATTCATCACTTACTCTATCATTGATGTCAACAGTCATGTTCTTACCTTGCAATTAGTCTCTCCCCTCTATTTAGTATTCATTTTAATTACCTCCCTACAGACAGCTACAGTGTGAGAGTGAGAATTTGGAGGACCGACTGAGGGAGCTGAAGGATGAAAACGGCCGGCTCTTCAAACTTCTGAGTGAAAAGGATTTTGAGATTAAACACCTGAGGAAGAAAAGAGAAGAAGAACGATTGGCTTTAAAAGGTGATTTCCACTTATTTTGCATCACAGTGATGTGAGCTGTTTCCTCAGCTTCATTGTGACTAATCCACTCATCCATATAGGCACATCGGGCTTGGCAGGGGACATAGCAGCCACCAAGATTGTTGAGCTGTCCAAGAGGAATAGAGAGCTAAATGCTGAAATTGAGCGTGAAAAGATTAAATCCAAGCAAAACAGCAACAGAGTCAAAGAGCTTGAGAAAGAGGTAATAAAGTCTGTGTATAATTTATTTTGATTTTATGGATGGAACTGGTTACAATTTTTAAAACATTTATTTTGTTTAAGCAAAGATATGTTCTTTATTGTTATTTATACAATAATATGATTTATTCCCAAGGGAATAAATGAATGAATAACTGTAGCGTTATCCTCCTTTCTATAGCTGCAGGCCACTTTGGTGAACTCTCCACCTGGGCAAAAGATTGATGCAAAGTCACAGAACAAGAGGTCACCTGAAGGCTGTGAGGTATTTTATCATAAGGGTATGTTTATGTCTTTCTAACATTAATGACTGCAACTCAATTTGAATTATATATCATTTGTTCACAAAAGCAGGAAAATCCAGTGGTGAAATCACTGCAGGAGAAATTAGCTGCTGCCCAGCTGAAAGTGACTGAGTATCGCAACCAGGTTCAGTCAGTCAAACTGGAATTGAAAGTAGCTCAGAAGGTATCTTTTTTTCCTGCTTTAAGACTTACAGCCATACGCTTACATATTCATATGATCAATCCTTGGTGACTTCTGATGTCCAAAATATGATCTGCTGCTGTTGTAGGTTTTGATCAGTGAGGTTGGAGAGGAGGTCAACATTCAGCAATTGCTAAGCTGCCCAGGGAGCTATAGAGGTCGCTCTCAGCAGATATTAGCTCTTCAGACAAGGGTAAGATAATAAGTACATTATTATGACCCGCAGATTACAGATTATACCAACACTTGGAAAAAGCTGTTCAAATTAAAATAAATTCATTCTGTCAAATGTAAGTCATAATGTGCTTCTCAAATTAAAGTTACAAAGTTTGTTACAGTGATAAAGAGGTAATTACAGTGTTTTACAAAGTCACCAATATAAGACAACAGACACATGAGACAAATACATGAATACAACATTAACAAAACTTGTTATTGTGCAACAGTTGCGGGACCTCGAGCAGCAGCTGAACCAATCAAATCAGCGAAGACAGTCAAGTGTCCTGAGTGTAGAGGAAGAGTTTCTGGGCATGGGGGTCCTACAGAAAACCCCTCCTCAAGACAGAAACCTCAGCTACATCCGCACCATCGAGAAGGAGAAGAGGGAGGCGTTTGAGGTGCACATACTTGTACAATAATTGTAAGTGAAGTTGAAGTGAATTAAAATATGAATTTGTTAATTTGCCAAAGCTCTGCTCTCCGTCTACACGTGTACAGAGGATGTCAATGGACTACGAGGCCCTCCTGAAAGACCACGAGGATGTGAAGAAAAAGCTGGAAGCCTCTAAAGCCAGGAACAGATCTCTGTCTACTGAAGTAAAAACTCTGAAGGTCCAGATCTCCACCCTCTTGGAGAAGGGTAAACATGATGATGAGCTGGTGGATGCTCTGCTGGTAAGGCCTTAGATAAATAAAATATGTAGTTATATTTATATACTTGGTGGATGGTCTGCAGCAGCATTTCCCAAACCTAGGGTCTGGACTCAAGATGGGTTGCCGACCGGCAGAGTAAAATGCACACCACATTTCCTCAAATAATGACAGGCAGTGTGGAATGACAAAGTAGCTCTCAGCCACATCAGTCCTTTAATGACATTCAACATGGAAACCAGAAACTTAAATTGCAGTAGCAAAATAGAGCTGGGGTCACCACCTAACTAATCAAACTTTATCAAATCAAATCAAACTTTAATTAAATGCACTTTTCATACATCTAAAATCAACCCAAAATGTTTACAAGAAACACAGAAAAGAAACATGCAAAAACAAATCGTACAACATTAAAAAGTAAACCCGTCACTCCATCCCACATTCGAACTCCTGCCCCCAGACCCTCCCAGACAGAAACCCCACACCACAACAGGCCCAACTCAAATGAGTATATATGATTGTTACATGCATGTGTCACGTTAAGAGGATCATGGAACAGCCTACCTGTGGAGTGGCCAACCACGAGACGGCACCATAATCCGCAGTTCCACGGGAGACCGACATGAGACTGACCTGCGTAGGCCTGACAACTAAGCAGACTCACATCTGCAGAGCATTTCCAATCCTGGGTCTGGGACTCCAGATGGGTTCCACGGCATGAGTAAAATCACCCCATTTCCCACATAGGACACAGTGGATAAAAGTACTAACTAATTTAATGATTAAGACAGAAAAAAATTCAGTGCAATAATGGGTATATAATGGTCAAAACTATAAACCAGCACAAAAATGACAATCAGGCTACAAACATTAACCACCATGTTCTGAACAGAAAAATGTGCAAACACTAGCAAAAACTAATGTGTTTTGAAACATTAAACAGTAAACTTAATGTACTACTCAGTCTAGCATGATGGGACGTGAATCATTAATATTTTACTGCATTTCGCTGTTAATAAAAGTTCAGCACCTCCTGTATCAAATTAATGGACCTCCAGTGTTTCAGTGGACGTTGCAAGTTGTTATGAGGTGGTGAGAAACAACATCACATCAGCAAATTTGATTATTGCTGTGATGTACTTTATGATAAGTACTTACATTTAATACACATTTTAAATTCATGTTTTTGTCTTTATCTGTTGATTATAGACACAAAATTGTCTTTTGGGTTTCAAGCTGAAAAAGTTTGTGCACAAAATTCTGTTTTCTGAAGGGTTTAACTGGTGTTCATGAGTTAAAATGAATATGGATTTTTGTCAACAAGAGACAAGCATTCAAAGTGTAACAACTGTTATATAACAACAGGAATATATTTAATGTGTAATACTCTTGTTTGTGTCTTCAATATGGTTGAGTGTGTAATGCAATTAAGCCCATCTGACACTTGTACTTTAGGAGCAATGCTCTATGAAAGGCATGAAATGTCTTTGATAGTTTTCATAGTTTATTAACTACTAGGGATGCAATGATACCAAAAACTCAAGGTGCAAGAAAACAACAGTAAAAAGTCCATGATACAATATTTATCACAATATTAAAAAACAAAGGAAAATGATGACATGAAAAATATTAAATAAGAAAATCAATATACACTTTTAAGTTTTATTTGTTTCCTTTTAAAATAAAGTGTTTCTGCATCCTTACTTTAATTAAATAAATTAAAAGTAGCCATCCATCTGGCAACAACTTGTATGTACAAATACAAAACAAAAACAATGTGGCAGTCAGTAGCATACCTTTTATAAAATAAAATACAAATAATAAAATAAAGTGATTAACCATCTATGATCATGGTAGATATCGTCACAGTCTGTTCTGGTTGAGATTTTTTATCACAATATTGTGATATTTGGTATAGTGTTACATCCATAGTAACTAAACGATTCAGTTCTTGTCTCATAGACCAAATAACAACCAATAATCAGGGATTTCTTATCAGATTGAGGAGTTAAAATAAGCCACAGACTGCAAAAGGAAAGATAAGTCCATGCTTTACCACATTGTTTTAACAAAAATTGGCCCCTCTATCTCTGCAGAAGCAGCAGGCGCAGATGCAGGAGGTGCTGAAACAGCTCAGCCAGCAGCAGAATGTACAGAGCAAGGAGACCCAGCAGAGTCCAACACAGCAGCTGAGCAGTGAGACTTCAGAGGACAGCGCTCTCATCCAGATGCTTCAGGCCAAGATAAAAAAACTGGAGCAGCAAATCCAGCAACTCTCTGTCAAGGTAAACAACTAGACATCAAAACTTAGTGAATAAAAGGCACAAAATATGAGTTGAAAAGTTATGTGTCCATTCAAAATTTTGTCCTAATGCTTGATCATTCATGTTTATTGCTTGGCCAAGCCATTAAACATATGTATACTTGTGTTCCAGGAGGAGGATGTGGAAAGTCAGTCCAGCCTCAAGACAGCAATCTGCAGTTCAGGGTTTCCCCCTGAAGAGGGAGACATTAACAAGAGAATAACATCCTCAGGGTATGTATGCTGATGGGAATCATGCTAAATGATGATTGCAGAGTGGATAGTGTTAGTTAACTTTAATGGAATTAGTCACTGACAGTCATTGAGATGGTTGATGTTGTATTTACATCTCCTCTACTAACTGTTACAGTAAGACTGAGTTATAAAATATCCTGTCTGGCAAAATAAGGGTTAATAATTCACCCTGGCTAATGGGGGACACCGTAATCAGTTTTTGATTTTGTTTGATGTCTTATAGCTTTGTCAGTTTATTCTACTAGGATTTCCTGTTAATATGACTGTCTGTCAACTTTTTTTTTTTCAGCTCAGTTTCTAAATTTGGTCATAAACTGGTTCTGCCTGCTGTGGGAAGTAGTGTAGAATTCAAGTAAGTGGACATAAAGCTATTCTGATACACTATTAAACATCACGTGAAATGAATTACCTGCAAAAAAATTATGTTTTTAATCTGGTATCCTTTTGTTCTCAGGGCTTCAAGTTCTTTAAAATGTCCACAATGTTCAGCTGATGTGAGCGCACTGATGGCCCCGTGTAATGAATGTAGAGTCCTCCGTGTGGACAACGTCAGACTCTTAGAACTGGTTAACGTCCTGCAGACAAAGTAATTATAATAATATATGTTAAACATAGTTTTTTCTCTGCTTATTGTTCTCATTTTCCTACTGTCAGTGGTACATGGTGTTTGTTGAAATGCATATAGCATAAAACATAGATCTAAAAATATATCTAAAAAAAAATAGCCCAGTGCCAGCCTGTCTAACCGTATGACTAATTTAATATAATAATAAAAGCTGTCATAATGTGTCAGTAAAGTAAACTGCTCATCAAAGACGTAACAAAAGAAAAACAGCATGCATCCTAGTCCCAGAGGTGGCAGTATCCATACACTGAGCTTGTTTGCAGGTATGTGTTGGTTTAATGGTTCACGTAAAGACCACTGGACGTTTCTTTTCATTTGTCAAATTAGTTATTTTCATGTATCACAAATCATGCATCATCAAAATCAGCTCTTCTAATAAGGTGTGAGGGAACATCGTTGTTTCTGCTCTGTCTTCAGGTTCATTTTATTCATTTAATCAGACAGACTCGCACAAGGATGAAAGGCTGGTCATAAGCCAAAGGACAGCTGATTAACTGCTCGTGCCAATTGGCAAAAAGGGGGCGTGAAACTAATGAACCATTAGTCATAGAGTTTTGTGGGAAGTGTCAGTGCAGAGTTCCTTCATCATAAGTTATGCACCGCCCCCTACACCTTAGGCACAGCCCCTTTCAAAGGCATCATCGGTCTCAGAGAATTCCTACTTCAATGGTGCCATTTAGCCCCACCCCCAACAATTTAGCCACGCCCCTTTCATACGTCATTACCTGTTTGTTTTAAGTATTCGTATGACTTATCAATGGACTAAGCACAGTTCATTATTCACTGGTGATGGTTTGCCTCACCCCTACACTTTAGCCATGTGCCCTTTCATAATTCCTGAACGGTTTGTCATGGAGCTTTGCAGTGGGCGTCATTGGATTTGGCAGAGAGCTCCGTTTTCCTTTAATGTGACTCACTCCTTAATTTAATAATAAAGACTAATATATGTCCACGAAGGTCAAGTGGCTGTTAGTGGTGTGTGTGTGAGTGAATGCATGCATGCACATATGGCTTCATGTACACTTGTACCTTGCAACGTAATAGCAGGTTTCAGCTATTGAGAATTTGTGCTTCTTTTTTTGCATTTATATTAATTCTGTTTAAACATGGTATTTCTGCATAGATGCAAATAAAGATTAGGCTACACTAATATTATTATTGTTATACTATTTGTAGAATAAGATTTGATTGGTTGCCTGTGTAGGATTGTTTTCAGCTTGTGTGATCCAGAGCGTTGTAAAGTCCAAAAGTCACATCTTATTGAAAAAGGATAGATGTAATAATCAAAATACACAACATGTTTTTATCTAATTTAAGTAATACTACTTTAATAAATAACATTTTCACTGCGGTCTAGTTTAGTTTATTTAATTTATAAATAAAAACTGTTTGCTCTCATGCAGCATCACGAAACTGACAAGTTATGTTTATTAAAGACAGTTGATTTAAAGCTACAATAAGCAACATTTCCACATTGAAATGTCTAAAAACGATAGGCCTATGTTATATATTTTGTTGAGTTGTGGACTCAATAATAGTAGATAATATTACTATAATATTACTTGAATGTTTCCAACAATGTTAAAGCACAGAGAAATCCATAACTTATTCAAGGTAACAGTGCGTTTCCTGTTGGCCATTGCTAGTTACTTGCTAGTTGCTATAATGGGATACACGGGATACATTGGATACAGAGAGTGAGGAAGGAATTAGGCACACATGACTAAACAGCGTGAAAAAAACTTTAATGTTACCTTGTCCATGAACATGATTTCTGCCTGAACTTGCTTATTGTGCATTTATTAAAATAAGACTAACTAATTTCATTCGATGAATTACTTTATTCAAATCAAGGATTTTTTTCCAAGAATTCTTTTTTTTAGGGTGATGACACTGTGAAATATGATGACAGACATTAGAAAACCTCAATAGAACCTTCAAATGCAAAAAAATAAACTAATTTGTAACTTGCTTGAATATTCCAGAGAGAAAGAGATGAACCAGAGGATGTTGGAGGGGGAGCAGAAGTACCAGGAGGACCGTCGCAGGATGGTGATCCTTGAGCAGCAGCTGGAGAAGATAAAATTAGATTCAAAGTATGGACTGGAGAAGCACTAAAGCTAGAACTGGTATGCCAAGGCTGAGTGACACTATGATGCAACCATGTCAGGCAGATTGAAATTTTTTTTAATGCTCTGTCCCTCAGGAGCAGCATCCCTTGGCAGCAGTGTGGCAGGAATCTTTAAACTATAATAGACTGTCCAGCAAGTCTGTTGCCATTTGTGAACATTTCATTTCTAACTGCAGCAACACTGTAGATGTCAAGATTTTTATTTTTTCAACTCTAAAATTTACACCAGACGTCAGATATAACGATGTCTGGAATTGGACACAGACTGTGGACAGTGCTCGTTCCAGCCCTCTTGTTTGGGCTGCACAGAGATGTTCATGCTGCTCTCGTATGTTGTCTCCTGGCTGGTCATTCAGCTGGAGGAAACGGAGGCGCTGAGGGCATCGCTAAAGAGCACCCTCCACCGTGACCTGCAGCTCTGCAGTGACGTGATGAGACAAGTCAAGCATGTTTTCCTGCAGGCTCTGTGACAGCCTGGCCCAGACAAGACACTAACCAGGGGAACTGGCTGGTCCCTGCTCAACCTCACGTCCAGCTGAGCCCTACCTTCTCCTGTCACATGTGACAAACAGCAGCCTGCAGGAAACAGACTCTCCTCCTTCTGCCACACAAACATCATACAGATCTCCGTCTTTTTTCCCTAATTTGAACCCTCAAAGACAGTTTGCGACGGCCCCTCTGTGTGTTCGGTGACCTCAGTTTAACCACTTGAGTACCTTGAGGAGCAGAACTTTCAACTCAACCCAGATGGCAGCAGACAAGTGTTCTCACTGATTGCAGAAATGTTTGACGCTGATAGGATGTCTCCCTGTGGTTTCATGTTTTGTGTGCTTGCTGTTTTATAAATGTCACTGTCACTTTTTATTAAATCTATGTATGCCCTTACCTCTGCTGACAATCGTAAACACATTACATATAGAGAGGAGATTTAGAGATGAACAATGTCTGTTTTTAAAGTGTTTTTGTAAAATAATGTGATAATTTGAACAAAGAAGGGAGACAAATCCTCACCAAATGTTTTGAATATATTTTTAGGTCAGGGATCTCAAATTCAAATTGGCTTGGGGCCACTGATGGCATTGTCATCTCATGGGGGGGCCACTTTAACATTCAAGTACTGAAAGAAAGTGCTGATTCTACTTTTGAACTCAAGTAGAAGAGAATAAATACAGGCTCTGAAATGTACTCAAAGTGAAAAGATAAAATTTGCCTTCTGACATTTCTACCAGCTGTTTCTGTGAAAAACTAATTGAACCTCACCTTTTCTCTACCGTTGAGCTTCCCTCACTTCCTGTTTTGTCTTATGTCTTTTCGTTTTTGCCTTGTTACATCATTTTTGTCTTGTTACGCCTTTTATGCCTTTTTTGTCTTGTTACATCTTTTTTGTCTTCGTACATCTTTTTCATCTATTTTGTCTTGTTTAGCATTTAAGTCATTTTCATCCTACATCTTTTACAGAATTTTTCATCTTGATACGCCTTTTATCATTTTGTTGATGTTACATCTTTTACATTCTTTTCATCCTCTTACATATTATGTAATTTTCAACTTGTCAGGTCTTTTTTGATGTTTTCATCTCATAATGCCTTGTTAGGTCTGCTTGCGTATTTTTTGTCTTGTTGCATCTGTTGTGCATGATATACGCTGATGGATACACTATGGAATCTTCGTTTCTGTGTGTTATTGTCCCATCCATTTAGGTTGAAATCAGTCTTGGTGTTGGCATGCATGATCAAATCTTGCATGCAAATGCATTAAAACTAAAGTAACAAGTGTGTTTTGAAAATGTAAGTAGTAGAATGTAAAGATATTTGTGTTAAAATATCAGGAGTAAAAGTGAAAAGTTGTCAGAAAAATAAATACTCAAGTAAAGATCAGATACCTAAATAATCTACTGAAGTACAGTAAGAAAGTATTTGTACTTAGTTACCTCTCAAACACCACGTAACTTAATCATAATCATAAATGTCACGTGATAACTTGTTAATCCGCTCTGCCATATGTTTGCCAATAGAGAAATATTGTTGGATATGTATAAATAGAATATCAGTGAATTGCACAATGCAGTCCTTAAGAAATACAGACATACAATATATCTTTTTTGAAAGAATTGTGTTTTATTTCAATTGAAAGGACAAGAAAGAGGAAAGGAGAAAGTTTACCAAGGTACCAAGCTCGCTCAGCTGTCATTGGAACACAGAGCAAAAAGGGGCGGGACTTAGAGTCAATTGTATTCAATTGAAGGAATAATTTAAATTTGTATGTAACAACCAGGCTGGATTATATTTCATGGAATATATTTTGTGTCGCAGGCTGGAGGGAGTGGGCCATAAATGGTTCCTGAACCAGCAGTTTCAGACTCCTGGTTTACCTTCATGGCTATGAGTTTTTGTTTTTTTTTTTGTTTTTTTTTTTTTTTTTTTGGCTCCATATGGTTGTACATAAATGTGTGACAGGCCAATCAAAACACAAAACACCCCAGTTAAGTTCCTAAAAACTTCAATATTCCTTTTAAATATAACTGCTAATCATTTGTGACTTGAAACCAGCTGTGTGGGAATAGTGGTTGAAAATGAATGAGGACTCAAGCAGCACAAACTCCCACTGTAGTCCTCCATACGGTCCCCAGAGTGTGTCACACATATGTCCAGTATATGTGATCTTAGCTTCTTAATCCAAAGGTTGTCTGCATATGCGCAGCCTTGTGGGAGTGGCCTCCACATTCATACTAACATCCGAGTTATTTTCTTCCGATGTAGCCAAAAGGATTTCAGCAGAACCCCCTCCTCCTCCTCCTTCTCCTCCTCTCCCTCCACATCACGCTTAATTTAAAACCATGGCTGAGTTAGTGTGCTGGTTCAAATACCGCACTATTTCTTCCAGGACCCTGTGGGAGATTGGCAGGTCCCCATTGGACTGAGCGAGAAAGTGCCACAAGACAAAAATATCAGAGTTTGGATGTGATGAAGAAAGCCTTTATGCTCAGGGTAACAAAAAACAGCTTGTGTTGAATACCTCCTGGATAGAAGGGTGAGGCTCCCTTTAATGTAGCAAGAGTGAGATGTGTCACCGGAGGAGCAGATGAGATACCGTATGAGCTTTATGACTACATGCCCTGCAGGATTGCCAAATATGTATCAAATGTAGGCAATGTGCGTCAGAAAGGGTGTTGATGGAGCAAATACTTGTCATGGTCCCTAACTGCATCCGATTCCAGGGAAAATGTTTAACTTAATAAATTTTTGTTTGGTTGCGTTTTTAAATAAGCATAACACAACTTCATATAAAAATGAAGTCAGTGTTCGTGAGCATGTAGAATATTTTCCCAAGCATGTAGTCTAAAGCTTTTATTTTGAACACGTGGTAGTTGTTGATAGGAACCAGGCCAATGTCACCAATTTTTAGGTTTTAAATAAAGTTTGTTGCTGCTCAGTGCTCATTTTACTGTTTTATTTCCATGAAAAACCAATGTTGTCACAGATTAATTTGCCTACTCTTGTTGACTTCACTCATTAAAGAGTGTCATCACTTTCAAATAAATCACACTTCACCAAACAATTTTAATATTGTTTTATGTAGCTGTATTACGCAGAAAGGTGTAGATTTATTCCAAAATGCCCAATAACCCACCAAACCAAACACAAACTTATGTAAACACAGCATACGTAAACAGCCTCACCTATTTGTCATTCCAGGTTTGAATGACTCCTTTCTCCATCCTTCTCCTCAGAGGTATTCCCTCGTTCTGGACCAATGCTTCCTGCAGACCATTGACTGCATCCAGAAACTAAAGTAAATAGTGGAGCTGTGAACGCAGAGGTTAAAGTTAGCCATCAGTATATGAGGGATCTGTGAACTTTACTCAGGCCAGAAAACGGTTTGTGCCTCTATGAGTCCATTCATCTCCCGGTGCCTCTCATTTACATGTAATGGAAAGAAAATAAACAGCAGGGTCCTAATGTGCTCATTTACAGTAAGTAGACATAAAGTAATGGGCTGTTATCTTTACGAAGACAGTGGTGAAGCAGTGATAAGCACTTTTTGTAACAAGTGAAAGGTTGATCAAAGACTGCAGGATGAGTGAAACTGTTGCTGACATTGATACCTAAAATCAAGTGGGAGTTCGCAGTAACCCACAATTCATAGCAATGTGTTGACAAGACAAGATCTGTCAGCAGATTGTCTGATCTTGATTTGTGTTGAGTTTGATTTGTGCCTGTTGTGCTCTTCTTTCAAACTTTTAAAACTTGTTTTCAAAGTTTGGCTTTGCTTGCATTTCACCAAGAGATGTCTGGTGCAGTGATGTATCATGTCTGCACTGTATAAGATAAGATGTACCTTTATTGTAACCTGACACGCCAAATGGTTTATTACACGGAGCCATCTGGGAAGAAATTGTTTGGAAATGGGCAGGAACTTTCAAAAAAAAAAACAAAAAAAAACACACTTGGCAGGTGATTGGATGAATCATCTGTCTGTCATGTCAAACAAAGGCGGTCGGGAGTAGAGCAAAAACATCTTTTCCATTGAGAAAAGCCTTCAGTGTTGTTATTTGCTCTTTTTTCAATGAAGAAATACCCTCTAGTTCTGATAGAACTGATGCTGTCACAGTATCTACGCTAAACTGTTCAGGGGATACCATTGTTTGTTGTTCAAGACAAGTCCATGGACGCTTCTCACTGTTGTCACATCTGAAACCATGCCTGTGGCTGCCAAGCTAGCAATATGGATTGACATGTGATCTCAAATCCAGCTGCCTCACAAGGTAACCTTTATTGATCCCCCGCAAGAGAAATTCAGTGCTTTTACTGTTCTTATCTCTTTTACTGTGTTTTATTATTTTTCTGTGTTTTAGTGTCTTTGCTTGTGTCTTGTTTTAGTTTAGTCTTAGCATGCTCCTGTTTGGCCCTCTGTTGTTATTTTGCTTCCTTGGTATCCTGCTCTTGTGCTCTTTTGCTTTGTCTGTCAAAGCACTTTGTAAACTCAGTTTTTAAAGGTGCTATATAAATAAAGTTATTATTATTATTAATAATAATTTTGACATTTCTTAATATGTTTATAGAAATCTGCATTTCATGGGTTGAAAATGACTCAAAATGCCACCCGCTGTTAAAATCATCCTGAAACATGCCAATATTGGGGTAGAGCCGAAACTGAAGCCACATACATCAGCGTGGTAAGAACTACCTAACATGACAGAAATCATCTTTGCAAAAAATGTATTTGATGTGTACTTTGATGTTTTAGTTTGGCCCATGTCCCATCTGTTAACACTGGGGAGGCAGGATTTATGATGATGATATACTGCAGCCAGCCACCAGGGGGCAAATGAGATGGTTTGCCTTCGCTGCAGAAGCTACACTAGACTGCATTCTTTCCCTTGATTGATGAGCCCATGATTTAGAGCAGGACTACGGCTCTGTACTGATCATGGATATGTTAAGCAGAGCTGGATACATGCATTGGAGATGGTCTCCTTGAATTCCTATGAAAGCTGAACGTCCTTCGCCCGAGTAGCTAACTTGTGGTTTAACCTTCCGCGAACTTGAGTGGGGATAAAATGAATTCAACGTGTGGCTCTTCTAGGCTTTCTAGATCTAATGGAACCAAATGGATCAAATCTTGATATTGCAACAAATCCTTTTGAGAGTTGTGACACCCAAAAAATATCTGTCATTGCCACTTTTACAGCCACTCCTTTCACAATGTAAGTCTATGGGGAAAAAGTCTCTTTGGGCCGTAGAGCATCACATGATGTTGTCAATACACATTTTCGCCACTATGTCAAATTGACTTCAAAGCAAGGCGCACTTCCTGGGGACTTACTGGTACTCCCCTGCAGACACGCACACACCAGAGAGCCTTTCTGAGCTGCTAGCGTTAACTCAGACAGCTACAACACAGGTGACACAGAACGTTTTCAAAAGGGTCACAAATGTGATTTTAGCAACTCCAGCAGACTCTCTGTGTTTCCAGTGGACACAGAGAGTCTAGCAGAAGCTGCTCATGGTTGGCCAGCTTCAACTACTAGCAGTGTGACCCCCCCAACCGCCCCACCCCCCTCCACCCCCACTCCTTTTTTTTTTTTTTTTTTTAGCGTTTTTCAAAATTATGCAGTGGGAGGAGTTAGGCTCAGACCCTGGGGTTAAATTACACTTTACATACAAGTGGGATCACTAGATGGCAGTGTGGCACTACATATCAACCACTTTTTATGTGGTGCTTTTCCATCAGTCAATGATTTGTTATTGACCTGCAATAACGCAGTCTAAAGCCAAGAATGCCAATTAAACATACAGTCTGATGCTTAATCTGTTGTACACAGCAATGCTGTACAGTGTATAAAAGGGAAAAGGGATCCTCTGGATAAAGTTACTGTTTCTGGTTAGACAGTCTTACTCTAACAAAAAGGTCCATCTCTGTAATGATCATTTTCACATTGTCATACACTGAGAAAAATAATCTGACCCTATGTGTAGCAAATTAAGCACTTGTATTGACGTACTTTGATGGTTACTAATGTTACCTATGAATTAAATATTTAACATCTTTCATTTATATTCTGTGCAACAATCATGCATCACACATCCCCAACACTGCTGCATATGAACATGCCTCTATAATATTGTGATAAAATAAAAATATCTGTACAAACCCAGTCCACATGCAACCAGAATATGCTTTGGTCTCTTTGTCACTTCTTTCGCCAACAAATCTGCCTTTAAGTCACATTATGACCAAGCGCCCAGACATTTATATTCCATTGTCCATGAACTGTGACTTTGGTAAGTTGCCTTTCATTTACGCATGGAATTGATTATTTTATTATTTTATTTATTGAAATAATAGAGCTAATAGAGCTGTTTTCAATCGAATTGCTCTCCATCTTCTGTCAAACTGAGAAATCAGCAGCTTCTTTAGGAAACGTTCATCTTATATGTGATGACAGGCAAAAATAGAACAAGCTGCTTTGTTTTAAATCAACAGCTAGCACTGTACTGACATTTTTGCATTTTAATATACCTCAGATGTCAAAGGAGAAAGACATACAGTGTGTACATTTAGTTTTTATTTATAGCTAAAAATGTTAAGAAACTGTACCAGAGCTGGATGTTTGAATCACTGGCTGTGTCATGTGTGTCCATCACCACTGGTGCAGATATCCTTAGTGTTTCGGTTCATTAAGAGCCAGTCCCTTAAAGTGAGCAAAGTTGCTCAACAAGTCCCTTAACACGTGCTGACATTGATTTTTCACTCATGAATATGATCACTGCAAGTGGGACCTGCTGCCTTCTTCTAGAGATGCGTGCATGAGCGCCACTGATCACAGACTGCTGATTTTACCTTTATCTGATAGTTCTCAGCAGAGAGAGACAGAAATAATTGTGAGAAACAAAAGGGGATGACATGCCAGCTGAGCCACTTCAACACCCCAGGAGGCTGCTTATTGCTCAGTGAAATACTGTCTGCATATGCTTTATAAATATAAATACGTGATGCTTTGTTTTGACACAACAATCACCCACTGATTAACACTTAATGGGCTCTAATTATGTCTGTGCAGTTTCATATACTGTAGCTCTTATTGTAAAGATGTTATGCAATCAAATATTATTAGACCCAGTAAAGAAAAACACAAGAAGTTCAGTTTCAGGATGTTTCAAAGCTTCACAGACAATTTTAATGAGCTGCATTATTAAACCTGAAAACCACTAAATTTAAAAATGTACTTTGCTTATTTCTGTCAGCTGATGCGTCCTAGACGAGCTGTTCTGCCTCTGTTTCTCATGTAACTAGTTGAAAAAAAAAAGTATATTTGTGATGTACCACACATTTCAAGGCCCCAAGTGGAGGCTCTGGCACCTGACTTGTCCTCTACTCCCTCATACCAGGCATTAATGGCTCCAAGCGTTTTTCTTCTATCACACAGAATTTCACTCAGCAGAGAACAATTGGACGAAAATGTCAAACACTCAGAATTTGTCCCACTGGAGGAGGCCAGTGACTCCATGTATTACAATCAGACAAGTGATCTGACCTTCAGTGTTCGAGGCTTGAAGATGTAACAACTGGCCCATCGTAACCGATTCTTGACCAACACATCACAATAGTGGGAAGAATGTCAAGAGGGATTGTTATATTTAGTTTGTTTTTTTAATCTGTCTTTATGTCATATTGACCATTAAAATGAACAGGGTTTCAATACAACTTGAATGCTATTTTAAGCATATCTTGTGAAACATAATCCATAAAGTCATAGCGCTTCTGATGATAGCAGTCTACTGATACTTTTCTTGTCACGCTAAACTTTAAGTTTAGCCTTGAAAATTGCTGCCTTTTTGAGATGGATTGAGAATCAATGAAAGGTTCCCGCACACTGTATCACTCTCATTCATAAATTTATTGGCGTAACGTTTCGGTCGGTGTGACCTTCATCAGACATCTGTCTGACTTATGATTTATGAATGAGAGTGATACAGTGTGCAGGAACCTTTCATTGATTCTGTGGACACGTTTTGGGTCAATGCCCTCTTCCTACGCACCTGTGCCTTCAGGTGTGCTGAGATTTTGCATTCATCCTGAGATGGATTGAGAGAAATAAGTTTCTCAAAGAGAGTTAAGAGACAAATTCAACCCAGCTGAGTTTTGTGATGGATCTCTTGTCTTTCACTCCACTTGATGCACTATCTGCCGTTTGCTGCCAGTTGTCTCCCTTTTTCCTTCCAGTGCTGTTGTCCATTTTTTAATCTATTGTTTGGCCATATTGGTCCATTAATACAGCCACAAGTGTGTCTTGACGGATGAAAAAAAAGAGTATGTAACGTAATGTAATGTTTTATTAACTTTTTAGCTAGCTTGCAAACAATTTAGGCTAAAGTTTTGTTAACTTGCTAGCTAACTGGGACACAATGCCACAGCTTGTTAACCCTATTAGCTGTCAAGTAAGCAATGGCATTTTGTTCAGGAAAATTAATGGGTTTCCCCCTTAATTTATATGCACTGGCTCCAGACAGTACTCCATTCATTCATTCATATTCATTCATATCATTCAATTTTAATTTGGATAAGGATGCATGTCCATACTGGTAAAACTCTATTTAATATTATTATTTTGCTAACCTTTGATTTTATTCTATTGATTTATTTATTTTTAAAGCTTTGCATTCCTGTGGTGGCCTAGATATTTTTACGCTTTTTAGCGTCCCCTGGAAACTTCCGTTGCGTTGTGTTGAACTGTACTGGCTTGTGTTTTCTGTATTTGCAGCACGTGTATTTATGCTCCACATGTGTCAAATTAGTGAATGTCAAAGGTTTTCATCATTTGTTCTATCGATTTGCATGTGTCCTCTCTTGGCCGCCATACATTTTCCCATCAAGCACAGACCGCCAGACACAGCAGGAATCATAAGTGCCGCGTTATGATGGTAATGATGACAAATTAAATGAGGCGACGGGCTCACTCAAGCATTTGAATGAGTGAGGGCATTCACAAGGTGTTTCACATCTTAGAAAATTCAAGTTATCTAGGCTAGTGCATAATTTTGAATACTCTTACCTTGGTAAAAAGAGACAATATTGTTTCCTCTCTCTTTATTGCATTGTTAACTATAACAAAAAAAAAAAAAAAAAAAAAAAAAAAATCAAAATATGAGCATTTATGTATGCATACCAGATAGCACAACAGGCTCTTTTATGTACCACCAGTCGGACTTGAGCTATCTCATGTAGCACTGGTGCAGTGATTGTGTCCAACACCTCTGATGAAAGCCAATCACTCAGAGGTATTTCAGGACTTTGGCTGAGGACAAGGGCTCTCATTATCACTAGAAACCCTTAGGATGGTGCTGCAGGCTGCTAGTATACATTTCCAATTAACCATCGCCAGGGAAGTCTCATTCAAGTGTGCTATATAACGCATTTAAGTGTATGCTTCTCGATCAATCAGTTTTTATGGTGATGAATGGGTGAGTCATGGTGTATTTTGTTCAAGAGAAAATCTTTTAAGACAAACTAATTCCTTACTATTAATTTAAGTCTTATGTCTTATCCAGGATCAACAAAAGGTTCAGAAAACAGAACTATAATGACAAAGAATCCACTTCTACTAATGGCATTTCTTACTAAAGGGCCCTTCTGGTCTGCTGTGAGACATGAGGATGGAATTTCAATCCATGTGAAAATCTCTTTCACTCTCCACAGTCATGAAACCTTTATGTAATCAGTAAAGTAGGTATAATGTCTGGTTGTTACAGCAGTAGGGTTAAAAGTTGGATAGCAATAGATGATATGAGATTGTGTAACTGATCTTGGAAATATCTAGATGTAGTACAAGATGAGTACAATACTTAAAACTGCTCTAATCATAGTAACAAATGGATAGTTTGAGATAATTAGCTTAGCTTAGCATCAGAATTGAAAATTGGGAGAAACAGTCAGCTTGGCAAGCCAAAGGTAACTTGATCTTATGGACTGATTATGTGTTTTGTTATGTGATTAATCAATACAAAAAGCGTAAAATGTATGATTTAGCTAATTTAATTAATGTAAATGTAAAAACTACAATTAGCCATTTTGAGTCACACATAAACTGTGTCATTTTGGGTTGTAGCAGACAAAACATGACCAACATGAAAGAAATGTGCTGGTATCTTTGGTCGTGGATGCAAAATGGTCTGCATGTTTTGTAAATGACGTTTGTCGTCATATAAGCAGGGGGAAAAAAATCCATCCACATGTTATGAGGTATTTAATGGTGCACAGAACATCTTGGCCTACAACGCTGCCACTGCTTTTGCTTCTTTCTCAAGAGGTACGTTTTAACAACCTCCTCCAGCGTTGCCATGTTTGCTGTTGTCAGAAACTTTTGACTCTTCTTCAGGCTTTACTCTGAGTGGGGTGTAGCCTTGTATTTAACAAATATATGACAGTGTTATTAATCTTCACATCAAAATCTCCACCAAATAAGTGTCAAACTATGTTGAATAAATGATTATGTGTAATGTAGAAGGGGTTGAACTTGTGGTTTCATCACTTTAATTTATCACTCTGCAGTTCCCCTCAGCTCTACAGAACCTTTTTGACAGGTATCCTGAAAGACAGCCTAAAATGAATGGTATATGCCATATCTGCTGGATGCATAAGCAGCTGTTTGCAAACACATTAGACATAACAATAAGTTCTTGATCAGTCAGTAATATGTTTGTGATTACAACTTGTTTCTCCTGCTCAGGGTGGTCCTGACAATTTTGTGGCATTGCTACTTCACTTGAGTGTTTCCAGACTTTTCAGCAGGAAATAATATTGTCATTCTTTCTCTTGAACTTTTGTCTCTAATGTGGGGGTTTTCAAATTTTTTCTGGCATGCCTCCCTTCAGAAGCCAAAAAAGACCTACATAAATCATATTTACTCAACTATGGCATGGTGGCAAATATTTATTCAATGCCTGCTGTGTTTGGCCGTTTAGAGATTATTTCAAAAGGAAAACATGATATAGGCTAAAAATGATGCATCGCTATAGTTTATAACCACCATCAGTACTATATGAATTACTTAGACCCAGCTGCATAACCAAGACTGGGCTCTATGCAGGGTTTTGGAAGTATTTAGGTCAAAACTAAGCTTGTCTTTGCCTGGGGTTCCAAAGGATTTTGATTTCCCTTTTCTAAATGTGTGCATTTAAGACATTTAAAGAGCAAAAATTGGGTAACAATGGCTTTAAGACCATGTCAGTGAGCAGCAGCATAAATAATCTGTCAAGCAGTAATACAAAATAATCAAGTTAAAGGTTGCAGTGAATCCCAGTTCACATGACACTGCTGAAATCTGTTCATGACCAAATCTCTGTGGCTCTCCTGCCAAATCGTATTAAAAATAATATAGTAGAATTATATACACTTTAAGGTGGCATCATTTTGGATGTGAACTATAGAACTGTGTCACAAACAAAACATAAACCTAAGCAAAATGTGAGTTATACAATAATATATTTATACAATAATACTATATTATTAAACTATAATTATTAGACTAGGTGTTTGTGTTGTTGTTAAATTGAGCCTACAGGTTCCACTGTAATTAAAAAAAAACATATATTCTCTGTGCTAATTATATATATTTTGAACTGGGGGATCAGGTTAGTTTGTGTTTGTGTTGAACAGCACAGCAGCACGGCTAATGCTAATACTTGACTTGAGATACGACCTAATGATAAACCTGTCTTGGGCACAGTGGGCAGTACTTGTTCTTCCTCTCTCATCTCTGTCACCTTCTTTTTCTCACTTCTCTTTCCTCTTCCCCTCCAAAACATTCATTTTTGTCTGTCTCAGTGAAGAAAGTAAACACTTCACATGGATTTAGCTGCATGTCTGGTTTCCTCAAGTTGCTGACATAATCAAAGAACCACTGTGTTGAGTCAGGTTTTTGTACAGTAGTAATCACAACATCATTCACTTCACCACCCACCAACACACAAGCAATTACAGTGAAAAGATGAACTGAATGGTAATCTTGTATATCTTTGCCGCACCCTAGAAAAGTTATTTTTTTGGCAATTATTTCATGACTTTATGTATACATCTTGGAAAAAATAGAAAGTTCTGGACCTTGGTGACCTCAATGGTCACAAACCTGTGACAATAAAACACACATTTACAATTCAACTGAAAGGGAACATTTTTAGTTGTATTTTATGTTACCTAACTTTTAATCAAGGACTTTTGCCATTGTAGTAGGGCTTCTTGTTCTTCTTCTTGTACTTCTTGGAAACTCCAGAGGACACTTTGGTACAGTTTATCCACTCAAAGGGCACTCTAGAGGGCACTTTATTAGTTTTGTCCACTTCAAAGGCACTTTAGAGGGCACATTATCACACTGTCTTGGACAGTGGGCAACTTTAGAGGGCATTCAGTGCTCAACATTATGACCACCTATAATCATTTTGTAAGATGGATTGGCTTATGATGGTGAACCTAATGGACATAAACATGTGCATCTTTTTTATGTTCTTAGCTAGGCTGCATAATATGAATACAAACCGAGTGGCATCCCCTGGCTTAAAAGCTTAAAATTTTGATGCATCACGATACACTGATAATCATTTTATAATCACATCATAGCCCTCTGAATCAGAATCAAATCATGACCTGCCAAGAGATTACCACCTCTACTTTGCCATCACTGGAAACATTATAGAAAAAGATGCAGATTAAACTGGTCACATACCAAACACACACAAAAAACAAAACAAACAGAAAACCCTGAAATAAAATCAATTTCACCTCTGAGTTGAATACAAATGTTTGACTCAAATTTTTTTGCTGCGAGAGAGTGCTCTTCACTTTTCGCCGCACTGAGGAAACGAGGCTGAGGGGATTTTTACACTCCAGATTCCAGACAATAAACACGATGACGCTCGCAGCATGTAGCTTCACTGTCCTGCGCAGGCCAACAACCTCACGGTGAACTGTACAGCCCAACCCCCCACACTCTGTGTTAACTGCCTGCCAGGATGAGCTGGCTGTAAACCACACCAGGTCTATTAATTAATTAATGTCCCCCACAGCAGGGCAGGCTCCCTCCTTTGTAGTGCAGCAGTTTTGAGCTGCCTGCAGTGGTGTGACCGCCAGTGTGTCTTTGGGTTCCTGCAGTGTTGTTGGGAGAAGGGCTGAGGAGATAGAGGAGAAGAGCAACAGAGACACATGTGGATGGGAGGAAGCTGTCAGCACCATAGTAACCATTAATCACCCAGGGCCATTGTGGTCCTGTCCTGTGTACGGCGCCAGAGCAGGCGGGCAGACAGTCAGAGAGAAAGAAGAAGAGAGGAAGAGGCAGAGGAAGAGAAGGAGCGAGGGGGCAGGGTGGCTGCAGGGAGAGAATGGTTGGGGATCAGCCTGTATGTCCACCTCAGCTCCTTCTGCGGGGTTGGGGGGCAGTGCTGCTGTCTCAGTGTTTGTCCTCCGTGTTCTCCCAGATCCCGGATCCTGAGGTAAGAGCTGCTACATCAGCATGTCCTCCACAGGTCTCTCTCCGGAGATGGCTGCAGGTGTTCTGCTGTGGCTTTGTGTGATACTGTTTGGTTGCCAGAATTGTTGCTTGCCTTATTTAACGAGGACAGTATGTTGAAACCTGATACATTATGTGGTCTTACATGACCTGCCGTGCCTGTGTTTAAACAGATGCACACAGGAGGATGAATATGGCGATTCCTGGTATGACAAGTTGTTTTTGTGCTTTTGGGCTGAAGAGAACAGGGTTACATTGCAGAGGATATGATACTACAGTGTTCTGACTATAAAAAAGGCAGCTGAAATCTAATATATTTTCTAAAACAACAACAACAAAAACAGATAATTTATGTACTTTCTATACAGCACACTGTGTAGAAATTCATACCATATTAAAACATTCCTTTATATTGAAAGGAATCATCAGTTGTGGTTATAGATATGTTAGAAACAAACTATAAACAAACTAGCCATGACATTATACAATAAATTGTATGTTGAACACAGATTTAAAACTGTAATATGTAACATTTATACACTAAAATGTCTAAAAACAGTAAACATATGATTAAACAGTATGTTGTTGAGTTGCGTACATACATTATCCCAAATGTTTCCAACAATTTTCAAAAGCAGTGAAATCTGTAATTTATTCAAGGTATCGGTGCATTTCCTGCTTAGCTAGTTGCTCTGAGAACAGACAAGATATTTCAGATACATCATAGAGTGAGGGAGGAAGTTGGCGAATGTGACTAAACATAACATGAATAAAACTTGGGATGCACCAACAACATTACTGGGTCTCCATTACTGTGCTCATGTACTTGTACTCTTGTACTCATAAAACTACTCCATTACCACCACACCTGATACCACTTTATGAAAAGTAGCTCCTTCAGCACAAGCAATTTGATAAAACATCTAAAAAAAAACAACAAAACACAGAGTTGCTCATGCTTGCAGTGGGAAAAAGCAAAAAAAAATTTACATTTAGAAACTGACGAACTTTCTGTTGAAAATAAAACATGTTTTTTTTTAAGTCATTGTAAGACCTGTTATGGTTGGTTGGTATCTGCAAGTACCCAAATGTAAGTACTTGTGCTGGCCATCAAACTACGTCTTTTGTTATTGTTTTAATGTGAGAGAGACTCTTAGTGGAAGAAGTTACATATTGTGCATTAGGGAAAAACTGGTCATGACTGAGTAATCCCATAAATTTCATCTATGTATTACTCAGAGCCAACAGATAAAAGATTGTATTTATATTTATTAATATTTATTCAATTTGACCCAGTCTTTTACATGTAACCTCCACTGAACTTTGCTCTGCAGCAAACAAACTCTTGAGTTTATTACAGAAGGTCAGAGAGAGCACATGAAACTTCTAGAAACAGCCTCTGTCTGGCTGCTCATATGACGCATTCAGAACTTGTGGGAAAATGAAGGCAGAGTTGGTGGTAGAAGATGCTTAATGAATAAATATAATTTTTATCCTGTTTATACTGAAGGCCAGATCAAAAGACCTGTATAGTGCCGACGTCATGATCTCGTCACAGTGTTAGCTGGAGGCAAAACAAAGGGAAAACTGGAGGAAAACACGGAGCCACATAACCAAACTAAAATGTCATCTTCCTGTGTTGTTGGTGCCAGAATTGAAGAGGTAATGACTCAAAATTGAAGTTTTATCAAATACCAGCTGCTACTGCCAGTCAAAAAAAGAAAAAGAAGACAACTATGGTTAAATGCGGTGAAACAAAAGCTGGGAGATGTGTGTGAGCTGTGCCAAAATGAACATAATTATCTCACACAAAACTCAAAAAAGGACATATCCTCACACCTTGGAGTTTCTCTCTTTTACAGAACTAAGACGAGCTTTAGTTGCCTTGTTAACTCCCTAAAACACACTTCGTTCAAACTCAACAGACAGAAACAAAACAAAACTCACCAAAATCATCTTGGTCAGACTTTCCACTTGTATGACAATCATCAACTCTGGTTTGGTCAAAATAAATCCTTTTTTCACCACTGTAGATGTTGAAATCGACTACCTCTCCAGGCTGTTTTCCTCACACTTGTCCTCTGGCTCAGTGGGTGTGTACTGTGCTGCTGAGTTTAGTGCGGAGCAGTGCATGTCAAACAAACAAAAAAGAAAACAACTCACAATGAACAAAGCACTTTATTATAGAAAGTCAGAGAAAGCACAAGAAATTTTGAGAAACAGCCTCCATCTGGCTGCTCGTATGTTGCATTTACATCTTTAATAAGTGGGAAAAGTGAAGCTCAAACTGGTGGAAGAAGATGCTCAATACATATGTATTTTATTCTGTTGATACTGAGGGCCAGATCAATAGTCTCAGACTATATACCAGCCCAATACAAATTTAAAAAACTGGATCCAAACATCAGGAAATAGGCAGAATGCAAATTCTGTAAGTATGCACATATCCTTTATACAAGATAGCCTTTTGTAAGTCTTTACTTAGTAATTGGTCCTTTGCTGTTTACATGTGGATTCAAGTATCACAGTGCAGATTTTTCTATTTTTAGATGTTAATCCTCCATTCAGTTATACTAATCTTTCTTGATTGGGCCCTTTTTAAAGAAAATCTGAACAAAACTGAATTATGTCACTGAATATCTAATGAACAAACTAACCAACCAACCAACAACATCCAAATACATTTGGGTATATGATGAGGTAACCTGAGGTCAGTGTGCATCTGAGTTTGTTGTTTGTTCCACCAAAAGAAAACTTGAGGCTTAAAGCCACTAATCCTGCCACATGAAATGCCCCTCCAGAGGAAAAGACTTAGCATTACATAATCACTCTTGAGGCCAAAATTGTTATTGTATTTAAGACATGGCTACATATCTCCATCAACACTAATCCTTCTGTGGGAGTTCCACCAAAATGAGTGTACAGTGAACTCATTCAGATCATTTTCTTTGCAGCTTCTTTATTCAAGTTCTGCTGCCCCTCTTGTGTCCTCCTCAACAGACAAACAGTATGAGGCCCTGAAGACAGCTTTTACTGTCACATTTTGGCACGTTGGCTCGCTGAGGCCTATCAGGTCTAACAAACCTGAACAAATACAACAGGTTTGTTTGCCCTGGTGCTGACAGTGTCATGGTAACATACAAATTTTAAGCTTATTGCAATGGTTGTCAAACTTTTTCTGGCATGTCCCACTTCAGAAGCTGACAAAAATCAAATTAGGGGATGCAACTAATAGAAAAGGAGCTAAGCTGAATTTAGTGAATGTCAGCACGATAGCGTCAGCAAACTTTTGTTTGTTTTTTTCCTACATAAATCATATTCATTTGACTTTGTTTCACTCCATATTTTTTCAGTGGTCATCCATTCCTCCCCTGCAGTGGCTCCATGCCACACCAGTGCAGCCCACCCACAGTTTGAAAATGAGCAGCTTCTGCTCATTTTTTGGGTACGTGGATGTAACCACTGTGACCCATTATTTTGTGGACTAGTGTTTTAAAGCCTCGAATTTGGCATTTTGACTGTCGCTATCTTGGTTTTTTTGGAGCCAGAAGCATGGATGTCTGAAGGAGATCTGGATACTGTATCAGAAGCTCCATTCTCTCCTATGAAAGTTGCTCAGTGGTGCATGAAGCCAAAAAAGCCACTTCCTGCTGTAAAGAAATGCATTGTATGAATGCATACAGCGCCTTCTGGCTAAGCCCTCCACTAACTAGCAGGGACATTTCTGGAGGCAGGGAATGAGGGGCCACTGGTCACCCCTGAAATCTGATTGGTCACTCCAAGTGCCACCCCATTATCCTCAAATATGATTGGTTATCTGTCCAGTGAGAAGTGGGACCTTAGTTTGAACCAACCGTTTAATGAGAATTTTTAAATGTGCAGTTTTCTTTTGTTTGTAGGCTACTTTCAATTTAACAAGGTTCATTTCCTTAAATAATAAATCACAAAAATAAAAGTATGACGTAGTGTAGAGGGTGAATTTAGGAGTCTCACAGCCTGCAGAAAGTGGTACCATGGTGGAACAATTCCTTTTTGAGGGCTTAAAGAAGACGCTATGGAAGCTCTATGTTGTGTTGTTATTGGTAAAACTTTATATTTTTTAAATAAAAACACAGTTTTAAACACAGAAAAGTTAGAAACTGTAATGTAAGTAATTGAACTAGGTTGAGAAATGGTACATTGATATGTGCATGCACATACTTCATGCCCCGCCCACATAAGTCAGGGCACTACTTGAGCCACCCCAGTCAAAAAAGAGAAAGAGGTGTTTTTGCAGTGAGAAGCTGACAGACAGACAGAGAAAGCAAGTCGTCTCTGACTGCTGTGTAATATGCTCAGGTTCAACATAATGAAACTATTCATAAAGTTAGTCTAACATTTGATCGTGTGGTCAGTTATAGTTGACAAATGTATGTAAACTTACAGTGGTTATTGCAATAGTGGTTAAATTGCCTGAAATGAGCTTCATATTGGATGCATGTGTCAGGATGCATGTGTGCATCATGTAGGCTCTGGTAATTATTTAAAAAAATAGCACTACACCTCTGATTTTAGTCAGCTATTTCACCATCTCACAGTAAAAATGCCCACTTGCTTTACTGTGGGGCAGTCACCAGATAACTTTAAATATTACACAAACTTTAATAAGATTTTAATGGTGTAAAGGACGTACCTGATCCCATCAAATATGTGCCAGTCCCAATCTCAGAGGTGTCGGATCCTGTTCTGACAGGTTTCCTTATTTGTACCTGAATGCAGATTTGGTTTGCATGTAGAAGACAAGGCCTCCATCTTGACACACATTTAACAAACATCACAGAAAATAGACAAACATGATAAACATACTCAAAGGCTCCAAGGACTTCAAAATTTAGAAATATACAATTGGAAAAACACTCTTTACACACAGTAGAAAATCTGTGTTACAACCCCTGAGTGATGGCTGCTGGAACAAAGCTATTTTTATACAGCTTTGTTCTACATCTTGGGACTATAAATCTCTGTCCAGAAGGAAGAAGCTGAAATTAACTGTGAAAAGGGTGGGTGTTGTCATTTAAAATTGAGCTGGTTATCCACTGTAACTGACTGGTGCACAGGGACACTGGGTTAAGCTGTGACTCACAAATCAGCCCACAAGACCATTAAACAATTTGGTTTAGAGAGTTTCTGTCCTTTAAGGATAGGTTTCCAAACTATTACACCAAAGAAAGAGATAAAATCGATTCAGAAAAAGCCTCATCACAGTGTGGTGATAGGACAGTTTTCTCAAATGCTTTGCGCTCCTTTTAGCAGATGACTTCACAGTTTCCTTCAAAGTTCAGTTTTGAGTCAATAATTGTCTCAACATATTTGTAAGACAGCACACATTCTATTGTGTGACCCTTAACGGGAGAATTTGGCACTTTTCATGTGGATGTCCAATCAGTGTTGATAGCAAATGTGGTCAGTTGAAGAAATAAATTACTCAGTGTGTCCTTCTTGGTCAATATAGCAAAGAAATACTGCAGAGTTCTGCTGCTCTCAGAACCATGCTGGCAGTGACTTCTGATGTCCATGTTGTCCTGTATAACTGTCCTTGTCAATAGCTATTACTTTGTTGGTCAGGACATGGCGTCATGTGACAAAAATACCAATCAAGCACAACCCCTGGCTAACTAAAGGTGGAGACTAGAATCCAAGCTGAAATAGCCTGCAGATCATCCTGCATCCTGTGACATCACTGGATGCAGAAAAACAACAGATTTTGTAGCAGGAGAGCTCAGCTTTCTTGGTCAGTACAGACCACACTCTGGAATTAATTAAATAATAGCCTATTGTCACTTTGGTCCCTCACAAAGAAAACACATACAAATTTCTTAGCTGAATGCCTGAAAAAAAAAGTCAAACACAGGGTTGACTTATATTATCTCTATCTCAGGGTTTATTATCTCCCGGTGCATATATCCTGGAGAAATCAAGGCTATAATCAGTACACCTACGTACTTGCGTATGCGTATTAGGCCACAGCAAGAACCGCAATTCTTTTATTTTACATTAAAAACATTTATCATTACGATATCCTGGAAGCTTCTTGTTGGCAGCACACCGCCTATATATTTATGACATTTTATATAAAACATTAAATTTGTCAAAATGATGTCTTTGTATAGACCAGATTTCACCTACCAATGAAATATGGCTTTGGAGAAACTAAATATCATCTCTCTTTTAACCTACAACTGAACAAATCAACAAAGTGATGAAACAAATGTATGTGTTGTGACACACTGATGTTGTACAGTAACTACATTTTAGATCTTTGAGGGTGAAAAGAGGTACTAGACATTCAGACCAAATATCAAAAAGTTTTTAACTAGAAATCAGCATTGAAATCCCAGCTGCTGCACTCTGGGAAAGCAAACTTATTCCATTTCATGTTTTCATCCTCTGCAGAGCCTCAGCACATGTTGTTTACTATCACTGTCTTGGTTTATTCTTAGACCTCTTTTCTATATCACCACATAATGGTGGTATCAGTGAAAAAAAGCAAATCTAATAAGTATCCATTTTCTGATCCATCACTTGTTGGTTTATAGACTAAAGTATAGAATTTCCAAAACAACCTTGTATCATTCCATCAAGTGATCAATATACCGTAGACAGGGAGAAATCCTATGATTTATCAGGTAACTGATGTTCTGCTGGCAAAGTAGTGATCTGAACCATTGATCTAACACAAAAACACACACAGTTTTTTATATTTGATTGTTCCCTAATCCCCCAGCTCTGGGGAGAGATATTTTGAAATGCCAAAAGTGTTTGTTTTGGATGCTATCGACCCAACTTAAGTATCAAAGAATTAGATCATCTAAGACTGTCGTGAAGAGAGGCTGGAGATCAGTCTGCGTTTGTAGACTTGTTGTTACTGTGGAGTTTAAGGGGAGATTCAGGTGGAGATGTGGGTGTTTTTTGTGCTGTTTTCTTGCAGTGGCTTAAGAAATTATAAAAACCTTTTTACTAGAGCCCTTTGTTTTTTAACATTTTGTCAATACATTGGAAAAAATGGTTTTCCTTAAAGTTGGAAATAAATAAAATCATCAACCATACTAATAAAGTATGACTTCATGGTTTAAAACCTTGCAGAGTTCGGAATGAAAGGTGAGGTTGTATAAACATGTTAGATGCACACTTGTGGACAGATTGCACTGAAAAAAGACTGAAATGGTCATTGAGCATTTTGGTTATGTGACACTTGTGTAGGGCTCCAGTCAACCAAAGAAAATCTTGGTCAGCTGAAATGACCTACTTTTCAACCAATCAACTGGTTGATGGGGAAAAAATTTGCATGTTACCTCTAAGTCAGCCACAGTGCACTGAGTGACTCTATCTGCTGTCCTTAGTGGGTGCTAATCAAAATTACACACAATTGCTATGCACATGAATTCCTGCATGTCTATCAAGTAAATTTGGCATTACATACAGCAGCAACGCAAATGCACACATACAACAAGGGTCATACCATTCCGTGTACAAGCAAAGCTTACGCTAATTATTCTTATGCTGCAGTATGAACTTCCACAAAAAGTAACATGAAACAGCACTTACTGAGATCCGACCTACTATTGTCATTATTTAAAGGATAACTTCGGTATTTTTCAACCTGGACCCTATTTCCCCATGTGTATGATTGATAGGTACAACTCGTTTCAAAACTGGTTCAGTATTGAGGGAGGCGGATGCAGCCGGCAGCCACGAAACGAGTTATAACGATATGAGGGCAAATATGTCCCGTAAAAGTTTGTGCATTAAACATGCTTTTTTTTCGCCACAGTCCGGATCACATCACCAGTGTAATCTCTGTCAACAGCATGCAAAGCGTCTCTCTTACTGTTCACTCTGTGACGACATCTCGCGGGATCTTTGCTTGTTGAAGAATGTCTTCGTTGCAGTGAGTGGGACAGCTGTTTTCTTGAGGTGTGTTTGGTGAAGTGTTTCGGGATTGGATGTCTTCTCTTCTTGGGCTGGCAGCCGTCATCTTGGGAGAAGTGTGCACTGCAGACCCGATGGTCTGCAAGGCGCAGTGTCTGGACAGGAGTGTTAGCATCCAATTGTAGCACAATTAGCCACAACTTCAGCATGTTGCTGTCCGACAAAGGCAGCCTATAAAAGCTGTTGCGCGACAACCTGTTCTTGCAATTCGGCTAAGCACAAACATGAACCATTGTTTTCAATATTTGCAGTAAAACTTTCAACTGAACTCCAGGACAGCTAACTCCGATCTGATCGGCTCTCAGCATGACTCCTCTGTTTTCTTCCAGCAACAAACAAAGATCCCGCGAGATGTCGTCACACACAGCAAGCAGTAAGTGAAGCATGCTGTTGACAGAGATTACACTGGCGATCTGAGCCGGACTGTGGCCAAAAAAAGCACTTTTAATGCACAAACTTTTACGGGACGTATTTGCCCTCATATCTACCGTTATAACTCGTTTTGCAGCTGCCGGCTGCATCCGCCTCCCTCAATACTGAACCAATTTTAAAACGAGGTGTACCTATCAATCATACACACACATACACATGGGGAAATAGGGCCCAAAAAAATAAAATACCGAAGTTATTCTTTAAGTGCCTTCAAATTAGGGATTAACATTCACACAGTTTCTCTTGACTGTCCCTCTACATTACAACATTAATCCAACATCACCCCAGCCTGTGGGAACTGCCACATTAGCAACATGCTAACGCCAAATTCAACAGGATAACCTAAATATACGCTAAACAACATAACGTGGCAAAACTTACAGTTTTCAACTTTGAAGTTGCGTCATGGACAGCCGGTACTGATCCATCACTGAGCTTCAACAGTTTCCAGCAGCCCTCAATGGGCTTGGGGTGGCAGTAGCTCAGTCTGTAAGGACTTGGCTCGGGAACCGAAGAGTCGCTGGTTCAAGTCCCACACGGCCCAAAGTACAGAGTGTGGACTGGTAGCTGGAGAAGTGCCAGTGCACCTCCTGGACTCGTAGCTGGAGAGGTGCCAGTTTACCTCCTGGACACTGCCGAGGTGCCCTTGAGCAAGGCACCGAACCCCTAACTGCTTGGGGCGCACCTGACTATATGTATGTGTGTGCTGACACCTCTCCCTGATGCATGTCTATAGGTACTGTTTGTGCATGTGCGTGTGTATTTCGGGCCAGTGTGTATGTAGAAAAAAAATGACAACAGAGTGAAAAACAATGTAATTTCTCCTCGGGAATTAATAAAGTATGTCTTCTTCTTCTTCTTCAATAAAATCCAGATATGTTTTCATCCAATACAAACTTTTTATCCACTCAGCTCTTCTGTCCTCTGAGGCTGGGGGCTGATGTGGCGATTTGTGCTGATTCTTTGACATGGTGTCAATTAGTTTGTAGCTAAGTAAATGTTCAGAAAATGGCCTATCACTCAAAAATAAAATAGATGAGGTCTGCATATGTCCCTCCATTGACAATAATGGATTAAGAAGCGTCTCTCCTTATTAAAGTAACACCAGCTACTGTCATACCAACAAGAATTTGATCAGACAAGAGCATATCAACCAACCAACTAGAAGCTGTTAGACTTAGAGCGGTGATTAGGGTCGGTGATCTGTGCCCTTTAGATGACTTCAAACTCTTTTTATATGTTAATGTATGACCATAATATGTATTTTAGCATCAAACAGAGTTGAAAAGCAAATAGGGAGACTCTCGCACACTGTCTCGCTTTCTACTGATTTATAAATAAAAAGACGTTTCGGTCTGAATGACCTTCATCAGTATACCTGATGAAGGTCATTCAGGCGGAAACGTTGTTTATTTAATAAATCAGTAGAAAGCGAGACAGTGTGCGAGAGTCTCCCTAATTGCTTTTCAAGTTGAATTTTCCTCCGAGGCACCTGTCACACATTCAGGTGTGCAGAGATTTTTTTGTGATGTTTTGAGCATCAAACAGAGTTCACTTCAAGTCAGATCTTAGACTAATTACTTTACTGACAAACTAAACTGCCAAAAGATCAAAGCACCACACAAAGAACTTAACACAATTCTTGATGATGTGAATCTTGAGTTACTCTAACAGCTTGTTTACTCCTTGTTGTGCTCACTGTTGTGGAGGTTTCTAATAAAAAAAAAATCAATGTTATCTCTTGTTTTCTCCACAGCTTCTACCCACAGATCCCCAAAGAAACCGGACCCTGTCACCTCAGAGACCGTTGTTTTCTGGGGGCTGCGGTTATGGCAAGTCATCGGCATCTTTGCGGTGTTTGTTTTAGCAGTTGGTCAGTACATCTCATGAAATCACTGTGTTGTCACCTTCACAAACCGTTCTTCGAATACACAGCTATCTTGAGAAATAACTACAGGCCAAAGATGTCTGTGCATGCAATTATGTGATTATCAAGCACAGCGTGATTCGTGGTAATTACACTAATATTATGTCAGGAAAAAGAGGTGTTTCCAGGGGCGAGTCAGCTAAGTAATAGCAGCCACTGCAGAATGAGGAGGAGAAAGTCATTAAATGGCTTCAGTGTTGGTTTAGACAAAGTTGCAAATCTTGGATCAAAGTGCAGATGTTGTTTCTAAATCTGAACCAACAAACTGAGTACAGAGCAATCATATAAGCATATGGTATTACTGAGGGGCTTTATGATTTGTTACAGGACTGACAAGAGGATCTTTGGCCTAGTTTTTCAGTTAGTTCAGCCAAATTAGGCAAATACTTTCACACTTGCCTTTAGTGAGATAAATTTGGTTTCATTTTGACATTATAAATCTATGAGTTCAACAAGAGAAGTCAATAGAATTTGTTTGTTTTTTTTGGGCTCAAAGGACTATGAGTTTAGATTCAGGTGGCCCTGTGTGTCTGTATTTACCCTTACAAAAAGAAGTACACTTCAAATTCATTTTATTAAGTACATTATTTTATTTTACAAACAAATTACATTTTATAATATGGTAATGCTGTGGTTAAGTACTGCTTAGGTTTCAAGACAAAATCACTTGAACACAGTTAGAATTGTGCTTTGGGTTAAAATGACCCCACTCACAATTGAAAAAATCAGATTAAAAGCCCAAACAAACCGACCGTAGTAATCCATCCAATAGTTGTAACATTGAGACGTTACTTCAACCTCTTGGTGGAACTATAGAGGACAAGTCAGAGGATCACTGAAGTCATGAGGATTCAACATTTGGGAACAATGAATGTCTACAAAATTTGACTTGATAATTAAAAACTTTGACCTACTGGTAAAAACAAGTCAGAAGAGCACCAGTGATAAAATTTAATGTCGATACAGGCAACAATTGTAGGCTTTCTGACTGCCATTCTGTGTTTTGAAACTTGACACTACCATGGCTGACATAGAATCAGCAGTAAAATCTTGTCCATAAACAATATCTTCATTGCTCTGGATAATCCACAGACCTCGCTGTCAACAGTTTTCAATGAGAGTATTTAGAGAGTAGAAAGTAGGTCTAACAAACACTGCCCATAGTGATGTCTGTGGATTGTCTGGAGTGACAGGAATATTGTTTCTGTAAGAACTGCAGAACTGCTATTCAGTTTCGTAAATGTTATTTCTAACTGCTGTGGGCTCTGCAAACAGACAGAAATCTCAGAGATGGCTATCTCAAAAACTAGGCAAATAAAACTTGTGTTCTGATCTGAATTGTGTATAATATGTTGCATTTATCTACGTGTCCTCCAAATAAACTCCTTGTGTCCATGTTTTTACCTTTTCTTTCAGTTATCACTCTGTGTTGTATATTCAAATGTCGAATCCCAAGAACCAAAAAGGAAATCGAGGCACGGCACGCGCAAAGACAGGCTGCCAAGAAATACGCCAACACGTTAGAGACAGTGCCACCTCTGAATGAGCTGACTGAGATCCCAGGATGTAAGTACCTCTCATAACTTGCCAGTATTAATTCACTGCTAATATTAAGAAGCTCTGATGTCTGATGTCAATTGTGGCGATTTCCTGGACCCTTAGTGGCCAATTGATTGTATGTTGCACCACCAGTTCTTTTAAATCTTTGCTTGAAGCTGCACAGCTTAACTTCAAATGCTGGTGGTCTGCAAACAGAAGTGTCACATTGAGGTCCTGCGATATTAATGAACTGCACAGAGTACATTTTATCCCCTGTGATAGCTTTACACTAAAGCACAACTTAAAAACCTGAAAAAGCGGGAGATATAACTGCAGTGAGTCCATCTCTCTGTGGCTGGAGAGCTACAGTTTGGATTTGGGTCTCTATCTATGGGCAGAGATGTGAATTTAATACCAGAATTACATTTTGCAAATCTTCAGGGTGTTACATGGCTCTTCGCTGTTGTAGTCCCACTTATGATTAGGGCTAAGAGGACAGCTGTCTTTTTATATAACTTACTTTCTTTCTTAAATTTTTACTGTCTCCTCTTTTCATCTCACAAAGTGAACTGCACTTGTTTCAATTCCTCTGCTCTGTTTTCTGCTCTGTTATATTAAATTTCCTTCTCTTCTCTTCTCTTCTCTTCTCTTCTCTTCTCTTCTCTTCTCTTCTCCTCTCTTCTCTTCCTTCTTTTCTTCCAGCGACCCCAGATGCTTCTTCTGCAGTACAGACAGTCTCTGAGCAGGTTCAAAGTCAAAGTGTTAACAACAGCCAGCTGTCAGTAGCTAGGGCCAGCGAGGAGCACCCCAGCTCACTCACTTTGTCAGAGACGGGATGACTTTTCCTCTTTCTCACCTATCCTATTCTTTCTTTATGGGCAAAGTGACTTTAAAAAATACAGTGTATACATTGGGAGCCACTGTAAAAGTCCTCTTTGTGTATCTATACACCCATCCATCCTGCAGTCACTTTGGTCTTCCTTAAATGCTATTGCTGGAAGTATAAATATCTCATTCAAATGCTCACCACATCACTGTTGAAATTTATAAAAGAGCACAATTTGAATTTTCAAATCTAAAAATATTTAGAATTTTGTTTAGTAGGGGAGTTTATTACACCAGTAATTATATGCAGCTGAAAATGGAACTTTTACTGTGGCTACAAAATACAGATTGTACTGCTTCTACAAAGTTTATTTCTTTTGGACTGCTGAACTTTTGTAATTTATACTTTTGTATTTTTGTGAGGCTCTCTTCTTTCTTATGGCCTAGATCTTTTTAATATAGATACACACGTTTGCTTCACGCATGTTTGCATGAAAATATCAAAAGAAATATTGGCGAAATCCAAGTAAAAAACACAATCTATACATCAGTAGCCACTATAAAAGTCCTCTTCATGCATACAACACCCATCTATCCTGCAGACATCCCACCTGGTCTTCCTTAAAAGCTGTTGCTGCAAATGAAATTTAAGGGGAATTCAAGCAAAGACAAATACATCTTCCATTCAAATGCTTACTAGATCACTTTTAAAATTTATAGCCAGAAAATATTTGAATTTTAAAATCTAAAAGTATTTCAAATCTTGCTTGATAGTAGAGTTGCTGTGCAGCAATAACTGTGCGCAGTAGAAAATCAAACTTTTCATGTGACTACAAAAAAAAAACAGATTGTACTGCTTCTGCAAGAGTGTTTACATGCACAAGTATCCTGGTTGTGAGGCTTGTCCTGGTTTTGATCATTTTTGGGTTATGGTGTTTACAAGGGACATCAAAAACCTGTTATTCATACCCTTTTATAAGTGATTCTTGCAGTATATTTGATCGTCTGCATGCCTGTGACTTGATCTCTCACCATCTGAACCACTCTATTCTGTGCCAACAAAAAATGTTCAGAAACCAGGATGATTTCTCTATTTTCTGTCAGAGAACTCCAGGTAACATATCCAGGTTTCTTAAAACGGGGATAAATCCTTATCCAGGTTTCTGAAACCAGGATTTAATGTTTATACTAGAGGTGTGCAGAGACGTCATTATTGATGTCTGTATCTGTATCTTTTGAACCAACAAAATTATCTGTCCCTGTATCTGTATTTGGAAAGAAGATGAGAGGTAGGCGTGATTTATACCGGTCATATTAAAATGGCAAATATTTTCTTTTCTAACCTAATATTCATTGGCAGTGCATTTGTTGTGCCTACAAAGGAAAGATTAAATGTTCACTTATAATCAATTATGAAACATATTACCACATCCTTGAAAAATCTGACATACAAATATATAAAAATATCCTTCAGTTAAAGGAATAATCTTGGTGCATTAAATCAGTGATTGTTTAAGGTAGATGCAGTCTTCTTTTTTAAACTATGTCAAGGTAATCATGGAGCTGACTTCTTCCATGTAACAGTGAGCGACTTCACAAAGAGGAAATATCAGTTTCCATTGTGTTATTTGTGCTTTCCCAAATAACATATTCAGATTCAGCTATATCCCTAGTTTACACTTGCAAAACATAACCAGGATACTAGGGCACATGTAAAAGCACTCTTTGATTTCTTTAGGGCAGCTAGACTTTTGTATTTTTGTGAGGCTCTCCTCTTTCTTGAGGCTTAGATCTTTTTAATATGGATGCATGTATTTTGCTTCATTTTATATTGGTCAAGAGCACATGACTTTGATAATACTGGAAATTGTAAAGTAATTACTACTGTTATAAACAGTATAAAGAGTATAAAGTGTCCTGAGATGACTTTGTTATGATTTGGCGCTACATAAATAAAATGGACTCGACTTGACTGTAAGCAGTGGAAATGTTGATGCATGCAGCATGCCTGTTTGTACTCTGTTATGTGCCTGTTTGCTTTCTGATTCGCTTTGAATGAAGGAAATCATTCACACTATCTCCTGCTAGTGTAAATTAAATATTATCGCTGATGTCAGCAAACCCTGGTCTCATCTGTGATTAAATCTCTTAATCTTGTTTTTCTTCTTTCTCTCCAGATTTTGGTGTGTTTCCTTGCATGTATCTCAGCTGCTTAGCTCTGTGGCTTTTTCAGGTTAAGAACTCTGACAGATAGGGACTGACATCTGTCTTGTCCTGTTCCTCTCGATGGTATATTATGCAGTCATGTGCACAAAATACATGCATTGGTTACTGTGTAATTAATTACGGGAGAAAAAGCATTGAGCTGTCAATAAGTTTTTTTCTTGCATGATAACTGTGTCAAATAAGATCACATGGTAAATCCACTGTGGTGAGAGCATCCATATCTCCAGTGTCATCACAGACAACTGATATGATGTGCACTGGAGTAAATGTTCTTCCGTGACTGTATAACCAATCAACCATGTGGTGGAGAGAGCTGGGGGCTGAAAGGGAGGTACACTGACTGCAGCCATTATAAAGAGCGAGGTTAGCTGCTCTCAACCATGAAGTGAAAACAAACCTACTGTAATGTTTGCCTCTGGATTAACTAAGGAGGGGGGGCAACGTAAATGTGCAATATGCAAATTACTGCTTTTCTCCAGTCATGTTTACAGTATGCTGAGAAGAAACCTGCAATAATATTCAACAAATCAAAACTCCACATACAGAGAAAATAGAGTTAATATGCTGTTGTTGAATGTTAAAGGGATAGTTCAGAGTTTTTGAAGTGGTGCTGTATGAGGTACTTTATAGTTGGTGTATTATCTATAGTTGCTGGCAGCTGTAACACTCCCTATTTGGAGACCAGGATGGAAGCTAAGCAATGCACTACCATGGACAGGGTCAGTAGAAAAACATATTTTAGCCACCAAAAAAATCTGTATCAGTTTAAGTGTACATTGTATTTAGAATATTGTCAAAGCTTTATCTTTTCTGATGGAAAATCACCATTATATAAACCAAATATCGCTCTTTCCAAACTCATTTGTCAATAATACTTTGCAGGAAATGGGAGTTTCTGGTCTAAAACTGGCTGTACTGATGTGTTGTTGTTGTTGTGTTGTTGTGTGACTTTAGTGAATCTGAACCATTCATTTAAAACATAGAAGTCACACAATTATATAAACAAACTAACAGATCAGGGCAGTGGTCGACCAGCAACTCCCGTGCCAGTAAAATGACTGTTTTTGTGTTTGATTGCATAGGAGAGAGAGATATTTGGCCTATATAACAACAGTTTCTTGTTAGGAAAAGCTGTCTATAGTATTGATACAAATATAGCATCCAAACATTGCTTTTAATTTGTTTTTGGTGTCTAAAGTATGTCTGGCTGCTGACCCTCTCCAGTACATGGCTTAGCTTCCTGCACAGAAACTTTTGCTGCTTTTCTAGACTGGAGTAGTGCCAACCACCATCAGTGACTATTGATGGGCTTCAAAGAATCCAAACTATGCCTTTAAGTAGTAAAACTCTATTATAAAATTTACAGTCAAAACTTTTGAAAGTTTTTTTTTTTTTAAATGAGGGCTTGATTATGCAAAGAAACAGTACTCTTATGAAATGATCTTCCAGAGCAGTCAGTAATACCCAACACAACTTAGCAGTTAATTAAATGTTACAGATGAGGATCAAGAACTTCCCACTCTTATCTTCTGGGATATGTGCATGAATATATTTTTTACACATAACGGAAGCTTATTAAATCTGTGCATAAAGGATAAAATGGATTTAAAAAAAAGTTGTGTTAAAGTAAAATCATAGAGGGAACAAGGTAGTTTTACAAGATACAAGTTTTTACCCAGTTTAGCTGAATAACATTTTCCTTTAAGAATTTATCTGCACCTCTATTAACACATACTTACAAGCTGTTAAAAGCATCTGGAACAAAATATGAGAAAAGAAAGCTGTGAGCCTTTCTAGTTTCACAGCCAATATCTTTAGAAACACACTTAGAGAAAGAGAAGGAGGGATTAAAGGCTCATATTATCTCTCCATCTCCTTCACAAGCACTCACACAAACATTAAATACATGCAGCGTCTAAAAAGGAATAATTGTGAATCTGTTCCTCTCATTTGCAATTTATGAAAATGAAGACTTCTCAGTGCCACCAGGCAGTTGCAGCAGTTGTTGTAACAACTCAACTCACACATCTGTCCACTGTAACTCCAAAAGGGCAGAAGGAAAAGGTCATTTGAGGTTCACAGCACGTCGACTGATGACTGACGGACTTGCGAAAAGGAATTTGGTCTGGTTAAAAGTCCTGCTTTGTTCCTCAGGAGGCAATTTTCTGTGATATCAGTGAAACGGTTTGTTGCTAACAGAAACATAAGATTACATTTAGAATTTTGACTGTTTTTTCCTCGGTCAGACTGTACTGTGATTTTCTTTTAAATGCCACAATGCCAAAATGCCCTCAAGTTGATCAAAACTTCTGCCAGCGTTATCTCAGTTGAACTTTTGACATTTATTGGTGGTGTGAAGGCCAAGGCCTTTTGTAGAAGGCAGTATTAACCTTTAATTATTCAACTACACAGTATGTAAAGAACAAGACACATGGGCAAAAAGGCACCAACTCAACACTGTAAAAGCGAAGAAGTTGAGAAAACTAAATACTTTCAAGGCAACTAGAGTTTTGAGCCAAACTCAAGCTCTTGACAGAGCAATATGTAGCGATTTTGCATGCAAAAATGAGTACTGCTGTCCAAATGTAGCCAAAGAATAAAGGTAAATCATCTCAACAAAAGATTATAGGTTAGCAAAACTTTTTTTTTAGCTTATTTCAAAATGTAAGAGTTCAAGTTTGATTAAAAAAAAACAAAAAACTCAAATCTAGTGAAGGCAGTTGCCTTGAAATGTTTTTTTTTTTTCTCAATTCTTTTTATAGTGTAAGTTTCACCAAAATTGGAACAATGTCTGAGTCTGAGACACATCTGGCTTTTTAAAATCTGATATTTAATTACAGCTCTTCATTTAACTGTCACCAACACAGACTTTAAACCAGCACACAGCACATTTTTGTCATCTCTCCAAGTTTTGAGTACGTACGCTAAAGAAACAAGAAGAAAAAGAGGCAGGAGAAAAGCGCTTACAAGTGTTGGAGAAATGCATTAAGGATAAGAGCAGAAGACTGTTTCAGAATTCAGTCAAAACACAAGGAAATCTGTTCACAAACTTCTGATGGTTGGTTGATTATTTTAAGTCAGCTGGATTCACCCAGCACAGTAAAAGACAGGACTAAAATAATGTCAGGTTTACTCTGACCCCCTCCGCAGCTTTTAACATTTGGTGTGTGTTTGTCATTCAGTTTCTTGGCCTTTGAGTTTGTGTATCCAGTGTTGCTGCAGTATTAGCTGCTGGGAAAACATACAAAAAAAAAACCCCAACAAAATAAAAAACAAACCCAAAAACAAACAAAATAAGTAAAAAGCCATATTTGGCCCCAACTGGAATTTCGCTTTCAGTAATTTTCACAGCTTTTAAACAATAGTTGCAGAAGTGGAAAATCACACCAATGCTTCTTGCTGATCTATACATGTAATTGATAACTCTTGTCTGAGGCTGTTAGATGTTTTTTAGGGTGGTCTGTTGGACCCCGTTAGCTTAATGTGATTTTAATTTAGAGATACATCTTTCATGTGTAAAAGCTGTCAGCAAATCTGATGCCTGAAAGAAAACATGATGGACCTTTTTCATGAAAGAACAAATACAAATAACAAACAGAATAAAAACAAAACAAAGCAAACACAATTAAATGAGGAATACGTAGATGTATAAAAGGAGGAGGCTGCAGGATCTACTTTGCATCAGCTGTTGAACATTTACTGGTTCAAAACCCCACATTCACATTTGTTTAGATTATCCTACATAATTTTAGGCATTATGAGACAGGTTTGGGGATATTTGCTATCGAGAAAATGTGGTATCACTTTTGGAGAATTTCAAGCAATAGTTTTGATATTTTGGGAAACACCGCTAGTCCAATATATGATTAATGCCACTCTAATATCTGTCCATGAAACAAGTAGCTATGGTCAGCAGAAAGTTATCTTAAACCCCTTTCACACATGCAGTCTCTTAAATTTTGAGGAACATTTCCTGCATGGGGTCATGTGTGAATGGGAGAAGGAATCGATAGTCAGGGAAATCTGTTCCTCCAATTTCAGGGAAATGCCTGTAAGTGCAATATACACTGAGATTTATCATGAAATTGCAGCCTCAGTGGTCATGATTGAAGGGTCATATTGCAGGAAATGACATGTTTAGGTGTAAATTAAATACACATACATCCTCTTCTCTGCCACTATCCTTGCATCCCCCACCTTTAACTGTAACTAGATGCCCATGATTACAGTCATTTACTGTACAGTCCCTGCCCCCATCTATTCCAGCATTGCTATAGCATATATGAAAAGGTGCATCGCTGATATGTTCCTGAATGAAGCTGCATGTGTGAATAGTGAAAATCACCAGCGGTTCCTGAAAAGTTATCCCAGTTTTTCACTGGGAATTATGTGTGAAAAAGCTTTTAGATAAGCATAAAGACTGGAAATGGGGGGACTGCTTAGCCTGGCTCTGTCTGAAAATAACAAACTCCACTAAACAGCATCTGAAAAGTTCACTCACTGACATGCTGCAGCTTGTTCATATAACAGCAACAAAACCGAAGTTGCGCTGGGAGCAGTAACTTCCTGCAGTTTTGTTGTCACTGTGAAATCTCTGCTAGCTGCCTGACAAAATTCCCCTGAAGCTGCAACTTGTCGTTTTAAAGCCAGATATGCAAACTTGTTAATAAGTGAGTTTTAGAGGTGCTGATAGCTGGGTTTTGTTACCTTTGGATACACTCAAAGAAATGCTGGGTTGTTTTTTCAACCCAGGGCAGGGTGTTTGCATGTTCTCCTCATGTCTGCGTGGGTACTCCGGCTTCCTCCCACAGCCCGTAAGTGTGAATGTGAGAGTGAGTGGTTGTTCGTCTCTCTGTGTCAGCCCTGCAATGAACTGGCGACTTGTCCAGGGTGTACCCCGCCTCACGCCCAATGTCAGCTGGGATGGGCTCCAGCCCCCCGCGACCCTCACGGATGAAGCGGTTGCAGAAAATGGATGGATGAATTAATCTGAGCGCGGTGGTGAATCAGTGTTTTTAATAATAATGATAAGTAATAATTATATATTAGCAACCAAACTTGCTGGGTTTAAAGAACCCAGCAGTGTAGTCAATGTGAACCCTTAATTGGGTTATATGAACAACCCAATTGTTGTATTAAGGGAACCAACCCAATTTGTTGGGTTAAATTAACCCAGCGTGTGTTCTGTCCAATATTTAACCAGCGCTGGGTTGGGAAACTACCCAAATTGGGTTGTTTTTAACCCAACATTTTTAAGTGTGCTAGGTTCATTTGTTCCCTTTTCCTGTCTTTATGGTAAACTAAGCTAACTGCACACTAGTGGTAGGCTAACGTTGTCTCTCTGCCTCTCAGCCATTTAGCGCAGTAAAAGCCCCGTAAGATATTGATTGTCTTATCTGTCTCTGGAAGCAGGTTTTACATAATACCAAAGTCTGACACATTTTGGGCTAATCTTTTTGGAGAAATCTTGAACAAAAAGGAAGTAGACACGGTATCCAGATTACTTTAGGACAAAGTGCCTCTGTAAATGTGTAAATCCCTTCAAAAAGTCAAAATATGCAAAAAGTAATTAAATATTCTAAGAGACCTTGAGAATGTTTCTGTCTGTTTGCTGATGGGTGGTCATGTTTTACTGTAAACGCTTCCCCCCGCACTTTGCTCGGTGTTTATTGGTGCATGTTGGAAATTCAAGTTGATTCCACTCATTAAAAAAGGCGGAACCAAGAATGACATAAATATATTGCCCATGACCTGGAAGTATTTATTTATAGAATTGTGAGAAAAGGTCAAATGTCCAGAATACAGTAAATGTCGTGAGCCTACATTAGCTGCATATTTGCCATACAGACATGAGAACAAGTAAACAGATTTCTGAAAACATCAAACTATTCCTTGAAGTCCAAAAGATATGTTGTGAATATTAATGTAATTTTATTTGCTACTTAAAAGTACCTTTTCCCAGCCTTAATCTGGAGAGATTCATCCTCATACCTCTGTTAACCCGGGGTGTCGCCTCCTGAATAATAATGAGAAAAACATTTTGTCTTGTCAAACACACACACAAAGCTGACTGTAAACTTTTGTTTTCCATTTCTCACCAGAAAGCACTTCAGACAGCGTCATTAAAAGAATAAATAGACCATGCTTATTAGAACAGATGTGCTTCATTACACGCAACCTATTCAGCCCGGCATTCTGTTGGTTTAAATTCTCCTTTCCAATTAGCATTACAGAATGGACCCTGATGATACCTAATGCTGCCATGAAGCCACTAACCTTTTTTTTTCCCCTGTTGTTTTCCTGCAGCTGCAAAAGCAGAAGAAAATGAGGAGGTGACAACAGTCTCCGGAAAAGTGGACGGCGACAAAGGAGAGAAAAAGAGCAAGGAGAGCAAGAAAGAAGGCAAAGGTGCCAAAGAAGGGAAAGGAGATGAAAAGGATGCATCAACAAAGAAAAAGGGTGAAAAGGGTGAAAAGGAAGGAAGCAAGAAAGAAGGCCATGAAGGGAAAGGGAAGAAATCTGGAGAGAAGGGAGACAGAGGGGAAAAAGGAGACAAAGGAGAAAAAGGAGGCAAAGGAGGGGGTAAAGGGGGAACAAAGAAAGCTCAAAAATGAACTCTGCCCTCCATGGACAAGCACTGCAAATGATGAATTCATATTTTTCACTGCAAACATTTTATGCAAATTTTTTTCTATGATGAAATTTGTATCACATTATATTTAAAATAAACGACCTCACTATGAGAAAATGCACAATTTGTCTATGTCAAAACAACAAAAGTTCCAAGAATATCAGAGTACAGTAAAATTATACATTTATTGTCTTATTCACAATTCACTGATGAACATTAGAGACCAGAAAACATCTTCCTATTTATTCCAAGTTTACACTGATATCTACAACGTGCCTACACCACCACAGAGTGATGAGAAGATGAGATGTGTCTTTAGCAAACACTGCCCACATACCGAATCTAAAGTATGAAGACCAATGTCGACTCCACTGAGTACATTTCGGCACAAGATAAATAAAAACACAATGAAAACACATTTTATACTTCCATGAGAGGTATTTGAAAACAATGAAATACAACATTAGCTCTATGATTATTGGCCTTACTGTACACTTGATTCCAAAACACAATCATTTTACAGGATACAATCAGAACAAAATACTGTATTATAGCAGATTAAAGTGCTCAAATGTAATTTTCCAAGTCTTTTTTTTTTTTTAATAAAAGATTTTTATGCTCTCGATACCAGCCGCCTTTTTAATGAAAAACTGTCTGGATTACGTAACAGTAACATAATGTTTACTTGCCCAGTGGGAATTAGTGGAAAGCCAGATTGAATATGAAGAGCAACCAGCTCAGTCAACTGCATTTTTAAATATTGTACAAACTATGATTGTGCTCCTGATTGGGGTACAAATTCATAATAAAGTTCTAAGAGAGAAATGCAATAAATACCAACTAAAAGAATCCAGTTAAAAACGAGAAATTCTGACATGACAGTAAGATGCTGCATTATCAAGTGACAAAGGTTTCTCTCAAGCTCAGTCTTTTCCTTCTTCCATCACTGTGGCCTGCAGCCATCTGTAATGCAATTCTATTTGCAATAATGACCATTCTCTATGGAAATGTTCACGTTTGGTCCAATTTGAATCAACAAAGGACCAGAATGCATTGCTCAGAATTCCACTGCTAATTTTTCAAAATGCAGAGGTGACTGACCAGCTGTCAAAAACAGCTGGAAGTTGTTTGGCTTAAACGAGTGCTGAGAATATTTAATAACTGAATTAATTAATTTTAATATTTAATTAGCAATTTTCATATTTAATGGCTATTGCAAGGTAATAGTTTTTCTATATTTTTTTATTGCCAAGAAATGCCATGAAAAGACCAAAACCCTCAATGTGTTAGTCCATTTCTCAGCACTTTCCTACCATGTCTTTGTCTATTATTCAAAAACCTATTTGTATCCAGATCTTTGAAAATGACTGCCAGGCATTTAATTTCTCTTTTTTTAAGGCTACATAATTTCCAAAAACAGCAGGGCAGCAGCTTTTAGAAAAGGTTAATGAAACATGAGTAAAGATTGGTTCATATGATAGGCAGTATTGCGTGACGTGACGTAAATGTGACCAGCTGTGCAATGTTCTGAAACGTAGATGGAGACTTTTATTCACAAGCATCACACTGGTTAAACCATTTTGTTGTTAATCATTTACAAAACTTCAAAGCAGTCACCCTCAAGTTTGGATGCTACAGTGACGCATGACTGGGGACAAAGGGCTTTTTTTTGGAGGCATGCCTATCAAACTCTGGATGACTTAGTGATTTAATTTGGTCAAACCTGAGCAGTTATGGGCCTCTTGTAATTAATGTAATTGTGTAAAAGTACTGTGTTTTAATAGTTTTTGGTCTATGGCACAGAAGTAAAAGCTATATCAGACAATACTTATATGTCAGTTTACTGTTTCTTTTGGTCTTTTCATGGGATTTGTTTACAATAAGGAAAATATAGAATATTACTAGATGTATTTTTAAATATCTGCTCATTGGGAAACCAGAGAAGACAGTTTGTAAAGCTGTCTGCTTTAATTTAAAGTAATCCCAAGTAGAATCTGCTGGATGTAGGCAGTGCAAACTGGAACATAATCTTTCAAAAGTGAGTCAAAGCACACACCTTAATGGATCAATCATCATGAGGTGGAGCAAAACTGGGGATCAGGGAACTGGGAGTATAATTCAGTCAGTGTGAAGTCACCAAATTAACATAACAGCAAGAAAGACAAGAGAGCTTGCCATCAGATGGTGGTCATTAATGCATATGATGTAAAAATGTGGGATAAAAGAGTGTAAAAGAGCAAATATTAGCTTTTGTCACATATTAGCTAAAATTAATGTGAGGTAAAGCTCCATTTAGCGGAATTTGATCTAAATCACAACTCCGGCGGACATGCAAGTCCAAACCAAACAGAGACTAATTTCGCTCTTGAGACCAAGTTAAGTAAAAAAAAATCCAAGTGACTGATTAAGAGCAACAAAACTGCCTTTAATATTAATGGTCTCTGTTCATTGTTACTAAGCTACTGAGTGCTGTGACTGTTATTCTCATTTGTTTCACTGCTGTTTACCTGAATCTGAGTATTTACAAAGAAATTTGAATCTCTCTGGGCGCTGTATTCTAACACTTTTATCTTGACACAAACTACCAGGAGCAAACACTGTTGTTGGGGTTTGATTATACTGCAACTTTAAGACTTTTTGGTCACTGTAAACAAGACGGTGGATGAAAACACAAAGAAATGCCACAAAATAACCTTCTCTCTTGCAGCATATCATGCCTTTTCTCTTTGGTGTAATAGATAATGAGACCCAACCTGCAAAACATGCAGATTAAGAGCAGGAAAATACAAGTTACAGAGTTTAAGAGATATTGTGGAATGCATCATAATTAAATGCTAGTTTGAATGCCCTCTGTCACCTGTAAATAAATTCACCAGTTTTGTTTTGGACTATATACATAATCAAATATTGCAAACATTCCGTAAACAAACACATGAAAATAAAAAATACATAGCTTTATAACATATCCATACACATGAACACTATTAGCTCACAATTAGAATGTACTTCTGATCTTTGTAAACATTGTGACTTGTATATTTACATCAAAAAGCAGCATAACACTGGACCATCTGTAAAAAATGACTGTGTGTTATTCATTTCTGGGTTTTCCTTCATATCCACCACAAATGTCACTCTTGGAATTCCAGCGGAATCTGAGATTTTCTTGGATTCCTCGTTTAATTAACATTCCACTGGAATATATGAGCGTTTCCTGCCACCACTGTGTTTTTAAATGGGGTCCCTTGCTTTGAAAAATGTGTGAGAGAACATATGATACCGTGTTTGTCAGATTTTCATAAAGTTCTTCTTTACCTCGGCTGACACTGAACCCGAAGAGAGAGACAGTCTTCAAAGAAATATTCTTACTTTGGCATAATGTTGTGTGTGTTTGTGTGTGTTTGAGAATATTTTTGGAGGAAATTTGAATATGAAACATTCATTTGAACTCTGTTGTAATTAGAGAGATGAATACTGGGGTTCTCTAAACAGCAACTATTTTGAAAAAAAAAAAATAACACAGCCTTACATAACATACCAACATCCTCAGAGAAATGCTGACCATGCTAAAACACCACTTGAAACGTATAAAAATAGGTGTGCAACAACAGAGGACTTCAATTACCTGAGTACCTTCCCTTTTACACTGAAGTGGATTTAAGTCAATGCAGAACGAATGAGATGGCATGCTGGAAAGCATGAACAGACGCCTCAAAATAATAGCATGAATACTTTGGGATAGTTTGGATTGTTTGAAGTGGGATTGTATGAGGTACTTAAAGACATTCAGTGTATTCCCCCCAGTTTGTAGAAGTAGAGATGGGCACAGAAGCTAAGCAATGTACCACTGCGAACAGGGTCAGCAACAAAAGGTATTTTAGACACTTATAAACAGCCCACCTAAATAAGAATCTTATGAGTTTAAGTGTATGCTATATTTAGAATATTTTCACTGCTTTACTTTAATGCCATACAGCCTTTTCTGACCGAAAACCTATGTCATATAAGCCAAATATCACTCTCTCCAAACCAACTAAACTCCATAGTCAAATCATTCATTTTAGCTTGCAGAACACGGGAGTTGCTGGGCTACCTCTGCCTTGGTCTGTTAGTTTGCTTGTGTTATTGTTAACAAAGTAACCGATGGAGGCAGCAGATGGTCAGTAACTCCCAAGTTCAGTGAGGCAAAATCACTGATCTCGCCTATGGAGATTGATTGGTTTGAAGAGAGTGATATTTGGCTTTTATAACGGCGGTTTCCTGTCAGAAAAGGCTGTCTGATTGTCGAGGATAACAGTGAAAATATTTTAAATATAGTGTACACACTTCAAGTGATATTGATAGGGTCAGCCATTCTCAACCATTGGTCCGTGGCCTGCTGGTGGTCCTCAGAGTGCCATCTATAGGGCCCCAGAGGCAGCGGTACAGCCAAATGGTTTGATTAAAAGAAAATTTAATTTGGGGTCATTTATAAAACTAGGTATTTTAACGTCCAAATGTGCCAAAGACTTCACAGAAATTTTATCATGCCAATGAAGACACAACATCAGGTAGAAACAACCATGTTGGCTAGCTAACCTTGCCTTGGATGCAGTGACACACAACGGATTGATTTTGGAAGGTTTTTAACAACATAAGTGGGCCTTAAGTTACAAAAGGTTGAGAACCGCTGCATTAGGTATCAAGTCAAACTTTTTTAAGTGGCGAAAATCAATTTTGTTGCTGACCCTGTCCACGGCTGTTCATTCCTTAGCTTCCAAGCTGGTGCCCCCTTCTGTTTCTCCAAACTGGGAGCATGCTGACCGCCATCTACTACAGCTAATACACTAACTATCGATAAGTACCTCATAGAATCCCACTTCAAATAATCTGAACTATCCCTTTAAGCTGAGCCTACGCTTAGTCTTCTCACACTGACTTAATCTGAAAATTGAAAAAAATGCTCACACATATGCCACTAAGTGCACTCAAATTCCACCTGGCTTTTATGTCGGTGATTAAGGCTGTTCCTGGCGACTACTATAACTAACCCCAGTTTGATTTATGCACAAAAGCTGAGCACAAGACATCTGCTACAAAAGCACTCAGATAAAAAGATAACAAGAGTGATGACAGTGGAAAAGAAATAAGAAACGGCAGTCTGTTTTCATCCTTTTGCACATTCACTGTGGCAGGTGGTTGGTGAAGGAATTGAGAGTATTTGCCACAAGAATGAGGGTCATCATCCCTCGAATAAAGGTGGCCCAGCTCACATAAGTGATACACCCTTTTTGCCTTGAGCCTCATCAGTCGGCAATGTTCTGGCTCAATTCACAGGAGAAAAAACTGGCAGTGTTGATGCATGCAGCCATCCCCCTCAGACCATCCTGAGACTGTTTCATGATTTGTTTTTTTCCCCGATACGCTGCAGTCCTGGAGGTCACATAACTGTCTCCCTCTCCTCCTCCACCACAGGCGAGGGTTTCTCATCCTCGCAGGGCCGTGTGTGAGCTGAATGCTCCTCGTCGGGAATGTGAAGCTCCTGTCCTGATGAAGGTATAGAGTTCTCAGAGACGGAGCCGTTCTTAACGTACCCGGGGAGGTTCCGGTGTCCGTTCACAGGCACCGGTCCCAACCTCGTGGTAGAGGTGGAGCGCCAGCGGTCCTCTGGCTGTGACGTTGGTGACACTGGTGTGTGACACCATAGGTCCGTAGCTGTAAGTGTTACTGCCGCTCCGAGCTTTTCTTTTGAAGTCCAGGGCCAGAGTCCTTCTGTTCCATGCCTTTTTGATTTCAGCTTGCACCTTTGAAGAGAAGAACTCATTTAGCCATGTAAGAGCTTAAAGGATAGTTCCGGTTATTTGATGTGGGGTTTTTGTACACTGATAATCACTAAGTACTTATTGATTGTAAGTGCATTACCTACGCAGAGTAGATGGTGGTCGGCATGTGCGCAGTTAGGAGAAGCAGCCATAGTACAAGCACAATAGCTATGCAAGACTTGCTGTTAACATGGTCTGCAACAAAATGTATTTTAGCCATTTAATAAAGGTCCACCTAAAAAAATCAATATCAGTTTAAACATACGCTATTTTCACTGCTCTACTTCTCCAGCAGACGGCCTTTTCTGATGGGAAACTGCTGTTATACAAGCCAAATATTGCTCTCTCCAAACAAACCAAACTCCATAGGCAAAATCATGCCATTTTACCTCGCAGAGCACAGGAGTGGCTGGTCTACTGCTGCCTCTGTTGGTTAGTTGGTTGTGTTACTGTGTGACTTTGGTGAATCTGAACTAACCTTCTAAAACGCTGAAGTCACACAACAACAAAAACAAACTAATAAATCTCCATTGTTCTGTGAGGTAAAATTGCTGATTTTGTCTATGGAGTTTGGTTGATTTGGAGAGAGCAATCTTTGGCTTATATAACAGCATTTTCCTGTCAGAAAAGGCTTTCTCACTAAAAGGTTATATATAGTGTATACAGATATTGATTTTTTTAAAGTAGATCTTTTTTAAGTGGCTAAAATACTTTTTTGCTGACAGCAATGCATTGTTTAGCTTCCTACACCGGCACTCCTCTCTGCTTCTCCAAACTGGGGGCGTGCTGACCGCCATCTACAGTAGCTAATACACTGACAATTTATAAGTACTTCATAAAACCCCACACCAAATAATCAGATCTATCCCTTCAAATATCATGCAAGGAGTTTTTGGTGCAAAATGCAAGATTTTCTCTTACCTCTCCATTGCAAAAGCAGTATATAATTGCCACTAAGAATCCCTGGAAAAAGAGCAGAAAATTATTTTACTCTCACCATCCATGACTGTCCAAGCCAGATATCTTAAGTGTGCACATAATGACATTTTAGTTGCATAAATTCATATTTAGTATCATATTAAATCATCAGCCAGCATTATCTTCATCTTTATCTTAATTAAGATCTAACCACAACAAAATATCCCAGCAATAGGCAACAACTGAACATTATATAACTCATCTCCTCCAGTGCTTTACTGAGATGTTTTTTTCTGTAATAAAGACATGTTAACCCTGAGGACTTTCTAAAGCCAATCAGAACTGATCACCTTGAAAGGGTAAATTAATATTTATTGGCACCTTGAGAGCTAAATTAGCATTTCTGGCATTTCTAGCACAGCAGCTTTACCTGGAAGGAGTTAAACAGCATCTCATAATGCATCTGGATCAGCCACGGAACTCCAGACACCTCTGTATACGGCATGGCATTGAATATGATGTAGTGGACACCAAAGAGTGGCATCAGCACCAACGTGGACTTCAACAGTTTTCTGTAACAGTAGCACAAAATTAACATTTCATAATGGTAACAAAATACCATACAGTAGTTTTACATCATTTTGTGCTGAGCAACATATCAATATTGTATCAATATTGTGATACGAGAGAGATATCATCTTCTGGATATCTCTCTATCATGATATGGCATAATTATTGTATTTTCCTGGTTTGGAGGCTGCATTACATTAAAATGATGTAATTTTCAGAACTTATCAGACTGTTCTAGCTGTTCTATTATTCACCTTTACCCTCTTAGTCATTATATTCATATCACTGGTGATTATCTATCAAAAATCTCACTGTGTTAATATTTTGTGAAGGCACCAATAGTCATAACAAGACAAAACATGTCACCTTGGAAACTGCAATGCGCACACTAAACCGTGGCTTCTCAAAGTTTTGATGACTGAGTGCCAAATTAGGGAGCCAGCATATATTGAGGGCTGCAAAGGAAAATCCATGAACTTGTCATATGATTCCTTGAGCATCGAATTCACCTTTTTTCATATAACTAATATCACTTTATCTGTTCTTATATTATTTTTCCTGAAACCTCCTTTTCTCTCAACCATACAGCATTTTTTTCTCCATGGTAGCTTTTCCATCTCACTTATACATTAAACTGTCAAGTTATTCATAAGCATTGATGACAGAAGAAGTCCCATGACACTCGTGAGCTGACATTAGTTGCCATGCAACCAGTAGCTTTCCACAAGTTGTCATCCCTAACCTGACAGATATTTATTGGGGCGGCGCAGTATGATGCAGTAACCGAGTAATGTGTTAAATTTAGACCGTTGAAAGGGAATATAATGAAATGGAATGATTAAAATTATAGAGCTCAACAACGACAGCCCACTTTTTCAAATGCTCTGGTTTCAGAAGTGAATTTCCCATTCATTTAGTCCATTTATGTATCAGAAAATCCTTATATAGAGTTTTAAGCCTTGAACTAAGCCAACCAGCTATGAACGAAAAATCCATAAAACATTAGATTCAGAGCAAAAAAAGATTGGAAAACAGAAAAAAGCTAAAGATACAGGACTGTGTACATAATTATTTCAAGATTGAAGGACACCACTTCTTCTTAAGTATAACTTTTATTTTTATTGTACTGTTAAAATTGTTAATAATAGTGTTGTAATATATTGTAGTTTGTGTTGTATGTGTATATAAATTATATTCACTGCAGCATAATAACTTTATTAGTATGACTCATGTTAGCTACCTAACTAGCCAGCCTGCCTGAACGACCTGTTTCTGGGGGCAGTAAACATTTCCATAGTAACAGCGAACTCCACCAATGAGCGATGTCGCAGTTACACTTTAGGATGGTGGGTATTATATTACTTATCCATTACATTGTGAATAAAAGATGTTTTTCTTAAACTTGTGGCTTCTACAGGAGGATACACGATCATTTCACAGTCTCATAGTTAGTGGTCAGTCTAACTTGGATGGTTATGACATAATGGCTAATAATCAGAATCCTATATTCAGAACAGAAATGGGATTTCTGGGATGGGATACACTAACCTGGAGGCCACATTTTGAAAATCACTGGTCTACACAATCTATTAAATGAGAAAAATATCTGACTGATTATTAAATAATGATAATAATAGTGACAGTCAAAGGACATTATGTGTCATTTATAATCCCCATTTTACAACCTGTCTTGTGATGCAAATGCAATCAAAGAAAATACATGCATGATTTCATCACACTGGTACAAGTACACCATATGACAAATGAATCAAGAGGAGGAGCTGGTTCAGAAATCAAAATAATTATTTCGCGCAATCTGCTACTCAGTACCTGTACTGTTGTCTTGTGTCACACCTTCCAGCATTTGTTTCTCGTAGTTTAGTTGCCAAGACTCTGATGATGTTCAGAAATAACATAAAATTGACCTAAAGAGAAAATAGAAACATAATGATATAATTAAGGGTCATTGCAGACATAATAAGGAGTTTAATCCCAGACCTGTAATACCACAGGTGCAGTGAAACACTGTCTTTTCCTCCGCAGCAGGGGAAAGGTGCAGGCAGTGAGCGTGTACTCACCACTACGGCCGCCAGGATAGGCACTTGATATATCCATTTCAAATTGCCTGCACTCAAGTCCCAACACCTGCAGTGGATAAAAACAGCAAAATGGATCAGCAAGAGATAAGTAAGGATCAAGCTCCGGGGTGGTGATCCAGGATCTCTCTGTTCCACTTGGTGTCTCTAATAATCACTGCCATCATTCCACAAAAGGATTAGAGAGAGATTTAGACAAGACCTTGACGCCGTCTCCCCCCTCTTTCAGCTTTATCTGATGCTTCTAGACACAAATATCATACAAAACAACTCAGAGATGAATCAGTTTGTCAAAATAAATATTTTATATGATGTTTCTGGTCTTAATTCCTCATGAATCGATTCATTGCTGCACATGAAACCCCCTTCGTGATAAAGAGCTCTTGGCCCAAACTGTCACATGTCATTAACTGGCCTGTAGCTACCAATGAGGACACTGAGGTCATCTCCTCTGTTTTTTTTTTCTCCCTGTATTTTTGTGGCCTTTGGCAACAACATTCATGGATCTGTAGACAAAAAGCAATGATAGTGTATTGATATTAACACAAATGCAGTGAGACCTCTATTGCAGATATACTCAACAAAAACAAACACTTAACACTTTTGTTTTTGCTCCCATTTTTCACGAGTTGAAGTAAAAAATCTAAGACTAGGCACACAAAAGGTTTGTTTCTCTCAAATTCGTTCAAATCCGTCTTAGTGAACACTTCTCCTCATATAAAGATTCTGATGAAACAGCTTCAAAAACAGATGATTGCACAGGTGTGTCTTAGATTGTCACAATTGTAAATTTATTACGCACTGAACTATCGATATGTCATATTAGGCTACAGATATAATTTTCTCTCAGGAGGGAAAAGTCATGACCCACCCAACTTTGCATCTGACTGACCCACCCTGATATTCTTACCCTAACCAATCATTCATCATGCCTAAATTTAACCAACCCAACCAACAAAGGTAACATGCACCAGCCAATCAGAGGCAGAGTAGGGTGGGTCATGATTTTGCCTTCATGGAAATGAAACATGGTATCTGTAGCTCTATGTGAAATGCCCATAGTTCAGTGCTTAATAAACATTTTTTCAAGATCAAACTGCACATTTTAGAGTAGCCTTTTTTTGACCAGTCCAAGGCACACCTGTGAAATATAATCCTGCTTTTTAATCAGTGTCTCTATATGTCACACCTGTCAGGTAGATGGATTATCTTGGCAAAAAAAGTGCTCACTAACTCAGATTTTAACAAATTTGTTAACAAAGTTTGAGAGAAATAAGCTTTTTTGTGCATAAAAGAAATCTAACATTTTTTACGCTGTGTTTTGCTGTGGTTATTATCGTGTTTGGTTTGTTTTTCTGCCCAAAGGGAGGAGAAGGGAAGGCAGGTAGGATGTAGAAGGGAGTCAGAAATGTTCTGTTGCTTTCTTGTTGACTGAGAAGTGGAATTTATTGTTTAGTTCCACTGCACAGTTGCCGGATACCAGCTAAGCCGTGAGCTCTCAGCTCCAGAGTGTTGAATATACGACCATGGTACAGGGTCAATGTGGAGACTGCAGATAGAGCCAGGTAAGAGAGGGTTTAGGGCAACTCTTGAGGCAGTTTTCTCGCAGATGAGGGTTCAGAAGTGGAAGGTGAACCCACTTTAAATCTTTTTAGCTTTCCTCAGGCTTCACTACAGAAATTCACGGTAATCCGGAAATGTGAGGATTACTGATATTTGTACTCTTTGAATTTCACCATGTAAGCCATTGAAAATGGGGATACCACATCAGATCAGCAAAATATGCTGATACAAATTGTACTTTATCATTAACTCTGTTTGCACCTGCCTTCTTTGCTTCATGACCTTAGAATTTTATGTATTAAAGCTTAACAAGAATATAATACTTACTCTGTGTCTGCAAACGTGGCTCTCACTGTTGCCCAAACTGTCACAAACATAGCTGGTACTCCTGAAAAATACAATAAAAGTATAAAATAGCCATCACTATGGGAAAGTACTCTAAATAATTCTATAAAAAATCTTTTTCTTTCTCATATGGGTAGAACCTGGGTAGCACAGCATCCACATTGTATGCGCTGTGCTTACGTAACTGATACGCACAGTGTGTACAATGCAGGAACTGTAAAGCCCATATTCATGCAGTGTTTTTTTCAAAGGCACGAGTCATTTGCTTTTGTCCTCGCTTTGTTAATATACAATATCAGCAAGGGATTTGTCAGCGCTTCCCTTTTTTTTCCCCAAACGTTTTTGCATACCAATTTGACCATCAAAAACTACATACCTTATATACGATTTAATTTGCATGACATTAAGCCCGCTAATCATATTTTAATCACGCGCACAGAAGTAAAATGTAAATGAAGCAGAACTCACCCCATCCAATCAGGGTAAATCCCCATAGATACTTTCTGTCCGAGAAGAAGGTCATAAAGATGAGGCTGTGGAGGTACAGACCCTCCACGAGGATCCAGTAGTAATTTGTTGCCAGAAAGTACATAAACAAGGTCACCACCACCTTGCAGCCAATCTGCACACAAACAACAGACAGAGAACAGACGTAATCAATATTCAGATTGACCAAAAAGTCACACTTTTTGAATACGTACTATCTCCAGCAGCACTCCTAGCCTGGCGGGGATAATTTGTTTAGTAATGTGTGTGCATATGTGTATCTGTCTGCAGCTAATTTCGCATACTACTGGACCCATCAGCCTAATATTTTTGTGCACCTTTATGACTGTATGCTCAAGGTCCTCTTGTCTTGTGGTTGTGGTGACTCACAATTTTTGAAAAACCTTGAAAAACCTATATTACTAGCAGCCCACCAAGTAAATAAATCCCCTTTTCTTTCAATCAAGACACGTGCGTGACACAGCGATCCATTTGGTGCATCAAATTCAAAGGAAGACTGGCTGTGTCAGGTTTTATGAGTTATATTCCTAACTCGACAATAAAAATTCCACACTTTGCAATTGTATATTGGACACTTAAAAAAGAATGCCTGAATGTGTTAACATTAACATTACATATCTTATTTTAACTTAGGAAGGTAGTTGGACTGGCTAGGCTAGTAATTTTAGCCTCAACACTGAGCTGAACACTAAGTAAAAAGTAGTGCAATGATAAGTTAGACAGTAAACTAATGTCACATGTTGGGCTGTCACACGCTGCGCCATCAACCACCACAGGTAAATTCTCATATACTGCCTTTGGTGGGTGACTCCTCACTCCTCTGTGGGGGCTGCCAGTGATCAACCAACAACTGCTTCAGTTCGCTTCAGCTAGGGACAGCATATTGGTCGACTTGATATTTTTCATTGCTGGTGTTTTGGAATTGTCTGACATTTGTCTCTGAATAGCCTGTCTATGCTGTTTATACCTTGATAATGCAACCTGCATATTGTCCTCCCCTCATTCCACTTCTGTCATGCAAACATACCGGACATGCAGCCTGCAGATCGCAGTTATATTCATAGGCACTGCGGATAATCCACAGATCAGGTAAGAAAAATGAACATTCTTATTAATAGCAGATGTTGACTGGCTTGGCTTGACTCAGTTTGATTCAGCACGTCAGCCCAGCACAGCAGGGACATGTATCTCCAATGCAAAAGGCTACTGGCTTGAAGGCATATCTTAAACTGAAGATACACTTGTCTTGAATCAAGCGAAAATGGTGTATAAATAAGTTTTAATTTTTCACAGTAAAAGTCTTCCGTTATTTTTTTAATTTAAACACTTTTATTATGAAACAGAAAAATTAGGAAATGTTGGGTTTTCTTCAGCAGTGACTTAACGGGAGTCCTTATACGGGCCCAAAGTGAACATGAAACTGAAAATAACTGAAAGTACAAACAGGGACGCAGGAGAGAAACTCAACTTCAAACCAAAGAGATTCAGTTAGAAGCTACAAGGGTACTGAGAGTTGAACACACAGACACTTTTAAAAATTTGTTTCTCTCTTGGGGAGGAAGGGGGGTCACCAGGGGTTAGCCAGCCTGCTTTGGCCCCACTCTGACGATGGTCCCTTTCAGTTATGACTTGGCACGGTTTGAGGATTTTAAAAGTGCAAATAGAAATGCAAATGAGCACTGCATTGTTTGATGCGAGGCAGCCAAAAGTGCCAATGGAAAAGACCTAATAGGGTGAAGCCTAACCCCATTAAGAGAGACACTGTGTACATTTACACATAAGATGCAGCAATGTGCAACCAGAAAAACACACAGCAATGTCACAGAACACACCACACAACACACAGACACACACACACACACACACACCACACACACACACACACACACATTGTTTGGAGTAAAGCAGCCATTATCCTGATAAATCCTGAGCTCCATCAGAGCTGTCTAAAAAAAACTATAACTAAAGTTTAATTCAAAGTTTCCTCTGTCCTGTCATGTTTCTAACTATAGTTTCTAGATTGCCTGCTGTCCCATATTTACTGTGACATTACCGCTTACATAGAAATGTTTAAAGTGACTAAAAGCTGCCTCTCTAATCATTAAAATAAATCGTTAAAGAAAAAACACTCATACATCAATACAACACATTACAAAGAAATCACTTGGAAAGCTTGCCCTGCTCAACATCATTTAAAAGGCAATATTGCCTACAGGGACCAGTAGAGGTGGAGTAGAGGTAGTCATGGAGGTGCACGTCTCTAAATTGGAGAAAATATTCTTTCGGGATAATAATAATTTATGCACACATGATGATTCAGATGATGTTAGAGCTGATCTATGCATCACTACCCCAGACACACCTTCTTCACTTCTCCTCTACAAGTATGAATTATGAATGTAATACTGATCACACTTTGATTTCAGCTATTGGTGATATTTGAACAAATGATGTAGACAAGGATACTTTTGATCATTTTCCACTTTTGTCATGGCATTAATTGATTTGGATGTACAGCTGCTGAGTACACGTTTCAATCAAGCCAAGCAAAACTCAAAGAGTCCAACACAAAATGCACCTTTTAAAAGACCATAACATTTACACTGCAGTCAAACATCATTAAATAGTTGGAAGTAAACAACAAAGTTTTGAAGTGGAGTATGAATTCTGTAATCTGTACTGGAATATTCCACTGCAGATTACTGAGTACATGTAACCCGAAATAAAACACAGTACATTAATTCAGACAGCTGCAGCTGATTCTGTCTGCTGCCGCTGCTAGAGACCTCACTAGACCAAGAAAGTTGATCTCCCTCCAGTTTTCAGATTTTGCACCGCATTACTGGATGTCAAATAAAGGATTTTTAAAAAAGGATTGGGTTTAAAAAGCCCTGAATGGTTTAGGAATAAAATACACTTCTGACCTGCTGCTACATTATGAACACTTCACACCTCTCAGCTCAGCTGGAGCAGGTTTGCTTAGTGTCCCCAGGGTCAAAAATAAGCACAGAGGAGCAGCATTCAGGTTTTATGTACTGCATTTCTGAAACAAACTCCCAGAAAACCTGAGAAAACTGCAGAAAACTGGAGGCATGCTCCAACTTTCAATTCTTTAAATAAAGGCTTAAAATGTTTTCTTTTGGCCACTGAATTGTATCACCTTAAATTTGGCACCATTCAGTCATCACCTTGTGTTTCTTTTATATCTTGTCTTAATTCCTTTTATGGCCTATAAAGCACTTTGAATTACCTTGTTGTTAAAACGTGTTGCCTTATAACTAAAAGTCAGTAATGTTATCTAATTGCTTTTAAAAAACAGACTGCTGATGATGGATAACTCTGCAAAAACCCTGATAAGGTTCAATGTTTTTAGCTACACAAGCTGTGTGGCTCTAACAATGGCAATGTCAGTCTGTTGTGTCGATCCCTCACTTTTCCATACTGAAATATCTCAATAATCACGTAATGGATTGCCATAAAAATTCTGTACAGCTATTTGTGGTCCCCAGAGGACTTTGGCAATCCATTGACTTTTCTGCTACGTCACCAGCAGGTCAATTTTCACTTAATTAGTGAGAGAGCTTGACATCTACAGGATGAATTGGGACACAGTTTTGACATTTATGGTCCCCAGAAGATGAGTCTGGTCCCACCATAAGGTTGACATTTTTGGTTTTGAGTGAAATGTCTCAACAATTATAGAATCGACTGTTGTAAAACAGCCCTAGGAAGATAAATTCTAATAACTTGGTTGATCCTCTGGAAGCCTAAAAAGAAAAACAGCATCTCCCAATTTTTAATTGTGGGATAATTAATGCAATGGAAAAGCAATAAAAAAGAGAAAAGCAATAACGAAGAGGATCTGCAGGAACTTCCTGAGAGGCTGAACTACAAAGTAAGATCATCAAATTCCCTACATCTGCTTTGACAAGCCCTTTGGAGTGCTGCTTGTATTGATTTATCAATTCATGTCCATCACCTCACTCTTCCACAAGTGAACACCTCATTCTCTGCTGGCTTGAACCTGCCCTCTAATTCTGTCGGATAAGACGTGTGTGAGAGACTGCCAGCACAAACTCATGACAGAATGAAAGAAACATCACTTTAATTTGATTTTATCTCGCTTCAAATGAGGCACAGTGTGACTTTAATGCAAGAACACATATATATATAGAGAGAGTTCCATAATCAGACCTGTGCATTTTCTTGCTATGTGTAGACAGAGCCTGTGCATGGACTATTATTGTGCTGACTTGCATGCCAAGATGTAAGCCATATTGATTTGCAATATTTCTACTGATTTGTATGACATATACAGTATTGTGTAGATTCTGTATGTGGAAAAACTACTTAGATTTTTTTTTTTAAATTAAAATACAAAAATGTACATTTATGTGATGTAACAAGTCTGTTAAATACAACCTCTTAATAACTAGACCACATCTGAAAAATCTGAATAGCCTAATTATTTATCTCAAATTAATTTATTCAAGTAATAAAGAGCTAGGTGAGGAAAGCATTTTGCTGAGGTGGGTATGAATCACAACATTAGCATCACAAAGCAGCAGAGATGAAAGGAGGGGTTTTCTTGCATTCTTAGCAGTATGCAGACAAGGTGCCGACCCAGAACCATTTAAGATCTGCCGTACTGCCCACTCAACTGTGAAGTTGGACTGTATTTAATTAGCCAATTTGATGGGGACGCCATCCACCTTGTTAGCAAAAACACCGAAGTGCTTCCTTCTTGTTGACCTTGCTATCCATCCCCTAGTAGCAGAGAGAGTGCACAGGCAGAGGGGTTGTTTAGTTGAATATGTTTCAGTCTATTCTGCCTGATTCATTAACCCTTTCTCTGATTGAAGTTTGTGCAAGTTAGAATCTGTGGTCCCGACCATGGCTCTGAAATATCAGCAGCCTAACATGGTGCTGTCCGTGGTGCTTAAGTAGCAGATGGATTTATAAGTGCATCTTTTTCTCTCAGTCCTGCTTTTCTGTCAGTTTTGTTATGAGTCTTTAACAGATGCCTTCGACAGGGGGCACTTCCTTTATTGGTACTGAATAGTGTTGTGGATGTATTGTATGTTCACTGCAGAATAATCCAATATCAACATAATTCTGAGGAAAAGTGGGCTGCTTTCAAAATACTTTGTCCCTAACAAATGTAAAGCCTGAGGAGAAATATAGCACTTATAAAGGTTATTGTGATTTTTCATCTATTTTATATTCAGGTGCCTTTATAGCAAATATACCACACATGAAGCAAGGACATTGGCAAATGGACAGAAAGCATTTGTTTTGATAATACAGGAAATTTTTCTTGCGTCTCCTGACAATCTAATCCTGAAGTATGCGTGAAAATCAGCCTGCAGTACACTCACTCTAAAAATGACACATTTTAAAAGGCATTTGTGCCTGTGTTATTCACAGCCTGTTATTTTTCTCTGACGGAGCGTCTTGATTCATTATCCACACTTGCAGAGCCCAATTTTATTCTGAGCTTATTGTTTGAAAGTGTTATCACTTTCATTTTTACGAAAGTGGAATCAAAGGTAATTGAACATAATTTTGAAACTCGGGGAGTTATCACAGTCTAACATATGGTATCAAGTCTTAAAAAAGAGATTTCAGCTGCCAGTTAGTGTGTCTGACACTTCACAAGAAAGAAAAAATAAAAACTGATTTTGTTCCAGCTGAATGGCTATGTTTATTTTTAAAAGTGAAATGACATGAATGCGTCATCCAAGTACAAAAACCTTGTACAAACTATGTGCTGCTTGTTAAGACAATAAATATAACCAACAATATATAGTGAACTCAGGAATCAATACTGGAAAACCAGATGTCACAGCAGCAGCAAGCTGCAGCTTTTGTGATAAGGTTACATGTTTTAATTGATGTGTGGACAATGTGAATTTCCCCTGGGCTTCACTGGCTTGTATTGGAGGCAAGTCACACAAGTTATTGATTGAAATAATAGGAAAAAAATAAATTAATTAAATGTCCAGGTTTAAAATGAATGTCCCAGAACTGTGCCTTTAAGATACAATACTGAAAATGATATTTATCTTATAGATTAGTTCTGTTTGGACAGAAAGGAATAATAATGCAGTTAGTATTATGTGCTGTTGTATTGACAGAATGTGTCTCAGTCCCAGGAGGCCACACGGATTTAGTCAGCCATCGATTAGTCAACCTCCACACTGCCATCCAGCTCCAGCTATTGCTGCCTTATTGTCATGCCTTGATTATTAGAGGCCAGTTCCTCTCAGCAATCCTTTCTCTCTGTACTGATTACGAGTCATATAATTGTCACCTCTATCTTTTCTCATCAGTTTGTATTCTAAAAGGCATTGTTGGGCTACAGCAGGGGTTTTACCATGGGGCAGCTTTTTAATTAGTTTTACGCCTTTCATGGAGACAGGTCCGTGATTTGAATATTTTTTGTATATGAACATTATCTTTTCTTAGTTTGGTAATAAAATTGATTAATTTATCTGCTGATTGTTGAGGTCTTGCCAGTGAAGCTTTGTTGGAAACCGTCTGATGTGTAACTGCTCGAAACAGACACAAGCTGCAATAAGACATAAAAGATGGATGTGTATGAATCAGACAGGATGGTCAAATTATGATGAATATGCAGTCAAACTCAACAAATGAAAAGTGAATAATGAAACGTAATTTTTTTTGCACCAAACTGCACCAGCGACAATCAGCTGGTGGACCACACATGGGCCACAACCAGGCAGCTGAATGGCAACTGATTAAAGTACTGCAATATTTATATAATTCCAGTATTACGAACTATTGAAATTGCCAAAAAAAAAAAAAAAAAAAAAAGTTATTAAGTTACTGCTAATGCAAAATGAATATTGTCAGCAGATAGGTTTGTATTATTGGAACAAGAATGAGCAGCCACAGTTAGCTGTTAGATGAAGAGGTGCAGATAATGGGCTGCACACCCACAGCTTCTCAGCAGGGTAACTAACTCCTTTGGCTATATGCAGACTCATGCTCATGCATAATATCACATTACGGTTGCTCACAGAATGATGGAAAAAGGCCAATTATTGACTGACTTCTTCAGTAAAAAGACAACAGTTTGCTTTGCTGCCCACAGAATTTTGTAACCTGTAGTATTAAACTGCGTTTGCTGTTACCACAAGTGGGTAAAAGTGTATCTAATAAAAATAACACTCATTTTGTAAGAAAGTGAAAATATTAAACAACAATAGGCTAATCGGGCCTGTTTTTATTATTATTATCATTAGCTGAAAGTCTGGCCTCCACAGTGTCTGATTATAAAAATTCTGGACCTTTGACAAATATAGTCAAAGATCTTCACTATAATCTGTGAAATAGCCTGGTCATTTACATCTACATTTACAAAGACTTTTTCCAGTTTAACTGATATATCTACAGTAGTTTTAAGATACGGCTCCAAAAAGTGTTGGAAAAATGCCAATTTCCATTTTCATCAGAGCGCCAAGTTTTATTTGCAACACACACGAGTATACAACGTGTAAAAGCACAAACTATTGATCTACTATCTATATTCCTTCATTGTGTCACGTAAGTCACCTACTTTAACAAAGCAGTTTTAATCTAATATGTAACTTAATTTGGAGAGCCCCAGGATGAAAGTGTCCACTAAATATATGGTGCAAATTGTTTGTTTGCGTATCAAAGGATGCATGAAAAGTACCCAGCCTTTACCCATTTTTTAAACTTGACTCTGAAAGGGAAAGCCAAGTACTGGCCTAGTAAAAGCTTGGCACAGTGACAAGAAGTACAGTTTATTTGCTCCAGTGGAAAAGCAGGTGAGACTTTGCAAAATACCACTTCCCCTTTGGAAGCAAAATGTTTAATGCCCAATTACACTACAAGTCAAATTATCTGAGCATGTAATGCAATCAAGCAAGCATGATTCCTACTACATTTTGTTTGGAGAAAGACAGAAAAAAACAACTATTGGACATACTATGTATTTTATACCATAATCCTACCATCTACTACTACTATAAAAAAAAAAAAAAATGGAATCAACTAACCTTTTCTCATTAACGTAACATATATATACAACTTTTATTTATTCAAGTTAATTAAACTTGAAATTTCCAGTAATTATCAGCATATTAGCAGACTTCTCAGCATGCATTGTTCAAAAGTTAAAACTAAAAGTACAACTGTTCTGAGACCCTTCATTTTTATAGTTTGAAGAAAACACATATGTTGAAAACTTGCTGTTTGTCTCTAATGCACTTAAAGATAAGTCATGGTTGCCTATATTCACAGTAATGAAAACACTGCAATACTTTATTTTTGGCAGATGTTATTTGCACCCAGGGTGTAAATACCTCCACACACAAAATTTACACCTGCATGACAGAGACAAACATAATGACATAACATAATCTCTCCCTAAACCCATGCCATGTAATTTCACACTACTGTCAAATCTCTGTCTCCTGGGGCAGTACTCAAACAACAGTCTTCCACAGCAAAGCCTTGTACTTAACTCACTCATCCACTGCAGCCTCTTATCAATAGTAAAAGTATCGCTCTTTATAGCTAAAATAAGTGCATTGGGTGTGAATAGCCAAATAGCTGCTGTGTGCCTGTTCATGCCTGGGTACAAACAGACATTCCCTTTTGTTTTTTTACAGTGCTGTTTATGGTTAATATCAATACTTTTTGATATGATACTAACATTTGATAGTATTGAAACTGCAGAGACTATAAAACAGAAGAGATCTAAATGCTGTACCTGGTCTGTGTGTGGGTTGTTATTTTTTTTTTACAATAGAAACAAAATGATCCAATTTTGTGTGACAACCCACTTTGTGTGTCTTCTTCCTTTTAATGGCATCTAACTTTAAAATTCTTTTTTTAAGAAGAAATTCAAGGAGCTGTTTTTTTCTTCTCTTATCTTCAAGGGCAGAGTGGGTTATTTTGAGCCTGTGACGGTGTACTTACAAACTGTGTTTTGTTGGCTGGCGGAGCTTCAGTGATGGACTTGAGGTCTTCCACTGTGACTCTTTCCATGTTCTCTAAGGCCGATCCAGAGTAGAGCACGATATCTTTCACAAATATACTTATAGCTCTTAGCATGTAGGACACAAATAAGTGCATGTGGATGTAGTTCCTGGTGCAGTGTAGTCGTCTGGGGAGAAAACAAACAAGAGCGGCAAGGTCAATATATAGATCTGTGGAGAATTGTGTGGTTTTGTGTGTGTGTGTGTGTGTACGTGTGGGCTGGCGCACCTTCATGTTGAGGATTTTCACACACACACACACACACACGAACAATACTCATCCTAATTAGAGCCAGCTGAATTCCACGCTGACTATAACACATTCTTGAGATTTAGGAGCTCAAAAAGCACAAATATTGAATTGCTCGCCTCAAAGTGAGCTGTAAAAACAAAATTGCAAGCATGTGTTGAGAAAAGCGTGCGGATTTGCTTCCAGACAAGCACGAGTTTATCTGTCAAAACTTCTTCCAAAACATCCTGTCTGAGCGTTTACTGTGGAGTAGGCCTGTGAGGTCATGCTTCTAAAGTTGGAATCAGGCGGCTGGATCAATGGCCATAAAGGGTACGTCACTACAAAGTCAAGTAAAAAAAAGTCAATTATAGTACTTACTGAATATTTGTTAATGTTTTAATGAAATCCAAAAGCTGGCTTGAACTAGAAGTCTCATAAAGAAACTATTACTGGATACTGAAATTAGCCCTGTGCTAAGCATTATTAATTATTTCTTTCTCTAAAGCTTCATTAATGAGCTGTATGTTTGACAAGCTACCCTAAGAGCACTATTGATTTAGGAGTGGTGGGCGAAAACTAATCTAGTGTACATTTCCCTGGTGAAAAATACTGAACACAACCGCTGATGTGAAATATCCCTTTTCTCTCCCTGGAAAACATTTATGAGCCCTCCTGTCTACACGCTGACATGTTGAAGGGGAGACATGGCTGGAGTGCTCCGGAGCACGGAGCCAGAATGTCAGATGGGCCCCTGGGATAACTTATTAAACTCATTTGGCCCATAGATTTCCTGGTGCCAGTTGGGAGCGTTCCTAAAACCTTCTGACTGCCTGCCTGTATGGTAAGTCACGCTGGTGGGAACATTGGTAAACAGCGCCTTCACATCGATTCCTGATACTCCCTATGCTAAACAAAATAAGCAAATAATGACACATCTGCCCTGCATTAATCAGCCGGGAAAAAATAATCAGACTCTTGCTGCATGTAAAATGAATTCAACCTTGTTTTAGGGTTTTCCTTCACTTAATCGGATAGTTTGGAGTAGGGGTGAGATTGTATGAGGTACTTATCGATAGTGTACAGTGGATGAAGCAGAGTGGGCACTTTACCAACCCAAAATGTAGGCATTTGATGTCCTGGGAATGAGACTCAACAATTAATTATCTTTCTGGTGCATTTACAAACAGCATGAACAAATCAAACTGACTCTACCTTTAAGGAAAAACTGTCATATTACCTCGCAGAAATGAGAGAAATCGCCTTAAGTCATACAACAGGTGGCTAGAGAAATCACAGTCTCACTACAGAGACATCATGCAATTGAATTTAAAATGTAAAAAGTCAGATCTACAAAGGAAAGAAGAAGATCAAACTAAGTATTTACATATTTAGAGATCAAACTATCCACTTAAATATTTAAAAGATCAAACTCTTTACATAATCACAAGATCAAACTAAGTACTTAAATATTTACAAAATCATTCCACATTTATTTATTTTTTTAAATTCTTTTACATATTTATGCATTTTATGGCACCACTCTGTGTAGGAACATCCTAATCCAGAGATCTGGAGAGAAAGAGTAAGAGAGGAGCTCAGATGAACTATTTGCATATTTACGAGATCAAACGAACTACAGAATTGACATATTTATAAATTGTAGGATCAGTGAGAGAGAGAGAGAGAGACCTTGGCGCTGTTTGCAGAATAAGTTGCTAAATGTACGCTGGCCACATTTTGGAAATTAAGTTTCTAGGAGGGCTTGATAAGTTGTTCAATCTGGTGACAAAGTCACCAAATTGGCAACACTGCTACCACTGCCTTAAGTCACACAATAACACAAACAAACTAGTGTTGTGTGAAGTAAATTTAATGATTTCACCAATGAAGTTTGGTTACCTTGGAGTGAGCAAAATTTGGCTTACATACATACAGCAACGGTTTCCCATCAAAAAAAGATGATGTCTGATGGCAAGGTAAAATGATGAGAATATTGTAAAAATAGTGTACAGTATTTTTTAGGGGTGGACCTTTTTTTAAGTGGCTAAAAATGTTTTGCTGCTGCCCCTGTCCTGTCCACAGCAGTTCACTGCTTAGCTGGTACTCCTGCTGCCTCTTCACAGTGGAGGCGTGACGACAAGCATCTACTGTAGTTAACAGACTGACAATGGATAAGTACCTCACACAGCCCTGCTTCAAATAATCCAAATTATCCCTTTACTGCTGCCACTAAGGAAAAAGGGGTTTGATGTATGCAGCATCTGTGGCAAATCCTTTTATCTCTTACATTCTTACAGTAGGAGAAGCAAAGCCTTTCAAACACAATAAATACTCTCAATTCTTCTAAGAACTTCCTCTATCTATGTTTCAGTGGGGAAAAAGGGAAATAATCGCACACTTTGTGGCTTAACAACTGTAATCTTTGTAAGCTTGGTGGAATTACAAAATCAATATTCCAGTTTTGGTTGTTTAACCTGAAATCAGCATGAAAATAACAAAGAACCTAAATGTCAGACAACAGAGCGTGCATTACTGCAGCCTGGAGGCAGACTCCTCCTCAAAGGTAGACAAACCATCGTCATATTAAAAGTCACAGTAAAAGTCAAAGGTAATGTTTGCATGCTTCATGTTGTTGCCGTGACACAGAATAAAGTGCATTGCATGCCATGCAGCTATGGTAAATTGCATGATTCTATGATAAAGCTTCTTTTTTCCATTAGGTCATCATGAAATTAATACGCTCTCTGCTCCATTGTATGTTTGCAACTGATAAAATTGCATGGTGAGAAATTGTACCATCATGCCACTAAACACGTAGTCTCCCTGTTTTGATGCCTCCTGCAATTACTCTAACCTTAATTTCTGACCCTGTATCTAATCCTTCTCTTGAGAGCGTGTGTGGTTGATTGGAAAAATTCTATCAGCTGCATTGACTCACCGGAAATATCCCAAGATGACGACAGCTACCATGAGTGATCCCAGAGAGATGGAGTACCCCACTGTGTAGATGAGATACAGACGGTGAAAGACCTCCTGTTGGGAGAGGATAATTTGTTAGAATACTAACAAGGTAGCAAAAAGGCAAAAAAAAAACAAACAAACAAACAAAAAAACACTGATACTGAATGGATTACCTTTATATTATTGCATTTTTGCATTGAAAAAAATGTCATTATCTTCTCTTTTTAGCCAACATGATGGAAAAAAAAAAAAATTCTAAAAAAGAACCTGGCCAACAACTGGCCAACATATACAGTAAGAAATGCTATGTTTTGTATGTTTGTATTTAAAAACAAATAAATCACAAATACCTGGGATATATACAAGCACTTATACAGTACTAACATATATGGACTACAGGTACACCTTACTTAGGATTTTACTTTTTTTAAAAAGACCTAATACATATAGCAGTTTGGCAATGTAGGGTTGCATTGTTGATTCAACAAATGACTGCAAAAATAAAACATCTCTGTAATTTATGTGAAGAAATTGCCAGTAATATTACATAATAGGATAGCAATGAACACCAGACTTTGGAAAAATACATTTGCATGCTCTTGTACAATGGATGAGGTTTTGAAGGCCTTATACTACACAATGGTATTATTGCTGGTATCATCATTTTTAAACAATACCCAGCCCTACGCTCAGCTACCCCAATGAAATGACAACATTCAGTCACTATACATTTGTCATCTTATTCAATAAAAAATATTTATCTCAAGCTTGGAAAATTACACATCAATTTACAATTTACAATTTCATTTAGCAGACAAACTACAAAAGCAAGTTTAGCTGGCGACTTAGGGCCCTGTTGTGGTGGTATCAGGCGTCTTACTACGGCAAAGCATAGTAAGCGGGAGGGAGAGTAGACCTGAATGAAGACTTCAGGTAGCTGGGAGCTGTTTTGGTCGCTATTTTGTAGGCAAGTGTCAGGATTTTGAATTGGCTGATTGGCTGCAACTAGAAGCCGGTGAAGCGATCTGAACAGCAGGGTGACATGTGCTGGTTGAAAACCAGACATGCCGCTGCATTCTGGATCATGTGCAGAGGTTATTCAATTTCAGTGATGCAGATAAATTCTAAACCTATATTTTTGTTTAACACACTTAATGAGAAGCTTCTGCATTTTTCAACCCAGACCTTCTTTTGAGTTTTATGCTTTTGTGTTGAAGTGATGAATGTAATCCTTATGGGCAACTGTGCACTGTCAAAGTACGCCCACTAGAAGTGTTTGTTTTTACTACTGACAAGCTCAGATTCTTATTATAGCATTTGACAACATTATGGAAAGGATCACTATAGAGATGGACCTTTTAAAAGAGAAAGATTATTTTTTTTCACCAGAAACAGCTGATTTATTGCTCTTGCCAAACTCATCCAAAGTCCCTTCAAAACGCTTCATTAAAAGTCAACAGAAACAAAATAAAACTCACCAAAAGTATCTTGGCTCGTCTTCCACTGTTCCAACAATCACCACCTCTGGTTGTTTGGTCTAAATAAATCCTTAATTCACCAAGATAGATGTGACAATATTTTGGCTCTACAAGCTGTTTCTCCCCACTGCTTCTCTGATGTCTGACTTCTCTTTCACTCCTCTTATGAAATTTTCACATCTAACACAGTGAATTAAGGGTTCATTTCAAACAAACAAGAGTTGGTGATTGTTGGAGCAGTGGAAAGACGAGCCAAGATGTTTTTGGTGAGTTTTATTTTACTTCTGTCAAGTCTGAATAAAGATGATGATGTTAAAATTACTGTTTCTGTAAATGGAGTCTGGTCAGTTTGGCAAGAGCAAAAACAGCTGTTTCTGGTTAAAGAAAACATATCTTAATCTTTAAAAAATGTCTCTCTGTGTAGTGGTCTTTTCCATAATGTTGTCAGACACTTAACAGTGTAACAATAACAATATGACCCTGTCAATGGCAAAACCAAACTCTTTTATCGGACGTAATTTGACAGTGTGCAGTTGCCCATACGGATTACATTTAGCTCAGTTTCCCTTCTGCTGGCTGCAGCGCTCTCCCTCAATACTGGACCCCTTTCAAAAATTGTTGTCCCCATTAGTCACTTAGACACAAAAACATGAGAAAATAGGCTCCAGATTGAAAAAAGTTACCCTTTAAGCTTTAGGGTTGTTTTTTGCATTTACACTACAACAAGTACAAATTGTAGTGACCACATTACTTCAGGCAGACAGACAAAGAGAAAAGTTGTCAAACATACCCACTATATTGGCATCCCCCCCCTAAAACATAGCTTCAAAATGTGTTAACTTCACTGTGTTTGAACTTGCATTGCCACTTGGTGACAGAAATGTCTCAAGCACCCAGAAGTTACTGACGGAAACAGCATTTGACACGGGTGGCGGAGCTGAGAAAGGCTGGGTGGGGCAGTTTGATCCTCCAGCAGTGAGCTGGCAGCCAGAGGAGAGCCACTAACCAGGCCCTCCGTGCGTCAACACGCTGAAGGGGCCAACAGCCCCGTGTGATGTAACCAGATACTCCACTGCTGTTATCATTTAGCATCAGGCCCCTGTGCCAAAAAAACGGGTGTCTAAGTTGTGGTGGTGGTCGGCGGTATGGCAGTTGTGCTGTGTGGGGCTTTCATTCCTGCATATGTATTTGTCATTAACTGCTGCTGGCTCCCCCGGGAGCCCATCAACACAAACATCTGAAGTCAGAAAGAAATTGAAGGGCACCATGATGAGGTTATGCCCACATCCTCTGCACCACATTCAAGCTGGGGAGAGGAAAATGTATGTGGGACAGCCAATGTTCATGTCGTTTCTTGGCAAAAATGGGTAAAAATCAAACTATGATAGTCTTCTGCCAAATTTCCTGACTGAGCTTTGAATGTTTTTATCAATGAGTGACTGATTACTCTATTTTTTATGGACGCTTTTCATTTTACTAACCACTTTTTCTGACCACCAGCTACACTACAAAGTGCAGAGCCACTTAGCAGCAAACTCTAAAGGGTTTCAAAAGGGTTCCCTCTGAAGGGCTGAGGTTCTACCCAGAAATGTTTGCTTCAGAAAAAACCCTGTTTTGAAGAACGGGATTGTCAAGGGTTCTTGGTAAGATTAAGGGTTCCATTAAGAAACCTTTTCATCCAAACAACCCTTTCTGGAAGAAACTCAAGTCAAGATCAAGGACTGTTGTAATCATGAAACCATAATTCTTCCAAGATTTTTAAATAAAGGCTTAAAAATTGTTTGAATGTTTCCGCACTTTAAACACTAGTGATTGTAACATAGATTGTTGAAATTATGGATGACCACAATACACAATCTATGGCAGACCTGGGCAAGATGCGGCCCGGGGGCCAGATGCAGCCCACTGATAGGTTTCATGTGGCCCACAAGGCCATCATGGAAATACCAAAAAAGAAAACTCTAGCAAAGACAGTCATTAGCATTTTGCTTACAATTAAACTGTTATCATACCTTTATTTTGAAAGTGGTCAGAGCTGTTCATTGATAATGAACTGTATCTTTCATATTAAAATGCAACTTTATTCACTCAGTGCTATACATCCATGCTGTTAGTATTGTTCTTCCTCTACTTTTGCTGCTACTATCATTGCAACCTGTATGCAGCATGCATGGTACACTGTAAAACATCAGGTTTTGGACATTGCCAACAAAATATTAGGCCACAATTCATCACATGGCAATTCAGGGAGGGTGACCAACAGCAGAAGTGCCCTATATAGAACACTAAGGACGTTATATTATTTGTGTCTGGCCCATGGCAGCCTGATCAATTTTTCATGTGCCCCCCCGTGAAAAATAATTGCCAATCCCTGATGTGTTGCCTCTTTTGTAGAAAACAATACAGTTCTTCATAGAAACCTCAGAAGACAAGAGGGTTATAGGAGACACTCTTGGAATATAAAAGAGTTTTCGATAGAACCCCCTGAGCAGGTTCTAGATGACACCCTTGGAATATAAACAGGTTCTTGGTAGAAGCTTTTCTTATTAGCACCTTTAGAAGGTAGAAAGGTTCTGGATATAACCGCTAAAAGAGTTCAGGATAGAACCATTCCATCATAGAAAGGTTACCTGTAGAACAAACGGTGGCTTTAAATAGAACGCTCTGAGACGGTTCCAGGTGGAACCAATATAAAAGGCTCTACCAGCAACCAAAAGGGTTTCTCCTATGATGACAAGCTGAAGAACCCTATATGGTTCTAGTTAGCACCTTTATTTCTAAGATTGAGGCTATAGAGTGTTTTATATGTTATTGAAATGCTTCCAATAATTCAAAAAAGCCATGTCAGCATCATTGCTGTGTATAATGCAGTTTTACTTATATAAGAAAAACATGGTCATATAGACATAATAATGGCTGAGTAAGTGCTATTTTTCCATTTACAGGCAGGTTATAGCTGTTTCCCACCCTTCTTACAATACCCAGTGGTGCTATTCTCTGGCAGTGTACGTTCTGACATCTGACCCTCACACAGCGATAGAGGAGGAAACGCTACAGGAGCAACTGAGATTAGGGTCACATCTATTTTTGTTAGTCACATGTTGGTAGTAAAAGCTGCTGTTTGGTTTACTAAACAATTTTCTCAACATGAGCTGTGGTGTGTTGGTGATGTCAGTTCTAATGGTATTTAAGATCCCAAATTTGACTCTCACATGCTGATTATGTTCAGATTTTATGTTATGGATGGAAAAGCTTCATTGTAATGTTTACATAGTATACAGTATAAGAAATTTGTGGATTAAGATTGTTTCAAATTAGAGATATTAAAAGTGTAAGGGTGTGTTGGGTGTTAAGAGTAGGAATCTGAAGGAATGCTCAGACACTGACAGTCATGTGAAACTTCATTATACAATCTCTCTCCACAATGATGCTGTTGTAAGAGTCTAAGAGGCTGTTTACACCTGATATTATGTCTTTAAGGATCCAATCACATGTGAACAGCTCTTAGCAAAAGGCATTAGGATGCGCTGAGAACCAATCACTCACACCACATTCGGAGATCATCATCTCCACATCCCCAGACACCCTTAAAAAAAGCCACACAATTTTGAGATTTGTCGAGTGAGGAGAAACTTAATAAACTTTGCAAAACAGCTACAGCAAATTCTTCATCATTTGTGCCCTTTTGTAAATTTGAAATTAAATGTAAAACATTAAGGTGTTTTCTTTTCTTGTAAAAGACACTGTCAGTAACTGCATCGGTGTACTGATGTGGCTGCTCTTGTCTAAAGTACATCTTCCTGCCATAATTGCACACTGTTTCAACTGGTTTTAGCATTTACGCTAAATTTATGAAAGAAGACAGCATTAAATAATGATAAACATCTGAAATTTTACAAATAAAATGAACAGTAACCAATATAGGCTATGCCTTTGTTGCCCATGGAGAAACTCCCCAACTTCCTTAAAAAAGTTGCGCAATTTTGAGAATTGTTGTGTTAAGAGACATTTTAGAAACAGCTGCCCTTTGACAAATTCTTAATTATTTGGGCGTTCCTATAAATTCTGCATTAAATGCAATACATCAAGGTGTTTTTTTCCTTGTTGAGGCATTGCGTATCGTTGGCTACTCCTGCCTGACGTGCGTCTATCTGCCAACATTTAGACAGTAAATTATAACAAATAGAGGCTATGTCTTTGTTGCCCACGGAGAGACTCCCCAGATTTCCATAAAAATCATGCAATTTTGTGAGTTGTTGACTTTAGAGTTGTTGACTTAAGAGAAACTTATCTCTGACAAGTTCCTAATTATTTGGGCCTTCTTATCAATTAAACAAATATTTATACATTCAGTTATTTTTTTCTATGTGTAAAATAATTGTGTCTGTTTGTCCCAAACAAACATATAGAGCAGAGGAAATCACGAGTGGTCCCTTGAGACACGTGTAGATGCATTGTAACTCCAGGTGTGAACATATGTACTCAGAGCTGTCCACATGTGATCGGATCACCCAAGATGCATGTTAATAGTGGGTGTAAACAGGCTATAGGTTGTGTGTGCAGCAAATGTCTGCTTGTGTGAAATGTACAGCCATCCTCTTGTTTTGTTGTTAAAATATACAACAAGGGAACAGAGACTACAGAGAGACTACTGATGGGACATGTATGACACAAGTATAATCCCCATATTAGATCTGATCAATCATAATAACAGCCAATGAAAAAAATTTATTAACTCGCTTAAAGTTTTTAACAAGTCTTAACCCAGACTATTCAAGAGTAGTGTGAAACATGAAGCACAACATGTCCAAAAGTGTGCATTGTACTTATTCTGTAACTATTTTTCATGGTTTGATTGCAGTGATATTTCAGCGACAGTAACAGTGCATTACCGACTCTGAGTAGTAGTTACAGTTTGTAACAGGCCTTTCCTATTTGAAAGTGACAGTGCCCCCGGTAGTCAAAGAGACACCCATAAAGAAATGGCTGTCTCAGTATTGTGTAAGAGATCTTGAGCCCCATCAAACACCTTGAGGGCACTTGGTATGAGTTGGACCACTGACTGTGAGACAGGTCTTATCACCAATCATCTGTGCCTGAAATCAGTGATGCTCTGTGGCTGAATGGGAGTAAATCCCTGCAGCTGGGTTTCAAAACCTTCAAAGATTTTCAAAAGTCAGATATGGATGTAATAATCAGGTGCCTATATGCTTTTGGCCATTTTGTAAGTATAAATGTAAGATATTTAGGTAAATATAAATATATTTAGGTTGTTGTTTATTTTGTTTTTGTTGTTATTTACTCTTATGCCAGGGAACCAAAAGAATCAAAAGGCTTTCAGCCCTTCATTACACTATCTTTGAATGAGCACATCATACGTCATGCCAGAGTCCAGCAAGTGGCTTCTTCTCTGAATCAGTGACTGGATACATTAGCTAATGCTGTTTGAGTCTTGGGATCAATCTAATGATTATTTTTTTCAGTCAGTCGACTAATCTAACAAATCATTTATTGACTATTCTAAAGATTGTTTTGTATTTGCTCCATTAATATAACAATTATATTAACCACAATAATTGATATTTCAATATTTATTCAGTCATAATCCTGAAAAACATACACAAAAAGTATATTTGATTAATTATGAAAGTGACATATTTTAAAATGAGTCAAATTTCCACCCTATTTCATAGATCCTATTCGTCAGATGCCTGAAACACTGGACCTCAATTTTAAAAGGACTGCTGTGACACATATCAATTTAATCACTGCATTAACTCTTTCCCTGAACTGGAGAATCAGTATTTTCACTTAAAGGGACACTTCACCTCAAAATTAAAAATATATACAGTATTTTTTGCCTTTTCCATAATGCTATTTATCCATCTAGATTTTTTTGGTATAATGAGTTTTGGAGATATCTGCCGCAGAGATGTCTGGCTTCTCTCCATATAATGGGACTCCAAGGCAGTCGGCTCGTGGTGCTCAAAGCACCAAAAGAATAAGTTTGAAAAATTCAAAGCCAGTGTCTCTTTCCAAAAATCATGACCTAATTACTCAAGATAATCCACAGACCTTGTTGTGAGCAGTTTCATGAAGGAACCTCTTTCTTTCTGCAGTACAATCTACTGGAACAACTTTAGAATCTATCTGAACTATTTTCTTTTCTACTAGAAATAAGTAGCTCCAACATGAACAACATTTAATAAGCATAAAATTGATGCACCACAAAAGATAAACATTGGGTACTGCCATAGGTGAAAGTCATCTTATTCGCTATTTGGCTAATAGTACCAACCAGTAGCAAAAACCAGCCAATACCATTGTTCAGCTGATAAATCCCTAGTTCAGTTACCAAGAAAGCAACGTGACATCAGTATGCTGCAGAGGTCTTCTAAATGTCTTCTTATCACTGTCTGGTGAAGGCAGCTTTGAGGTTTTGTCATGATTGCTGAGTTCACAGTTTTCTCTGAATGGAATGCTCTCTGGCAAGTTTTGCAATTTGCAATTAAGACTGATGTGACTCTGTTTCCAGTTGATACTTGAATGGACATTTAGCTAATTGTAGCCTCATATTATCACAATGCAACCACATTGCCATCCTGTCATTATCTCCCACTGTCATCATCTCAACATTTCATTAAATATGATTAAAGTTTACACTCACTGTACATTACTGAGAATGCAAGTCAAAAATGTGTCATGAAAAGGGGACTGTAATTGCAGGGCAAAATGGTGCAATAGTTGCCTAAAAGGCTGTAATATCTAACGTGCAACAATTTGCATTCACAAAGGCTATTCATTATTGTGGAGGAAAGCACTGTAAGTGTGTCAATGAGCGTGTAAATGAGACGGCTCTCACCTTTTCATGGCTGTGGTTGTAATGGTAGAGGAATTTTGAACATTCATTATAATTGGCCCATGTCTTGTTGGTTGAGGCCTGCTCCCACGTACCGTTGTTGTCACACCGACGGTATGCTAGTCCTGGGAACCAAACAGATAAATCTATTTTTAATTACAGAATTTACCCTTTGTTTGCCAACACAGTCAATTACTCATCCTCAGCTCGTTTCTTAATTAAACCTGCATATATAGTTTGTATGAACTGCACCCAAGACCTTGCTGTTGCTGTTTCACCAGCTGAAAATGAGCTTGAGGGTCACAACTGCTGACTTTATCTGGGGCCGATCTTACCTTTATGGTTGAAGTCATAGATATACTCTGGACAGGAGGTGGATACAAGCTTTCCTGGAGGCCCTTCAGGCCAACAAACAATGCCGTCCCATTCTGGTGAGCAGAAACCATCTGCAGAGACAAAAGCAGAGCTGACTTTTAAAAATAGAGCCACAGAGAGTGTTCTCCGCCCCCCGGTTCCAGCGCTACATGGCTATAGGCGTTTACAAGACCAGCAGTGCTATATGTTTTCAAGGATCCAGTTGTCCTTTAAAAAGTAGGCCAGATGCAGGAATGTTATGCAAATTAGCACTCTGGAGCGGCCTTATCATTTGTGGTGAGTCTGACTGTAATTTTTTTTTTTTGTTTGTTTGTTTTGTTTTGTTTAAGGAAATCATGGGCCATCCAGAGAATGAACTCCCCATCCATTGTAATGTAATTAAGACTTCATGGAATTCTGAGCATGCTGAAAACAAGATATCCGTTGAATCCAGTGTGTTCATTAAGGCTCGTTTGTTAGCTGCAGCAGATTTCCATAACTGCTACATTGTTGATAGCATCATACTGTTTCTATGTTGTATCTAATTGGTTTAAGTATGGATCTCATTAAAAGATCCTCTGCAACACTGGCTGCATTGTAGCATCCTAAGTAGCTTATTATGGAAAATAAAAGTGCTGTGTTATAAAGCTTATCTCCTCTGTGCATCATAAGGTGGTTTTTGACCAACATCAAATTCAACTCAATTAATGATGCAACTAGTAAATACCAATTTCATTTCAGTTTCAATTAACTTAATCATAATTATGTAATATACATTCAATAAAAATATGAAATATTAATCATTTAATATGAATAATTAGTATTGATATAATATCAGATTATTTTTTAAACAACTCTAACAAATGGAGATGCCAAACAAAAGGCAGGCAGATTTATTGTTGAATAATTTTTCTACAACTAATCAGTTAATTGCTTTGTATATGAAATGCAAAAAGAAAACAAAAAAAGGAGAATCTCAAAATATCCAAACAAGAAACATCTAAACATGTCAAAATGTCTAAACAACCACCATAGTTGGTGAAAATCTATCTGATATGTAATTAAGTTTTATTCAGACGTAGCAATTACCCAGCAGAAAACGCACCGTTACTTTGAGTAAATTATGAATTTCTCTGCATTTTAACATTCTTGGAAATATTTGGGATAATGTGCAACTTAACAAAATATATTATGTCTTGTGTTTTTGGACATTTTAATGTGGAATCGTTACATAGTACAGTTTCAATGAATAAACATTACAATGCAAACTAATTAAAAAAAAACAATTACAACTCACACATTCTTGTTTAAATTGCAGGATAGGATAACTCAGTGGTTGTCTTTTATTCAATAATGTACCCTCCTATATATTTTCAGTAATGTACCGCTAACCTGTGCAAAACATTTTTGGTAGAAAAAACCCATAAAGAAGTATAATCACAGCACTGCCCCATTAGTGTCAGCTCGGATATCTAAATCCTGTTAAAACATCTTCTGGAATGCTTTAAGCTCTATTACTGCTACATTTCAACAACAAATCCATTTTATTTTTTTTTTTGTTTGGCATGCAATACTATAACTGGCTTCCCGCTCCCAGTAAACATGATTGCGTTTTTTGCTTTCTTCTTTTATGAGGTTTTATACATATTATACAATTACACTGAAAATAGGAAAATTTAATATAAAATGTGGTCTCATCAAACTTACATTTATACATATTTTTTTCTTCTCTTCTTTTTCTGGAGTATAATATTATCATTTAGGAATTCAAATATGCATTGACTGATATATTTTTTAAACTTTAAACTTTCTTTTTAAAAAAAAACTTGTAGTCATAGGGTATTAATATCCCAGTCTGAGGATAGAGGGTATTTCTATTAAAGTTTAACACATTTTTGATTGCAGTGAGGAACATATAGCACGTAAAAAGTCATCCAGGAGTCATTATAACATGAACTTCTCAGTATTTTCCTCTCTTGAACTTCTGGAAACTTTCTCGTCTATTTTCAGTGAAGAATACTCTACATAATACATCTATACTTAGATCAGACAAAGAGCGGCAGGTTCAAAGAGAAAAAAAAAAAAGTCATTCCAAAGAGCATGGAGCCCCTTAATTGTCAGCCAAACCGTGGACCTCAGCCCTCTGATAGTGGGAGCAAAGTCCCTTTCCCCACAGATTCCTGGCAAAAGCCTCCCTCATGGCTTGGCATTTGTGTTGCATTATTGAAAACATCTGCCCCACTTTGACCACTAATAAGTAGCTACGAATAAAACTAAAACTATCCTCTCTTTGCAGTAGATCCATTATTTTCTCATTCCTGTAATCAAACTTGCAAAGAAACATCTGAGGCGATGACGACATGCTTTTTATTTGCCTGTCACTTGGAGCGCAAAATTAAAGAGCAGACTGAGTGGAGCTGACGGATTCTTGCAGATTTCTGGTGGGAGAAAAACAGCGTTTAGCTCTGAAAATCACACTGACCACACATCCTGGGAGTAAAAGTAGAATTGCTGTTCACTTTTGCCATAGATTTTATAGACATAGGACCACCTACTAACTGGCTTAAATTAAACACCCAACACACACACACATACACACGTAATTTCCCGCACATTTCTCGACCACGATTTAAATATAAACGTGACTACGGGGGGAGTTTGGTATTAGTGATGTCACTGGGGTTTTTAATAAGGTTTTCTTTCCCCCCCTCAATTTATTTGATTCGGACCTGCAGATGTCAAAACACATATTGCATTTTCTCATGATACATGCAACCTTTTATAATGATTGCTGATGTTATTCTACACCCAGACCGCAAACTTGAAGGCTGAGCTATTTTCACACTGCAAGGTCTGGGGCATTGAACCCACATCCCTCCACTGTACTCTCCAGGCAAACCTCAGTGTTTCCCTCAATGAAAACCTTGTCTCAGTCACGTAATGGAGACTTTTTGCGTATTTAAAGCACAAATGAGAAATAAAAACAAATAAATCACATGTTGAAATGCAACAAAAACCAAGGTTTTTCGCCTCGTACTGGGTCTAATCCGTTCTCAATGAAGAAGAACTGCACGATTAAGTCACAACTCAGAACAAATCCCACATTTCACACCAGCGTTTTAAAATAGTCATCACTCCACATCTCCTATAATAGTTCAGAAAACCACCAGTTTACAGTGCCAGAAAAAGACTCCGGGGGTGGTCAGGCAGGACACAGGCAAGACAAATACAGATGTAAAGCCAGAGTCCTAAAAAATGCACGCTAGCTACTATTCTCTGAGTTCACCTCAACCCAAGAAGTCAAGGTCGCACCACAATACAAGAAAAGAAAGAACATGTTAAAAAAATCTTACCAAATCCTAATGACCACTTCAAAGAGAACAGTTACATGGGTCATCAGAAAGCACAAGTAATGCTTTCCTTGAACTTTATCTCAGATCTTGACAGTCTCTTTAATTTTACTCAAACACAAACCACTACTTAGATTTTAAATGATTTCCACATTACAGTACATAATTACAAACAACCACTTAAGTTCAAATCAAGTTCAAATGAAGTGAACTCAAAGCATTTCATGTGCTATTAAGTAAAAAAAATCTCAAATCAAGCATGATAAATGAGCACATATGTGGTTATTCAGGCATTAACTGGAACTACACTGGGGACTCCTTTTTTCTTTATTAAGGTAATATATGTTTATGTTAATTCCTTCAGCTGTTATTGAACACACATGTGCAACCTTCTGAAAGAGGTCAGCAAACAGCCACCACGTGCAGGATGAGTCACATCAAGTGTGTGCCAGCAGCATCAGGGATGCAGGTCAACTGTTCCATCCTGATGTACCCCGAAACAGCACCTCAGGCATTTTTATAGAGTTCCAGTCAGATCTGATGGGCTTATTAGAGTCCAGGTTCAGTGTCAACTTAAGTACAAAGAAACATGGCCAACAAAGAGTACATAAAGTGAATTGTAATAGAGCTGAACTCTCAACCAATTTATTTAATAATAAGTATTCTATTGATTTTTATTTAGTGTTTTTCTTTAGCCTATAAAAGTTAAAAAATAGTGAAAAATGTCTATCACAAATTCAAGGTGCTTGCTTGTTTTGTCAAGTTTATTCAATTATAATTGTTTTTTCTTTGACAAAAGACTTGAATTAATCAATCATTATTTTTTTTTTTTTTTGGCGTATTAAATGCATAGTATGTAATTTCTGCCACTAGGGGTCTCTCACACCAAAACAATGACAAAAGACGTAGTTTGATGACGTTGTGAAGTTGTGTGGGATCATGGGAGGTGATGTATTTAAGTTTTATTCAAGTTACATTTAGTCATGTTTGCTGGCTTTCCTGTTTCCTGGACTTAGCTATTTAGCGATATATAGTGACATTTTAAGTTTGCTAATGTGCTAACTAGATAGCAAATGATTGATGTAGATTACCTAGCTAGTTAGCCAGCATTTTGCTAACATTAGCTATCAGATGTAACTAGCTAGCTAATAATTTATGTATATTAGCTACTTAGACAAGTACTCCAGTAACATCTTTCAACCATCCTCAAAATTTGGTTTTCTTTTCAACATAGATGAGCCTAGCACATAGTGTAAGAGGCCTGCAGGAAACAGGAAAGGAGACATGTGATCGGGGTTTTGAAAGGGGAAGGACATAGGGATGGGCAAAAAATTAGCTTTTTACCTTCAAACAGCTAAGGCTACTTTTTCTTTTTTTTTTTTTTTTTTTTTTTGTTCAAAGCTAAGCTAAATGGCTGCTAGCTGTTGCTTTATATTTCCCATACAGACATGAGAGTGGTATCTATCTTCTCAGCTAACTCTCTGCACGAAAACAAGCAAGCAGTATTCCTAAAAAAAATCCCATTTCTTCAAAGAATTAATATATTTTACATATGTGTGACTCATATCAAAATCTAGTCAAGATTGCTTGAAATTTACAATTTGGTTTAACACCAGAACCTTTTAAAATTCTGACCTTCAGATTCAGTCTACAGACATTTAGTAAATGAAAAGACAGCTGTAAATGTGCTTGGAGGTGGCTGCTGAAGTGTGACACCAGGCTTGCCAGTCACTACAACATGTCAGGACGGATTAAGCATGATGGTGGTCAGATGAGCAGCACAGACTCTCATCTGAGAGCAGCCTAATGTTCAGCTGGCTGCTCTGCATTAGCATCTATGGTCATCCTGTTAAAAAGGCTTTGAGGAAAAGCACAGCGCCCTTATATAAACCCCGGACATCTTACGCAAGCTGCTGTTTGGCGCCTGCAATTCTCAATAGTAGCAATGCTGTCATATTTTCAAAATCCAATTTGAGATTTGCGGACATTTATCAAAACCATGAAAAGTTGGGAAATACCACGACGCGGGGCACTGGGACTAGTGGGAACGGTCAACAAAAGCTTTTGTGTTCTTAGCCTGGAAGTAAACATTTTTAATTATGTGTTTCATTTACAACGGGGTATCGTTTGGAGGGTCGAAGAATTCAATGCAACCACAATGCACTGGGGTTAAAGAGGAAATAATGCGACTGGTTTGGCTGTGGAATCTAAAATTCTCCTCCAAACAATCAACTGGGAAAATGACAGTAACCACAATGGGATACAGTAGATGCTGGGGTCTGCTGGAAAATGGCGCTGTTCAGACACCCATAAATACACAAGAGCACCCCAGGATCAGCTTCGCCTTCAATCACAGCCTCGGGAAAGCCACAGGGAGGACAAAGAAACCAGAGCAGCATTTTATAAAGTAACCATCAGCTTACAGTACACACTCAACTGCCTGGCGACTGCTCCAAACAAAGGTATTTGATTTGAACGTATCCGCAGAAAGTAGGCAAAAAAGGTCAAACATAAATCTTTCTCTATCTTGACATGCGTCCACAACATCATCTGATTGGCACAAGCTCTTATAATCAACAGTCACATTCAATCAAGTCACCAATCACAGTCAATCAAGACAACAAGACAGACTTTACAGTCTGATTATCATGGTTCTGCTCTTGGTTCTGCTGTTTACTCCCACAGCTCCTGGTAAACTTTATTGTTTGTGTAGATTGATTTCTTCCTACATCACTTCATCTTTTTCCTGCTTCTCTTTCTACATCTGATGGCATCCTCTGCCTCGTACACATAGGAAGTACACACATTCTGTACTCAAGTAGAAGCACAGATACATGTCTGACAAGATTCTGGTAAAAGCAGAAATACTGATTCTACTTCTTTACTCAAGTAAAAGTGGAGAAGTACAGGCTCTGAAGGACATTTCTACTGGCTGTTTCTGTGCAAAGCTCACCTTTTCTCCACAGTCAGGTCTCCCTCTCTTGTATGTTTTGTCTTTTTTTTCATTGCGTTACCTCTTTTACAACATTTTTGTTGTTACCTCTTTTTCATCATGTTATGTTTTTTATGTCTTTTTCATCTTGTTGCATCTTTAATGTCCTTTTTGTCATGTTTGGTCTTTTATGTTGTTTTTGTCTTGCTGGTCTTTTATATATTTTTTGTGTTACATCTTTTGCATAATTTTCATTTTGTTACATTTTTCATTTTATTTTCTGTCATGTTATGCCATTTCTTGTTATTTTTTCTTCATCTTGTTACATCTTTTAACATAATTTTCCTCTTTTCACATCTTTTTCATCTTTTTATATCTTTTTCATTTTGCATCATTTTTTGTGCTGTTACGTCTTTAATGTAATTTTCATTTAATTTTTCACATCATTTTAGTCTTTTTACGTCATTTTTGTATAGTTACATCTTTTTGGTCTTGTTACATTCTTTACGTGGGCTTTGTCTCATCACATCTTTTACATCTTGTTACCACTTTTATGTCATTTTCCTCTTTTTAAGTCTTTTTCATCCTGTTATGTTTTTTAGGCCTGTTACATCTTTTACATCATTTTTGTGTTGTTATGTGTTTCACATTTCACATAGTTTTCATTCTGTTACATTTTTCACATCATTTTAGCTTTTGTTACGTCATTTTGTATAGTGGTGGTCTTTATGTCGGTTTCTTCTTGTCATGTCTTTAACATAGTTTTGTCTTGTTGCGTCTTTTATGTTGTTTTTATCTGTCGTCTGTGATATGCACTGATAAATACACCAAAGAATCATCTTTCTATGTGATACTGTCACATCACATTAGGTTGAAATCAGTCTTGATATGGGACGGCGACATGCAGCGATACAAAATAAAAATAATCAATACTTCTCCTAAAATGCATTAAAATTAAAGTAATGAAACTTTTTGAAAATGTAAGGATTAAAAAGTACAAGTATTAAAGGAGTAAAGCAAAAGGTTGTCAAAAAGAGAAACACTCAAGTAAAGTACAGATACCCAAAAATGCTACTTAAGTACAGTAATGAAGTATTTCTCCTTAGTTGCTTCCCATCTCTGCTTGTACATCGTGTCTATGTGAACCATGAGGTTCTCCTCTGTGTAGCCGCTGGGGGATTTATTGCACTCTCCATTGAATCTCCTGCTCCAGCTGGAATTCATTGGGGAACTCCCTCAATAGCTGAGCATTTTCTGACAAATGAAAGCGTTTTTTTTCTGCGATAAATGGCTTTGACATAAGTGTTGGTGACAGAAATCTTCTTAAAGCAACTCAATGCAGGTAGTGGAAAATCACGCTATTGGAAAGCTAATCAAGCCTAATGGTGTGGGACATTGCCGTCACATGAGCCTGACAAAAACCTCACACATTGAACACGATTAGTTTCCTTTAGTGTCGCTAAAACATGGCATTTTAATCGATATGCACAAACCATGATGGACAGGCTCATGGATTTTATCTGGTATCTATCAGACACACTCATTTAATTGGGTGACTTGCATGACAAACACCAACACTGTAATCCCTTTGTCATGCTGTTCTCATACTATGGCATGACAAAAATCACAATCTGGTTAAAGGAGCAAACAATGGGCCAAAAGCTACCAGCTGTTGAGTGACTACAGATGTTCTTCCAGGGAAAAATTCAGATCAGTTGCAAAAAAGATATCCTACAATAGAAACAGTGATCTTTGATATTTTCTCACATTCTTAATATTCTGGTAACACTTTATAATAACCATAATTTACAAATGGCAATGTGTTAGTTCATTAAACTTTAGTTAATAATTATTTTTCTGTTAACAACACACAAATAATGTTAATATGCACTATATACCATTTAAAAAGTAAAGTTTTATAAACATCAGTAGCAACTTTAATCCATCCAGATAATGTTTATAGCCGATTGTTCTCAACTTGTCAAATGCTGCATCTTGGTCGGTGGCCCTCACTTCAAAATATGTCACTGTAGGTACGCCTCTGGTGTCAGTTTAGCACATACATGGCTCTGCAGTCAAGTCAAACTACTTGAGCAGGTTAAGGAAACAAAACTACTTGGTTGGGTGCTGACTAAGTCCCCGGGTGCTATACACTGTACAGGAAGGGTTAAATGCAGGGAATTAATTTGACTGTATATTTGTTCACTGTATAATTGTATGATCACAGTGAAGTTGGTCTTTACCTTTACCTTTAAGTAAACCTTTATGAAAAGATCATGCTTAGGTATGCTATTGATCTAAGTTTTTTTTATAAGTTGTGCACATTAGTATTAGCCATAAAATAATGTTTATAGACGGTTTGCAAAATAATGTTATACAGTGTGCATCAATAAAGTGGTAGTTTACTAATTGAATCAAAATATAATTGTGATCATCTCTTATCATCTTATCTCTTATAATACATAATTTATAATCTAATTATATTATATTACAGAAATATTCTTTAGCCATGCTAGTGGTATGGCTGCACTCAGTCCACAGAGTGAAATATCTAAACAAATATTGCCTGGTTTGCCATGACATTTTGAAAAACATTCACAATCTCTTGGGGATGAATCCCCCTGAGTTTAGTGGTTCTCTGATCTTTCCTCTAACGCTATCATCAGGTCAGAGTTTAAATTTCTTCAATACTCTGGGTTGTGACCAAAAACCCGCAAAACTCATGAAATTCCCATCAGCCTCTGCTGCTCTTTGTGCTCAGCACTATTTAGCAAATGTTTAGCATGCTAATGTGCTTAATTATGGTGAACATACTAAACATTATACCTTTAAATAAGCATTTTAGCATTAACATAGTCATTGCGAACATATTAGGATACTGACATTAGCTCAAAGAACTGCTGGCACGGCTGTAGACTCTTCTTCTTGTTTGTTTACTCACCAGGAATCTTGGGCTTTGACTTGATGTTCCCTCACACTTCCGCTTGGCTCTGAACAGCAGGTCTATCTGTTCCTCTTTTGTGAGCACATCATCTGCGTAAACCTACAAAAACAGAAATGACATGGAGTTAAAAATGGAAATACTGACATATAAATGGCAATGAGGTGCCACATGCATGTTGTAAACACCAACCTCCATTGATAAACAACATCATTAAGCAATATGACCATTTTTGTCATGTTGACAAAGAGGCTAACTGTAAAAGTCAGGGTGATTTTGAGCTCTCAACATTTGAGGACCCATCTGGTTCTGAAGTAAAGGTTCTGACTTTGCTCTTTGAGTAAACATTAGCATGAAATGCGTCATTTGGCTCCCAGAAAGAAACATATAATTGAATCAACTATTGTCAGGCAGAAGTACTGAATCCACATGATGCATGACATTGAAACCAAATTGAAAGCACTTGTTATGTTGAATGTTGAATAAATGTCGTATTTTCAATCATGATTGACACTGGACCAACACTGATTCACCCATTACATTAAAAGAATTCCTGTGATTGAATTTTAATTGATTATGATATATTGAAACATAAATAACTACAAGAAAGAAGACATTTAATGACATTTTCTTTATTAATACAACATGATACTGGTCTCTACAAGAAAATAACTTTGCTTTTATTAAAAGAAAAAAATAAAACATTTCCAAAAAAGTAAACAACAGTCGGATCTATCTCCAGGCATGATTTCCACTTCACAGCTGCTTCACAACCCTCTAACCGCTGCTGTGTGCCTCCCTGGCTATAGTGCTGCAGACAGCGAGTTCTAAATCCAGTTTCCTTCTGTGAAATAATCCTCCAAATGTACTTCTGACATCTTCTCAAATGGAATATGATTGAAAGCAACAGGGTGGCCTGGATGTTAGACAGCCTGCTTTTTGTATCTGGAAGGTCAGATTAGATTGTACTTTGACCGCGACAGTCCACCCATCAAAGTGTTCATGAGCAAAGCGATATATTTATGTCTGTTTTAACAGCCATGAAGCAAAAAAAAAAAAAAAAAAAAAAAAAAATCTTGTAAAAGACTGTTTTTCCTTGACTAAACAGTATCAGTTTCACTTGTTGTTTATAGTCCCAGCTTGTATTCCTGCGGTTAAATGCTATGCATGGTCACTAATCGGACATGACAAACTTATAACATGAACAAAAACGACATTTTATTCCTACAACCTATATTTTCTCAGCTTTTGAACATTGTGTTTGAGAGTGGCGTGGTACCTCAGGTGTGGTTTTCCAGTCAAGGAAAGATTTTCCATTCTAATAGGTCACACTGACTGGCTCGCTGTTTGCCCGTGGATCACTTTTGGGCAATGACAAATGTGACTGTATTGAAAATGACCACATTCATTTTTAACAGAGCGTGACAAGAAAAGTGGAAATGAAAACACAGAAATTCATGCACAGCGTTGCAACTAAAGCATAGATCACTGGACAAATCATCGGGATTTTCTACTCTGTCATATAAGGGTTTTCATGGTGCTTTTGAGCTGTACTGCAAAATTCAACATGTATCCACACAGTGAAACACAGACTAACATGTATGGCATACAGTGTGCCTGGAGGCACGGCTAAAAAAACTCCCTGTCTTGTTTTTTTGGTTCACTGATGCAGAGCAAACAGTACAAATTAAAGACAGACGTTTGCTCAGAGCAGCTGACTCCCTGGCTGCAGTTTGTATTTGTCAGTTTCAGACGCAAATTACAAGTCTGAATGTAAAGAAATCAAATTCTGCTCGAACACTTCTATCAAAAGAACGAGTGGGCAGGTTTTCATCATGATGGCAAAGTCATCTGCCAAGAGGCACTTTAGTCACAACATGTAGAGAAGAATGAAACGAAATGAGAGTGATGTTAAATGCAAAGCCAGATACAAATAATTATGTTCTGTCCTGTCTGTAACTAGAATTTGATGCCACTGATTTGTTCATGTCTGTCTTGTAAATGAGATTTGAATCAGGCCATCATGATTCATATATTAGATATACAGTATTAGTATTTGAGTCTGACAATAAACACATAAAGCGGATGATTGCATACCTGTATTTGAGTTTAGGCATATAACAAGTTATCCTATAGTATTTAGTACAGACATTAACTATATGTTTCTTTCTTTTTCTCACTCTGAAAAAAATACTGTGGAAATGCAAGAAGAATTCTGATCTTATACTAGTAAAAAGAATAGAATAAAAGTTTCTATCTTTAATAATATGGTAATAGTGCAGGTTTGATATAAAGAGACAACCTAATAATTAAATCATACTAATTACCAAAGTAACAACCAAGTAATTGCTTGGTATTAACAGTGAGTATATCTGGGTAATAATGGGGAAACACATTTAACAATAGCAATTTGGCAATTTTAAAATTATATGTTAACCTGCAAACAATAAAATGGTTATATCAGTGCAATATTTGGATTATAATAAAATTGTGACATTAATGGTGTAATAACTTGATAACAGTGAGATAATATAGGTTGACGTTGTCAACAATATTATAGGCTATTAATGCAATGCCTTCCAAATCACATGACACTTCTGAATAGTATAGGAAGAATAGTAAGGAAGTCTGAAGCTGATCTATGCCAATATTTGGCCAATTACATCAACCAACTGATATATCTGTCTGGCTCCAAATGAATACAAAGGAAAATAAATACAGAACTAAACTGAAATATAAATTATTTATGTTATTTATGTTATTTATTTATTCATTTATTTATTCATTCATTTATTTATTTTTATTTATGTATTTATTTATTCATTGGCAGTTATGGTACTCCAGTTTAAGCTATAATAAAAAAATCACATATTTCATAAAGTGATTCTATGTTTTATATGTTGAATCTTAAGCAGTGCTTATAGCTGTCAAATAAATCTAGTGGAGTAAAAATTACAATATGTCCCTCTAAAATGCCGTGAAGGAAGCAAGTTTTTCCTTGCTGCAGTCGCCTCAGTGCTTGTTCATTGTGGAAACAATTGGGTTTACAAAGAGTAAAGTCTAGACCTGTTCTATTTGAAAAGTGCCCTGAGATAACTTTGTTATGATTTGGCATCATACAAATCAAAATGAACAGAACTGATTTGTATTTGCAGTGAGTACAACACTTGCAAATGACATGAGAACCAACTATTGCAGCAAAGCAAAGTTTTGACACCTTCCAGACTGTTTAAACTCTCTGCTGCCTGTTTACAATCTGAAATAAGCAGTTAAGGAACTTCTAAATCTGCATGCTGAGTTATTTGGGAACAAAGACGTGTATACATTGTCTCTGAGGCAAGTGCGTAATTTCGTGAGCTTAAAATTAAACTGTAAATACCGAGCTGTCGTGGAGTTGCTGCACACAAAACCATAATACCTCAATCCATCAATATTTTCACTACTCTCAGGCCTGAAATAAGGATGTCCAGTCTGGGAGCTGAATAAGGTTACAGAATGAAGACGTTTATGGCTTTGCACAGCAAACAACCACAGATGGAACAACATTCAACCGCAGGCGAACAAGGATAGATACTACCTGTTTACTGTACTAACTATGCCAATATAGAATATTCCACTGAACGCTCCTGAGACGTTCACTCTATTTTCATCTCAATAACTGGCTGGTGTTACTTTAGGTGTGAGCTCAACCAACAGGAAACCAGAAACAGTCAATCTGGATAGTAACTGCTCTGAAAGGACAAGTGTCATTATCGCAATTCTGTGCATTTTAACCGTTTAAATAGAACATTTTTACTCCTGTCAGACACTTCAAAATGGAGTGAAATGTCATGCAGTTTAAATCACAGGGTGCACGTCAGTTACAGTTTGCTCTTTTCAGCTTTTCCTCGACAAAACTGCTAACTGAAGCTGCTGTTCCAACACATTAAGAACAAATATCTTAACCTTTATGGTGCAGTTTGAGCTCCCTGTGAAACATTAAACTAAAATGAGGCACGGGGTTTATTTTCTTTCTCAAAAAAGAGGGAAACGTCTCCTTCATCTGCAGACTACGCTCACAGGGACGCGGAGGAGGAGTATCATTTACCATTTTAAGAAGAGAATCCTGGGTAATAAGTGTGCCCCCTGATTATTTCTGAAAAACTATTCCTCCTCCACTGGCCAGAGTCCAAACCTCCAAAGTAAACACAACTCTCACAGGGAGAAACATGGACATTCTTATTTACTGCGTTTCATTCAAAACACAGTAATCTTTTTGTCAAATGCTTTTGAGTGGATGCCAGAAATGAAATGAAATGAAAATTAGAAAAATACACACCATATAAATATGTGTATTTTCATCACCGGTCGCTAGAATACAAACTCCACTTGCATAAACCACAAGTTTCTATTTGTCTTCGCAAACTGTGGCTTGATGACTTAAACTGCAGCTCTCTGCAAAGATATAAGACCAATATTGAGAGAACTGTATTTAGGCTGGTGTGTCAAGACAGTGTTGAACCACTACGGCTAAATACTGACACTATTTAGTGTGAGAGTGAAGGTACATTTACAGCCTAGTTTTAGTTTTCTAATTCCAGTGTGTGGTTACTCAATTATTTCAGTAACTTAATGTTTAAAGTTTATCTTGCGCAGTAAAAATAAACTATTTGTTTTAACTTTAAAAAGTTAGTGTCCAGGCCACCTTCAAATTTTAAGTTGACTGAATTTGAAAAGACAAGTTGACGTAATTTTGTTATGATTCAAAACAAATAAACTTTCCTAGTCAAATAAACTTTGTTAGTTAATTTGTACTTGAGAAAACATGTTCAATAAGCTGAAGATATTAAGTTGAACCAACAACTCTTCAGTCACAAACAACGAACATTACAAACAATTTTCATTTCAGTGAAATTTTTCATTATTGTAAAAACAAGTTGTCATGACTTATCTTAAAGTGTGTTAGAGACAAGCAGTAAGTTTTCATCATAAATCAAAAAATCTGGGGGTATAAAGGGGTATAGGGGGTCCCTGTCTTCGGACAGGGACCCATATGTACCCAAAAATCACAAAAGTCTCCAAGACACTCTCAGTGACAGAGAGTTTTTGAGTTTTTGTCATTTTTTTTCTTAAGGGGAATCACTAATCCTGACTTTGATTTTGATGATTAAAACTGAAAGCTAACTATAAAATATAAAATATAAAAGGCAAATAAAAAATAATTTGAATTCAGTTGTACATGAAAAAACATGTTCAGTAAGCTTAAAATATTAAGTTGAACCAACAATCTTCAGTCACACTAACAAACATTCATAACATTTAACATTTGTCATAATTTATTAACTTTTCAATACTAACCATCATCATGGTTCACAGTGTTTTCAAAGATGTTTTTTCAAACTTTAAAAAAGAAGGGTCTCAGAAGAGTTTAACTCTGAAACAATGCATGATGGGAATTCATGCTAATATGCTGATCATGATTCTTTAGAGACTTAATTTAATGAGTTGACTGAACTCTGTACACTACATTCATTCAACTTATCATTTCAAGTCAACAGACTGGAAATGATCTGAAAATTAATACTTGATATGACAAGTTTAATTAACCTGAATAAATAAAACTTGTATATTTATGTTCAGTTAATGAGAAAAGATGATGTTGATTCTACTTAAATCCTGTCTGAGTTTTACAGTGTGTCTCGTACCACAGATGAATATCTTCAGTGTTCATTTGTTGATTTTTGAATATTTTATTGCAAAAGGATAAAAAAAAGAAACATCTTGCATCAAACATGAGTCATATGGATAGACGCCATGCATACATTGAGTGGAGACACTGGGTTTCCGGTACATTACCAACAGTCTTGATTGTGGACAGCCGTGTGCTTTTTCTTTTTTTTTCTTTTTTTTTTCAAGAAAGTTGTGGTTGACCAAAGTCATTTCCTGAAATGCCCTACAGTGAATAGGAGAGTCAAATGCTGGAGCTTGTGAGGTAGACTTTCATTAGAAAGCACAAAACAAAAAACTGGAGTATCCAAAAAGTTTAAATGAACCGCAAAAACACCACTGAGCTCAATGGAGTGTAATTATCTATAACAAGTCAAGAGTGGATCAAGAGTCAAAATACATCCCAATGATCTCATTAGGAGCATCTCAGACCATGAAAAAGTAGTCCAAACACAAAAATGTTCACGAGTGATCCAAGCTCTAATTGAAGAGTGCAGAATAGTCCAGAGAGTTAAACCCAAATTCAACCAGACGTTCGAACAACCATGACAGCAAAGAGTCGTGTATTTCTGAGCGATAGACTTATGTTTTAAAGGGTTGTGAATTTTGCACTGACCTCCCTAAAAGTCAGGTTAAAAGAAAATGTCTCCACAATTAACACAGATTTACAGCACATTTCCTCCAGCATTCTTTTCCTTACAAGTAGCTTTTATTTACACTAGTTGATTAATGGGCAGATCCAATATTTTATGTTTTCTGAGATCTTTATATCATTCTGTAGCCTCTCTATTCTTCCTCATGTATTCACATCCAAACAATCATATTTTGTACATGTTTCAGTGTCAAAATGCTATTTTCTCAGGCACTTGTAATGTATTTTCCCATGTGACCTGTCATAGGTTTCTGCATGATGATGTTGCTACATATAAACCCCCTAGTTGGAGGGAGGGGAGGGAAACAACACTTGAACCAATGTCACCACTTTTTGCTATCAGCTGAGTGTGAGTTTCAATTTGAAAAATCCAGAATAGAGGGCAGATGGAGCTGCCCAATTCAAAGATGAAAAAACATATTGTACTTACTGAGTAAAAATGACTGTTACTGAATGCTCCAGGTAGCGACAGTAAGCTATTAAATATATTACAAATAGGTAGCACATAAAAGCTAAGCTGTGGGCATTTAAGTGAATATCCTTAAATCCCTAAAATAAACACATCTTAACAATGGTGCAATTTGCAAAAGATAACCAACTTAAACCTGTTTGACTGGTGAGGTTAGAACATAAACTGTACAATTACAGTATCATCTATTACTCAAGGCGGGCGCGCACCTAACCCTATCCCTTAATATAATCTGAATGGGTGAGTTATATAAAAATTCGCCTCTCATACAGTTTCCCTGAACAGGAAAATTAGCTATCATGACCAAAACCATTTTTTGTACTGAGCTATAAACATCTGCTTTTAAGTTGGGTATTTTAATATGAAGGTCTATGGGGATTGACCCGCTTTTGGGGCCAGGCGTTAAGTGACTATTCAAGAAACCGCACTTCCAAGTTGGTTTTATTTTCAGCTCTGGACATTGCTGCTTGGATTAGACCAGCAAAAGACCAGCAAGTGATGAAAACTCTAAGAGAAAACTTAACCATAAAATGGTCAAGTTATGGCGTAGAGTTGTTCAGTAGAACAGTCTGTGTGGCCTAATGGTGGCACAGCAAAGATTGAAAGATAAAGAGATGAGTTCATTTGAAAACTGAAAGGCAATGGTGGCACTAAAGGACCACTGAGAGTCACTGGCTGAGCACCAAAACAATGGTTGGGATTTCAACATCTTCAACTCCAACATGAATTGTGTGCACACAAATACAGATAGTGGCCAACAACAGAAAATCTGAGATGAGATGCACCTGAAATATATCACTGAATGAACAGTAATAAAGATAAAGTGACATCTCATTTGTCTCAATACCAAAGACATATATTAATGTTCCAGTAAATTGACTGTCTCCTACACTAATCATGCACATCGAATACCTAATCTCTAACAGTTACTGCTGTTCTCTTCGCAGTTTACACATGAAGCATAATTCAGTTTACCTGCATTATGATTATATTACATGGTGAAATATCAAGATAAGCATTAGAGGTGCAGAGCTGGTTTATACTGGAAGTCATTTTCAATTGGGCAAATGTTGTATTTTCTAGCCTAATATTCATTGGCAATGCAATTCAAAATGATTTAATATTGGCATATAATTAAGAAAGAAATATATTTCCACATGACCTTACTGTACTTTTTTCTAGTTTTAGCTAAACTAAGTTTTATGAACTGAACCCCACCACCACTACCTCTTTAACTGGGGGACACTGAGCAATAAGAAACTGAAATGTTTTAAGAAAAAAAAAGTTTAAAGAAAAAAAAAAACCCTCTGTTTTGCATTGGAAATAATAACTCTACAGTACTACTACACTTTTACAGTAAAGATTAAAAAAAAGTTGAAGGGAATAATCTTAAATTGCAATGATGCTGCACTCATGTTTCTTGATATGTTAATCTTGCTGCAGATAAATATAATTATATTCTAATATTAAAAATGTTGTGCTTGCCTAAAAATGTGCTTAGATAAAAGTGGTAAGTAAGTAAAAAGTAGTACTCTAAATGTTACATGTTGGAAGTTGATACTTCTAGATAAAAACAAGCAGTTTCACATTATTTGTTCTCTTCTGAATAAGGTATTTGGATTTAGTGTATCCCTCAGCACCATGGGAGATTCCTTTGCATATATGAACCAAATGTTATCTTAAATATTTCACATAAATCAGATAATATCTCCCTATTGATAAATGCTTTTTAAGAGATATAGATAAATAAGTGTGAGATATAGTATCTTAGAATGTGTTTTTGTGGTTTTCATTTCAAACTAAATTAGCATTCAACCAACTATTACACAGTTTATACATGTAAAGGGAAGAGGACAAATTGTATATACACACACTCTGTGTTGTACCTCAGAGTTTTGTTTGGATTGTCAGCAGAAAAGACTTGATTATAGCTCTGTTACTATTTTAACTGGAAAAACAAACCATATTAATTCTCTATATGACTTCAGAGTATTCCCATAATGCCTCTCTCTGTTGGCTGATGTGTCAGGAAGGATGAGATTTTTAGTTAAATGCTCATATAAAGTGAGACTTTCCTCTCCAGATCACACTTCATCACATGAATGATAAATAATATACAGATAATATTTACTCTGGTCTCTGTAAAGCGCCTCTATTATGGGAATACAGTCGAATGTTTGTTTTATGTACTTGTTTTGGTCATTTGCCATTCTTTACACCATAGGCTAACATTCACTTCCTTGTTGTTGGCATATATTCAAAATTTGATCCCAGGGGCTTTTGGACTTTCCTGTATGTTTTTTTTTCTCCACAAAATAGGGGGTCTAGAAAATTATAACCGGGCTGAATCTTGTTTTTAATGGCCTGTCCACTATCTGGAAAGAACATGAATATGTTACTTTTGACATATTGCACCGCATGAATGTTTTAGCGGATGAGGTTCCTGGATATTATAAACTCTATGAGTCAGTGCCACTCCTCTTCAACTGTGCAATTTGCATTTGATGATAAAAACCACAGACCACAAGACTGGTTGTCCTTTGGAAATGCTTGCAGACCACATTCTGACTTAAAGCAGCATTTAGTTCCTAATTATACCCTGCTCTGGTCGTAAGCCTGAAGAACAGCACTTTTGTCCTTGATGGAAACATTGTGTGTGCTCTGAGAGGCGGTATACATCTCATGGAGCCCAGAGAGCTGTGATTGTATTCTCAAATTAAAAAGGACCATTCCTGTGTTATATAAGTGATTTAATACCGTTCCCCCAACAGAGCAATGCAAATACAGCAGTTTAATTTTCATCAAAAGCTTAACTAATAGTTATGCAACAATCAAATGCATCAAACATTTCACAATATCTTAATGCATGTCACAAAAGTGTCACCTTTGTGGCAGCAGGGCAATGGGTTACAATAGATGTAAATATAGTCGTGTTTTATCTATGGATTATGGGGATTACAGGTTAAAAATATATATTTTAAAGTGGGTTTATAATCCATAAGAGCCTTTTCCCAGATGTAACAGATCGTGCAGTTTTACTACACACACTGTAGCATTAATGGCATATGATACGCCCGCAGTCACAGCTTGGCAACATCTGCAGTAATCCTCCAAATCGGAGCAGTTGAGGATAAAAGCAAGATAATGTCAGAGTTCATATTAGCATTCAAAAAGCATCATTAAATCATTCCTGATGATTTTCATCATGAGAGAAACACTCACTCAAATAAACAAATGTTTTGGCACTTGGTGGTTCCTGAAGCATACAGCAGAAAGGTCACCCACTTTTTGATTACTATATCAAATCACCCTCTGTATATATGTGAACACTAAAGCTGTGACAATAACCGCATTACCGCAATACTGGGGTCACATGACGCCTACTGCCGGAGTTGAGCTTATTGCTGTCATCACCGCAAATTTTTTTTTTTGAAGGGTCAATCTTATGTTGAGATCAGCACATGAATCTATTAACACACATAAGGATCAGCCCCGTCAAACCAAGTCAGGAACACAGCCTCTGTTTGGTCAAAAGTCTCATAGGCATCCTGGGATTGTTAACAACATGATAAAAATAACAACAGCTGTCTTCAAGATGGAAAAAAATGGATAAATAACTGCAGAAGACAATCAGTGTTGGATTAATCATCATGAATTTATGTTGCAGTTCAAGGCTGGATTACATGATCACATTGGAGCTGACATTATGATGGTACAATGCTAGCATTAGCATTAGCTTAACATTAGCCTTTCCTGCTCATGTTACTTTGGGGCTACTTCTCCAGCAGTTGGGAAATAACAGACAAAACTTTTCTTCGTCCTGAGAAGCTGCTGCATTTATGAGCTAACACACTGTAACCTGTACTATACATTTAATGCCAGAGTGACAACTTACTGCTAAATTTAAGTTTCAGTGTTTCATTTCAAACATACACATAGTCACCGATTTACACTGTTTTTAAATAGTTCACATTTTATAATAATGACTATACACACTGGCTTTTTTGATCTGCTTTTTTACATTTTAACATCTTGCACTTTTCATACTTTGTTTTATTTATGCATACTGTCAATTGCACAATTTGCATTGTTTTACATTTTGCTTTTTACACGTTTTATACTTCAGTTTACACTTCACCATGCATATCATGTACCCTGTTCTCACATTAGTGTCAGCATTGTTAGTACCTTTATTTTTTATTGTATTACCTTGTTTTTGTTTTTTTCTTCCTTGTTTACTCTCCTTGTTTTTACTATCCCTTTCTATCTCAGCTGCTGTGAGACGGAAAATTCCCCACAGGAATAAATAAAGAGCTTCCTACCTGCCTACCTACCACTCACATGTTATATGTTGAGAACAGGGCTACGGGATATGGAAAAAGAATCATGCTGTCATAATTTTGACATTTATTGAGATTGTGATATGAAACATGATTGGCGTATGTCACAATTCTAATTTTCAGTGAAAAATAAATTAAAATCATGATGATGTGACATTTGTTGGTGTCTGTACCAAACAAGCATGTTTTTCTGTCATCTAGAGAAGAAGATTTATAGGCTGGAGCTTCTCTTCAGCACTACAGTACTTCATTATAATGCTGTTTTGCACAGATTTTTCCTATATTGAAAATATTGAAATTTTGATAATTTTTTGATTAATTGTGCAGCCCTATTTCTAAAACTATGCGTTAAGAAATAGACTTCAGGCATTCGAAATTGAATATTCATGTTTTACATTTGTTACTATCACCTGTATTAATGAATCAAGTGCCACGTTTATGGGTCAATCTAATTACATGCTTGCAAATTGCTTTGACCTACAATATTCCTGGAAACAAAACAGGTGAAGTCGCCGAAAATAGGGCACTACAAAATTTATTAGGATTGACAGCTGGTACGTTCTAATGGACTCATCCATTTTTAAAAAAGAGATTTCCACCAAAATACATAGTGCTGCAAGAAAAAAAGATGAGCCTTCAAACGTCTGAAAGCTTTCCACAGGTCATTTTTTTACACAGTATGTTTCATAAATGAATGATGGCAATGAATTGACTATCAGGTCATGTGTTTCAGGTGGAGCGTCCAGCGTGTGAAGGTTTTGTTCCTGTTCATTCATATCAGTGTCTTCACTGCTGCCACTAAATGTTTCTGCCTCTAATTAACAGCAAATCCACTTAATTTTGCAGGACCTTGTTCCAATATTGGAGCACTTGATCTCACTGTCAACATTATAATTAGTTGCCTGCAGGGAGTGTTTTGATTCATGTTCCACTTTGTTTAACGTCACAAAGCTGAAGTGTTGTTACAGACTAACACTTTCACACATCTAAATGGACATGAGTGTCAACCACCATAAAGCTACAACCGGGTTCTCACCCTGAGGATCAGACTGTAATGTTCCTCTATTGCTTACAGAGAACAGACACAGTGTCAACAATGTCAATAATATTTAGAAGCAAAACAACAATATAATTGCCATTTCATTGATATACATTTGTGATTTGAAATTAGTAGCATTTAGTAGCCTCAATATGCGTCTGACCTCAACTCCACTACATTAAAAAGATGAGATGCTAATTTCCTACATCATAGACTTTAAGTGGCCATCGGAAGATCTTCAGTGTGGGAGGCTGCAAATTTAGGGGTGCATGCTGGGTGGTTTCTAGCTAGTTGTCAGTTCTAGAGCACACAGCTCTTGTTTTCTGTTGTGGTTTTGTGTCGTTCAGTAAGCAGCCTTAGCCTGCATTATCTGATCATGTTTTGATTACACAGCTTTATCTGAGGGGAAATTTGCACTGAACAACAACGTGTACTGTAGTTCACAGTGAGTGAGTTGCTGGACCCGACAGGACATTCATGTGATTCATTTAAATTTAGACTGGCACCACAGCCACAGGTGACTGTGATGACACTTTTCCCCCCTATACTTTAAACCTGGGAATAAAAATGTGTCTTACTTGAGATTTCACAGACAAAATCTTAAAAAAAAAAAAAAAGTTTAAAATTACATCTTTTTTCTGCACAGCAAAATACAAACTACAAAATACTCAAAAGTAATTAAATATATATTCTAAATTCATTTAATTTACACACTACCCATCTCTGATAATATGATGTGATATGATGGAAATTATAAGTTTTACAAAGGTGTTACAGGAGTGCTGTACTGGAGAGCATCACATTAACAGGTGTTTTTGGTAACTTAGTTTGATGAATTCATTTCATTAATTGATGGTTTAAAGGCAGGAGTTCAGAAGCAACTAAGTCAGCTTTGTCTGAAATACAAAAAAGGAGTTTAACACACCATGATATACAAATTTGTGCATTCTAGTAATCACAACCTGAAGAAATAATAATTGCAACAAAAAAAGCATTACTATCATTCAGGGATGTGCAGTATTATGTCATATGTAGATGAGATTTGGTAGAGATTTTGTTGTACAGCACATATTGAGGTAGCTGTCCCTTTAATGGCAGGTTGTATTAGGCCATTGTGGACAATGTTGTTCTTTACATAAACTGATTACTAATTTAAAGAGCTATCTTGATTATTTGTGTATTTAATTTACTGAATTGGCCAAAACCAAACAAACCCTCTTCATTATTTTATGTGAAAAATATTAGTCAATAAAATTTGTAGAACATTTACAATTTCACAGTTACAACAGAGTACTAGAGCCACATAAAGGATCCTTTTTCCACATTTTGCATTTCAAGAATAAAGTCGAAATGTCGAAACTTCCAGTATTAGTGCCAAGCACAGAGGTTTAATACCATGTCAAGAATAAAATCAAAATGATCTTTAAACTAATTCTCGACATTTTGACTTAATGCTCAGAATATAATATAAAAAATCTATCTATATTACTCAACTCTACACAACTAGTTGATTGACAGAAAATTAATCAAATTATTTTTTTTAAACAATCAATAATGCCATTGCCAAAATTTTCATGGGTTTTGCTGCTTGTATGATAGTAAACTGAATATATTTTGATTTTGGACAGGTGGTTGGACAAAACAAGACATTTGAAGATGTTCCCTTTGAAACTTTTCCAATATTTTCACATTAGATACACAAATTAATTGACTAATTGAGATAATAATCTACAGATAAATCAGTAATTAAAATACTCCTTAGCAACAGCCCTATTGCAGTAGCAAAAAGCTCAGCAGGTGATTTCCAAACTTAACATACATTTGACACCATAAAACTAAGCTGAATGAACCAGAAAACTACGTGGACATACCTGTGCATGAGGCAACACACCTTCACCAAACAGTTGCACAGGTGCATACAGTAACAGTGGGAGCAGATGTGTAAACACTTTAGCCAGTTTGACCAGTAAGACTGTGTACAATGCGGTGAGTTTTGAGGCCAATAACCAATGCGACACTCGTCTTTGTGACCTTAACGAACCTGATGAAAATCATTTCTGAGAGTACAATGTGTGCCACTTTACAAGTGAGAGCAAAGCACAACAGAGCAATCAGCGCCATAGATGCAGTTTAACATCCGAGAGAAGAAGGAAATGAGTACAAGAAGTCGACATGAGGGCAACACTCGATGCAATCACTGTTAACCTAAGCAGCCTGCAGCCTGCTAAGAACTAGGACAAGGACAGTGTTTGCACAAGACCCCTAATTGTAACTGCCTTCCCAATAAAACCTCTAAAATCTAGACAAATTAGGCACCGCTTAATCAACCAAGGTGTCTTTCATTGCCTGCTAATACTTCACCCTCTTGATTTGCTTATTGAAGAGGCTGCTGAGAGTGGTCACCTTGATTGGGGTGCTATTTAAAGGAGCCATTTCTTCAAAAATAAATTTTGAAATAATGAATCAAAGGCTAAGTCAGGTCAGAGCTCCACACTCTAATTAATGTACCAACAACGTATCCTTTTCAAAGCATAATTAATAATGTTGACATGTGGCCAAATTAGTTTAATGTATTCAAATTTATCTTTAGCACTAGGTTATTCTTGATCTTTTTACTGAACCACAGGTTTTCCTGTTGCAGAAATTAATAAGACATGATAGAAACAGCATTATATGACCTTCAAAATGATATTTAAAATTTGCATATGTTGCATCTTTCCCTATAGCACCGCTGTGAGGGTTAACATAAATAACATGTACCATAATTCCTGGTGTGACCTCCAGGAAAAAGCGTTCACATGACACAAGTCCACTTGCAACACAAGCTATTAAGGAAGCTCAGACTTGGGGAGTAATGGATTACATGTAAAGGGATTATGTAATTTGGTTACAAAACAAAAGGTAACTGTGTTTCATTACAGCTAAATAAAAACAGATATAATCAGATTACAGACACATTTTGTAAAAATGGGGATTATTAGATTACAATGAGTATGCACACATTATAACACTTCACAAGTCTCACAGCACCACTCTGGTCTCAGTGACACCAGCTAATCTTACAGTTAATTAATTAAAGCATCGTCTCTAAAGAAAAAAAAAACAAAAAAAACGCTTCTCTGGGTGGAAATTTCAACATTGGTTGTGATTCTGGTGATCGGGTTGGCGTGTAGGTAAAAACACAGCCCCAGAGTAAACCCTGAGGAGGATTAAATAAAAAATCACATTGTAGCTATAATCACACCATAATTCCAAACATTATGCATCCTAGAACACTTAAAGGTAAAATGCATACATAAAAAGGGTTCCTACTTACTTTTTTTGTCTCTGACCAACATATTTTATGTCATTTTTTTAAAATATTGATTTCAAATGCTGCTCACAGGCCTGCTGACTCTATAAAAAGCTGCTCCACAAATCTGATGCTATAAAACCACTAAATGATGTGCTGAGCCATTAATGGATTAACCACAGAGATAGACAGAAACATTACATTATAACTGCATTTAAGAGGTTTTATACATACCCCAGTAATAAATGTTAATACATATACAGTTGAGGATGAAGATGCTCAGACTCTGTAGTACTGAGTGAAGAAAATGCGAGCACACATGCACTACACTGTTCGCCGTGTATTCCAACCGAGAGGCCTGCAACTGGCCTGTCAGCATGAGCTTTCCACTTTCCACTTACTACAAGGTCATGGTGCTGAAGTCTTTGAACCATGTTTTTATTTGACTGAAAATGACTTGAACTCGTGGGTAAAAAGCAGAGTCTGTACGGAAAAGGCAAGCAGTGTGCACGAATGAGAACAGGTCGATATCACAGGTACATTTAGCTCACTGTCAACACAGCTAACACAGTTTGAGTGAATTCACTTTGCACATCAGTCAGTAAGAACGATAACTAAAATATATAAACACTTTTATGGACTTTTTACCATATATGGTGGTTTGCACTGTTGCCTAATGTTGAGAAGAGGGTTTAAATCTAGAAAATATGCTGAACATGGTATAAAAGTAGAGGTGAACTAAAGTAGAATTGACCCATGGTACATAGCACCAGAGTTGCTGAGCTTTTCCATGACTGTGTAAATGTTTGCAATCCGTTTCAATTAAAAGGTGCGGTACACAATTCTGGGGTAACATAAATGATTGTTGAGTCTCACTCCCAGGTCATCAGATACTTCTGTTTTGGGAATGAGACTCACCAGTCAACTGTGGTCGGCCAAAGTCTCCCATTATGTGCAAGATTTTTTTAAAGCTTGAAAACAGAGCTCAGAGGAAGAGCAGAAGTCTAGTTTTCTCTCAGACCACCTGAATAACATTATGCTTAGAGGTTATTATAGAACATTTGCCCAATGATGCCAAAAATAAACTGCCTACCCCACCTTTAACACAACATCTGCCTAAAGAAGCGCCATTAAACCAAAATTTAAAATCTTTAAAAGAAAACTCCATAAATTTAACATTGCATTCGAACTCACAATGAACAATTTAAAAAAAAGGATAAAAACCACTGCAGCAGAATCAGAGATATCATCTTTTTTTATTCCACGCATTCTTTTTCCATGTGAAAACCTGGTGCATATGTTACCCATAATGCAACGTGACTGCTAACAGTTTGATCAGAGATGCTGGTGCTTTTTTTTTTTTTCATATTCAAACTTGTCTTCAGCACAACTGACACTGACTCAAGTGACATGAAATAAGGCCATAGTCACCATATTTTTTGTGGCCATGACTAAAGAGATATGATATAAGGAACACATCCTTATACCTGTGACACAATGAGTTTCCAGTGACTCAAAATTACTTATGACCGTTTCCCAAAGAACATATATTGTATGTTCTATATATTGTCTTCATCTTCACATGGTTAACATGGTTGCAGTTTGGTTAGGTTTTGGCACCAAAACCACTTGGTTAGGTTTAGAAAAAACAATCATGGATTGGGTTAAAATCAGTACATTTGTTATGTAAGTTAAGATATATTCAGTTCTGCTACGTATGTGACAAATGTTTGGTTTCACACAGGACATGAACAGCGGTCTTCTAGGTGAAAGTTTGGGTGTGTTTGACCCATCCATCCAACCCAACCACGTCCTCATGCGGACTTTGTCGCACTTTATACCACGTCACCTGCTACCTTTAAAATCACTACAGCCACTAGAAGTCACCGCCTAACAATAAACGTAAATATGGTTTGCACTGCTCCTATAAAGTTGTTTTCTGGTGAGGGCGGCTGGCTGTGGGGACAGTTTATACAAGTTGAATTTGGATGTGGAATAAAACTTTGTGGCAATAAAAAGAATGAAAATCTTCCAAGTTCTTCTCGTAACCTCCAATATTTATTACAGCACATGCTGTAGATTCTTGATTAGCTTTTAGAGTTCTTGACTGAAGCTTATGATGCAAATTATCCTTGAAAATAAAAACCTCATCAATAATAACACATCAAATAAAGTTATTCCACACAGAGGTCTGGTTCTTCCAAAAACTACCATGCCACATTACATCACCAGTAAAAATAATTGCAGAAATAAGCCACAAACTCTAACTAATGTTCCAGCTTGAGAGTCACATGGTAAGTTTGATAAATTATTAAACTCAAGGCTAATATACTGCTAGGTTACCATGCTGTACAGAAGCAAATCCATGACCTCCATTTCAAAAAACTGCCTCGATTGAGTGCACATACGCTGTATGTAGTGAGTTAAAGTATATTTGAGTGACTAAAACTATGCACTGTGTGATATGTGTTTGTTTGCTTGTCAAATGTTAAAACTTTGAAAGAAAGAGCTTGGTGCACCTCTCCAAAATAAATCTGTATGAAAATGTATACAGACAGCTCAAATTCACCCAATCATTAATTTCTAACTATCCACTCATAACATAAAGGGCCAGAGGGTCAGCTGGAGCTGACCAGTCTCCATCACCAGTCTACCAGAGAGCGACACAGTGAACTTCGACCGATGAGCAACATCCTCAAATGCTGGAGGAAGAACTCATGCAAAAAATCTGCAATAACACGCGGAATTAGTCATCAATCTGACCTTAAATACACAATTAATTAACATTACTCTTGTAAATGTCAGTCCCAAACGTTAATTAAACCCCTCCAGATCATTACAGAAGTATAACCATATGGAGCAATTTAAGAGGAGCAGATATACAATGGCTTGAACTTTGTGACCGCATTTTTTTGGCTTGTGCTCTCATTGGCTCATGTGTTAAATGTTATGGAGCTAAAGCAGCCAAACTTCGCACTCTTATCTGAATTTAAATTGGCTGAGATTTCCGCCGTACTGCAGTGTGAGGATTTCTTACTTATTGCTGGAAAATCTGGAGCTGTGAACTGCATACTTACAAACCCATAAGCCCCAGAGTTTTGCAATGAAACTAATAAAGGTCCTTTTAAGAAATCCAGCCTCCTCTCAGCCGAAAGCCATGTGCCAGGGGAGTATTCCTGCCCAAGATTTGAGCTGCTTCCAAATCACGTAAACAACTGGATCAGACGTGTGAAATCCTACTCTTCCTGCCCTTGATAATTTGGGGGAATTGCCTCGGAACTGCCTACAAACTCAATTCTTGTTGCATTTAGGAGAGCAGAATGAGTCTGGGAGCTTCTGTATATTTGAAACTCAATCCCCTCACCACCAGTGGGGGTAGGGCTGAGCACAACCATCAGTCAATGGCAAAGGCATCTACATAGCTGAGAATTTTCACATGTCAACTCTACTGAGGTACTCCGGGATTCCAAGCATATTGCCTGCGAGGAAGTCTGCACCACAATATTGATACAGCAGGTAACTGATGAAAAAGGACCACAAACTCATCATAGAGCTGGCAACCAATCAATGCGTCCCTGACTTTTTGAACTGTTGAGTTATAATAGACTTCTATTCTTCTGTCCAACAATTTTTAATGTAATTTTGAGTGAAAGCAATGTTTATACAGGACATTCTCAACAGTGAGTGAGTAGAAGAAAGAAGCCAGACCTCCTTATCAAACACTGACAGAGGAGAGACAGCTTATCACTCTGAAAGGTGTCAAATATTTGACACATGCAGCCATGACTTTAACCTCTCTGATAACCATCACCACATTCAGTATGTCTCAGATTCAGCAGAAAAAAAAAATCATTACATTTTTGACATGTCTGCAATAAGGAAAAGAAATACTGAAAGACGAGGTATGTACAGTAAGCGAAAAGTGTCAAATGTAAACTTAGTTCACTGAAGCATCTTTTTTAAAGTCAAAATTGAAATGATTTTATCACATATGCATTGCATTATATCACCTATACTTCAGCATATGGCCGAAAAAATCACAAAAAGGTAATTTTGGGTGTTTTTAATGGTTTTTCAGAGTTTTTCATTTCATTATGCACTTGGGGGCATTGCAAAATTTGCGTTCAAGCATGGTAGGAAAATACATCTGTTCACCAGAGCAGACTAGAGAGTTTCTGGGGAACAAGCCACACTGTACAAAAGCACAACTTTTTTTTTTTTTTTTTTTAACTTTATTCACTATTTTGGGTGAAACTGGATCATGGTCCAATGGCTTTAGCTTACTTGTTGCTAAAGTAAGCTAACCCTAACTGTTAGCTGCCGGTTAGCAGGCAACAGAACTGGGCTCAGCAGCCTCTCAGCAAACACACCCGAAAACAGCCTCTGAGAGCGACAGAAAATACAGCACCAAGGTAATTTATGGTGTTTCCTGATGGAAAAATAGCTTCTTACTAAAGTAGCTAACCATAACTGTTAGCTATTAGTTGTCATTAGCAGGCAACAGAGTACTTCAGTGCAACAAAAAAAAGAACATTACACATTGCAGTACAATTACTCACTTGAAAGGAAGAAGCTGTTCAAAGATCAAAAAACAAAACAATGATCCCAAAACATTGATCTATGACATGTAATGTTAGACAGCCAATTAGATCCAGCGTTATTAGATCTTAAGCATGATGCCTGCTTAATGGCTCACTGATGCTAATGAGATTTACTCTTTAGGTATCAAAACTCGGTATTGAATGGCAAGGCATTTTTTGATACTCAAAAGTATTGAAGCATTTCAACTGGTGCCGTAAAAGCATTGAAGTTCGGAACCCAGCCTTACAGGAAACACATAAGCAATAAGTGCTCCGTTAGCCGTTTCATGGGAACTTTAAATGTGGCCTGCTTTGCCTCCACTGATCTTTGTCAAACTGCTACCCATTAGCTTTTGAAGATGCTTCATTCACAAGATGACTGAGCACAAACAAGCCAATTTAAACGCATCATTAAGTAGTGAAGGTTACAAAAATAAAGGCATAAAATTGGGGGAAAAAAGCCACTTGGACGCTAACTCATAGAGTGCACAGCCAAATGGCTGATCTGTATGAATGCTGAAGTTCATAGGGCAGAGGCACATCATTAAAGTATCTGTTAGAGGTGTAACTTTTTCAGTGAGGTGTAAAAGTGGCATTGAGTTACACATACTCTAACATTCTTCAAGTGGAAAAGTTAAGAAAAAAAAAAAGGCAGAGGTCACAGTAAGTCAAGAAAACAAGCCCTTTCCTGAGTCAAACACAGCCATGGTATAACCTTACCATGCTGGTGAAACTGAAGACTCTCCTATTAACACACACACTATGAGTCTGACTCACAGGCCCTCGAAAAACGGAGCAATGTGTCAGTCAATACAAAAAAACAAAAAAAAGATAACCATGGCACATTTCTAAGAGAAGGTTCATGAAATTAGATTATCCTGCAGTTATCTCAGGAATCTTCCCAGCTACTGTAAAGCTCTGCAGTGAAATACAGAGCATAATGATATGCGTGTGAAGGGTATTTTCCCACTACAAGTTGCCTCTGTGAGCCCAATCCCAAGCTGATCCCAGGAAAATTCAGGCAAACATGTTAACCGACCAGTGACGACAGTGAGTTACTCACAATCTACAGCGACAAGCCATGTACAGCCGCTGCAGACACAGAGTTTACACCTCCACACAGCTTAAATCCACATTACGTGCTGTAAAACAAAATTACAAAACAGGATGTCTCAAATCTGCCATTTGGAAGGAGAATTCACATCTTACCAAGGTGGGTATAAACACCATCTGTGCGCTGGAATACGCCCTCTTAAATCTTTCAGCTTTATATACCACCGCTGATTTTCATTTCCACACAGTCCATCAAGCACAATTACATGATACTCTCCAAGGAGAGCATAAACATGTTATTTTTGGTGTGTTTCAGTGACTCAATGATGTGACATTTCACTTAAGAAGTGAGTGCAGCGTCTGTGGACCGTCTCCACAGATAGAGCTGCGTGCTTCCTGTGGTTTAAAGCACTATCCAAAACTATACCTCTAACACATCTCTAAAAGCTTTCCTGACATAGTGTCACCCCTTCTGACTGATAATTCACATGTAGCCTATATTGCTCTGTAGAGTGAAGCTTCTATGTAATTTTCCACACAGTGTAGGGCAATAAGAAAAATAAAAGCAAGAAAAAAGACAGACTCCAATTATGATAATTCTAATCACATGCAGCGACCTACAAGACATATTGTAACGACTGTCAGAACTTTAATGAGGATTGTGATTTGAAGTGCATGGTTGTTGTGATGCTATTTCCAGCCTGTTTTCTAGCAAACTCTAATGAACCAATGATAAAATCTACCTGATATAACAATGTGTTGTGTTCTTTTTCTGGATTTTACACAGTAAAATGACATAAAAAATGACAGCCTGCAGGAGCGAATTCATACATCCACTTCAAAAGCGCAATTAACACAAGCAACTGGCAGTGGAAATGAAACCTGCCATCACGTGGCACTGTCGAGACGATCACCAGATGTTGATCACTAATTTAAAGGGACAGTTTCACATTTTTAATTTTATCCATTAGTTATACTTACGTATTATATCATATTATTACTTCTGCCAAGGAGGGGCTGTTTGTTGGATTATGGAAAAACTACTGACCCGATTTTTATGAAACTTGCACTTTTTTTTGCACTTTTTACTTTTTGCACTTTTTAGAATTTAGTGTATACTTTACTATGCTTATTGATGTACCATGTTTTCACATGAGTATTAGTTCTATTAGTATCTGTATTCTTTCATATTGTATTGTCAAGTTTTTTCCCTTGTTTTTTTTTTTTTTTTTTTTTTTTTGAGACTGAAATTTCCCCACGGGGATAAATAAAAAGCTACCTACCAACCTATCTACCAAGAATCCATTATGTTTTGGAAGGAATCTGAATCACGAGCAGATACTCAAATAGTTTTTCACTCTCTTTATTTCTTTTTCACTTATTCATTATTATAATGTAGGAAGAAGTTTAGAAGTTATAAAAATGTTTTTCAAAAAAACCTTGTCAAAGTTTCAAAGGGAACACAACCAGTGCTTAGAGGTCACTGTGTACACAGACATACACTAATGTTTGCAAACTGACTAAATAATATGCGTCACAATATGGCAAATGTATGCAAAACCACATATGAAATAAACAAACTGATTATTTTAGTGTCAGACTTGGAAAACCACTGATTAAGACAACAGAAAATTGTAGACAGATAACATGAAAAGATCATATCATCACAATACTGTAGGACTCAGCTGAAGGTCGGTAATAGTGAATTATTGCCCAGCCTTACTACATAGCGAGCTATATTAAATTATACTCATTACAGCCACTGGCTAAAAGGAGTAATTCCATAGTTGTCTGTACTGTCAAACATTATTCTGTGAAATGTATGAAACTGAATTAAAAGTAGACAAGCAGGCTGAGAAAAAGTGAGCATAGCAAATTGGTTGATTACAGCACTTAGGCTCTCCTTTCAGAAATACTGCATGAGTCAGACATAGTGACTGATGTTTGGTGATTTCATGGCCAAGGGCATGCAACACACTTGTTGCACAGCTGAATGAAAGGTGAAACTTTCAGAGAAACAATAAATGATCATCATTGATGACCAATCAAAGTGTTTCTTTATCTTCCCCTTAAATACAGTTATTTTCTCCAGCAGGCCTGTAATTTTTTAAGCGCCTCAAGCAGTTTCAGCATAAAAGCTTCTGCTGTCCTTGTGATGAAGACAAATGAAAACATTGTGCTGTACCTTTTCTGGAAGGAAATAATCATTCGTTACCTTGTTCCTCCCATCCTATAAGAGCTATTTCATAAAGTAGAAAAATGTTTTGATGATATGAGGTTATGACACAAAGAGACGGATACTTTTTGATATCCAGCTCCCTGTATCAGCGCCACAGTTTGTGCAGCTTATTTAATTCAAACCTTTATTTAGGCAGAGTAATAACCATGAGTCATTTTGAACTAGCAGTTGGCAATGAAACACACACAATAAACACTATTAAAATTCCACAAACAAGCAGATACTATTATCCTCAGCATCAAGGCTCTGCACTGTGGAAGGACAGTGGCTGTTCCCTTTTGGATGAAAACCATTCACTCTAACAATTATTAAAGCTGTAATGAAAAGCATTTTATATTTGGTATCAATGTGGAATCAGCCCACACTGAAACATGTCACAACCACCTGCCTGTTTTGTGTTAGACAATAAGTAAGAATCCCAGTAGAAATAATCAAACAGAGCTAATAACCTAATAACCTTCACAAAAATGGCACTTATTGACCCCTTTTCTATTGGTAAACATTTTTAATTTTTTTGTGGGTGGAGTTTAGGTGGAGGTAAAGCAATACCACAGACACATTAGCTAACACTAGCAAGCAAATTTTGTCAGCTTGTTTCTTGACAATGGTCTCTCTACAGTTGCCACAGGGTTGGGCGATTGGATAAGTATATCGGCAATTAGCTGAGTCCATCGCCTGTTATTTTTTTTTTGGGCAATGTTTGTCATTTTATTTTACTAATTTAATGATCTCCACAAGCACAGTACACACCTACTGAGCCAAAGAACAAGTGAGAGGAAAATATCTGGTAGAGCCAGACTAATTTCACATCTAACGTGGTGAGTTATAACATTTATTTCAACCAAACCAGAGCTGGTGATTGTTAAACAGTGGAAAGACTGACCAAGACAGTTTTATTTTGTTTTGGTCTGTCAAGTTAAAACAAAGCGTCTTTTACAAAGTTAACAAGGCAATTAAACCTTGTCTTCTGTAAAAGTGAGAAACTAATAAGGAAAATAAGTGTGATAATATATTCTTTCTTAACATTTTGTGAGTTCATTTTGTTTATTTTGTCACTGTTTGCACACATCTTCCAGCTTTCATCTTATCTCATTTAACCGTAGTTGTCTCTGTTTTTTTTTTTTTTTTTTTGATCAGCAGTAACAGCTGGTATGCCATTAAACTTCAATTTTGGCTCATTAATACTTAAATTCCGGCACCCAACAACACAACAAGACAATATTATCGCATGTATATGGTTGAGTACTCTAAGGTGATTTGTGTTTGACTTGTTTTTCCTTTGTTTTGCCTCCAGTGAACACCCTGACATAATCATGATGCCAGCACCAAAAGGGTCTATAGGCTCAAAGTGCATTCAGCCCAGTACTGCCGTTACACACAGTGCTGATAGTGGTAGATTTATCAGTGAGTCTGTTTTTTTTCCTGGTGTGTATTTTGGTGGATTCACATGACCAGACGACCTGTGTTCCCTTGGCCTGTCATATGAGAGGTCAAATTTGCTCAAGCTAATCAGCAATTGGCAATCCGATCCACAGATCATCAGCGGCTAAATTTGATAAAGTAAGAAAATAAACTGTATTAAGAAGACTGGGGCATTCATTACAGTCATTTCATTGAGTCTGAGAGCAGTGGTCACTGACTGGTAAATCAACAGACAACTTACTGCAACAGTGACCACTGTCAATACTGTAAAAGCCTTTGTAATGCTCACATGCCAGTGGAGATTGGTTAAGCCGTGCATGAGAGCACACCACTAATGGACTGCTTTAAAAGAAGCCTTTAAAAAAGAACCCAGAGGTCTGGTATCAAATCCTTGTAATTCTTGACACCAAAATCATACTTTGGTCCTTAATGCTTGGTGACACACCTCCCACTGCTTCTCCTCACCCACTTGAGAGCAGTAAAGGTCACCATATAAAGTCTGACCATGCATCACACAAAGACAAAAAAAGAACATAACAAAAAACGGAGACATCCATGATAAAATAGCCATTAAAATTCAGTGAGCGCCGCACACTGATGATACCTGACTGTGTCAGTATATCTGGTGGTGGGTTTATCCTTTAATTAAAGGAATAAGAAGGGACAGCCAGTTGACAGATCTGTACACTGAGATGAGCAAATTGGTGCTGGCAGGGCTTTGTTGTCCCTGTGTGTCTTAATGGGGCCTGATAAGAGAGGGAATCAAGATCAAGCCAATGTCCAATCCATTTGAACTGCCTGAGTAAATGTAAATGTGCTGTCTGTGTCACTCAGCTGTTCTTTGGATTGATTTGCTTATGATATTCTTGAGCATTTCCTTTCAAAACCATGTGAGTAAAAATAACCATAAAGAGAAATCCTCTTCATACAAATAACACACTTTCATCGGTCAAAGCTGACAAATCTTACAACCCAAGAGGCCATTATGAGAAGAGTTTTACTTTCATGTCACCTGTAATGCTCCTGAAGAGGGTGTCATTAGTTTTTCAAATGGAAATTCATCATTATTTGCATATTAAATTTGAAAACAACTCAACCTTTGTTTCTGTGCTTGGAAGATAATGAGAAATTGCAGTTAGGAAGTGGGCAAAATGGACTAAATTAAAATTACAATAATTATTACAGCACGATCGCAACAATTATCTCACAATTTCAATGAAAATGAATAAATAAATAAAAGCAAGAATAATTATTATTCATGTCATGTGTGTCCCATTGAGTCAAATGATTTTTAGTGTTGTGTGACAAATACAAAAACAAATTCTAAATATATTTCATTACTTTTATTTGGCCTAATTCAATAACTGTTACATTTAGAATCAATCATATATAATAAATCCTATTTTATTTTATTATTATGTATGGCACTAGCACATTACAAGTTTCTGTCTTGCTTTTCTGTTGTTGTTTTTTTTTTATTGTGTTTTTTTGCTTCTGTGTTTTGAGACAAAAATATCTCTGTATAAACTATGGACATGTTGAGTTTGCGTGTTAGTGTTACCAGCTCACTCAGCTGCAGAGTGTCTCATGTGACGTTCATGGTCCATCAAACCCTGCAGACGTGTACATCTAACTCTTTGAATTCTAGTTGACAAAAGAAATATGGGGACTGGTGGCAATCTTTGTAGAACTCTTTAATTACTAATTAATTATTAATTTGTGCTGCAATATTCTGGCTATAGGCTTAACATTGCATTTTTCATATTTATTAGAGATGTTACACCACCAAAAACTCAAGGTACAATAAAACCACAATAAAAAGTCCATAATATGATATTTATTGTTACATTAAAAAACAAAGACAAATCACTTCTTGAAAAAATGTCCTTTGTTAAATAATAAACCTGATGTGTTTTTTTTCCCTTTTAGCCTAAAGTGTGTCTGCTTTGATAAAAAAAAGAGCCAGTCACAGCCTGGGCATGTGTAAAAAATTACTAATATATGGAATCGTTGATATTTAAAATTCATAACAACATCAGACCATGGAATTCAGTACAAGGATCAGGGACATCAGTCCACTTTCTGATGAATGAATTATGTTAGCATTGCCCCACAATAACGGTGGTGGATCGGATCAGTCCCAACTCTAATAAAAAGTACTAAATTATTATGATAATGCTGCCACACTATGTTTACATAAAGAGAATGAAGAATAATAATGAAAATAATGAAGTCAAACTCAGAATGACTCAGCCTTACATAGCAGGGTCAACTCTCTGATCTCTTATTAGAGAAAACATAACAATTCTCTGCATGAAGCTGCACAGTCAGTATAATTACAAGAGACAATCAAACCAACTGAAGTCTCTGAAGTTCTGTCTGAATTAGTCAGCAAAAAGCAAATTTGGGTGATTAAGGGGATTATCGGTTTCATACTGCTTCTGACACACATGGACTGAAACTGGAAAAAATGATCATAAGTCAGAGTGGAGATAAGTTAAAAGGGCATGCACAAATGAATTTCAATATTAAAGCCTATTTCACAAAATGCACCAGCAGTTCCCATGAATTAGTGAGAAGTAATCTGCTGCCCCTAATTACCCGAGACAGATTGGGATGAGATTATCCTGCAGCCTAATCTGTGTTGTGAAGTTCCATTGAGGGTAATTTGCCAGAGACGGTTTACAGCTACTCTAGGAGGTTATTCTGACTACTGTCTGTTTTTTGGATAATAAATACTTTTAATTTTAAGCTAAGGGCAAAAGTGAGGCACTGACTTATAAAAAGTTATCTTTTATGTGCATTTTATGGCATATTTCTCTCGTTTCATGCATTTTAATGGACATGTCGACTACAATCTTGATCTCGTGGTTTCAAAGTGATTATTCATGTCTATGAACATCAAATGAGTGTGTCTCCACTGAGAAAAATAAACATAAATATTTTAAGTAAGGGCATTTTTAACAGTTCTAAATCAGCCATCTCAGTTTAGTTTTAATTTGACAAATATTGTGTGTGAAATTTATGCCAACAAGTATTCATGTCTAATACACCACTGATTTAATCTAAAAATTTCCGCCAAAAAACAGAAGTTCCTGGCTAAAGTTGTCAACAACAGATATTTTCCACATCTCATCAAACAAGTCAGAACTGCCTTGTGCACTACAAAACATGACAGTCATATTTAGTCCAGAGCTGACATAATGCTTGGCTACAACAGGCACAGATACAGATATACAGCTCTAGTTCCTTCCTTCCTTCCTCCTTCCAGTGAGGATCCAGACACATGCAAGTCATCACGGAGGAAAACATAGTCATGAGGTAGAAATTAAATGCTCACTGAGGTTCCTGAAAGCACTGCTTCCGCTTAATAAATGTAATAGCTGAGTAAGTGAGGCAGCCAGTCACAGTGAACAAAGGCACTGTGAGGTTGTGCTTTGTTTGCAAGCTGTCACTGCAGCAGGCCTGCTGCTGAGGTGTTAAACACAATGGAGAGATTCCTTGTCGCTTCTTGTTATCAGCCAATTTCTGTCAGATAAAAATGTTGGAGAGCACATGTGGACCAGACCAGCTGCAATTGTTGTAGCAGTGAATGTTTCTATTTATGATACCAGGATGCCATCATTTACAGGGCTGTGTATTGGCAGGACTCTGGGGCTAAGATATATATCACAATACAGGGGTGAACAATGTGATATATTGCTATTTACACCATATGAAAAAAAATCTGAGTTAAAAAAGTTTTACTTTTTTATGCAATCACAAAAGTGAAGATAGATAACGTCACTGCTATCTTGTGACTGGGGGTTTAAAATGAACACAAAATGAAACGTTGTCACAAATCTTTACATGTATCACAACATCACGATACATGTTTTTGGAAATCGATACAGTATCACAAAACAATATTGTAATACTCGAGTGTATTGATATTTTCTTAAACCTCTAATCATTTATAGGGATGGGTATTGCTAGGACTTTGTTCAGATTGATACTGCTTATTGATACCAATACTTATCAGTATAGAAAAGATTCAACAGTTATTTTGTTTTTACTCTTTCTGCAGAAGCAACAAGTTAAATTTGTTTCCTGAGTTATTGCATTTAGCTCTATTTTAATTAAATGGTAAGTTCTGCTGCTAGGGGTCTCTCTCACATTAAAAAAACAACAAAAGACATAGTTTGATGACTTTGCGAAGTAGTGTTGGACCATTAGTTTAATTTGTTATTTTTTGCCATGTTTACTGACTTTCTTCTTCGCGATCTCTGATATATGGGATGTATCTCATGTTTTCACGAAAGTTATAACTAGCTAGCAACAGCTAGCAGGAAACATTACCTTGAAAAATTAAAGATTTCTCTGGTTTTCATCATTGTTGAAAACATTTGGGATATTGTAAGTACACAACTGAACAAAATATATAACATATCTCTAGTGGGTTTTTTTTTTTTTTTTTTTGACTTTTTTTTAGGATTAAAGCAGCATTTTATGTATATTTCACCTTTTTGCTTAATTGGAGTTGGTTGATTTGTGATTTGTAATTCATAGTTATTCATATAAATTAAAATATTAAAAAATACCAGTGAAAGTTTACTTTTTCAGTGCCCTGATGTCATTTGGGAATTTATATATTAGGCTTGTTCCAATACTGGCTAAAATTCTGCTTTCGTTACCAGCAACTCTGTGAGTCTGTGGACCGATCTGATACCACATAATTTATTAACCACAGAACAGGACCCTGTTACTTTTCAGGGGCGTCCCGTAGGCCATTTTCCATCCCCAGGATGGCAAAGTCATGTTCTATGGCATTCATTCTCTGTATGTATTAGTTCATGTTTGAACATGTTTATAGTATATATGTATGTATGCATGTATGTATGTTGTATATGTGTATATATGTATGTATTCAGTGCATGGGTATCGGTATACAGTATTGGCTGATATACAAAGTTTACACTGTAAAAAAAGTCCGTAGAAATTACGGTAAAAAACTGTCAAATAGCAACAGTCAAAAGTCGTAAAATCTAAAATAGTATATCACCATAGTAAATACATTGAATTGCCGTAAATCAAGAAATAATACATAACTTTAATTTTTACAGTGGTAATATGTAGAAAACACATATTTTTTCTGTGAAAATAAAAAAAAGGTAAAAATTTATGGAAAAATACCGTAAAGTCACAAAAGAGTAATTACCCTAAAATTAACGGCATTATTCTGCCTAAATTAAAGATTTTGTTGATGTGTACGTTTGAATTTACAGTATAAAACTGTTAAACATTCTGCAAAATCATACCTTCATTTCTACAGGAAGAATATGTTAAAAAATATGGTATGTTTGTAAACTAATGTTGATTTCAATGAAAAACACATATGTTTAAATTATATATTATTTGCTGTTATTTTATATAGGGTCCTATGCATCTATAGATATTGTCTTTGAACTATTAACAGAACAATGCTGTAATAAACTCAGCAAAAATGGTCTGAAATTTTCTGTTTGGTAGATTATTTCTCTGTTTGTTACAATGCTAATTCACAAAATGAACAATATTTAGCTATGCCACCCTACTATTTACAATGAATTACCATAACAATTTCAATCTTAAGAAAAAAATTTACCTTTAAATGTTGTTTTTAAATGTTACTTAAATTCATATCTTGGAAATAACTCTCATATAAACCTCTGGAATTAAAACATGCATATATTTGGCAGTTTTCTTGTTGGTGTCAAGATATTTATAATATAATGGTGATTAACGCTGGATCGAGGGGCCCCCTTTTAATTTTTTCCCGGGGCTTGAACAGACTCTAGAATTGCCAGTGCAAGTTGGACATCATTAATGAACAGGCTTTCCAACGATATAAAATACAATGCTAATTAGCATTATAACAACAGAGAAATAATTGATCAATCACAAGTTTCCAAACTTTTTTGCCAGGTTTATTAAAACTGCCCAAAAAGGAACTTTGAGTAGAGCAAGGCCTCCATATACACCCTTTAGGCTATTGTGATACTACATCATAAAGTGAATGTTGAGTGTTGTGATCAATTACATTTTTATGTCAAAATATTAAAAATATTAAAACATGAATCTGTGGTCTGTTCTTTCTGTAGGCCTACAGTCCCTCTTTAGTTACCATCCAGAGGTAAATTCAATTTATATAATGATAACCATTTGAATGATTTTAAAAGCATCTCAAAACATCTGATTGATTCTAATAGCATTCCCTACCTGCTAAATTCAAAAGCATCTCAAATTATGGGAATGATTTTAAAAGCACCTCGAAACTGAGTAAGTATTTCTCCCCTACAGCTTGGGATTGTTCATTTGTTGATATTCATGCGCCGAATTTCAAATAGGCCAATCAGCGCATTGTATCTGACTCCCGTGACCTGTTAACCTCCGACCAGCGCCGGACAGGTTTCCGACTTCACCCGTTCAAGTCCACAGTCTTCGCCAGAGGAGCTTCATCATCAGCGGTCTGGATTAGTAGGAATTTGCCTCAGCCAGAAGTTGAACCTGTCTTAAGTTACCTCGGTAAGTAAATCAACACAAGTTAAAGGCTTTAGCTGAACTGGGTTTATTCGGCTTATGAAGAGGGTTGCATTACAGATGGCTAACAATGCGCAAATGTCCCCATAGCTTTACGTCTAGCTACATTAGACTTTTATAACCGCTTGGAAACGTCTATAATACGTGTTCAGACGTATTTAGGAGACAGAGTGTATTATTAACAATCGTTTCATTAGTTTGACTGCTTTAGAAAAATACGGTTTGGGTTTACCCCATGGTTTACCCCCGCCTGGCGGGCTAAAGCGGGAACCGTCTATGTGCTGAAGCCTCTGGTTAGCTAACCGCGCTGCTCGTGTTTTTTTGTGGATATAACCTCAGTGTATTTGACTGTCGGACATGTATTCTTGTAACATATGTGGAGAAAACGTTCAGTCTGTAAAAGCATACGTTTTGCATTGCAAACTGCACCGCAATGAACCCCGACATATTTTTAAATGTGTTGGAACAAGTTGTAAGCAGGTGTTTTCAGGCTATACAGCTTTAAAGTCGCATTTCTATCGTCACCACAACAGTACACCAACCGTTACTCAGGATGTGACCTTAACGCCATTAAAATGCACCGTCTCACTTTGTGAACGTCAGTGTGAGGGAACAAAACCGTTGGTTGCTCACTTAAAGGAGCACATAGCAGAGGGGCGTCAGGTAGCTTGCCCAGTGAGAGGATGCAAAAGTGTGTTCACTGCAAAAACATCTTTTACTTCTCACATGTCCAGAAAGCACAGACAGTGGTCAGAAAATGTGATTTGTGCATCAATCTCAGATACACACTGTGAGAGTCCCACTACAAGTGCCACCATACAGGAACCTGCCAGTGTGTCAGATGCTGAAGACACTGTAGGGGATGGGTCTAATTTCAGCGACCTGTATCTGAGAAATATATGTATGTTTTACATGAAACTACAGGGACAGCATCTTCTTCCAGTGTCTACCATTCAAAACATTGTCGAAGAAATGCAAAATATACATGAGTTGGGACAGACATATACTTTAAATCGACTGAACTTGCTTCTAAAAGATATGTCAGTTTCAGATGAAGACATTGTAAAAATCAGTGACACAATTAAACAATCTGACCTGTTTACAGCTTGCCACACAGGGCCCATGAGAACTGCTTACTCAAGAACCCAGTGCTTTAAAGACATGTTTAAATTTGTGGAGCCCAAAAAAATTGTGTTGGGCAGAGATGAGAACAGGACAGAGAGGTGTGCCTATTATATTCCTGTGCTAAAAACTTTAAAGGGTATGCTGGAGTCCAGTTTTTGGCAGGGGCTCATGTCAGTGGATCCTAATAATGTTTCCAAAACAGATGTTCTCTCTGACAGTTGTGATGGTAAGGTGTTTATGTCAAACACATTTTTTCAGGAAAACCCAAGTTGTCTCAAGCTGGTTTTATACCAGGATGCGTTCGAAGTTGTGAACCCATTGGGTTCTGCAAAAAAGAAGCACAAGGTTTTGGCTGTGTACTTCTCTCTACTCAACATGCCCCCCCATGTACGATCAAATGTTGACCACATGCAGCTGGTTTTATTGTGTACAGAGAAGGATTTTAAGGAGTTTGGCCATGCCAAGGTTTTTTCTGAACTGCTTACTGATCTGAAAGAACTGGAGGAAAGTGGGATAACAATGGGAGATGAACTTGTAGTAAAGGGTGCTCTCTACTGCATTGCTGGGGACAACCTGGGCTCTCACACCATTGGTGGTTTCACAGAAAATTTCAGTTTATCTCAGTACTTCTGCAGATATTGTCTGATTTCTCGAACTGAATTTCAGGGTGCTGATCCTAACATCTGTGGACTAGAGCGGACTCCAGAAACGTACAGATCTGCCATCGAACAGCTGGAGACAGAGGATGCTCCACAAGTACAAGGGATAAAGTTCAGGTCAGTATTTAATACTCTACAAAACTTTGATGTTTGTTCACCTGGCATGCCCCCCTGTCTCGGCCATGACATCTTCGAGGGTGTCCTCTCATGCGATGTTGCTCTTTACCTGAAGTACTTCATCAGCCAAAAAAAATGGTTCACCTACACAATTTTGAACAGGCGAATCAAGCAGTTCAAATACAAAGCAACAGATGTTTGCTCCAAACCTTGCGAGGTCAGTCCTCAAACACTGAAACTGAGTGGACATGCTGTCCAAAATTGGAACTTCTTGAGATTGTTGCCTCTGATAATTGGAGACAAAGTGCAGGACCCCCAAGATAATGTGTGGCAGTTAATTTTGCAGCTTAAGGACATTGTTGACCTGATTTGTGCTCAGCAGATTTCCAAGGCTCAGGTCGCCTATCTGGATGTTCTCATCCAAGAATATTTGGAAACCAGGAAGGCACTATTTCCAGATATCAACTTGAGACCTAAACATCATTATTTGCGGCATTATCCAGGACTGATCCTGAAATTTGGCCCACTAATCAGGGTATGGACTCTACGTTTTGAGAGCAAACATAGTTACTTCAAAAGATGTACAAGGCATCTGAAGAATTTCAAAAATCTGTGTTCGACTCTTTCAGAGAGGCATCAGATGTTTCAGGCCTTTCTTTCCACTGGGTCCGTGAGTCCTCCACCCTTGCAAATAAAAGATGCCTCACCATTTTACTCAGAACTTTACAGTGAACAAGTTAAAGGCACAATCCTCCATTTTGGCTTCACTGAAAGAAATACAAAAATTCCTGTTGATGTGCAGTATAATGGGATAATTTACAGGAAGGGCCAATTTGTTGTCACTAAGAATGATGATTCAGTGGAGTTTGGTGAAATTATCCTCATTCTCGTGAAAGATGATTTTGCACTTCATTTTCTGATGAGAGTGTATGATGGGGAATTTCTTTCACACTACCACATGTACTCTGTAAAGGACACTGGAAGATTAGAATGCAGACTTGTCAGTGAACTGATTGACATGTGGCCTTTATCATATTACATAAACAATGGATACCAGATTGTCCCATTGAAGCACAGTCTTTTGTCACCCTAAACCAGTAGGTTAGATGTTAAACTGTCTCTTTTGTGTGTCTTAACAGATATGGCTGAAACACAGATGATAAGCGATGCTGTAGCAGCAGTGCTTCCGGATCTTCCTGATCAAGTTGTCAAGTCAGTAGAAGATACTTTGAAGGCACTTGGTGCTGTAACAACAGATGATTTACAATACATTACAGAGGGAGACTTGCTGCCAGTATTAAAGCCCATACAAGCCAGAAGACTGGTTGCTGCCTGGGCCCAAAACAGTGAGTGTAAAACATTGCCACCACAACACAGCACACTTCTCTTATAGGGCTGCACAAGTAATTTCATTTTTAATTTAATTTTTTTAAATCATATCTAAATGCAATCGGTCAAAATAAATGCAATACTTTTTGCTAATATTTTGCAGCCTTACTATCTAGAAATTTATCAGTGTGCTACATTCTGTTACAGAGTAGAAAAACATTAAAGGTTTAATGATTTCAAATCTCTTTTGTTGTACTTTTACAGAGTCATCCACTCCAACTCCAGCCCCGGCATGTTCCTCTCCAGGGTCTCTCCTTTCCTCTCCCTCGCTCTCCCCGGTCACTCCCTCACCAGCATCATCCACAGCTACATCATCATCCTCAGGAAGCTGTTATTCACGTGTGCAAAACTGGGTAGACACTTTTCAGATACCATGGCAGAAGCTCCCCGAAGAGTTAGTACAGAGTTTGGAAAGACAGAAAAGGCCAAGTGCCCGACTACGACGAGAAATGATAAGGATTGTGGTCTCCGAGATGATGAAGATTTGTAAGAATCCAACCAAACACAACACCACAGAGATGGCAAAAAGGATGGTGGCCAGGTATCCAAAGTCTCTTCAAGATGTGATTGATGGTGATGTTATTGGACTTGGATACCATTCCCTGGCAAAGCAACTCCAGTCAAGAGTTGAAAATGTCAAACGACCTGACACACCAAAGATAAAGAAATGCAAAGCAGCATCAGATGATGACACCGATGAAATATCTGCCGAACAAAGAGCAAGTGTTCAAGACACATATGGCTGTGTCAACTGGATGCCGAAACATTTGCCACTCCCTGAGACTGTGGAGAGTCAGCTAGAAAAAAAAGAAAAAATGAAGATGTTTGACGAGATGAACTTCAATTCAGATGCTGTGAAAGAATTAATGAAGTCCACCTATTTCACACAGCGTAAAGAGATCAATAATGGTGCAAGCATCCAGAAATTAAGCCAGGAATGGCCATTTTTGTTTAAGGAAGTCGGTATGGCAGCACACTTCCAAGAACTGACTGGCGTGAGTTTGATTGAGTCCTTCCTTGCCAATGTGGACAAAAAGGGGGCACGTCTCTTGAACTTCTTCAAACGTGTTGATGCACATAAACACAAACAAGTTCTGGATGCTCTTCTCAAGCTTCAAACTGAAAGAGGTCAGTCCACTGGTTGCTCAGAAGAGGTCATACAGATGGTGCTTCTTTTACTGGCTCATTTTGATGAGAAGGAAGAGCATCTGTTCCATTTTGTCGAGAAGACAAGCCTTGCTGAGGAGGTTCAGATGGAGAGTGTGCCACCAACACCCTGCCTTATTGTGTGTGGTAAGTAAATTGAACCAAACCTGCAAGCTTTCTCCACCAGTATACTAACACCCACTTCTACTCTTGGCTTGTTTACTTTCATGTTAGCTTGTAGCCCACTTTGAGACACTGGCTAACATTTTATCTAATTACAAGTTCCGCCAACAGTAGATTGTATGACTCTCATCCTATATTGAAATAGGCACCATTGAATTTCTATTCATAGTTGATATTGAAGCCCTTGTCATTAAAGTTTTTTTTTTTTCATGTTGTTTATTCTTAGGGTCCTCCTGCTTTGCTGCTGAGACATTTATGTTGAGCATCGACAAAGAGGTTGTCAACGACCACATCACTTCCTTCACATCTGCCATCTGCCTGATGTTTGGCAGTTACTACTGCTTCAACGTACACTATCCAGTGGAACTACGGTCTACACTGGAGTTCCTCCAACGGTAAAATTTCTTTCTTTTTATAATATTAGAAAATGCAAGGCATTTGATATCCCACCTGAAGTTGTTCTCTCTCTCTCTTTCATAAAGGTGTTTCTTTTCAATAAATCCAGAGAAAGGCACCAAAGTCGAGTGGAAGAAGAAGAAAAAAAGTGCTCTCAGTCAATCCCAGAGTCTTCACTCTGATCTCAGACCTTGCTGACCATGAGTGGACCTTCCAGTGATGTTGAGGGATGATATGATAAAAGGTACACTGGATGTTATATACACTGCAGATACTGTGTTAGTAACATTTCTGAAAGTTTTACAAGATGTATAGTTTTACTAGATAAATTGTCTTGTACAGTTTGTACATGTTCAGCTTTACTACACTGGTTTTGTACTTTAAACAAGTTGAGGTAAATTTGCTAGTTCCAGGAATGTCTGAGATTAAAATGGCAACACTTAACTGGAGGTATACAATTCATAACTTAAAGGAATAGCTCCCTTTAAAGTTAAATTCAGACATTATCTACTCACTCTCATGCAGATGAGAAGTCTAGTGTCGTTTTTTAATCCATAAAACACCAATGGAGTTACAGAGCAAAACAGCTTTCAGCATTTCTTCCAAAACAACAGAAGTCTATACAGATCAGTGATAAAACATGATAAAAATAATTATATGTCTCCAAACTGCTCATCTGCTTTTTACCGCAGATCTCTATAGACTTCCATTGTTTTGGAAAAATCCTGAAAGCTGTTAGTGTTTTGTGGATTAAAAAAACTACTCTGGACTTGTCATCAGCATGAGTGTGAATAGATAATGAATTAATTCTCTTTTAAAGTGAACTATTCCTTTAAGTAATACTTACATAATGCATAATTCATAATAAATTACTGCATGAGCTAATGAAGGATGCATTTTACAGAATTGCTGTTTCAGCTCGACTTTAATAAATCATCAATCAAGGATTTAGTTCACAGTTACTTCATATGTTAATTGATATTTGACTAAATTGGCTTGCTTTTGTCTTTTTTTTTAGTATAAAAGTTTATGGACAACACCTTAATTTTCCTTAAAACTTTTAAGGGAATAGACTGAATGGTATTCTTGGATAGATTTACAACACAGTGGGTGGAATATGATATGATCAGATATTTTTAAGCTCAGCAGTGTGCCACAGGCCGTGCCAATAAATGGACAATTGAGTGTAAAGGACACTTGCTAACAAAATAATACCATCAGGTGACCAACAAATTCTATTAGGCATAATGCCATAATGATTCAGGTGTTGTTCATGAATTTTTATATTAAAGAAATCAAGCTGATCTTGTCAAATATCAATTAACATATTAAGTATGTGTGACTTATAATCCTTAGTTGATGCTGTATTAAGTATGAACAAAATTATAGTGACTTCATAATTAATTGTCCATCTTTTGTTAGTGCATGTAGTAATTCATCATGAATTATGCATAATTAAGCATTCCTTAAGTATATGACTTGTATCTCTCAAGTGAAGTGTCATCTTTTAAAGATTACTTGCAGTCATAGGGAAAAGTATTTCTTTAGATTTATGATGCAAGATTTGAAACTTTTGCCCCCCTTCAGGGATGATTTTATTTTGATAATGTGAAAATGATACACTGTATGTACACTGATATCACTTTATGGTTAGATTTGTACCAAAACATGCACTCAAATGTTCTCAAAATGTTCTCAAATTAAGCGTAAAGGTTTCTTGGCAAATTGTTACAGTTTGTTCAAATAAAGAGTTTCTATATTTGAAATTTTAAGGTGGATGTTTTTTGTGGTTGTTTTGGTAACAATTTTCATGTAAATTTTCAGGTAAAACAATGTTGTTGTTTTTTAATGTTAAAACTTTTTTTTTTATGGTAAAATATCAAATTGAGCACATTTTTTAACCATAAAATCAACAGTATCAATATTTTTTTTTTTTACTGTAAATGAAGAAAAAGTTTTACCGTAATTTAACGGTAGAGTTCTGGCAACTACAGCTGCCAGTATTTTACCATAGAAATAACATTTTTTTTAATGTAAATTTTCAGGTTAAACATTGTTTTTTTAAAATGTAAAAATTTTTTTTTTTACAGTAAAATCTTGAATTAAATACATTTTTTAACTGTAAAATCAACAGTATCAGTACATTTTTTTACCGTAAATGTCGAAAATGTTTTACCGTAATTTAACGGCAGAGTTTCGGCAACCACAGCTGCCGGTATTTTACTGTAAAAATAACAAATTTTTTGTTACAGTGTAGGTATTGGAATCGGTATCTGGAAGAAAAAAATCTATTGGAACATGCAATTTAACAATACAATTTTAAAAAAAAACTTTCTAATATCGGTATCTGCATTAACCACAAAGACCCAGTATGGGTCAGGTTCTACCACTGTTTGTCCAGGAACTGAGCGATTTTTCTGTACTGACCAGTCAGGAACCTGTACCGGTTCAGTAGCAGTTTTCAATACTCATCCCTAATGCAAAGCCTGTTGAAAGAGGCACAGTCCTGTAGTTTGACAACTGTATGTCTCAATTTAAAAAGTTTTGTCTTCTTTCTTTAAACAGAGACACAGACTTTCCACTCTTACAGTAACTTTGGCTTCTAGTGAAATCTACGTACCGTTTGGTCGCAGTTTGGAAACAAATTACTTTTTTGTGGAGAGGAAGACTAAGCAAACATCAAACTTAAAGACGGGTAAACATCGTCCACAGACAGAGCCTTTTAATGACTGAATGTTGAATCAGCTATAAATACACAGCTATGTTATAATTGTTTTCCTCTGCCATCTAAACCAATGAGCCTCGAGGTCCACTGCGGTGCAGTGATGGACCACATCACTGGGAAAATGCACTGTACCTCAGAGCCTGGGCGAACTGCCTGTTGAATGCACAACAGCCTCAGCCAAAACACACAGAACCAACTTGGTGCACTGCTCTGCCTGCCTGCACAGTGTGTGTGTGTGTGTGTGTGTGTGTGTATGTGTGTGTGTAGCAGGCCTTCTGGATACAGCTACGGCAATATTTGAGAGTGCAATTATAAATCACAATGTCTGGCACAAAGTAAATCATTACAGCTGTGAAACAGAGATGGGAAATTGTTCAGGTGCTGCTGGAGTTATGAATGAAATATTTTACTGTCATTCTGTCAGTTCAGTTGAGGAAGGTGAGAGCTTCACAAAGTGCTGAAACAATGTGTAGTAAACACAATGCTCTGCCTATTACAGGAACTGGGTTACCAGGCGCCGCTTTGCACAAACACTGTGTTATTGTAACTGTGGGACGATGCATTTAACGGAACAAGAGTGTAATCACTAATCACAGCAGCTTGTTTTTCAAGAGCCCAGTTTACCTCTTCAGCACAGTTGAAACTGTCAATGTGTGTGTGCCAATACAAAACTATGTATACAACGATTTCAGCTCACATGCGGTTTATCTGCAATTCAGCCTGTGCTCACTAGCAGCAACACACATGCAGCACAGGGACAATTAATGGTGTGGAGGTGATGTGAGTACAAAGCTTTGACTTCGACCCTGGTTGTCTTTGTGTCTTTTATTCTGGAGGTCAACCTCTTTGCCTTAACCTCGAACACATATTAAGCGTGACTTGAAAGACACAATGAGCCGATTTAGTAGAAATCAAAAGCTGAGATTAAAATGTGCACGTATGGTTAAGGTTAGGTGCATGTTTTGTCTGATTAAAAATTCAGCTTGCTTCACATTTTCCTCAACATTTCTGCTTCTTATACAGTATGTGAGTGAGATACCCTCGTGCAGACAGTGCAGGATAAACAAAACAATGCTAGAGATGCAGCGATGTAGCTAGGGCTGAGCAATATATGGATATTATATTGATATGTGATATGAGACTAGATATTGTCCACGCTCAAAATCTTTTTAAATGTTAATATTTTCTAGTTTCTTTACTCATCTATGACAGTGAACTGAATATCTTGAGTTGTGGACAAAACAAGACATCTGAGGACGTCATCTTGGGCTTTAAGTGTGGTCAACGTTTTTTTTTTAACATTTTCTCGCATTTTATAGTAGCACAATTCAATCCACTGTGATGTATTATAAAAAGTTTACTTTTTTATGCAATCAGAAAAGTGAAAATTTGGATAATAACACTGCTGTCTTAAATTAACCACTGCCACAAATCTTTGAATGCATCACAATATCACATGTTTTCGAGGATCGATACAGTATTACACAACTAATATCGCGATACTCGGGTGTATCAATATTTTTTTACACTCCTATTTTAGAGACAAAACAACTCATCGATTAATCCAGAAAATAATTGGTAGTTGCAGCCCTAAAAAAAACTATTAAAATCATGATGATGTGACATTTGTTGGGGTCTGTACCAAACAAACATGTTTTCTCACATCTGTAGAACAAGACCAGGGCATCTCTGCAGCAGTGCAGGACTTCATTATGATGCTTTGTGTCACGTTTTACCTTTATCAAAAAATTACAGCCTCTGTGTTTTGGTTATTGGACTTGGAAATATTTTGATTTCAATTATATTTTTGATTAATTGGGAAGCCTTAGTTGAGAAATAGACTTCAGCAAGATGTATTATTCAGGTTTTACATTTGTTATTAGCAGCTGTAATAATGAACGAACACATTTGTCACATTTGTGGGTTAATCTAATTACATACCTACAAATTGCCTTGACCTACAATGTTCATAAAAGCAAAATAAGTGAAGTCACAGAAAGTAGGGCACTACAAAATTTATTAGGATTGATTACCTTTGTCCAAAAAAAATTGCAGCTTCTGCACTTTAGATATTGCACTTGGCCATATTGTGATTTTGATAATATTTGCATTAATCGTGCAGCCCTAGTATGGGGTCACACTCCAAGCAGGTCTCACCCAAAACACCAGGAATTTACTGTAATTTCCTAATTCAGAGCTCTTCCATATGAACAGCTGCAATAACAGCTGCTCCTCTACCTGCTCTCTGACACGCTGTCAAAGATTTGTGCAGAGAGGAAGCACCACTGGACCTCTACAGCTCACAAGGGCAACATCAAAACAACATTAGTGTAATAACACGGGATGGTTGCGTGTAAACATATGCAGTATATAAAATGACTTACCAGGCATAAAGTGCTGAGTAGTGAGATGAGCAGAAAGTCCAGATTGTGGAGCAGCAGAGCGGATCCCATCCCTGACCTGAGGCAGCTCTATCACCTCTAAGAGTCCTTGCGGGGCTCGAACAGACGCCGATGATGCTCAGATGAAATGATTTCAGCTACTTAACTCTCTTCAAAGTGGAGCGAGTTGTGTTCTTTCACTCCATCTGGCCTCTCGACGATTCTGGGCGGCTTGTGAAATCATAACTCTGTAATCGCCTCACTCTGCCCTCGATTTAATTTCCTATAATCTGCCTTCTAGTACTATATGCTCAGCCTCTCTCTGCTCTCTTTATTTCTCTGCATCTGTCTTTTTCCTCTTCTGAAATTACATCCACATGTCAGAACTATTTATGTCGCTCTCTCGCTCTGCGGTGGGAAGTTCAAATGATTCTTTGTAGGGGGAAGAAACCAACGCTGTATTTTTAGGTCTTTTAAATTTCCCCTCAGACTAACTTAAACACTTCAGTATGGAGCTGTGTGCGCCTTATGGCTTATTCCAGTCGCCTTTTCCAAAATGTTAGATCAGTGTTGGACAAAAATAAGCCCGAAATGCATCACTCCATCACCACTCGATGTTGAATTTCACAATTTGTGACTCATGTCACCATCCACGCAGCCATCGGGCGCAGGCAGCAGGCTCTCAGACAGGGTTTACTACAAGAATTTAACAATCTTGTGACAGAGCAGGGTGTTAAATAAAACTTTTCATAGATTTGTTTACTTCAACTCAACCAATGCTCTGCAGCGCTTCAGTTTTGCTTGGTTACGCGTGTTTCTTCTTACGCATTTTTACGCAAAACATAACAGAAATGGTGCGTTTATGTCATTTCCACAAATCGCGTACAGCTGTAACAGAATCTAGCGTGGCAGCACTACAGCAACTGAATGTATGAAACTCCCAAACGGGCTGTTTACCGCTGGTGATGTGAAAGAGCTCAGAGAAAGACTTGACTTCAAGAATCTCTACTTACTATCAAGAGAAAAGCCCGAATTCGCCCTGACGCACAGATAAATCGCAAGTGTTTCTGCGCAAAAGTTGAAGTTTCTCGTGTTGGTGAGGGAAGCGTCTCCAGATGTGGCAGGCGGCAGGTCGTGTTCAGTAGTGAGTATGTGGATGGAAAAGGGGGGGCGGAAAGGAGGCAGGTAGGGTGGAGCGTAACGTCCTCTCATTGGTGCGCACTCTCTTACGTTGGAATAAACCACGACTCCGAAATGACATATTTTCTCACCCCTCAAACAAACTCCACATTCAACAGATCGCAGGGGCTCTGCCAAACCACTTTTTCCCCCTGCAGTCTCTCAAAAAGTTGCATCTAGTAGGATTGGATTACCGAGACATAATGCAGGAGGAGATGTCCGATTTTATCTCAGGCAACATCTGCTGTTTTACTGACATTTACATTAAAGAGCTTCAAGAGCTTCTGGTTAACTTTTTTTCCTGTAGGCTAACTTGTGTTTTTTAAAATGAATAGTGGATGATTTGTCTCAGTCAGTCTCAGAAAAGCAAAAATAAAAAAAAATAAAAATCGACCTGCTTTTTTCACCCAGATAGAAATCTCTTGCGACACTTATCCTGCTGTGATTTTATTTAACTCATGTTGTGTTGACAGTAGTTATACTTCCTTCTTATTTGAGGTCTCTCACACCCCACTGCTGAATGGTTAGTAAAATAATAACAGAAACAGCAGCCAACTGTTTTACTTTAAATAAAATGAACAAAATAAATTCAGTTGTCTTTTCTTCAATTCATTTAGAAAAGCACTGAGAAATGAAATAACCACTAAAGTTTTGTTGTTGCACTATAGTGTAAAACTGTGTGTTTTAATTAAAAAAAAAACAGTGTCTGGGCTGACTCAAAATTTTAACTTGACTGAATCTGAAAATAGGTTCATTCAAGTCAAGTCAAATTTTATATGTATAGCCCCAAATCATATTACAATTAAAGAGGGAAGAAGTGAGAAGAAATGGAAGAAACCTCATGGAGAGCCATTGAAGAGACATCCCCCTCCCAGGACAGACAGACGTGCAATAGATGTCGGGTGTACAGGACAGAGCATCACAAGAAATACAAAATTTAAGACAAGGTTTGTAATACGTAGAATTGTATATGTCCATATACATGTCAAACAATATCCGGAGTCATATGATCTCCTCTCCATCATGGAGACCTCAGATTTCGCCCGGAGGACATGAGCCACACGACCTCCTCTCCACCATGAAGACCTGCAAGAGGCCGGTTACATTAAAAACAAAAAATTGATAACAAAATTGCTGAAACATAAAATAACTCTCTACCTCCTCAGTTCGTTGAGCTGGGGGTCAAGCATTTGTTTGCCAAAAAGTAAATCACGGACAAAGAAATGTGTCATCACGGAGTGAGTTACTTATGTTTGAGGTCAGTTAGACCCCAGAGAAGTCTAACCCCCATCAGACCTCAGTACACCTTTGTGTGTTTGTTTGTACACACTTATTTGGGATTTGAGAAGAGTAGTGCAGCAAGGAGTAACTTCAGTACAATTCTGAGATCCTTGTACTTGAGTGTTTCCATTTTTTCTTCTTCATACTTGTACTGAACTACTTTCTACTACACTTAAATTATTTCACAGTTATCATCACTACTTAGTTTCACTTATCTAAGAGTGGTTAGCAGTTCCACCAAATCTATTTTCCTCTCTAAAAGTACTGGATGGTGTAAGTTAGACAACTGTTCAAGGTCAAAAGTGAGGAAACATCAATATTTCATGAAAAACTGCCAGGAATAAATAAAAGTCCCCCTGCCAAAAGTACAATTTGTGTATCAGAACTTTGCTTTTGCTCATTTCCCGTCCCATTACAGGTGCAGTAGTGATTCTAAAGAAAGATAGTTGATTTTTGAGTTTTACTCCCAGATTGTCCAATTGCAGACACTTTAATTGGTGACTCAAAGATCATTGATTACTGAGTCTCATCAAATATCTAGATTTTTGGAAAAAGACTCAACAATCAACTGACCTGTGAGTGTCTCCAGTGAAGAGGAGGAGCAGAAGTCTAGTTTTTCTATCTTGAATAACAATATGCTTAACGGTAGAGTCAGCAGGATTTTTCCAAGCTGTTTGCAAATGCGTCAGGACAACAAATGCCAACATTTTGAGTTGGTGAAACCTCCTGAACGCAGCAAAATAATGAGGAAAAAATAAGGATTCTCAGGCAGAGCAGGGTCTCTGCAGACACAGCCACTTCTAGTGGGTCTTAAGTGATGATAGAAAGGGATCATGTAATATGAGTCTATACATTGTTTTTTTTTTTTTTTTTTTTTTTTTTTTAAGCAAAATTTTGCAGATTATACCTTTAAAGCTTATTATGGAACTTGCCCAATACTGCAAAAATAAACATCAGCTTTGATCATGTCACAACTAACAAGATTTATCTTGTGACCTTTTGGAGGGGCTTGATCCACTGGTTGGAAACCACTTACCTTACGTTATAGTAAGACTCTGAAACTAGTACACCTTGATGAGCCACAACAGTAAGATTCTGCATCTGTATCAACAATCTAATAATATCATATGAGATATATCAGTCATAGGGGACAATGCAGAACTTTGTGAGTATTTTGCTTATTCTTTTACTTTAATAATAATTTGAATGCAGGAATTTTACTAGTAATGAAGTATTTTTCATTGTTGTATTGATGCATTTTTATAAGTAAGGGCTCTGCAACCCAGCTTTACTACAGGGTGCAGCATAAAAAATACTGTCAACACCAATCACAGATGTAGAGCATGTGGAAATAATTTTTTCCCTGCTGGATTCTCTGAGCCGCCAAACAGAAGTAATGTGTGATTTTCACAGAAACACGCACTTAATGAAAATTCTGCAGGTTGTGATTGCATCTGTTTGTTGGAAAATAGTGACAGTATCATGCTAAAATATATTGTACATAACCAATGCTGCTCATTCATTCCATCAGCTGTTTGTACAGTTTTTTGCATGTGTCTCAATAGTGAACAAGCACTTAACTGGGGCGATATGAGTGAAATGTTCCATCTATTAAACCATGCAGTGCAGCAGCAGCTATGATAGTGGAATAATTGTGTAATTCAATAATCACCTCACTCTGCTGCTCTACTGTTTGTGCAGTAATACAGCGCACACAGCGAGCTGCAAACAAACACTGGAAATGGCTTTGTTGTAAAAGCTTTCACCAATGACACACAGTGATGGACTGCAGTTGTGGACTGAGACAACATACATTATCCAACAGAGAGAATAATGTTTCTGCACCAGAGTCATTCTCTGCCATATGTTACTGCCACACAGAGAGTGGACATTTGGCACAAAGGCAACTCCACTAAAGTGTCATTTATCCTCCTGTGGAATCTCATGTTGTTGACAGTCATCACATGACACCAAATCAAATTTTAACTTCCATGCACTCACTACATGTGCAGTTATAATATAGTATGTACATTGAGGCAGATGTGGACCTCACATTGTACACTCCATGTGCACTTAAATATTAATAATGCTTATGTAGCATTCATAACAAGTACATAAACATTGAATAAATAGTTGTAAGCGGACCTAAGTGTGTATAAACAGAAAATGAATGAATCAAGTAAAATGCAGCTGTAATAATATAAAACATGTCTTCATATGAGAAGTTCTAATGAGGGATGCACAATAAGATTGGCAAGTCATTAGTATTCACCAATAAAGGCTTTACAATGAAATATCATATCTGCCTGAAATGAATATTTCTTCTGATATGACAGGATAAGCTGACACTTTAATTAAACGTATGTGATGCAAGTAAAAACGTAGCGACCAGCCGTTAGCTTGGTGTCTCAGTCTCTTTCCTCTGTTCTCTGTCTGTGAGAGCTGCAGAGAGAGACACACACACATACACGCACACAGTCTGAGGATCACTTTGGCTGTGTTCACACAAACTCCGACATTGTGCAGAGGTGTGGGCATCTTTAATTGGGCTTTAGAGTGTAACCACTGTGATAATATATTTTTTCTCTGATTTACTGTTTTTCTCTTGTTAACGCTGGTTCCTCACTTCATTCACTCTATCTCTCTCTCGCTTATTGAGCCAGGGAGGAGGGACCAACTTCGAATGTGCATTTACAAATGATCCAGCATATTCTACCTTATGCCTTATACCTCATTGTAGGGGTTTACAATGAAATATTATATCCGCTTGAATTGAATATTTCTTCGGATATGACAGGCTGATTGATTGATTCTTTTATTAAGCATATGTGACACAAGTCTGTCTGTGGTGTGGATGTTATCAGCAGTCTGAGTGTCTTCAATGAATTGCAAAGTTGCTATTTGCAATGATTGCTCAGCCTCAGTCATGCAAGGAGAAACCAAATCATATTACTTATCACAACAAATTTAACTGCCCATTGTAAGAGTCATCATGAGCATCAGCAATCAGCCAAAATGAATTGGAAAATATCAGCATATCAGCAAAAATCATATATATGCATATATCGTATATTAATAAAACATTTCTATTTGCTTCTAACGTCATTATAGTGTGTTATGAACCAGTTATTAATGCAGGTTAATTGGTGACTCTAAATTGCCCGTAGGTGTGAATGTGAGAGTGAGTGGTTGTTTGTCTCTATGTGTCAGCCCTGCGATGAACTGGCGACTTGTCCAAGGTGTACCCCGCCTCTCGCCCAATGTCAGCTGGGATAGCGACCCTCACGGATAAGTGGTTACAGAAAATGGATGGATGGATGGAATCAGTGATTCTGGATCACCAATAGAGCAAAACAGATGACTGCCCCAGAGACTCAGACACTTTGGCATCCTGAAGGCTCCATGTTCACCATGTGGCACTTAATTTAATTAATTGCATACTTATGTGTTAATACTATACCATCAAGGCACACTATGCATTTAAATTATAGGGGGCCTGAGGCATCCCCTGCATTATTGCCTCATCTAATAGAGGGAGTTAAGATCTAGTTTTAAGATTTACATTGTGTGTGTGCATTATAAAGCCACTACAAGGAGTTTCTGGTTCATTTGATTTCCAGGAGAATCCGACCCAGTGGCAGGCATTAAGAAAGATTGAAATAGCCAGACTGGTTATGAAACAGTCTCATTTTATTACTGATGCCTCTACATGACATATATAAGTTAACAAGACCATCTGCACAAAGATCGACTTTTGTCTATATTTCTATATTCCTTCCACCGGGCTGGATTCTCCTTGAAATCAGTTGTAACAAGCTTGTGTTTACATTTTCTCAGGCAAAGTTATAGTGAGTAGTACATACAATACACGATAAATCACTAATATGGCCAGTTCGCTCTTTTCAGTTCAGTTTCTTATTGCATTGAAATCAATTTCATTGTCAAACAATTGAGGAGCACAACTATCTTTCAGGTTTTGCCCTAAATTACCTGTCAAGTGTTCTAACACTCGTTGCTCGAGTTCACCCAAACAATAAGCCAGTGAAATGACATATAATAACAATAACAGTGAAAGAATTGTGTGTAAGATGTCTTTTCCTAAAATGTGATGAATCACACACAGAGAGCTGTTCAGCTCTGCTGGTGAGATGACCAACTTTTGTTCAGAACACACCATACAACAAAGTAATTTTAGAAATTCTTTACTTTAATTTAAATAATAAAGAAATAAATATATTTGAAAAATGCAAAAACACGAGGTACAGAGGTTCTCCTCAATGGTAGCTATGGGCCTGAGACAGATACTGTACGGGAAGTCATTTTAATTGTAGTAATAGCTTAATTACTTACATGGCAACATTTTCTTGATGCTGTAAAAAGCTATAAAAAAGCAATTCAGTCCCTTATTTTGGAGCTTGTGCTTGATGTCTGTTGCTGTCTTACTTTGCTCAGTAAATCAAAGGTAGACACAAAACTTCCACCATAATAAGATGTTCTTTTTTATTTTAACAAAACGAACATTCAGTACCAACATGACGGCAGCACCTGCTTCACAAATGAACAATCTGCGTCTTATGATACACATACAGGTCATTGCACAGTACTCCAAATATGCATTTTTCTTTTTTCCACTTCCCCCTTTTCCTTCCCTTTTTAAAGTCCATTCTTACAATACAATCATCTTTCCAAGGTTGTGGTATTGTTGTAACAGTATACTGAGCCTTAATCATCCGGCTTCATTCCCATCGGGAATAGGTTATTCCTGGGGTGAGAGGCAATGAACAATATGAAAGCTGTCATAAACAAACAGCCAGCAATAAGACATGTGACCATACGTTTGCTCATCCGCCATGCAGATGATTGTACCCCACTGCGTCTCCACAGGAAACTCCAAATACTGCAAGCTGCAGAAGATTATCAGAGGAGACCGTGTTCATGACATATTCATAATCTCCACTCCATTTCCAATCTGTCGGGGTCGCTCTCTTCTATCTGTCCTCTCTAAAAAAAAAAAACAGGACAAGCTTTTCTTTTGAAACGTTCTATCTGAAAGGTTAAATGTGCCTTTAAGCCAGTTACTGTATTTCCATGTCACTTTTCATGGTTATGGTACTCATCCCTGGCTGTGGAAATCTTCTGATCCTTGACATCTATCTGGAATGATTAATATCCACCTCCTCTAAGTATCCCAAGTGCTTGGCAAATGTCACCCATTTCAGGCAACAAAACAGATGAGAGCTTTAACATGGCACCAATACTAAGAATGTGTAGGGTATAAGAGGTGTTCATTCACTCAGCAATTTGCAGCAGCTGAGTATATAAAATGATGGTGTAATTTTCTTAGAAAGATCTTGGCAGGCAGCCATTTAAGCCTGAGTGACTCAATAGTAAGTCCATTTGTAGACGCTCCTTTTCAGGCATTTATATCCCCAGAATGATATGAGTCACATGTCAGTGTCTTTTAAAGTGCACTTTAGAAAGTAAGAAATATTTAATAATCTGGGAGAATACAGCGCCTGCAAGAAATATATACTGAAAAAAGAGTAGTTGGAATAGAATAGTTGGACAAACTTTAAAAAATCATCAACTAAAACCAATTTCAATGTTGCGCCTTTACTGTCATTATTCATAATAATTTTGTTTTTCTCAATGAATAAATAAACAAACACACAAATAGTATACAGTATACAATTTTCAGTTTATATGAAGTGTGGATGTTAACTGAAAAATAAAATTTTTATTCAAATCTGGTTAACAGGTTAGATTAATACAATTGTTCTGAAAATAATTGAAAAAAAAAATTCCTTGTTACCAATTGAAATATATACTGTATATTTTCTAAGTTGGCCCACCAGTTCCCTTTTTTCAGGGTACAAAAACACGAGTTGATTGTTACAACATGATCTCTTCAGTCTGTGCACAAATCACACTTGTGACTTTGCATGTTCAAATTGTGTGCAGTGCATACACCAAAGTCCAGTTTTGCATGCAGGCGATATGCCAGTTCTTCCCAGTAACTTCTGTGGGAGCTGATCCATAGTGGAGGTGACCTTTGTTGTCATCTCCAGTCAGGTGACCTCTGTCGACATGGCAACAAAAATAAGCATGTGGTTAACGTGAAACCATCGCTATTTGAAAGTCATAGAGAGTTGCATAGAGTCCCCCCGCCCCAGACTCAAAGCTCAGGAAGGTCGACTGCAAGATAAGTGCAACATTATCCTTTGACAATAACAAGCAACAATGAGTCCTACACTGTAAGTTGATCAGCTGTTTATAACTCTGTCAATTGTCTGTCAATGAAAAGTTCGCTGGTTATCCAGAACAAAAGCCCTCTGCTCTGAAAATACACACTCTGGAGTTTTGAGTTTGAGTTTAGTTACTATCTGCCAGACTCCACTAACATATTGCTCAATGTTATAAACATTCACTCCTCCTAAGAGATTATCAATAATTTCTTACGACTTCTGCAGTGGAATTGAAATTTCAAAGGAGAACACGCTGGCTGTAGCATTGTTGTATTGCAATTTAGCATATTTTCTTCATCTCAGATGACTTATCATGTTCATTTTATGATTGAGTACAGTAAACATATTACATATTTCTCCTTGAAGTTTAGGAAAAGATCATTTTTTGGGGCACGTGGCCGGGGGCAGAGGGTGGGAGTCGAGCCAGCAGCTGCTGCAGAAGACTGACAGCCTCTATACATGGGGCGGATGCTCTACCAACTGAGCTACAGGGCTGCCCCAATTTTTTTATTTTTTGATTGAGCTGTAAGTACCTTTATTTTAGAAGCACTCCAGTCTCTGAATACATTTAAAGGTCTACAACATTTAAAGGTTTACAAACTGCCATGAAGGAATTATGTTGCAGTTTTACCTAATTGTTGACTATATGCTTGTCTTTTACAGTATCCCTTGTGTTGCTTTATGTTACACTGCCTGTGCTGCCATCTTGACCCCCTGGAAGAAGAGATCTAACATCTCAATGGGACCTTTCTCAATAAATAAAGAATAAAGAAATTAATAAAGAAATTTAGTGGAATCAACTGATCTTTTCTTATTAACTTAACACAAATATACAAGTTTTATCTATTTGAGTTGGTCAAACTTAAAATTTGTAGTATTTGTTATCAGAGCACTTAGAAATATGAGTTCTTCCAACAGTTTCTAAAAAAACATGTCTCTAATACACTTTAAGATAAGTCATGGTTGCTTGTTTTTTGCAATAAAAAACATTGCAAATATGTTCTCTAAAATACAACTGAATTATTATCAAGTTTATTCAACTAGAAAAGTTCATTTGTTTTGAATCATTACAAAATAACCTCAACCTCAAATTCAGTCAAAGTAAAATTTTAAGGCAATCTGCATACACTAACTTATTTAAGTTAAAACAAATAATTTATTTTTTACGTGTTTGTAGATTGAGACTGGTGATGTTTAAGCAAAGGTGTTAGATTACTTCCCCAAATTATTAACTGGCTTTCTTTTGTCAACTTCAGCCAGCAGGTTTTCTCTGAGGTTTTTATTTCTGAGACCTTTTTAAACATCAAATAAATAAGCCAGCATTCACATATTACATTTATCTTTGCTTCTTGACATATTCTCTAAAAAAGTAAAGCAATATAATGTATCCTAAATGTCTACAAGAATCTAGGAATTGGGTCACTGAAACCTTATATCTGTCTGACGCATTTTCCAAAAGTCAACCACATATAAATTCAAAGCACATGTATGTTTTGGAGACATGATGGTTTTCATGTGTGAGCACTTTTTTGGGCACTATACTTATGGTTTCATGTAGCACGCATGACTTCACATGTGAGGATTTCTATTTATGCTTTCAGTCTGATCATTTCCATATGTACATTTTTGTTTTGTTTCCACATACAATGGCATTTGCATATTTAATATGGATGTGAAAGCTTGACATGAAAAAACAACTCACGGGTGAAAAATATTATCATGTTCATGGGAAATGGGAAGTTTCCCATAACCATGCTTTATTCCATGAAAAAGCACTTGGGATTGCAGTTGGAATGGCGTCTTTTTCTTCTTTGCTTCATTTTTAATCATTTCCATTTATCGCAGCTGTGATTTGAAGACAATAAATGTCACATACAATATATCCAATACCCTTCTGTTGTCTCACAACAATTGGTGAAATCCCCCAGATGAATCTATTTCCAGTTGGATCGGGGTCAGCTCATCTTCTCTGAAGCAACTGTTGTTGTCTTGACAGCTCATGCTCTCAGGTCTCCCAGAGGTATATACCCCAGAAATAGAGAAAAACAACAAATCTGGTCAAAGAAACTTCATCTCTGACATCCTGAACACAGCTTAACCATATGCACACTGCTGACGTGGAGGTATTCATGATTATAAACCCACCTTGATGTCTAGGCCACTTTAATCAAATGTATGTCTCAGGGCATACAGCCGGCAGCTCAGAAAGATGAGGCAGTGTGAGGTAACCAATGACTTTCAGTGTCATACAACATACAACATTAACAGGTCTCTGACACATTGTCCTGTGACCTGGAATTGACACAAATAACAGTAGTATTTTTTTTCCCCACAAGGGGTTTGAAAACCAGAATATTTGCCATCTGGTGAAGAAGCTATACATTTAGTCATTAAATGTCATATTTTGTTATTATCAGCTTTATAAAACACAAACAAAAGTCACTGAAAACAATGTTCAGTAAGAACTTTGCACAAAATTTACTGCAGATGTTGAACAAATTGTTCTGAAATGTCTGTGAAGGTTCTCAGTCATCCAGGTCATGGTATTCGTAGCAAGGTTTGTCGTAGGCAACTGGACTTGATAGAGTTCTTGAAGACGTTTCGCCTCTCATCCAAGAAGCTTCTTCAGTTCTGACTGACTGGTTTCGGAGTTCAGGTATTAAACCTGTTTGTGGTCGTTAACACCTAGAGGGGGCATGTGTCTCAAGTGCCCACCCTTCCATTGTGTGGACCTTGGGTTTCACCTGGGGGGAGGTGTGAATGAGAGTTGTTAAGGTCCCTGCCACCATGTGACTTGTTGGAGTCACATGATTTCAGGCGTGTATCCAACTGTCTGGGGAGTGATCTTAAAACTGCATTGTACGTGGCAGATAAATTATGTCTCCTCTGTTGAGAGATGACCTTTCCAGGTTAACAAAAATGGCTTCTTTTACTCCTCTCTCAAACCATCTGTCTTCCCTGGCCAGAATATGGACATTGTCATCTTCAAAAGAGTGTCCTTAAGCTTTCAGGTGTTGATGGACTGCTGAGTCCTGACCTGAGGAGCTGGCTCTCCTGTGTTGAGCCATGTGCTTGTGCAGCGGTTGTTTTGTCTCCCCAATGTACAGGTCTGTGCACTCCTCACTACACTGAATGGCATACACTACATTTTCCCGCTTGTGTCTGGGTGTTCTGTCCTTGGGGTGGGCAAGCTTTTGTCTCAGGGTGTTGCTGGCCTTGAAATGCACAGGAATGTGATATTTGTTAAAAATCCTCCCGAGTTTTTCCGAAACGCCTGCAACGTAAGGAATAACAATGTTTTTCCTTTTGATGTTGTTTTCCTCTCTCTCTGACCTGTTTCTTTTGTTGGTTTTGATAAAGGCCCAGTTTGGGTATCCACAGGTTTTGAGAGCTGCCCTGATGACACCAGAACCCAGAACTGAAGAAGCTTCTTGGATGAGAGGCGAAACGTCTTCAAGAACTCTATCAAGTCCAGTTGCCTACGACAAACCTTGCTACGAATGTTCTGAAATGCAAGGACATAGGTTTCGTTTCAACATTGCGGGTGTGGTGAGGACATTTTTAGTGGCTGTCCTCCCCGAGAAAAATTGGAGCATCAAACACCTCTTTTCCTGCATTCTGGTGATTCTTATACATCAATTTGCATCAGTTTATAGTATGAATGTCTTCATTTTTGTAAAAGAAAATACAAAGGCACAAAGTTATCAAAGGGCACTTTTCAAACAGAGCAAGTCTAGACCATTCTCTTTATCAACCTAATTGTTCCCACCAAGAGCAAGCACTGAGGCGACTGAGGTGAGGAAAAACTTCCTTTAAACAGGCACAAACTTTGAGGAGATCCAGGCACTTTATTAAGGGTGTACAGAAGATAATAGCGAATATATTGGAAAAAAAAAAATGCACTAAAGCTCTCAGGCAAGCAGTTTGGTCAATTTCAGGTACTCATGTCTGTATTGGTGGGGACAAATGCACATGTTTTAAATACTGAGAGGGACCTGTCTCCTCCATCCTCCTGAAATCAGCGCCTATGCTGGAATGTACTATTACAATGAAACACAAATAGAGAAAATGCAAAAACAAGCAGCAGCAGTACACACACACACACACACACACACACACACACACACACACAATAAATGTGTTGTAACGTTTGAAAGTCAACAATGTCCAACAGTGTCAACAAATTCCTGAGTAACCAAAGTGTTTTGCAATGCGACAGTGTTGGTAGAGGAGAAAAATGCACATGCAAAAACAGAGCTGGGGGAGTGTGTAACTAATGCCAAAGTCCAGCAAGTAGGAAAAGGGTTTGCACACCCAAACGTAACAGACTGCTATAGTTGACAAAACAGCCTCACCACAAGGTCTATTTAGCAACTGTTTTGGAGCTTTCAATCACATCACACAATCTCCGTCAAATTGTACATGATCTAATTTCTATTTCTCAAATCTCTTTCGGAAATTCTCCTCTGCAGTTAATTGGCTTAAAAGATCAGATTGAAAATTCATCTTGGAAACAGACAAAACAATCTCAGCACAAGCTCCATTTAGTAGCTGTTCTGGAGCTGTCAAGCTTTGAACTAATGCATGAAACCTTTATTGCCCCTAAGGGTATTTGTTATGAATAAGGAGCATGACAAGACATCAGCAACCATACATTACAGTGCATAATTACATAGAACATAAGAATCATAAGAAACATGATAAAAAAAACAACAACAGAATTTTGGGAAATTCATAAAGGACATCAAAAGCATTTTATGCAATATTAACACAATAATCTCTCTCAATCATCACTTATGACCCACTACAAGTGTGTGGTGGTGGTTGTATCTACAGAGACCCTCCCCTCGGCCTGTATTTCCTTATTTCCTCATCATTTTGCTCTGCTCAGAACGCTTTATGGACCCAAAACATTGGTATTTGTCGTCCTGGGAATAAGACTCAGCAATCAACTGTTGCATTTAGGAATGGCTCTAACAAGCTCTACTGGTTCCACCTTTAGGAAATTCAAGGATGCAGACCTTGTTGAGCAGCTGACTGCAGGATGGATGTGAATGTGTGATGCCTCCTTTCAGGCTGCATCCTCAGTGTGTTATACCTTTGCACTGAAGATGAAAGTGCATATTTAGACCATAGAGGGTGCAGTGGGTCTGCTATCATCTTGTGAGCTTAATTCATGGTGTACTGTTCTCTCATTATAGTACTACACACTAGTTGCCCAGTTATCTTGCCACCCAGTTTAACAACCCTGTCCAGTCTGTTCCTGTTTTGTTCTTGTTTTTTCCCGCAGCGCTCAATACAAAAAGTCAATATATTCTGAATGAAAGTCTTATGAAAATCAATTCAAAAGCTCTGAAACAGCTTCTAAAGGGAGATTGTTCTGTCAGCTACTGTTTCCAGGGTCAAGAATGAATTTTCAGTGGCAGAATGGTAATATTTTTACCCTTTTTCTGTATGCATGAATTAATATACAGTACCGTTAACAGCATCTTCTCATTCAATGTTTTTTTTTCTTTATTTTTATTATTTTTTTTACATTTCAGATTAATACTGGAGACATCAAAACTATGAAATATGAAATTAAAAGGAATTATGTTGTCAGCAAAAAATGTGAAAACAAGTCAAAATTTGTTTTAGATTTTAGAATCTAAAACATAAAAGACTCTCGCACACTGTCTTCTACTTTTCAATGGAAGATTAAATAACATTGAGCCTTTTTTGCTTTTTATTGTCTTCTCCTCCACACCTGTGTGCAAAAGTTATTTGCTCTTTGATACTTTATATTCTCCAAAGTAGCTTTAATGACAGCTTTGCACACTTTTGGCTGAACCATTTCTCATAAAGTATAAAGGAAAAACATTGAACGAGAAGTGTGAAATTTTATTGTTTAGTTGTTTTTTTATGACTATTAAAGACGGAACTACATCATAATCTCAAACCCTGTTGTATAATGGTGAATTAACCTCTTGTCTCTTGTAATTACACTTAACACATCAAAAGACAAAACAAAAACAACAACAAGACAGAAAGTGAAGATAATACAATTGTCATGAATAAATAGCAGGCAACAGGGTAACTATGTCAACATGTTCTTGTTTTCTTGGTCATTAAAAGCTAAAAATGTAAATTACATAGCCACATTGTGTTTTATGACCATTTATTTAAGGCCATTCTGAATGTGCTCTTGAAGTTAAGATTAGTGAGCAGATTATTCCACTGTACTGCTGCTCTGTAGACAAATGTGTTTTTTTTTGCATGAGGCTATTGAATCATAATGGTATAAAGTCTGTCAGCTTGTAAAGTCGCTATTATTGTCTCTTAAATAACAATGATTGTCTGTTAAAAAGCACTGCTGAACAAAGTAATTTTAAAAATTGCATCAAAAGAACATTACTTTTATGTGTGGTGATGCTTTTAGTACAATAAAACAATGGCACAATTACAGTAAATGGAGAAAAAAAAAGGTATGTGCAGTGATTTTTGTCACTTAACTTAACTTGTTAGGGTGAGTCCAGCTGATTAAAGTTTTTCAGGCACTTCTAATTAAGTCATGGAAAAGAAATTTACAATAACTATAATATCAGCCACGTTTATCAAAGTAAACCAAAATGCACACAAAATTTCACATTCTATGGAATAAATTAAGACGCTATTTTTATGCATGACCTTTTCTATAACATGACACATACAGTAGGGTCAGACACACGGTCTTAACCTATAACATTATTAGACAAACAGAGACATTTCCATTCCTAGAAGACATTTCTTGTCATTAATATATATCACTACCAGAATCTATTAAATTTAACAACCCAGTACAACTAATGAAACCACGGGGGAGCATGTGACTGTAGTGATCTGGCTGCATAAACAAACAGACAGAGCAAAGTAGGTCATTTAACTAATCGATTACAGCAGCAGCAGTGGGGTTGAGGCAGTGAAGACGGTCAGTTTAACGTTGTCTCCGCACTGCGTGGAGATCATAACCCAGAATACATTTTCAGAATAAACAAGCACTTGTCAACAACCGTGACTTGGCAGTTGGTACTGTTGCCTTGCAGCAAGGGCGTTCTGGCGCATGGTGGTCACTGTGTGCTGGAAAGAGGCTGCCCACTGCTCTGCTGACTCAGATTCAGAAGGATGAATGTCCCCACGATGATGACATACCTCAATAAATCTTTTCTTCTCATTGACTCATCATGAGCAGTTCAACGTAGGGTACATGGTAGATAATTGTGGATAATAACACAGAGAACAGGGAGAATGGGCTTTTAATCAAATAAATGTCATGTATGTGTCTTATATCTAATGGGAGGATACCTTTATACAAGGTTATCTTGGAAGTGCAATGATTCAGTAACGGGGCTCAGAGAGCTCAGCATCCAAAACACCCCAGTGAGTAAACTTATGTTTACTGGGGTAAAACAAACAAACAAACAAAACCAGGGTGAAAAATTTGGGTGAGATGAGGAAGACAAAAGAAGACAAATCTATTAAACCGGGGGTTCAATGGATGTTTGTAGGATTGTTAGAATTTAGAATTTACATTCAGTCTGCAAATAGAAATGAGTTCATTATAAATCTACAAATATACGTCAATACATAGCCACTCACAAAAATGTACAGATACTTAAATAACAGTCACAAAACATCACAGAAGAAACTATGAATAGACATTGATGCAGTCCGAAAAAGGTGAAGCTACAGCTTTTAACACCTACACTTTTAACAGCACATCATATGCATATAACAGGGGGGACCATTAGGCAAAGGTCAGCAATTGCTTTAGGCCCCAAGCTACCAAGGGACCCATAAAATGCTTCATGAAGTTATGGTTGAGACAGTTAAAAAAAAAAAAAAAAAATTTGTCTCTCTAAAAATCCTTATACTACACTGCCATTAGAAAGCTTAATTCATGAGTGTCTTCTCAGGGCGTGACTCAGGAGGACAGTCAACTCATGTAGACAAACTTGGCACGGTGAAACTCTGAAATTCATTCTCTGCACTCCACCATGAATATACTGTACATTTGTTTTTATGACTTATTATTTATTTAAGGACTGATAGAGGGGGAGAGCAAGGTATGTGGAGGGTCCCTTGCCTGCATTTGTCAGTCCACCCCTGACATATAACAAGCTAAACAAACAAAAGACAATCAAAATAACAACAAAGACAAAACAATACAACACAGAAAACAACTTACAAAAAGCCCAAAAAACAGCTGCATCCCATTCTACTATGCCAGCGTTACTAACTGTTCACTCATTTTCATCTTTGTTTAGTATTAAACAAGCTAAATGTCTGTTTAAAAACTACTTAGTGCCACTCCTTTAAATTTTGCATTAATGGTTTTTTGAACATAAACATATCTTTCAAATCATGTTAACTTTCTCTTTTTAAACAACTTCCATGATACTTCCAGGAAATAATTTGTTTTTTGCTCTATACATAATATGAATCACTTTAAAGTCAACCAAATCTTCAAATGTCAGAGCCTTTAGTTTGATAAATAGTGAGTTATCGTTCCTTTATAAGTAGTTTTGTTCACAATTCGTATTCTTGATTGGATTAGTATTCTGTGTTTTATATGTATTTCCCCATTTCCACACAGTAAGTTGTATGGGAGTATAAAGAAATAGCATACAGTGTACAATGAGACTTCATTTAAAAGATCTTTGTATTTGTATTCAGTCTCAGCTAGATACCCTGTGACCAAAGGAGGGCACTGTAGCTTAGCTGCTGGCTCAGCTGTTGGTGTTTGACAGCACAGATGTTGACAAATTATAACTTAGGGCTGTAAACTGACATCCTGCCACTGAATAAATGATACTTTGTCCTAATTACTTTCTTTGATGTATGAAATTGATGCCCTTTGAAGTTAGAGGTGTTTAATTGATTGTGAAAGAATGGAACCAAAGATTAGTTAAGTTAAAACTTCAGTAAACTGCATGTTGTCTCTTGGCAACACTCACACAAAACACACATACAAACAGGAAAAGCATAAAGGTTGTTTATTAAGGCTAAAATGTTTGATATAAAAATGTTTTCACGGAAATCCTGCTGTGAGTCCCCAAACACAGTGTTTATATTATCTTTACTAAATAAAAATTTCTGCCAAACAGCATGGCAGCAGTCTATGTTGGAGTGCAGCCTGTACAGACTGGCACTGGCATTAAACTGGATAGCACATAAGATCCTAGCTGGACAGGGGACAGTATAATTACATGCTTGCATGGTTCACTGACTGCCTTGTGGATTTGATAATGAACACGTCGCTTGGACGCACTGTATCCTGAATGCTGGTAAATGATTACAGTGGAGCCACAGCTCCAGAGCCACAGGGAGGTTTCTCTCTGTTAATGCAGTTATTCAGCACTGCATTCATGTAATACATTTAAGATTGGAAGTTGCATCTGCTTCCAAATTGATTGGTAGGCATTTGAGTACAGTTTTAAACATTAGATAACAACTGCCTCTAAGATATTAATGTTTTCTGCTGCTGTTAATGGTTGGTTTAGTTTACAATTGGTTGTAAAAAGCAGGAAATAAGACTATATTTTAATTATGATCACCTGTGAAACAGACAAAATGCTCAGTTTAAATCCAAAACTCGAATCTTTTAACCATGCATGTCAGTATATATCAGACTTATGTGGTTTATATGAATAATGGTTCATTTTTTTGTATGAATTGTGAGATATCATATAACATATTTCATTGGTATTCAGCTCTGGTAATTTATTTAGATCAATTGGCATTTTAAATCTATGATCATTTCTGCTCACATGGAGTGACAGTTGATAAATTCTAATGAACCAGGCTGAGGCTGGGTGTATTTATTTATTTAAATAAACCGTGGGAAAAGGCTATCTTTATTATTTATTTAAACACAAGTGGTAAAACATGTACTATATAATGTAACATAGCTCCAATTAAAGACTCATGAGCATTTTTTAAGCTTACAAACGAGCTATTGCAACAATGCAAAAGCCCACAATTAGCCCACCTGAAATTGCACATGCTCAAAAAGATGTGGCGATAAACAATTAACATAATGTTCAAAGGACTAGCTTAAGCATCAGAGTTTAATCATATTATAGTTCAGCCTTTGGTTCATATTCAACATTCCACTCCTTGGCATCTCATACTGCAGCACAAGGTTTAGGATAAGACCATGTTTGGGGTTACAATAAGTAGGTTACATCGCATACGTCACATGACATTGCAACAGCAAGACGAAAGTTATGGCAAAAGTCACATGATGCACGCAATGTTATGTACCTCAAAACTTTTAATAACGTTTTGGTTTTCATGTGGGACATGACTCCTGGACTCCTGGACTCCTGTGTGAAAGTACTGCATTTGTTTGAGCAATCCTCTGCCCCCACCTCCCCTATACTCAAACCTCCTTCTTTATACAACGTCGAAAGCCCAGGGCATCACATGCAGCCAATAACGGGTACTGTCTGTACCTCCAGTGTGTGTATGTGTGCGTCTCTGAGGGGTAGTGATATGAGCTGGAAATGAGAACGGGCTGCTCCTTTCAGGCTCAATGAAGGAGAGCGAGATAAAACATTATATTCCGATTGTTCCACATTTGTTATGCTCTATAGCACAAATAAACAGGCCTACACTCCACAGTCGAATTGATCCTCTTCTGTGCCTGTGTGTGTGTATATGTATGTGTGTGCATATCTCACTGCAGCTCTCACAGACAGAGAGCAGAGGAGAGAGACAGAGACAGTGATATAACTGTTTCTCATTACGTTTTTACAGTCCTGGCCTCACACCCAGTATGGCTGTATTGGCTGGGGGCTGCACACTACTGCCCAAAAGTTGACGCCCAGAATCACCTCAATCACAGCAATATATGAGAAACTACTCAAACACTAAGAAACTACAGACAGAGGACAGAGTCTCTGTGGACATAGACATCATCACACAGTTCTTGTGGGTAATAATTGATGATTGACAAGGATTATTGTCTATAGTCTATACATTAGTATGCCTTCAGCCTTCTTGTTGTAACATTTTCCTGTCAGGTTGCCACCACAGTCAATTTCAGAGTTAGTCCTTTTCATCATCATTCTCTTCCACCTGAAAATTGGACTTTCTCCACCTTCCCTAACTGGATTTCACACTTGTCCACCATTGCAGCACATACAGCAGGCTGAGATATATTGCCTCAGAATTGTATTGCATGGCAGTGACACTCTGAAGACTTGTTTAATGATTGTAACTTTTGATTTCTTTCGGCTGCAGATTTCATGTTAAATAATAGTAATATTGTTTCAGTAACACATCTGAATTTCCCTCGCCTGCTTTTATCCAGGCTTTTAAAGCACAGCACAGAAAAGGCTACAGCTGCAGTGAAGGTCGTCTGATGGGTCCAAATAACAATTGGCATTGTACACAGATTGGAGGCTTTCCAAGGTACATACCAGGCAGACAACAGACGAACTCCAAAATAGCAAACTGCACAGGTCTTGGATGTTTTAAGAGCCTGACTGTATACAGTTGGTCATGTTGTGAATTGCTGCTGCAGCCTGTCAATGGCAATCACCTGGTGCAATCTGAAAGGGGGCTGGCGGTGAGCTATGCAGGGCTGAGTCCATTTATACTCGGACTGACATACACAGTTTCCGTCTGTGTCTCTATGTAGGTTAGCTGCAGCCAAACACTGACAACTCCAGTCATGTGCTATTTGAAAATAATGAGGAACAAACTGCAGCCATGACTTATTATTTCTCCAGCACATACTAATCTGGTGATTTTTTATGCTCCAATGTCCCATCTCATCCACAGTAGACTGTGAGACGGAGCAGGAGACGGAGCGAGCCTAATTATTTTATATGTGTGTTGCTCTTAACTGCATTGAAAGGATGAGCTTCTCTTGATCTTAGCTTATGGTTTAGTGTCTTCTCCTGCATCAATGAACAACATCAGCTTGCTATCATATATCGAGATGTCTGCAACAATCACAAAACAGCCCTGGCAAATCCTTTGTACAAATTGTTGCTGACAGGTCGCAACGATGGGAGCTACCATCTTGGTCCAAAGCCCATATTGTATCTGACATCATCTCCAAAAATGTTGACTTAAAGGACCAGTGTGTGCAATTTAGTGGCATCTGGAGCCTGCAGGTTGCAAACGCCTTGTCTCGCCCCCCCGAAGAGTTAAAATGAGAACAAGTTGAGTGGCTGCGAAACTTGAACAAAACCTAAAAGACCGTATCTTGTGCCAGTAGTTGGTTTGGTCTGTTCTGGACTACAACATGGCGGTGTGACATGGCGATATAAACGGCTCATTTAAGAATAATGACAGCACAACAATTCTTATTTTCAGGTGATTATACATGAATGAAAACATACTTATGAATATTATATTCAATTTCTGCCATATTCTGCCAATAAATCCCTGGAAATCTTACACATTGTACCTTCAAATCTCCATTTAATTCATAAAGATTTGCATTTGATTGATGTGGATATATTTTGTTTAATCATGCCTGACAGCTGGGTTATCATCATTACAATGAAATGATCATGTTCACAGACCAATAGCTGGTTTTCCCAACCTGTCATTACATAGTAAAGGAGATTTCACAGCTCCATCAATATCCACATTGACTTAAAAGTCTTTACTTTTCATTGTGAACAGGAAATCTCAAAAATCTCTTCTGGGTTTTAAAGGTAAATTGATACACACTAAAAAACACTCTGTATTAACATAGTGTGGAGTAAATATAGCACTGACATAATACTGGGTTTATTTTAGCCAGGACCAGTAGATAGAAAATCACTCAACAGAGGGGTCCAGCATTGAATGATTTAGTGATTGATTTTATTATGGTTTAAAACACTTATTTCTAACATAACCAGCAGCCCAACAGTAATATATATATAAAAAAAAAAAAAAAAACAAAACACCAAAACTGGGCCATAACACCCCACTGGTATTGACTAATGTTAATCCAGTATTATAGTGTTATATTGATTTCTTATGTTAATCCAGTATTATAGTGTTATATTGATTTCTTTTTCATAATGAAAAGCAAAGACTTTTAAGTCAGTGTGGATAACAACTGAAAGATTTCTTTTTTTAAGTTATTTTTTGCCTTTATTGGACAGGACAGCCAGAGAGTAGACAGGAAACGGGGCAGAGAGAGAGGGGATGACATGCAGCAAAGGGTTGCAGGCGGGAGTCGAACCAGCGGCCGCTGCAGAGGATTAACATGTACTGTATGTGTTGCAGCACTGCAATCCCAGTAAATAAGCCACACTTTGGATCCAGTTCCTGAGAATGGATTTGCCAAAACTCTGTTTGCCACTTGACTGGTTGTCACTTTTAAATGCATGAAATGGGTCGGAGCCCGTGCTTTAAATACAAGTTCAGAGCAGCTGTCGAGTAACATCTGTCAGTGCAGAGACAAAGAGACGTAATGAAGTCGAGTGTGATGATAGATCATCAATCTGTAGAGGGGAAGTATAGTTTATTAGGCACATTGAGACAAGATGAAAAATTCATAAAATATTATTTAAAAAAACAAGAGCTAGAATGAATATGTATCAATGTATTGTTAATGGACTGACAGGAAATACAGCTTGATCAGCCATTGAGGTTGCAGAAGAGAAATTGTTTTCTTTTTTTGTAGCTTACACTCCTGTTTATTCATGGAAGGATCATATTTCATCCTCTATACGTCAAGGACGAGATCAAAATAGATTGCAGCACCTGCACACAAATCAAAACGCCCTTTTCAATCCACACTGTACACACCCCACCCACTCCCCAAACTGTGAGTCTTTAACTTGATTAAACAATCTTTCCAATCTTTCACTCAGTCACACAAATCGTTTTATTGCTTTTGCAGGACAGTGGGTAGTCAACTAAAACAGAAGTTCTAAATTTTTTTCTCAGCCAAGGACCCCATATAAAAGAGACCAGCTCATGCATGTCCCTTGGAGTAATTTGTACGCTTTTTTTGCACAACTTCTAAATTAAAAAATGTTTTGTTGAGCTGTAAAGCCTTTCAAAAAAAAAAGATGTAATGATAAATTAATAAACCTGAACCACTGAACCAAGTGACTCAGTCATCATAATTATGCTAATTATGATTAACATTTACGTCTTCAGCCTACCTGCTGTCATGAATCATATATGAGCTGCCTGTCACCCAAAGAAATGGCAAAGTCTTTCAGAGAGAGAGAGAGAGAGAGAGAGAGAGAGAGAGAGGGGAGAGAGTACATCATCCTTGGTAACACTTTGATTGTTGCCTTAAAAAAAAGGTTCTTAAGTCTCATTTGTTAAACAAATGTTGTATTTACAATATCATGTATTACTGTTACATTTTATTGTTACACCCTTCAAAGCACCTAATATCCCAGGACTTTGATTAATTGCAAAAATATCAAGTTCAAGTTGAATTTAACAGCATACAGAAACAGTTTAAGATGCAGACAATACACATAAATATCAACAAGGGCAAAAAAGCTAGAAGTAAAAGTGAAACTAAATAAAAATGCATTGAAAATCACCAGGATCACCCGGATGGCTGTTCCTTGCTTTAAGACCAACACTGAGTCCTCTATTGACTCTATTGTCTTGTGACTGCATAAATCTGTTGGGTTTATAGACTGGGGGCATGTCAGATAAAGTAGCCTACATGCTTTTTAAAAGAGTTTTTATGAGTAGATACACAAGTTACGTGTGGACGCACTGTAACAAATATCATCAGCAAGAAAAGGTTAGTTAGAAGGTTGAATGAAAATCTCAAGGGACCAGTGTGTAGGATTTAGTAGCATGTAGGGATGAGCTTGCAGATTGGAGACACCTCATCTCACTCTCCCCTTTCTAGTAGAGCTTGACTGATATGTTGGTCAACTGATATAATCCGCCTGATGTTGGCCTACACAGTTTATATACTATATCAGCTATATATCGTCCGATATATACTTAAATAAACCTTTTTTTCTTTTTTACAGAAGATTATGCAGATTATTATTTGTTAGCTTTATAGGAACAATTTTTTGTATATTTGATCATATTTCTTAATTCATGCTTAAAATATACGCATATTTTGCTCTATTTGTGTTTTTTATTTATATATATTTATGATTATTAAAAATACTGGCAAAAAATTTACTGTTTTGGTGCCCTGATATCAATTTGGACACCACAATTTATTGTTAAACTGTAAAATATCCTGCTTTCATTACATATTTTTATAATAAGAGTAAAAACATTTTTGAGGGATTATTGCAAAAATGTTTGCATATATTCTATATTCTGCAAATTTTATTCTGTATAGACACTACAGGCTGATATACTGTAGCAAAAGCCAGATTTTTTCATATGCCAAATATCTGTGTCAGTGACAAAAATCCAGTATCAGTTGAGTCCTACGTATCAATGTGTAAGAGATCCATCGGTTTAAAGCTATAGTGTGTAACTTCTACATGTCCATAAATGTCCGTTTCACCCAAGCCACTACTAGAGGAGATGACACAATGCTGATTAGCCGATCAGCTCCTCTAACATCTCGAGGTATTTTTCAATATATATCATTTTTGCTTTTGCTTGTCAAACAGGTGACATTCCCGCCTGGCGCACAGGAAATGATGTGTTTTACCTCACAACAAGAAGGGAGGGGAGGAAGAGTGGAGAGTCTCATAGCAAGAGGCAGAATGCAGGTGAAAGAGAAAGCAACATGGCGAGACCCAAAGAAGCGGCCGAGACACGGTTCAGAAGTGGATCCTACCACAAAGAAAAAGAAGGAAAGTGACCGACGGACAACAAATGACTTCTGCTGACTACCACTGGGTCTTTTCATCCACTAACCTGTCAGCTACAAATTAGCAGGCACCTTGTCTCCCGTTTGTAATAGGCTATTTGCGTTTCTGTGGCAGGAAAAAACTTACAATAATAACCTCTTCCGAAGAGTCCATCTTTTTTTTCACCGGCTGTCCTTCTTCAAACAGAATAAAAATGTTGTGGAATCGCGACTCAAGGTGGCGGAGGGATAGCAGTGGGGAGTGGGGGGCATAGTGGGGGGCGGGGGCTTTATTGTTGTAATAACGCAGAATTCCGCTAGGGGGCGACAGAAGTTACGCACTATAGCTTTAAGCAAAAGGCCATATCAAGAGCCGCTGTTTGGTTTGTCCGTTCTGGTCTACTGTAGAAACATGGTGGTGTAAAATGGCAGCCTCCATGGAACAGGACCCGCCATTCTGTAGATATGGATGATTATCCACTTTTATTGTATTATGTTATGTTATGTTATATATTATATTATATTATATTTATAATCATGCTAATAAATCCCCCTAAATCTTACACACTGCACCTTGAAGTAGTATTTGTGAATTCTAAAAATCAAAGCAACTATAACTGTCAACTATGGTTGACTGATGTCAAACATAACTTTAACATTTGGAGGCTCCATTTTTAATTAATTTGAAAATGACTGAATGTTAGCTGGAGTCATTTACATTCACATATGATCTGTATTTCAGTATGAACACCAAAAACATCACCCTGGCTGCCACTTTGTCAGCCAACACTGTCTCCATTCAAGTTTGAGTGGCAGCTTCATAAAGTGGCACTTAGTGTCACCCCAGATTACTTTCTTGACTTCTATGTTCTTGACGTTCGTCTTCAGAAGAGGGTCATCACATGTAACTACACTCGAAAGTCCCAAATCAGACAGAAACAACATTCTGTGAGTCCTATTCTGGGCTGGATTTGAGTTTAATGCTCTTCAAAGCCCTCTGATCAGACCGGATAAATGGTCATCATAAAGGCTTGTCCTGGCACATCATGTGCATGGCGAATAATACTGTCTCGTTGGTTGCAACTCTGAATAATAATCAAGGAGGATAATTGCTGGGAATCACAGTTCATCATACGGCATTGTGGAAATTGTAATTTTAATAACGTCAACCCCCCTCCCTCTTGTCCAGCAATTATCATTTTCTTCCTCGCCTCCTCACTAATAACCACCACACTTCACTGAACAAGGTCAACAGTCCAACATAAAGGAGGTCACATGAGGGCTCACTTGTGTTAGTGGAAATAGTCTGGTTAACAGATGGTTCTAGGCCTGGCTGGATTTCAGCCAGTACAGTTTTGCATCATTCATATGATGATGATGTACAGTGCACACACACACACACACTAACCTCTGTCTTAAATAGAAGCACAAAGCATATCCTTTTATAGTCTCCCCACTATTGTTGGCCTTGTGGTTGGGTATGGGAGGGGGCTGATGACACCTGTGGACAGGGGATAAAGGGACCTAGCCTCTAATGTGCCCCCTTCACCTCGCAGTGTGCCCGATCCCTCTGCTGTGTCGGTCCTCCCCAGTGTCTCCTGAGAGCTTCTAGCAATGGCCCCCAAGAAGAAGGAAGAGCCCAAACCTGCAGCAGCACCCCCCAAACCCCCAGAGCCCGAGCGGCCCAAGACCCCGGAGTTTGACCCAGCATCAGTGACGGTAAATTAAAACAAAAACAGCAATGTTAAGAAAATGTAGAGAACCTGTAAATTCACTCTAGATTAAAACAGATTAGAGTGTTTTTAGGCTTAAAAGTAATAAAAGAAAAAACTTGAGAACAATACCAAAATTCAAGGCAACTTAATTGCATTAAGGTTTATCTAAAGAGAAAAACTTAATTATCTCAACAAAATATTATTAGATGGCAAAACTTTTTCAAAATTTCACTTAATCTATCGATGTAAGTGAAATTTTGACTTCTCTTAACTTTTTTGTTTTTACAGTGCACTGGAAATTAAATAAAATATAGAGATCTTTTCAGTTAAATTGTCAGCATCGTAGCATTTCTATTTGCTGTTACTAAGAGTAAATATATTTTGTCTCCTTTAGTGCTTTCTGTTTGTAACCATTTTTCTGCTAACTGTCTTGGTCAAGTCTCTTGAAAAAGAGTGTCTTAGCTGGAATCTCTGGGTTAAATAAAGGTTAAAATAAAATGAATAAAATAAAATAAAGTGAAAAGTTCAATGGTTGCGAGCCAAGCTGGTGTTTAAAGAGCTTCAGAGACCCCATGTGACCTAAACTTGACAGTGCAAGCTGAACAGCATCCTCTGGAAATGGTTATGGTTATTCTAGTAATTTTGATAATATTTATAGTTATATCAGCTCTTTATTAAACTTTATTGAACAAAATTTGTCATACAGTTAGGGCAGTGGTGCTCACACTGTGGTTTCGCATAGAACCATTACTGGGGGGCGTAGATGACCAGGGGAAAAAATAATAGGGTGGAACTAAGTTGAATGAGTATGATTTATGCAAAGAAAACAAACAAAAATAAATCAAATTCAACTTGGATCCTTTTTTATTAGCTGAGTCCCCTGTCCTTGTTCCTGATTAAGTAAAAGAAAAATTGCAGGATGTGAGGCGTAAACTTTTTTCGGCTTCTGAAGGCGGGCATGCCAGAAAAAGTTTTAGAACCACTGAGTTAGGAGACGGTTCAGGAGCAAACTCGCTGATACCAGACATCATGGAAAGATCTTCTGCTGACTTGGCCCCTTCTCAATGGATAAATGTTTTCCTGGTCGAGCAAGCCGCCATGTTACAATGGAGCTCGGTTAAAGCCACAAAATATGATTTTCATTATGTCTGTGAATAGCAGACCACCCGTACCAATCCCTCTGAGGGCAAAAGGGTGGAAAAACCCAGAGGAAGAAAAATATAGATAATTATATCCATCGCCATCCATCTTTAAACATGCTTAGATAAGTGTTTGGATAATATTTTTACAAAGCTTCATGGAGGGGTTGGGGTTTGCAGATATCCAGACATCAGACAGAAACTGGGGGCAGTATCTGACCGGAGTCCAAAGTACACATGGAGTATAAATAGTCAACATTTGGGGATGGGTGTATAATCTAACAATGATTTAAATTTAGACATAGAATAACACATTAAACGGGAGTGCAATGCAGATGGTAAAACTCAACTGTCACAGGGATATAGTAGCTGGTTTAACATTCTCTTTCTCCAATATATAGCACAGAAATACGGCACTATACATGGAGGGCAGGGGCAACAAAACATTTAAAGTGCACCAGTGGACCAAAATTTTTGATGCATTTGTGGTCAAACCGTTATAATCCCTGGTTTAGATTAAAACTGTGACTTAAAGTACAATTACAACAGCTCTTGAATAAAACACTCAGGGAACTATTAACTATCTAACCATTTAGAAGTATGTAGAGGCAAACAAACTGTCTAATATCTAGGGCCGCCTGTATGGCACAGCATCATGTTTCCTGCACTGAAAGGGCACCTGGAGGACACCTAGAGGCTATGTTATCATGATTTATCAACCATATGGGCATCTAAGAGGGCACTTTTTCAGCATTTTTTCAAGCATGGGGGCACCAGTGTTATCTATATATGTATGTATAATGTACTTTTAAAAATGTGTCTACCTTTTTTTGCCTTTTCCATAAAAATGTGAAAAAGTTCTCAACAGGATACCCATTAAATTTTTCAATCATCTTCTTGTTCCACTCAACAAGTGGCTGCACATGTTCTAATTTAATTCAACTCACAAGACTTACTTCATCATTTTTTTTCTCCCTATATTCTGATTGTTACAATTCAGCTTCCATGCTATCCTGTAAAACTGAAGGAGGCAGTGCCCCTTTGTGAACTGAGACGATTCTCCCATTTCTTAAGGCAAACGAACCATTTACAAAGCCACTGGATCATCTGAAAAATGCATTGCCACAAAGCTGAAAACATAATTGTTTTTCATAGCTCGTGAAAAGTTGACATTTTGGTGTTATATGGTTTCACCAGACAGGGACGATTTGTAAATATGCAACAGAATGATAGTTAATCTTTGCACCTGTTGAGATCATATGTTAGATCCTGCTGGTGCAAGATTCTTTGCCACATATTGCATCTAAAAATAAACTCAAATGAAGTCAAATGACAGTAGCAGACAATAAACATACTGTTAAAGGGGGTGTTGGACCCAAGGTCACTGATAAACAATGCACTGTGATCTGAACAGAGGCAGACTGTAACTTGATCTGTTGGAATGGCATGATAAGGGTGGAGGCAAACTCATGGGTCAGGCTTAACGGGTTGCTCTCTAGTTTTTCGAATTCATTTCCTCTGCTGTCATCCCATTCACTTGTCCTGTGAACTAGACTAATTCCTGAATGATCAGCAGCATGTTTGCTTTGTGTCTTTTCAGCTGGAATTCACGCCTGAGCAGATTGAGGGTAAGCTTGTCTTTAGAGTTGTCATTTGTATTGTGCGGGCTGTCAGCTATTTATAGAGGGAATGAAGGGTTTGTGAGATCAAACTCTCCATTAGTGTGTGAGAAATGTTCAGCAACAGCTGATGATACAAGCTATCATCCAGAACCCCTATTTATTTATTTGTTTGTTTGTTTGTTTCTTCACAGACTTCAAAGATGCTTTCCAGCTGTTTGACAGGACACCAGCCAACGAGATGAAGATCACCTATGCCCAGTGTGGTGACCTTATCAGAGCTTTGGGCCAGAATCCTACCCAGGCAGAGATCATGCATGTCCTTGGAAAGCCCAAGGCTGAAGGTACACTGAGCTTTTGTCTATGGGCACAGTCAGATTAATGCTAAAGGTCGGTTGTGTAAGATTTACAGGGATTTGTTGGCAGAATATGATATACATGGAATATAATATTCAGTATGTTTTGATTAGCATATAATGACCTGAAAATAAGAATTTTTGCATTTTTGTTACCTGAGAATGAGCTACATGTATCTACAGAGGGAACGGGCCCTCTTGGAGGCCGCCATGTTGCACTGCCATGTTTCTAAAGTAGCCTGGAACAGACAAACCAAACACACTCCTACAAGTTTGGGGAAGGTGAGGTGACATGTTTGCAAGCTCACGGCTAGCGGTTTCACCGACTAGTCAACTATCAAAACCACAAGTCAGCACTGTGCATTGATTAATCGTTCATGTTTGGTCAGCTATTTTAACTGAAAAGAATTTAAGGAAGACTCCAGCTATCCCTGTTAGAAAGCAGTTGCATTGTTCAGTCAAACTATCTCCAGGTCAGAGAAGCTTGCTCGCAGTTTTGTCCAATAAGGATGCGGCTCATCTGTAAAATCAGAGGCAATCATGGATTCCGTTTTGAACCTATGCTCAGGTTGGTCCTGCCTACATTAGTAAACACTTTACTGGTAGTATTTGGCACCTTTTTGATGATAAATGATCATTGTTATTGGTTAAAAAACCCAACTTGTCCCGGGAAAGGTCAGCTACTTTTTGGGAGTAGACGATGACTACTAAAATGTAGTAGTCATGAGTACCCTTCTCACCCACAGATGCCACTAAATCCAACACACTGGTCATTTAATACTCCTCTTTGGCTCTGATTCTATTTTTCCTTTGGTAAAGTCACCACTTTCATAATTTTCCACAGACATGCAGACTAAGATGCTTGACTTTGACCAGTTTCTGCCCATACACCAACACATCTGCAAGGCCAAGGACCGTGGAACATTTGAGGACTTTGTGGAGGGTCTGAGGGTTTTCGACAAGGAGGGGAACGGCACAGTCATGGGAGCTGAGCTCAGGCACGTTCTGGCAACACTGGGTGAGTTGAACAGTCTTATTGCAACTGATTTATAGAGAGGTATCGATTTAAGGATGCATATTGAGCTGACAGTTCTCCTGGTTTCTTCCTTCAGGTGAGAAGTTGAGGGAGGACGAGGTGGAGCAGCTTATGCAAAACCAAGAGGATGCTAATGGATGCATAAATTATGAAGCTTTTGTAAAATACATCATGGCATCTTAAAAAGGATACCTCATTTTCTGGTGCTTCATCATTCTGCATCATGAAATCAATATGACTCCACAATGAGTTTTCTTTGTCACTAGAAAACCAAGACCCTGAATTCTTGACCACAGAAGATCTGTATGTTTCTGTAAATCCCATCTTGTATATTTCTCATTTCCATGCAGATAGATCTATTACTCACTCACCTTGTTTTTCTAAGACTGCATGTGTTGATGCTGTGCATACATTGCACATTACCCCTGTTCATATTGTAGATCGTGGTAAATAAATGAATTCATTTGGATGGTGTTCTTTTTTCCAAAACAATGCTCCTTAGCTGCGGTTTATTGTCCGTATCCTCCCAGGGTGATAGTTTAAAATGTTAGATGACTGATCAGCTCCACAAGTAATTAAAGAGGGAATTAATTAAACTTCATCAAGAAGTTGAATTCTGGCACACTGTCACCACTGAGATCAATAGAAAAGAAACCTTTTAATCATGGACCTTTGTTATACATTGGTGCTAAGAAACTCAGTGCTGACAGTGTGTAGTAATTAAAACTTTTTCTTTGTAATGATTTCATCTTCTCAAACATCTATCCACCACTTTCTTCCTTTTTTGTGTCCCTAGAAACACAAAAGAAATTTGAAAAATAAACAGTATAAGAAGATGGTAAAGTTAAGGTCAAATTGAAACATTTGCTTGTTGATTCTTTTTCACTACTTTCATCAGGATGGAAAATAAAGGAGGGTCAAATATATAAAATATGTATATGTATAATTTTACTTGAAAATTACGAACAAAGTACAAAGACCTGAAACAAAACATTAGTATAAAATCAGTGTCTAACTTTTCTGTATTCAAAATATAACCCACAGTTGAACAACATATCTTTTTGTAATGAAGACAGATCAAAATTTACATTCAAGGACCAGAGTTTCAAAAAATTCAAAACATCAGACAAAACATAAAATATTGGTGTATCAACCCAACACTCAACATTAAAAGATAAAACAATATGTACCTGCACGACTGAATTAATGGATCTATCATTAGCAGTAGTAGTAATTCTCCTTATTAGCCAGCAGGGGGAGCTGTTGCTCAAACAATAATTCTTCTTCATTCTAATCATAGTTTCCTTGTAATACACACTGGGAGAAACATGTCAGTCCTTTGCTTAATGACTGAAGAATCAAAGAATTAAAGCTTGATTCAGGCTTAATATATTCAAAGTTTTCTACAAACAAATGAGAGCATAATACATCTCTAAAATTCAGCTGTCACAACCCATTCATCCTGCTGGTGCCACAAAATTAAATGTCATTTACTTTTTATCATGTTTTTATTTAATCACACTAATAGTACAGTTACAGTCACATTGCTGATAAGTCTATCCTTTTCAACACTTAAAACAAAGATGCATAATCAGCCTAATTATCATAATTGCTAGAAGCTTTTTCCCTCAACTATGCAAACCGTTCACTTTTCTCTGGCCTTTGGTAATAATAATGATAACAACAACAACAACAACAACAACAACAACAATAATAATAATAATAATAATAATAAATATTTGTACAGCACCTTTCATACAAGAAATGCCACCCAGTGTGCTTTACAACAAAGAAATATGAACATAAAAGCTGGAATATAATGCCATAATTAATGTAAAATGACGTGAAGAATCAAAACTTTAAGGAAACCCCTCTTTCTGTCTCTCTTTCAAACACACCTTTTCAGTTAAAGTAAAATAACATTTGATATCTTACATTGATGTGATGTTTTATTTTGTGCTGTTATACTGCTGCAAAAACTTGTGGTGTTCACAGAAGTTTGATGTTTCATGCAAATGTACCACTGAGCCCGCTGTGGTTTTCTAACCACGATGTTGTTAAAAAATGAGGATTTGCATGAAATATCAGTTTCTTTGCTACTGGCTAGCCTGATAGCTACTAAGAACACCAGCAAATATCAGCGTGTTCATGTTTGTGTAATTCTGCTGGAGGCTACAAACAGTTAGCCCCTTAATTTTTCCTGTTTTATTTTCCTTCATGTAGCTTTGAGTTGAAACAACTAACAGTATCATATTAGCTTGTTTGAATTCTTCACTGAAGCAAGAGTATATGAGTATGTTTATAAGCGGTATCATACCTTAAATTAGAAATGTTCCACATGCTTTGTACATCATTTTACACATAGGGGAGACCAGGAATGGTAGTAACACTTTTTGTTTACACTTCAGGAACTCAGTGATTGTTCATGCTAGAACTCTGAGACTTTGATACATGCTACCCATATTTGTCTAATACAAATAAATCTCACTTGGACATCTAGTACACAATCACAGATTATGTGCGTTGCCAAATGCAAAAAGTTTCATTGTTACAACCCACCCCATTACTAGGGTAGGTTGTGACACTAGCCGGGGCTAGATGTGGCAGAGGTAATTTTCTGAAATGAGATCCACACTTTCCAATTCATAAAATAACTTTTTTGAAGAATAAAGAATTAATGTGTGTGTGTGTGTGTGTGTGTGTGTGTGTGTGTGTGTGTGGTGGTGTGTGTGTATTCCTAAATGTGCACGTGTCACATAAGGGTTCAGTCACTGTCACAGTTGTGGCACATGTAGATAGTTGCAGGCTTTGTGGACCCAGAACTGACAACTAACACACTTGAACCACGTTTCTTTTTGCCTTGAAATTGCAAAGTGTTGCATGCACACAATGAAGAAATTCATATTGTTTTAATAAACTATTACAGCTATCTCCACACCAAGCAGCCATTACATAGCTGTTAGATGTATGTATAGTATGTTCAGATGTATTAATGTTTTAGCCTGTGGGCTTGAACATAGCATGAATGCAAAGCAACAAATTGAATCACATTAAAACAACTAGAGGCACTGATACGTTAGGCTATGCAAGTCAAATCATTTTATCTACAATACAATGAGCACAGGACAAGACAAATAATCTTGATTTTTTTTTTTTTTTTTTTTATGATCATAACATCCACAATGTTGTTCAAATAGACATGCCAGTTCTCATGTGAGCTCAAAGAGAAAATGAGAGTGTACAATATTGATAACGTAACCAAAGCCTTTGATGATCATACTGGCAGTGTTACAACTAATCCAGTGTTACAACATTCCCCAGTCTCCCCATCCCCAAAATTAGTGTGGGTTTGGATATACTCTAGAATTAAAACTGGGTTTTAACAATGCTTAGCATGATCCTTTAATGAGCAGCCTACCACCGTATTAGTGGATGAACTAGATTTAGAAACAAATCCACTCAAACTATTTTAATTTGAACATTAATGTGACCTTGATGTTCACAAATAGCTCTCCAAGCACCTCTCCTTCTCTGGTCAGCTGACCTTCATCACACCACATAATCTTTGTCAGTCAGCTCTCCTCTTCCAGCTTGAGCGTCAGGCTATATATTTAGCCTTTATTTGTGCACAGCCAATTTTCCACTGGACCACCAGGAGGCCACCAGTTTATGGTTGCTGGGATATTTCGACTCTGCACAGCCAGAGTAATTCAGTGAAGCGGCTGTATCATAATTCAATCATTTCCCTTAATAGGATTCCAGGTAAATAGCAATGCTGTTCTTGTTAAAGCGCACTTTAATCGTACCCACACTCAGTTCCCAAAGCCTCATCCTTACGGGGGAAATATAGTGCTGATTTAAATGTTCTCATTTGACGTTCTGTGGTTAAGCTTGATTAATTAGGCAGATATATTCAGCATTCACTGTACATTTTATTACCATAGCTACAGTATATCGTTCTATCGGTATTCTTCTGAGTCTCAGGTTCAGTTTCACAGATATCAAGTAAGTTCATTAGACAGGCATCAATTGAAGTATTTTCCCATTAGTGAATGATTTGCTGGCAACAGGTGCTTCTTGGAGCATGTTGCTTTGATGTGACCAGTGGAAACATGTTTTACTTGCTGAACATTGTAATCTTGGTTTTAATCCACTGATTTTATGTTTAAAAGCAGGTCCTACACAATATTGTAAAATAATTATTATATTAATCAGGATGTGATTGTTTGCATTAAACAACCCTGAAATTTACCTTTATCTTTACTACTGTAAACTTAAAGGCTGTGGTGCACATTGGAAGCTTAAAACTTACTTTTCAATTCACCCCTAAGAAAATTATCATCAATTAAAGGGTTATTCTGCCTATTTTGTGTTCCATCTCCTTAAAGTTGACTTTAGGTCTTGGTTTAGGTGAAACTCCAATCCTACATTTCCCATAATGCAACCAGCAACATTTTTTGTGAGACCCTTGCTGCATGGTAAAATCTCAAACTCCATATCTCCAGCATGTAATGCAGGCAGGGTTTTAGAGGCACTGAGGTAATGGCCTCAGTATTTTTTTTCTGGGAATTTGGGGGTTTAGCAATTTCAGGAAAGATTACATTACAATACTCAAATTTCATTGCTCCGAAGCTAACAAAATAAATAAATAAAGGATTCAAATTGTATTTATTGCAAGTGTTAAACAATATTTAGAACTTGATGTTGAAGAATAAAACTTCAAAAATAGAACTGGAGCAGCTGAACAAATAAATATTTCAGATAATTAAAACATTTTTGGTGTCTGGTTGGAATTTTCTGGGGTGGGATTGGGAACTGAGGCCACTGAGGGGACTCAAAACCTCTATTTCCAGCATACTGGCTGGGGCCCTGAACACTGGCTGTTTTCAATTAGTATGCAAGCCAAGTACAAGACAGTTTGTTATATTTATATAAATATATATATATATATATACTTATATAATACTGACAATCACCTCATGAGGCAAGACATTATACAGCTGTTTTCACAGGCTGAGTGGAACTCCCAGTAACAAATAAACTGACCTTTATGTGTAAAATCCACAAGGGCGCTCTATAAAAGGATGCCACTGACAACCTGTATTATAGCAGCAATAATTCCTTTGAGGGATAGTTCAGATTTTTGATGTGAGCTCGCCACTTATCCATCATCAGTGTATTGCCTACAGTACCCAATGTAAGAAGCTAAGCAATGTACTGCTGTAGAAAGGGCCAGCAGCAAATTGTATTTTAGCCACTTAAATAACTCAATATCAGTTTAAGAGTATGCTATATTTAGATTATTTTCTCTGCTTTACTTTGCCTTTAGACAGACTTTCCCAGTGGGAAACCGTCGTTATGTAGGCTGAAAACTGAACTCCTTAATAGTAATTTTATCTTAGAGTTACTGGGTACTTCTGCCTCGACTGGTTAGTTAGTTAGTTTGTTTGTTATTATGTGACTTCAGTGTTTTAAATAGTTTGTTCAGATTCACAAAAGTCACTCAATGACACAAACAACAAAGCAAACCGAATGAGGCAGCGGTATACCTGAAACTCCTGTATTCTCATGGGTTAAATTACTGTTGATATTACTTTAAAAAAAAATCTAGGAAACACTTTGCAATGAGCAAGACAAATAAATATAACCATTAGTCTTAAGTTATGTTTACTTTTTGTCTACTTCTCAAGTTTACTTAAAATGTAGTTGCACTTTCTTAACTGTGAAGTTGTTTCAACTCAAAAATGAAAAGTCATATTAACTTATTTTTCATAAGTGTAGCGTTAAAGGCATAACATGCAACATTTCCTTAAAAAAACAACAACTATGGACTCATATAAACATAATCTCTTTCTCTTCTGACCCTCAAGAAGTGTGTATCTGGAGTTACCGACCCAAAACATCTGTATTTTACGTCCTAGGAATGAGACAAATTCGACTGATTAAAGTGATTTTTAAGTGGGCCTTTTTTTATGTGCACTAAATTATGTTTTGCCAACCGCTACTGACTATGGATAAATACCTCATACAACCACACTTTGAAAAAGCAAACAAAGAAAAAAAATTGAACTATCCTTTTAATTGATTGGAAACATTCCCTAATCAACCAGTGCCGTGGGAAACACCTCATCGTATCATTATAAATGACGCAGCAGTGTTAGGACTGTACAGTACAGGCAGCTTCAGGCAGTCATGTCAGTCATTTATATCCATTTGAGTTTAATATAGACACTGAGGAGCTTGGGGCAAACAATCTACAATGAAGTGCAGATGTGCTGCTCGCCTCTGGCAATGGTACACTGCAGAACGTCACATCCACTGTCCGCCTTTCATACTGTTGTCAACCATCAAAAGCATTAATTGTCACAACAAGCCTTTATTAGGCTGCATCAGAGCCTCAGCTAATTGTTTGGGGATGTACAACTCATCAAGTCCTCAGGGTTTTGGGCACAGACAGCAGTTTCTGCTCCACTTCACTCCAGCCTGGCCTGAAATGTATTAAAACTGTATCTACATTCATATTACATAACCCTGAGCCTGCACTCTCTCAGGGCATCTTCACTACCATCACTGAGAACTATATTTACAAGTAAGACAATTACATGCCACAGTGCCAGTGAGGCTGCAGCAGTCTACTCTATTATATGAATAATTATTTCACTGAGTCATTGTAAGACCGCTGCGTTTATTTCATACACTGCTTGGAGATAGGAGAGTAAACAGCAAATGAATCAACTAAACAGATCCCATTAGTGCAATCTGTATCTAATATTAGATTGCCCAGTGTAACTGAATAGACATAATGCATCATATAATCTGTCAACACGGATCACTGTTGTTTACAAAAGTCCTTGAAAATATGAGACCTTTAACATGAAAAACCATAGAGCAAAAATATATAGAGCATAATTTTAATTCAAATATTTTTTTCTTTCACATGTGCATGTACAAATGTATATCAGTAACACAATGGTACATCATTTACAGAGACATTAGCTTCCTTTTCACAAAAAAATGCATTTCTTTTTGTTTGTAAGGCAACATGGGTGGTTCAACAAATAGTTTTCCATAAAATCAGTACGTCAAATGTATTCATGTACTGTAATAAGTTAACAAATCTGACATCACACTGCGTTTAATACATTTTGTCATGTACAATAAATGGTGTAGAAAATAAAATCAACAACATTTGGTCTACAAAGTGCAGTGGCAACAATAGAAATATGTAGACAATAAAAACTCTGGATGCTGGTAAACATGGTTTGTCTCTTTGGTGAGTTTGAAGAAATGATCTGTTTTCTATTAGGTAATGTTCTTTTTGTGTTTACATAACACGATGAGGTCATGGAAGGGTGTGCAGGGTAACAGCTGCACGCATTGAGATACTGATTGCATGATGAAATATTTACATCAAAATCACTTTGAGATAATGGCTAATGTCAGTCCAGTTGAGCATCACATGAACAACAACAACAAAACATATATTCTGTGATGTAACAAAAAAAGTACAAAATATAAATATGAAATGTACATTTCAGAGTAAGTAGTGATGAAATATTTTATGTTCTATACAACACCCTCAAACAAATTTGATCACAGAAATTCAGTATATTTTCTTTTACTTTTTAAGATCCAACCCCGCAGTAGTTCCAGTGGATTTTAATCCTGATAAAATTATCACAAAAAGTTAAATATATAAATAAACAAACAAATACAAAATAAATAAGTAAAAACAAACTGAAATAAAACAAGATTTAAAAGAAAAAGTTCAACATTTTGGTAAATTTGTGAATTTGATTTCTTGCTGAGAGCTACATGAGAAGATCAATAGAGCGCTGCAGGAATGACATATATTTGTTGGCTAACACTGGTATCAGCATCACTACGGTTCCCTTGACAAAAAGCCAATTAGATATTTCCAGTGGGTGCTGGATTAGTGCAGAAAATAAGCTCTTCTGCAACCAAAAGCTTGTGAATTTTAAAGACTGACATATTTTATGTTGTAAAACAAAACGTGAAAATCTCTTAAGCTTGTGTTGACCACGGACCTTAGCTCAGGCAAATAACCAAAGACCTATTAAAAACAAACAAACAAACAAACAAAACAAACAAAAAAAAGCTTTAAGACAAGGGAACCAGAAGTGCTAATATGCTTACTCATTTCTAGGTTTTAGGACTTCCTTACATTCTATAACACTGCAAAGACTGTGATTAAACATGAAACAACAGCCAGAAGCCTGTTAGCTTAGCTTAGCATGAAAAGGCTTGTGAAAACAAGGGAAAACAGCTAGCCTGGCTTGGTTCTAAAGTCACAAAATTCACCCACTGGCACCTGTAAAGCTCATGTATTAACATGTTACCTCTCATTTGTTTAATCCATAACAAAACCAACATGTAAAAACAATAATTTGCCAGCCAGCAAGCTAACTGTTTCCTCATGTTTCGAGTCTTTACGCTGTAGCCTCATAATGAAGGAACACACAGGAGAGTATGATATAAATCTCCTCATCTAACGCTTGGCAAGAAAGCATATAAAAATATTTCCCAAAATGCCGAGCTCTTTTCAAACATTCTCAATTGTACCATCTGACAGACACACAAATGAGCATCTGCATCAAAACTTAAGCTTGCAGCATAACACAGACTGTTTCAAATTCTCTGTAATCCTTTTGAAAACTAATATATCATCTCCCCTCTTCACCCTTTTGCAGAAAACAAAAGTATTTTTGAGAGTTTGCCATTGCAGAGCGTTGCTGTTGCCATTATTGTGTGAGCAGCCTGGGCAGATGTAAGAGTTGGCAATTGGTGCTCACTTCATCAAGCCCCTCTCGTCTCTTGAACCAACAGCTTAGTAGTAACACTGATTACTGGAAAGCCACAAGGATTTCATAAAGCCAAAAGAATTTAATCTGCTTCCACTGTGCATACATGATAAGTCCATGCATGGCACTCACAGAAACATATACATTACATAAATGACTTAGAATCACTTGCCTAACTCCACAAGTACATAATATATACTGTAGGCCAATATCTGTGTCCGTTTGGAAGAGAGCTTTAATTTGGAACTGCTCATCCATCAGCCTCAGGGAGTTCAAACACACACAACACATTAAATTGCCCTTTCTGTTCACACATTCTGTCTCTGAGAAAAAAAAAAAGCAGAGGGCAATTGCAACATAATGGCTGATACAAATAGCTGGAACAGAGGGGAAGCTTAGCTTGTGAACTGTTTTAACAATGTCTACAACAGTTCAGTACCGGACAAAAAAATATCGGCTTTGTAAAAAAGAACGTAGACTTAAAGGAGAAGACACAGATTTTTCTGAGGACACTTTAAAAAGTCTCCATTGGAATGGCTTGTTTGTATAAAATTATCATTTGTATATTGTCCAAAACGTATCATCATGTGTTTTAAAGGGATAGTTCAGATTATTTTTGAGGTTGTATGAGGTACTTATCGATAGTCAGTGTATTTGCTACAGCAGTTGCTGGTCAGCACGCCCCCCAGTTTAGAAAAGGGAAGGGCACCAGCACAAAAGCTAAGCAATGTAATGCAACAAAAGGTATTTTTGCCACCAGTTTAAATAGCACAGGTAATAATAACATGAAAAAATAGTTCACTGATAGCACATAAAAAAGAAAAAGCAAATTATCACTGTCTATCAATAAGTACCTCATACAATTCTACTTAAAATAATAATAATAATAATAATACAAGCTATCCTTTTAAGGTGAATCCCAATTGTTCTTTTCACAGTTATTAATCTCTCTTTTCACAAAAGAGAGAGCAGTGCCTCTTTTGAATCTTTTGCCTTTTATACCATATAGTTTTTTATATTTAATTCAGGTGCACCTTCCTCTTCCCCAAAGCCTCTTTCAAAGCAGCTGTTGAGGCCACAGAGCAGTTCACTCAAAGAGCATTTTTGCATTTTGATATTCAGCGTAGTCAGTAGAAATGGCTTTTTATGGCAACAATTTGAGTGCATCTGGGTAGATGTATCGAATTAAATTACAAGTATTCATTTTCGCCCCCCCCACTGAGTAAGAATGGAGCAGATGCCTACAAGTGCGTGAGCTGTTGAAGTATCCTGCTGCAAATCCTGTCGGATTATCTTGCTCCATTAATAACCACTGAGCAGTAAGATGACAGCGATAAGATCACTGTATGATCAGACGATAAGACTTTCTGTGATGTGACAATTTGATGATGATGATGCCATTTTTATGTCTTTTAAACAGAAAAACCCAAACCCTGTATCTCATGTACAGTATATTATGGGAGGTAAATCCTGCCCTGTGTCCAATCACCTCACAGGCAGCTAAAATTGACTTTTAGATGCTTTTACGTGTTTTCACCAGACAGCAGAAATTGCCTGGCTCTTCAGTCACACTGGACACACTGTGGCCGCGTTGGAGGATTCCGTCTGTTCTGTAAATCACTTCATTGTTTGTACTGGACAAAAAAGATTAAGTCTGTTCCCTTAGAGGTTGTCCTGGAGATTATGTGCTTGCTCCCATGGTCACACAGCTGTGGTCTGTTTGATGCTGTGAAAGCTGATCCTGGTTGGAGACGTAGGGATGGACATGGCTCGTGCCACTCGCACTCGAAGGGCGTGGTTGTCCTGCCAGCGGTGCCACCGTTTCCTCACTGCAGAACGGACCTAAAATGTTGAAGATAAATATGATATTATTGTACTGTAACTACTTTATATATGCATGGAGGAACACATGTTATAAGATGAAATTGTGGGCTAACCTTTTTTTAAATCAAAGAAATAATTCAAGATTTTGGGAAATACACATATTCACTAAATGACAAAATGAATAGAGCTCAAGAGTGAGGTTCTGGAAGTGAAAATCTCCTTCATATTCTGAATATAGGATTTAGATTATTTGCCATAATGTCCTAACCATCCAAGGTAGACAAACATACATGAGCTATGATATGTTTCTGCTAGCAGCCTGGCAAGTCAGGTAGCTAAAATGAGTCGTACTAATCATCATGTTGTTATGCCACAATGATGTTCATAGGAATTAACCCTCCTAAAAGTTACATTTAAGAAGAAGCAGGATCATTTGCAATGATCTACAGGATCAGTAGTATACAGTATTGTACCTTTGCTTTTTTGCCGTTTTCCAATCCCTTTTCTTTCTCTGAATCAAATCTTTTATGGTCATGATTCATCTCGTAGTTGGTTCCAGGCTTAAAGCACTTTATATGAGGATTTTCTGAAACATCAATGGAATGAATGAATGTGAAATTCATTTCCGGAAAGATTGAAAATGTGGCCAGTCGCTATTGAGGTCTATACCACTCTTACAGTGGGTCTGTTCATTAAATATAAAGCTACAACCCTGAGACAGACATAAAGGCATTTAACAGGTAGGTCTCATACTTTACATAAACATCACAATCTTGGCAATCTTTCTTGGTTTGATATTGTAACATATGTGAGCTTTAAAGATGCTGGCAGGCAGGGTTAAATTGAGATTTGTTATGTGGGAAGTTTGAGAAGAAGGATGTGGGCTGATGCATAATGAACTTCAGAGGGCATCTCATGTGCTTGCTGTCTTAGCTCCAAGCTGGGTTAGCTTAGCCTTTGGTGCTTCCAGGTGATTGGACCATGCCAGAGGCAGTGATCTTCTCAAGGTCCACTGCACTTAATTCAATCCTTGCACTTCCTGTCCCGATGTTAATGAATGTATTTCTGTTATAGGTTAAACCCCGGACAGCTCCAGCGCATATTAAACCCTGCTGATAGGTGAATTTCTTTTAAGAACCGGACGAGCTGTTTTCTCCCTGGCTTTCTTGCCAGGAGTCAAATGAGAAGACTGACTGTTATTTAAACTTAAAGCTATATTCAGGAGACAGTTAGCTTAGCATGAGGGCTAGAGAGAAGCTAGTCTGGCTCTGTCCAAAGGTGAAAAAATCTGCCTCCCAGCACATCTAAAGCTCATTAATTAACACATTACATGGTACTTGTGTCAGTGTACAAACAACAAGTTGTGTCAATTCTAGTCTAGCTTTCCCCCCATTTCCAGTCAATATGCTATGCTAACCTAACTGTCTCCTGGGTGTAGCTTCATACTTAACAAATGGGGACTGCTCATTCTGACTGCCCATTATTCCAAAACCCCAAAAAATCCAAAAAGTGGCCTATTGGACCAAAAGCCCATTGCTCCAAAGGCCCATTGCCCTTAAGGCCTATTGCTTCAAAAATACATTATTCTCTGCTTTTGGGTTAGGTTCAGGTTAACCCTAACAACTTGGGTGACAGTGGTGCGCACCAACTGAGTTAAAATTGTTGTGATTTTAGTCTAAATCAGTTAGACAGTTAGTGATACACTGATAGTTTGTGACAGTAAAATTGCTTGAAATGTTGTTTGGTGTAAAAGATTGCCTATTGAGGGCAAAAGCTTCTCCAACTCAGCGCCATAGACAGGGTGGGCAGTCACTGAAATTATTTGAATTAGAAACAGGGGCAGTGTGTATTTTTGCAGCAATGGGCCTTCGGTGGAACGAGATTTTGCTTTCAGGACAATGGGCTGTCAGACAAATGGGCTTTTGGTCCAATGGGACATTTTTTGGACCATGGCTTTTTTGAAATAATGGGTAATCATAACAGTGGTACAAACAGATAACAGATAACTGTTGGCAAAAAAAGCAAATAAGTGTATTTCCCAAAAGTCTTCTGAGAATACAAAGAGAATATTAGCTAAAGATGTATGAGATATGAAATGTGAAGGACAAGGTGAGAATTTATTGCAAACAAATAACCTCCCTACATCTATGATTTAAAAAATTCCAAACTATTCTTTAATGCCACCATAATCACTGCTGAAAATGACAACCTTGAACTTGAATTAACTAATTATTCAAGAGGGGTGACTCAAACTCTTCACAACTCCTATACAAATTAAGCACCTCTCCTCCCCCGAGTCTCAATTATTTGAGGGTTGGAAGAGAGCAGCAAGATGGTCCTTCATTTTTCACTTACTGACAAATGTGTCATTCTTATTACGGCTTTAATGACTTTCAGACAGTTGAAATTCTGGAAAATTTGCTTTTATTTTAATGGACCTTCATCAAAATGCTGCAAACTCATTACTGAGAACAAAAAATCTTTAAGCAGTGTTTTTTAAGCTACCTGATCCTACCTCTGCTTGAACTTAGCAAAAATTGTAACTAGGAGGTAAATTAGAAAAAACACCACTAAACTAATCAAATACTTCCATGTGCAGCTTTATTAACATCATATATCAAGAAAGACTTTGAAGATTTAATTAAAATCATAAATACAGACTTTTGCAAACGTCCATTGACTCACCTCTCCATTTAGAAAGCAGTAAAACACAGACACGAAGAACCCCTGCAGAATAACACATATTACTATTACTAGCAGTTGTAACCGCAGCTGTTTTGTATAATGACACCTAAATTAGACATCAGAGAATTCAGATATTGCAGTCATGAAGAAGAAAAGGCAAAAGAAATTAAGCATTCAATTTTGGAAACACATTTTACCATGCCAAATATAATTCTTGATGATAAAGACGCTCTGCTTGAAATGCCTTTTTTTCCTCCCACTCAGTCTCACATTTAAGCGCAGAAGATAGAAAGGTAGAAAAAAAAATGTCCACAGATGAGAAATCATGCCCACATGGCCCTGTTAATCCTGTCAGCTGTGAACACTGAACATGAGGCAGGGGGGCCATATTGTGTATAAGCACAGCCAAGATGCTACTTCACATCATCGTCCCACAAGAAGGCTCATAACCTGAAACGTCATCCTGAGAGAAGTGAGACCGCTCTGCAAATAACACGCATTAAGAAATCAGGATGATTCACTTGGTATACACTTTGTGTGTGTGTGGACGTGTATTACTTATTGTTGTGGGGACACAAATTTGTTTACACACTCACATTGTGGGGTCTCGCCTACTTTATGGGGACAAATTGCAAGTCCCCATGAGGTAAATCATTAAATTTTAGGGTGAAGACTTGTGAGGGGTGGGGTTAGGATAAGTCTCCAGGAAATGAATGTAAGTCAATGTAATGTCCCCAGAAGTGATGGAAACACAACGTGTGTGTGTGTGTGTGTGTGTGTGTGTGTGTGTGTGTGTGTGTGTGTTGTGTGGGTGTTGGGTCTCGAGCACTGGCCAGCGTGTCATTCTGTATCATTTTCCATATTCTCACCTGAAAAGACTGCAAAAAGGAGTTGAAATAGATGAAAACGATTTGTGAGATGTCGTCCTCCCCTGGATTCACAAAGAAGAGCATGTAGGTGATACCCAGCAGAGGTAGCAAGACCAGTGTTGCTTTCACGGCTTTTCTGTGAAGACAGGGATGGAACATTAGCTGCCTTGCTCACATAGTTACTATAAAAAGAACTTGGATTTCATCTTTGATGATTTTGGCAAGATTCAGTGTTAGAGGAAGACACTGGAAAAACACAACCACGCTCCACCGACGCTTTGCTTGACAAAAAATCAACACAGAGAGAAGAGACAAAGCCTAGTTTGCCATATGGGTGGCACATTCTATTAAGCCACTTTCTATTAAAGGTTTATAATTAGTATTATATCGTGCTTTAATCCAAAGCGCTTTACAACTTTTTTTTTACCACCTGTTTCCACATTCATACACATTGATGGCAGTGAGCCACCATTCAGTGTGCTGAATATGGCAGGGAAGGAATATAATATTCATAAGTGGATTTTCATTAATGTATTATCACCTGAATTAAGAATCATAGAATCGTAAGAAAAGAATAAGGCCTTTATATCTACAGAGGGAGCAGTCCTCTTGGTTGCTTCTAGATGGTAACCTGCAACAGATCTCACAAGAGTGATTATTTTAACCCAAACCATGATCTTCCCCTCACTCTAACCAGTGTGTTTTGTCCCTAAACCTGAGCAGATCTTAACCACAGCATCATCCCATTGTAAAAAATGGGGAAGAGACTAAATGTACTCACTTCACACACATACCCAATGTGCCCTGCGGGAAGACACACCTCTACTCTGCTGTGATTAGATATGCCTTTTCAACATTCCAGGCTTCTGCTAAACCTGATTGCTAACACTAAGCCATGATGCTAGCTGGCGCTGTGAACTAGAGGAGAGGGAGAAGAGCGGCTCAGCCACAGCAGCTCACTGTTTTTTGTTCCCGGTGTTCTGTCAAGTCTGTTTCCCCATCGTATGTTTCCCCTTACATTATCCTCACCCCAACCTTATCCCTTCGAGACCGGTCTCTCAGCCAGTTGACAGTGGGGTCTATGTGCATGTCTGGCCATCTGTTGTGCCAGTTTTCTGGGTAGGGTTAGGGTAAGGTTGGGTTGAGACCTAAACAGACTTTGCACAACCCAGGGAACAAAAACATGAGCTGCAGTGGTTATGCTGCTCTGCTCATGGTCCTGTCAAATTCATAGAGCTGGTTAGCATCACAGCGAGCACATTTTAGCATTTAGCAAATGCCTGGAAGGGTATAGCCAATCAGAGGAAGAGTAGGGGAGTGGCTTACCATGAAGGCATATGCACCTCCATGGAGTCAGTTTAGTCTCCTCCCTCTTCCATGGAGTCTGTCATGTTGTTTCACATCCACAAAGGTTCCCCTGCACGCGAGTAGATAATACAAACACACTGTCTGCTATAGCCTGCTCCATCGCTGTGGTTGCTCCCCTCTTCAGCCCTGGCAAACTAATCATTGCTGGCTGATGTAAAACACATCAATACTGGTGCACCAGTGTGGAAATGTCACCACAGCACCAGATGTAAAAGTCTGGGAATACTGTGAAATACAGAGAGATTCACCTGGCAGTGACAGGCCTAATCAGCACTGTGTGAACTCGTTTGGCGAGGACTTGAATGTAACGGACGTTCATTTATATGTAAATGTCCCGCACTCAAGCTTTAAGACTGCAGGTGTAAATAAATTGATTTGGGTTTTAGAGAATTTGCAGCTCTTCTCCACACGGTAAGTGGCTGAAGTGTCCGCTAAAGCGCTTTTTCTGATTAACTAAAGAGCTGACTAAAAGGAACAGGAAACCAAAAATGTTTAAATGAAGTTGGGGTTTTAAATATGAGAAGATATATTCCTTAAAAATGTTTCTTGTCCACAATCTTGACATGCCTTGTAAGGCATGCAACTGAAAGATTAGAGAAATTCCTGTCTTGGTCGCATTTACCCTGCTGTTTATATTATTCATATAATTCTGGTAAAACGGGCGTCATTTTGAAGAAACCATTATGCTCTATTTTTAGGTCAACAATTTATGCCTGGCACTCCTGTCTTCCACTCACTTAAATCTGCAGGGCTCATGTCAGCATATCTGTCACACAACAACCGTAAATCCAACTCGATCCTGAAAAGCCTGAATTGCAGTTGTCTGAGCTGTGACGCTGTAAACACCATGTACACTCTAAATCATCCCCGAAGGAGAAAAATACACTTAAAGTAAAAGGTGTGAAAACACTCTCACAATTTAGCGGTCAGATGCACAACATGACAACATGGGGCAGGACTGCATGCAGCTCCCCTCTCCACCTGCCAAATCTTTGTGTGTACTCACTCATCAAGTCCCGTCAGATGCATGAGAGGTTCTCCACCTCCAAAGGTTTCTGCTGGGACTGAATCGAATGGCCATTTCCGAGAAGTATTAGAATATCGTGCCCTCACTCAGGATAATTTGTCTGTCTGAACAAGCATTTTTCATCACAATGCAAAATCCTTTCTACTGCATGGTTTGTCATTAACCAAATGGCTGAGGTTACCAGATGAGAATAGGTGAAAATTCGGACAGGTGGGCGAGTCATGTCAGAAGGATTAAAATAGAATCATTTAGAGTAACATCATTTGATATTAATATTTTGAAGATCAGTTACAGGTTTGTGAGGATCATATGATGATATGAAGCACAGTGTTTTGGCACAGGCACAAGCATGTTACAATCATTTTAAACGTCTTTTCAGCAGCTAAAATTGTCATTAAGCTGTAGAAGCTTACAAACACATTTTCTAAATATTTTTTATTAGGTCGAGTTATTCAACAATCTGGTATGCCAGCCTAATCAATGCAATAAACACACATCAACTCTTTAGTGTATTACAAAGAAGAATAGGACTTTTCTTAATGACTAAAAGCAGGAATTATAGCCTCCAAAACTGATTTTATCAGAATATTTTCACAAATTCATATGTTGTTTATTATCAATTAGTATAACGGGTAATTTCTGTCCTGAAATTTTCAGGAGTCTGGTCACACTACTGATGCCGCATATCCACAAAAAGTTACTCTGTGGCCACCAAATCGTTCATGAAGGTGTCCCCCTGTGGCCACCTTGTTTTATCCCTACACTGCAAGCCTTTACCAACATAAACTTACAGTTTCACAAACATCCCGGTTCCTTTGTGCCTTTTAATTCAACATTCTATACAAACAGGGCTTGATGGTGGCTAGCTACTGATATGTCGGGGTACAGAAGTCTGGGTTTACAAAGCCTACTCCAACTGCGAACATGATCCTTACAGAAGGCCTGGAACACCAAAGATGGACTATGAATAAAAGGAAAAAAATTTGGACTGAAAGGAAGCAGGAGTTTAAGTGGCTAGAATAAGACACATCTAAGGATGTAATGCACTGTGGTGTGTGCCTCCAGTTTCCTGATGTCCTCCAGCTGTTCTGGCTCAACTTTGAGTGATTTATGGAGTTTGCTGATGCCCAAAGCTTCACTTGTTGTTATCAGTTTGCTACTTTAGCCGCTACCGGCTAATTACTCTGCCCGAACTCGGAGCTCAAAACACTGGGCGAGTGTATGGCTAATTAGCAGTAGCGGTTAGCTACTTTAGCAACAAGTTAAGACATCTATCCATCAGAATATCTGTAAATCACTGAGAGTTGAGCAGCCAGAGGGCATCAGAGGGAAAACTAGAAAATGTGCAAGATGAGATGACCATGTAAAGGAATCCACAACGATGACGTTGGCTCGTCACTGAACGTGGATAAAACCACGGGAAACAATTTACTGTAGAGCAATTTAGAGCAGTCTTGCTTGATGTATTGCGCTTGAGAGGAACACATTGAAGGAAAACGTTTTCGGGGGGATTTACTGACAATAATTGCAATTACAGGCAATATTTAGCTTGTGAGAACTATAATTGATCGCTACTATTACAGTACAGTACTTGGCAGTGATTTGATTGGATTTTCATTTACATTGCATCCTTGGATTCCCAAATATCCTCCCTATGAGCAGCTGCGAGCTTGATCCCCAAATATATCTTCTCTCCCAGGGGGTGTTTAGGGATAGAGCTCACAGATTTGTTTGAAATTAAGTCAGAATTTAATCGCTGACATTAATTATGAAGGTTAAAATTAGTTTCAAAATTGGCTACTTTGGTGCTCAAAATGCATTTCTTCACAGCCTTAAAACATCACATGTCATCCTTGGAAGGAGCAAACAGAAAAAGACACAATCATCCATATAATTAACTCACCTGTACTGAATTGTTTCGGATGTGGTTGAAGCTCTTAGTTTGGTCATAAGAATTCTTACTATGTTGAAGAGGAAAACAAAGTTTATCTAGAAAGAGACACACAAAAAAATAATTAGTTTTGACCCCTGTGCTAATGGCTTACACTGAAATACGAGAGCAATTTTATGCTGTGTACAGTCACTGCTCATTAAATGCTGAGCAGGAGGAGCAGCAACACAAGTCACCTCCTTTCTCAACAAGACAGTGTTAGATGAGCACAAAATAAGAGCTGAGCATCACACTGCTGCTTGCTGGTAACAGCCTGTTCATAGCCATTGGTGGATAAATTCCTATGAATACAGTTCTTATTTCCGGGAGTGGAAACACCTCAACCCATCAGGAAGATTAATTCCACCAACAAGCTGAGATGCAGGACGAAAATGGGCTTCATTATAAAAACCATTTTCCTTTCATGGCAGATATTTTTCATCAGTTTACACCTACATGCAGGCATTAGTAATGCATCTTATGTCGGTGTAAAATGAGTTTACAAACTGTAAAAATAACAGCAGTGGATGTACAGAACAGTCTGTAATGACTTTCTATGTTGTTTCTCACCAGAAGCACAAGAATAACTGGTCCCTGGTAAATGTAGTCCATATATTTTCCTGGTTCTTTACCAAACCAACATCTGTTGACAGAACAAAAGAAAGAATCAATACCACTGAATTACAGAAAACATGTTAAAAAATATTAGATTAATTTCCAAAACTCTGTCAAACTTTCTTTTTTTCCTCAGTACTTACTGTTCATTTTCATAATATAACTTTCTATGGCCCAGGCTACTATTATAGGGCATGAATACCTGCAATTAAGAAATATAAAGATTATGTCAAGTTATATTTGCAGTATAATGGTCTTATTGATATATAAGCTCAACAAATATATCAGTTTAATGTGTTATTTGAGTATACATATGTAAGTTTGCTGCAAGGTTCCTGTTTGCATAAAATAACATCAGAGGATGTGTTTGATGATGTTGTGAATATGCATGGGATCAGTGTTTCTTCACTTTAGAACAACCACCATATATTTTGTTAAACCCCACTGTTACATGTCAGCAGGGTAGAGCATGTTGTTTTCCCTCCTGTCTGTCTTTTCTCCCCCCCCCCCCCTCTTTTGTCTTCAGGTGATAATGGGCTTCAATGAAAGATTTTCCTTTCATGTGAGGACATGGTTACACTACATCATTGAGCTCTTTTCGGTTAAAATGAGTTTACAAACTGTAAAATAGACAGCAGTGGATGTACTAGAAACAGTCTGTAATGACTTTCTATGTTGTTTCCTCACCAGAAGCACAAGAATAACTGGTCCTGGTAAATGTAGTCCATATATTTTCCTTGGTTCTTTACAAACCAACACTGTTGACAGAACAAAAGATAAGAATCAATACCACTGAATACAGAAAACATGTTAAAAATATTAGATTAATTTTCCAAAACTCTGTCAAACTTTCTTTTTTTCTCAGTAGCTACTGTTCATTTTCATAATTAACTTTCCTATGGCCCATGTACTATTATAGGGCATGAAACTGCATAAAGAAAATAAAGATTCATGTAAGGTTTATTTGCAGTATAATGGTCTTATTGTGTAGATAAGCTCAACAAATATTCGTTTTAATGTTGTTATTTGAGTATACAAGGTATGTAAGTTTTGACTGCAAGTTCCTGTCTTGCATTAAAGAAAATCAGAGGATGTAAGTTTGATGATTTGTGACTTATGCTGGATCAGTCTTGTTTCTTTACTTTGAAAACACCAGTGATTTTGTAAACCAACCACCGTTTAACAAAATATAACATACTTAGACATTTTAATGCAGAAATGTTGTTATCGCTTTTCTTTTGCAGTGGCACAGGGGGCAGCGTTGTGCATGAATGCATTAAAAAAGCACATTTGGTGAAAGGTGAACTAAATATATCCTTTTACAATTAGTGAGTGTTTGTGTTTTACAGAATCCAGCATGTTGGTCCAGCATGGCTGGTGCAACTGGCAGATGCAGCTATCAATACTGCTGAAGCCAGTTTCGTACAGTATGAATATGTGAGCTTTATGAACAAATCAGCACAGATTCCAATGGAAGAAATCTCTGATTTTTATGCAATGTGCTGACTGGGTCTGAAAAAAACACGTCCAAATGTCAGTCACAGTCTGCGACAAATCTGAAAAGACACATCAAGTCAAAACATCCGACCAGTCTTGAGAAATATCTGCGAGTGAATACTGATGACAAGAAATCATTAACAAAGGCCAGTCCAAAGCCAACAACCACAAAATTCCTCCACTTATGTCAAACCCACAGGATGTATTCTGTAATGGACCATTTACTGTACCTCTATTTCCCAACAAGAACAATTACACAGATTGTACTAGAAAACAGAAGAAATGAACTAGTTCATTTAAATCTGTGTGAACTGAACTCTGAGCAGTCTTCTGTGAAGTGTGAACTTGCACAACACACAAGAATAATGAGGTTGAAAATTACAGAATGTTTTTTTTATTTTTTTACCAACAGAACCATTAAAACTAACCATATAACAGGGTTTCACAGTCATGATATATGATTCACAGCACAGCTGCTGCCCTCACAGAGAAAGACAGAAATAATGGATACGTCCATATGTACACAACTGAAAAAACATCATTGTGTGATGGGGTGCTGGTCTACTCAGACATTTTGTCCAGGTAAATAATACAGTTTGAAAAATAATTGAAGTCCCCATGAAATCAAAATTGATGCTTAAGTGTTTTTATCGCATATGTATTGCGCTATATGCCAGTATCTGGCCCAGCAATCACAAAAAAGCCAATTTGTAGGTATTCTCGGCCATTTTAATGGCATTTCAGACTTTGTCTTTTCCCAGAAAACCATTAAAAACTGTTGATGACTCATCCTGTGCTCATTTATGATGCAGTGGAGCATGGAAAGAAAATACATCCATTCACCGGAGCGGACTGGAGTGTCTCTGCGGGCTGGGCTCCATTGTACAAAAACACAACTTTATAACTTTATGCTATTTACTGATTTGGTGAACCTGAAGATAGAGAAAACAATTCTGTTTCCCCCTCTGATGTCCTCCACCTGCACAGCTCCAGCTCTCAGTGATTTACATCATTACAGAGCTTGATGGACAGATAGCTTTAGCTTACTTGTTGCTAAAGTAGCTACCCATACAGTAACTTTAGCTGCCATTAGCTGGCAGCATAACTGGGCTCAGCAGCCTTACAGAGAACATGGCCTCCAAGACCGTCAGGGAAAACAGTACCAAGGTGGTTTACAGAGTTCCCTGATGGAAAGATAACTTTACTCGTTCCTAAAGTAAGTTAGCTAACCACTAACTGCCGTTAGCTTGGTTAGAAGTGACTCAGCCACATGCTGCTGGGAGCAAAACTTGAAGAGAAAACCACCTTGGTACTGTAGTCTATTCCCTGTCATCAAATTGGCCTCCATTGTTTTCAAAGGCTGTTTTTGTCCTGGACGGCCGTGTTCACTGGGAGTTCTCAGTGCAGGAAGAGTTAGTTAATAGGACCAGTCTCCCTCCCACATTCATGGACAGTTTCAGCTGCATGGCAGGGGGCCCAATACTATCATAAACAGCAATCAACTTCCCTCCCTAGCTGCCTGTTTCACAGGATACACATAAACAATAAGCACTCTGCTAGCCATGCCATGGGAACTTCAAAATATTATCAGAAAGATTTCACTAAAAAGTGACTAAAGAGAAGCCAAATATCGAGAACCCCCCCCCCCCCCCCCCCCCAAAAAAAAAACAAACAAAACAAAAACAAAAAAAAACAATCCATGTTAAATTCTCCATCCTTTATGCCTACTGCAGCCCTGAACATGGACCACATTTCAACAGTGATCAACTCAGCATGAGTTGTCTAGTGAATGCACACCAAAGATTAGGCAGTGGTCATGGTAGTGACATTTTTTGGGGAGACGACGTCTGCATACTTGGCTCTGAGCATTTTACTTGATCAAGTCTGACTTCAAAAAAATACCAAGTGTGCTTGAATCGTCTGTGATGAAATAAAACCATTTGAACTTGCTGTCATCTTCCCTTCAAAACAGATGGACAAACTTAAGAGGACTTTCTATGAGATACAGATTTCTTTGTCACTTTTTCACAATCTGCAATGTTTGATTTGTTTCCATGTTAATGTCTGTGTTTCAGATCTTATTCTTATTTGCTCTCTTTTGAGACGGTGCTGCATCAGAACCCATTTTTTTCTGCTTTTTGCTGCATGTTAAGTAAAGCCTTTTGGGATATCACACTGCCTGGCACTCAGGTCTGCAGCTGAAGGAAAGTCGGCTCATTTTAAACAAGTAGTTCAGTCTTGACTTTCTCACCCTGTCATTGAGCAAATTGAGCAAAACATCTTCTGGCTAAAAGTCATTACTGAGTGTGTGAAAAATCATTAGAGAAATCAAATGTGTTAACAAGACAGTGACAGAATATGGTGATGTTTGTCACTAGCTTAGCTGTATATATCGTGAGTCTGATGGTGAAGTGCCTCTCAGGGATAAGAACGATATCCTTGATCATTGACCTTTGATCCCAGCTAAATAAAGTGGGTCAGATGTCCGTAAAGGTGAAACGTTCAGTGAAATGACCTTTAATGGAGCTGAAAGAATACAGGTCAAAACCTATTTCTAACCCTCTGTCCCAGCTAACATCGGGCCTCTGGTGGAAGACAGATTTAATCTGTCCCACTTCCATCATTTCCTAATGAATTCTAATTAACAACCTCTCAAGACTTATATCAGTGGCACGATGACAGAGCTCTTAACTGATTCATGGTTTCAACAATGCAGCACTCGTAAAAATGAACACAATAATTTGTACAGATTATTCTTCATTATTATAACATGTATTTATATTGTGCATAGTCTATAGGCATTTTTATATATTTTTGTGTGGGCATTATGTATGCGATTGTCCAGTGTGGTTATCCATTTATTTCTATAGGCCTACAAGTGAAAGGTGTATAGTGTACAGTGTTTCCTCTGTAAGTGACCCTTCCTAAGTCCTGCCCCCTTTGGAAAATCAGTTAAATTTCTCCTTTCCTGTTCCCTTTACTAAGATATGAGATGTGCTAGGCTTGTCTATGATGAAAAGAAAACCAAATCTTGAAGATGATTTAAAGATGTTGTTGAGGGACCTGTGAAAGAGAAATACAGTCAAACAATATCAAAATGCTAGCTAACTGTGCATCAATGGCTAGTTAGTGAATGTTTTGATACAAAACAGTAGCAACTGGCTAGCTAATCAACAACATTTTTTAGCTAGTGAGCTAGTTACATCTGAATGCTAATGTTAGCAAAAGGCTAGCTATCTAATCAACATCCTGTTAGCTAGATAGTTAGCTAGCATTTTACCAACATTAGCTAAGTGGTTCATAATTATTTTAAGTTTAGACCCCCAAGAAAAATTAGGTTGGTGTTTGTGACCATGCTGTGTCTGTTTGAGACTGAATGACTGTATAACACATGAAAGCTACAAAACACACATTATGTCAGTGGTACGGGAAATACAAATATGTATGGCCTTCATTTCCCATCATGCTTGCTAAGTAGTTTGTGAAGTTTATTATTTTATGTTACAAAATGCAAATATTATTTTTTTGTCAGCATTTGCGTCTGGTTTATGTTGGCAATTGTGATTTTTGTGCTGTTTTTAGTTTTAACTATTAGGTTGCTGTTACATCACTTGAGGCCAGCTGTATTTTGCTTGTCTCTTACGTTACGTCATTATGGAGCTAATGTTGCTGAGAGCTGCTTCCTGACTCTCATTACATGCTGTTTGCAACTCTATGTTATTTTATTTTATTCTCCACAACCATCTGGCAAATCACAGACATTATCTCATGACACCAAAGGGGGTCCTGACCCCCAGGGCTGAGAACCACCGCATTAGCTGAATTAAAATGTGACAATTTCAGTTTTATAGACCCTTTTACAGTTTGTAAACAATGAGAAAGCTGCGCGCGCATCTTGGCAACGGAAGTACGGTGGACCACAACAGCTTGTCAATGGGCCGCTGCAAACACGAGCAGTTTTAATCGCGTTCTCAGTCTAATCAACACGTTTAATAGTTTGCAGCCATAGACGCCACCAGTTGCTCTGAAATGGTCACAATTTTTCGGAAGTTTAAGCAACTTATATCAACCACTGGAATATCAATTCTGAAGTATCATACACTCAATAAACAAATGTTTTAGGTGATTTTGGTGCTGGTAAAATGTTTAACTCAACCTTTGCAGCGTCTGGATGACTGGAGGAGACCGCTACTTCTGTCGCCAAAATGCGCGCGCAGCTCTTCGATGACGTCACCTGTAAAAGGGTCTATAGGTCCGCCAATAACAATTTTTTTTATCATCTTCAAAATTTGGTTTTCTTTTCAACATTAGGAAGGGCTTTTGCTGCAGTGTTGGCAGGGGGTGGTTTTTGATATTTTTTCATGTCCATCCCTGTTGGCTAATTTTGGTTCTAGTGCTATAGGTAGTTGCAACACTAATAATGTTCATATTTGGTTACTTTATCATGATTTAATGGCTACTTCTACACACTAGGCCTTATACTTGTTTTTGGATTTTGTTTTGTTTTGTTGTCTAGATTATAATGTTCAAGTTCCCATTTTATCATGCTGTGGTGGGCCACCACTCCTGAATGAATGCAGAGGAAACACTGAGTATATATAGCTTTTATTTTTATTTCATATTTATTTTTATTCATCATTCACCCTTTTCCACCTCTATTTTTCACTCTTGAGCTGGTGTAACAAGTAAATTTCCCTGGTGTAGAATCAAGTTTATTTTATCTTATCTGACAAAAAATGAAATATAATTTTTCAGGATACTGTGTTCATTGAAAATACACCCTATGGGGTATGCGGTCGCACAGATATATTGGATTAAAACAAAAATCAAGTTTAATCTCCAGGGTGTTCAGTGAATTTCAAGTAGTGATGAGACCTTCTTCTGCACTGATAATCTAATCAATAAGAATCACATTAGATCATTAAAACTAGATTGATATGTCTGATATCTGCCTTTGGTGACTTCTATTTTAAAGTCAGTATGAGCTTCCCAATCATGTCATCCATGTGTCATTACCGATCATATTTCATCTGCTAGTTATCTATTTATTTTTCATTCTTGTGTTCTTACTGTAAAGCTTTGCTGGCATGACCTAAATGCAGTGCCATATCTGTTCATTTTCCTTCCTGCAAGAACACATGATGTCCATTACTGGTTCAGGGAAAGCATACAAACATGTTTCCATATGCATTTTACTGCCTCGATATGGAATATTCTAACACTAAGCCTTCTGTAATATCTCACTGTAAGTTAAGGTGAGCATAGATAATTCATGTGGTCATGACTAGGCATCTGCTCCATGTTTAAAACTCATTCTATCACTGGAAGTGAAGCACAAAAAAATGACATTTTCCACACTTCACCGCAGCTCAGTTCTCTTATGAAATCAAAATCTTATCTTGAAGCACTTACAGGTCTCCCTCTGTTTCACTCGCTGACCAGACTTCACACAAGTGCTTCTATTCAAGCAAACATTATGCTGAATTGGGGAGAAATGTCATATAATACTGTGGTTCAGTTGTTTCACAACCTGGTTTTCCTTTAAAACATTTGAGAAACATGCTGAGCAATATATCCAATTCTGAAACAAGGCATTTTTGGACAGACATCAATACTAATGCAAATTTATAAGCATCTAGTTTTATATTTAGAGATGTCTGCCTTCCCTCAAATATAATGGAAAATAGAACCAGGAACTCAGATTACAATAAAAAAAGAAAAAACATCAATATTTCTTATTTCCAGAAATCACAACCCCATTAATCAAGACTTACTGTCTTTCTACTAGACAGAAAATAGTTCCTACATGAAACTGCTCACTCACATACCAGAAATGTTAGTGCTTCACACAGTGTTGTTATTGGGATGGAGGGGGGATTAATGTTAGAGGAAGATATTAGGAGAAAAAGCGAGAATTTGTTTATTTATGAGGACTATTTTGGAGACACCATTTTCAAAGAAAAAATTGTGCCCAATGAAAGCAAAGTTTATAGGTTACCAATCTAAATGCGGATGATGTCATTATTCAATAACCATTACACTGTGAAATAAAATTGACTTCATAATGGTAAGTTAATTAAGCAAAAAGTTATCTATTTTCACTTTAAACTGGAGTTTAAACAGGACTTTGTGGCCTGGACAGTTCAGGTTGTAATATTTTTAATTTTGAATTAAAATCCATAAGAAAAACTATTATAAAAACTACTTATACTTAGAGAGAAGAAAAAACATCAATGTGTGCTATTTTCATTCGAAATTAAACATACTGTTGGCGTACCAGACTGTGAACTCTGTGTGTGGTTCACAACCACGAATGGAGTGAAGTGTTACTAATGCACTGCCAACATGAACATACTCACACCAGCCGATGAAAAGGAAGACCCACTTTCGGAGCTTATCAGTTGAATAAGTCATAACAATGGCTGTGTGAAGGTAACATCCTTCGACAAACATCCAGAAAAAGTTTGTCACCACAAAGTAGTTGTATATTGTAGTAATTAATCGACACCAAGGCTGAAAAAGACACACAAAACTCAAATTAGTTGTAAATTGCAACAGAAATACTGTAATGATATAAAATTGAAAGCTGAACTTCTCAACACTGTTACCTCATTGCTCTCATGGATATTGTGGTCAATCAACTGGAGCAAAAACCACATAACATTCCTCAGTATGAAAGTGGTGATCAAGTTCCAGTGGATGATGTTTCGAAGACATCGTATGCTCCTGCAAAGCACGTTGGATGAAAGACATGTTTTATTATTACACTTTCATGGAGGAGGATGTAAATAGTATCTCAGATATGTAAATGCCAGAGGGCAACTGTAGGCAATATCAGCCTTTAATTATCCTGTCTGTAAGTTATTGGCCAGTCGAATCACTGCAGATAGAAGCTCCAACAGTACATGCACGCAGTCTGTAAACCTTTTTTTCTGAAACATATTTTCATTTCTTTAATGATTTGTTTTCAATTGGCTTATAAATGAAATAAAGGTTTAAAGAATGCCAGATTACCTTTTATCAGTTCCTGGTTGCACTGTACTCATATAGAGGTACAACTCAGCTATGACTAGACTGCATTAATACTGAGGAAAACTTAAAAATATGATGCTTTTCACGCAAGTTCTGCAATAAATAAAGGATTTTATTTTTTGGATTCCCAATAGACACCAGATATACTGATATCACAGTGAAAGAATGTAAAGAGTTTAAAGCACCAGTGTGTAGGATTTAGTGGCATCTTGCAGATTGCAAACACAGTGCCTCACTTTTCCCTTTCATGCATGTAGGAGAACCTACAGTGGTCGTATCTAGAGCCAGTGTTCGATTTGTCCATTCTGGGCTACTGCAGAAACATGGCGGTGCCACATGGGGACCTCTGTGAAAGAGGACCCTCCACCCTGTAGATATAAACGGCTCATTCCAAGGTAATAAAAACACAAAAGATCTTATTTGCAGGATATTATAGCTAATGAAAAGGTACTTATGAATATATGAATATATTCCATTGCTGCCATATTCTGCCAATAAACCCCCATAAAGTTTACACAATGGACCTTTAAAGGAAAGATTTGGCACTTTTCATTGGATGCCCAGTCAGTGTTGATGGTAAATTTTATTAATTGGAGCAATTACTTAAACAGTACATGTCATTTCGACCAAGAAAGTTCTCATGCTGCAACATCTGTTGTTCTTTTTGCATCCACTGATGTCACTGGATGCAGGCATGCGCATATAATACATAGACGCTGCATTAAACGCTTCGGCCTGTTGCAGTCGCAATCATATTGGTCCTGTCAAGACTGGCCTGTGACCAAATACATGTAAACAGGGGAGCTGTGATTTTTAATAAAAGACAGTCTAATGTTTACATTTCTCAACCAAATTCAGTGCATCATGTTATATTCAAGAGTCCATGATACTGTAAGTTAAATAGGATTTTTTACTCTACGTACATTTGACTAAGTTATGACTAAGATTTTTCATGTAAATTGGGGTTTAAAGACTGCTGTACTCTACTTTAGACATGGTGTGTCACCATGCTTTCAAGAGCTGTTAAAAGGATAAACAATTTACTGCAATTTGTCAGGCTTTTAACAGTTTTAGGTTGAGATGACAGTCAAAATGTTGTTTCATAGAATTCCCTGTCCTGCCAAGAATAAACGTCTGTGAGGAAAACATTAAGCAGTTGTAGATTGTTCTGTGAAATCTAAAGAGATTTAATTTCTGTACAAAACACTGACTTTTTTTTCTTCAACCAAAAAAAAAATCAATATTTGCCTTCAGAAGCCCACATCGATCAAACCACAGTGAAGAGCCCAGCTGAGGCTGTTCAAAATCAGCCCTGTTCTGTCATGGCAGATGTGTTTGTGTGTGTGTGTGGGGTGTGTGTGTGTGTGTTTAAACAAGGACATGAAAAGAGGCACGACTGCTTAGAAGAAAGCAGTGTTTTGAAGTACACATTATGGCTTTCTTAGTCTGAGTGCTCTATCTGAGGCGAGCTGCAGAGTTCTTTTCATTTGACATAAGCGAGTTAATGATAAGCAGTCCGAGGATATTACGTGAATTTCCCCGATTGTCTCCTACGAGGTCTCATGCACACAGGACACATTTAGATGGGTACTATTTCTGTACTTGCCTTAAGCACAAGAAGAGAATGAAGGCCACGACTAGAGCTCCCACAGAGATACAGTGGCCTAGGTAGTTGATGATTAGTGCTATTTTATAATGCATTGGATATTTTCTCTGCAAAGACAACACAGGAATTACTTCTTTAATGCAACTGCTGGATAACAGAACAAAGAGAAGAGGTTAGAAATACATAAACACATGAATACAGTCAGGGTGTATCTATATATCTTTTTAATTCAATTCAAAGAGGCTATATTGGCAGATGTTTATATAGCCAAAAACAAAAAAAGTAACAGAAGAGTTGTGACTTTGCTGTTAGACATATATACAGATAACCAGAGGTGTAGTACTATTTGTGTTATGTACCAGAGAGCACCTATGACACACACAAGCTTAAACTGTAGCTTGTTTCAGGTTATGTCCTGTAACCACTGTTCCTAAAGTTGCAAGTTTACATACATGAGTCTACGATAACTGACAAATAACTGACTGACTGAATAGTCCCATCAGGTTGAGAATATTAGGTCTTATGCTGTTTGCACACCATCACTACACACATACACCCAGTTTAGATGGTGTGCTTGTGCACGTGAACGTTGCTTCAAGCTAAGGATCTACAGCGAAGATTCAGGCTAAAAACTTGGTGTAAGTGACATTTTCTTTGTCAGCTTGGCATGTTGGGGCTTTAGGAGATTTAAATTACACCAGACGAGCAGTATGGAGGCATTTTATGTTTTATTCTTTTTTTTTTTTTTTTTACGTTTGAAAACTGGTCACCATTCACTTCCATTGTTTGGAAGATTCTGCAACCCTGTTTTCCCGTGAAACTCCAGCAGTGTTTTGTGGACTAACGAAATAAATCTGACCCTCAGTTGGCTTGAGGGTGAGTAGATAATGAGTGAATTTTCATTTTTGGGTGAACTATCCCTTTAAAATGAAATTTTAAAAATGTTACGCTTCAGTTAAAAAAAGAAACAAATCAAATATATCCTGTGTTAAGTATGTCTATGTGTATTTTTCTATCTAGGCTTCATTCTTTTGAGGTTTAACTTAAGAGAGAGAAAGTAAATGTCATTGGCACGCTTCAGATGTCAGACTTAAATTTATCTGAGAAAATAGAGCAAGACCCAGAAATACACATGATCGGGAGACAAGATGTGAGATAATCAGGCCAAAACCTCATTACATACCTCAGGCTTTTCTTATAGACACACTGACAAAACTATATGTATTTGTTTGTTAAGCCATCTGGAAACAAAACGTTTAAGCAGTTTAACTGCGATACATAGATAATAGAAAATGCAGTTCAATAAGCATTAAGCAATCAAAACACCAGATTTCCTGTGCTAAATCTGATTGGTTTCCCCTGAGTGCCATTAATGTAATATTGAGCATTTACCTAAGATTGTTAACAGAGTGCTTGCACAATGAAGGACATAGCAGTATTGCTCCTGTGAGGCCACACTAACCTTCTCTTCCAAAATGGGCTCACAATTGGAGTAATTGCTCTTCAACGCCCACGTCCCATTATCCATGCATTCCCTGTAAGCGCTCCCTGCAAGACAAGAGTGAGGAGCACGCTTGAGAAAACAATGAAATTGTAGCATTGTTGCAAGAATGTTGAT